>NC_069480.1:11209321-11211454 GCF_026875155.1 Cherax quadricarinatus
GTGTATGAATTTGTATATGTGTGTGTGTGTGTGTGTGTGTGTGTGTGTGTGTGTGTGTGTGTGTTACTCAACAATCAATATTTGCACCAATAACTCATTACAGTTGTGACCAGGTGTGGAAGTGTGAATTGCTCATTACACTATAATTTGTTAATGATTGTAGCCATGTATAAACGTAAGTAACCATACTTACAGTATTCATTACCTTTGTAACATGTGAGTTCATTACCTTGTACCTAGTTCAGCCATCAAAACTCTGGGGCCCAGTCCCTGGACTCATTACGTACCTCTGTAATCTGTAAATACCTTTGTAACTTGTCATGATTGTGACTAGACCTACCTGGAGTTCATTACCTTTGTAAATTGTGAGTTCATTACCTTTGTAAATTGTGAATTCATTACCTCTGTAACTTGCTCAGCTATCAAAACTTTGGAGTCCAGTCCCTGGACCAATTATGTACCTCTGTAATCTTTTGACTACCGCCCACAGGATGGGTATGGGGTGACTACCGCCCACAGGATGGGTATGGGGTGCATAATAAACATATTAAACTAAACTAACTACTGAATTTAAGTTCAGCATTAGAAAATCCCCGACTGTGACAGTACACAGATACCAGTACAAATTAGGTCAGAAGCTGCAGCTCAGGACCTGAGTTTCTCAGAGTGTCTAAATGACACAACCTCAGTACAACGTCGAAAATCATTAAGTCTAGGCTATGTTCTGTGAACAGAGTTACACAAAACCAGCAACAAGAAAGCAAGAGAGACGTTCTTCCAACAAGGGCTAGCAAGAGAGAGTTGGAGAGGGACGTCTTGTTGGAAGCAACGTCAAACAGACAAGAGAGAGAGGAGGCCAGACAGACTCTCACCCCTGGTGAAATGTGAACACCGCACCCTGATCACGTGACTCTCCGTGGACTGCTGCTGCCCAGCAACACAGAAGCCAGCAGCGAAACAAGCGGAGTAATAAACAAAGTAGTTAGACAATGCTGTCAGCTTCTTAACACTCACGAAATATGAGCACTGAATAGTATATAAATGTTACATCCTACCTAATAATATAACTAAGTCAAATAATAATATAAAGCAATATATTTACAATTTAGCTAATATCGACAGTATAAGCAATATAAAATTATATAAACAGGTAATATACATTATATACATTGTGACCCATTCAGGGGTCGCAATAGTAACTTATTTAGATAAATAAGTACAATAAATGTAGCTACATGGCAGAATATGTGTAGATTATCTACCAGGACAACCCAAAAATTTCAGTATCATACCGTAGCCTGGTGGCAAAAGCCCTTGTTTCACACGGTGAGAGTCCGAGTTCGATTCCAGGTGAAGAGGTGGAAGAATCGGGCGGGTTTCCTTACACTGGTTGTCTGTGTTCACCCATCAGTAAAATGGGTACCTGGGTGTTAGTGGGCTGGTGTGGGTGGCATCCTGGGTGTTAGGGGACTGGTGTGGGTGCCATCCTGGGTGTTAGTAGACTGGGGTGGGTCACATCCTGGGTGTTAGTGGACTGGTGTGGGTCACATCCTGGGTGTTAGTGAACTGGTGTGGGTCACATCCTGGGAGTTAGTGGACTGGTGTGGGTCACATCCTGGGTGTTAGTGGACTGGTGTGGGTCACATCCTGGGTGTTATTTTTTTTTCAGCACTCGAAAAAAAAACGAATTTTTCCCTGGGACTCGTCAAAGACTTAAGAAGAGCTTTTGATACAGTTGACCATGACGTATTGCTGGGTCTAGCACCCACTCTTACCTTTGTTGCTGGGTCTAGCACCCACTCTTACCTTTGTTGCTGGGTCTAGCACCCACTCTTACCTTTGTTGCTGGGTCTAGCACACACTCTTACCTTTGTTGCTGGGTCTAGCACCCACTCTTACCTTTGTTGCTGGGTCTAGCACTCACCCATACCTTTGTTGCTGGGTCTAGCACCCACTCTTACCTTTGTTGCTGGGTCTAGCACCCACTCTTACCTTTGTTGCTGGGTCTAGCACCCACTCTTACCTTTGTTGCTGGGTCTAGCACCCACTCTTACCTTTGTTGCTGGGTCTAGCACCCACTCTTACCTTTGTTGCTGGGTCTAGCACCCACTCTTACCTTTGTTCTGGGTCTAG
>NC_069480.1:11211954-11255655 GCF_026875155.1 Cherax quadricarinatus
CAGGTGTTTCCATTGCGACACTGAAAGGCTCCAGGCGGACATCAACCAAATCTTTCGTGGGCTGCAGAAAAACTATAAAGTTCAAGAGGAAATTTCAATTATCAGATATGGTAACATGGGGAAAATTAAATCTTCTCGAGTACAAAAAAATTTGGTCACAAAATAGAGCGAAACACCAACGTCAAAGACCTGGGAGTGATTATTGGGAAAGGGATTCACCTTAAAGGCCCTAAATTGTATCAATCGTCTGCTAGAAAAATGACAGGTGGAAAATGAAAACCCTTTCAAAATAGGGGCAAGCCCAGATGACATCTTCAGGTACTTGTTCTTTAGGCTGGAATATTGTGCACTCTAAAGCACCTTTCAAGGCAGGTGAAATTCCCGACCTAGAAAATGTACAGAGAACTTTCCGGCACGCTAAGGGATAAAAACCTAATTCGGGAGCGCTGGGTTTCAAAAACTGTATTCCCTGGAACGAGGAGGGAGAGATAATGTTATATAACTGGAAAATCCTAGGGGACTATACCGAACTTGCCACAAAAAATCACCATACGAAAGCAAAGATTGGCGACGATGCACCACCCCCCAATGAAAAGCAGGGGTGTCACTAGCCTTTAAAGAGACCATACAATAAGTGTGGGGGCCCGAGACTGTTCAACTCCTCCCAGACACATAAGGGGGATTACCAACAGCCCCCGGGCAGTCTTCAAGCTGGCATGGACAAGCACCAAAGTCATTTCCCTGATCACCCGGGCTGGGCTTGTTTTGGGTTTGCGTGCAGCCAGCGCAACGCCTGGTTGATCAGGCGCTGATCCACCGGAGGCCTGGTCACAGCCGGGGCCGCGGGGGCGTTGACCCCCGAAATCCTCCCGGTAAAAACCAGGTAAACTCCCCGTCGCCCGACCTCACGATTTGATTCTTCTCTTAATTACATGTCCCCAAAAAAAAGGGGCACTTTTTAGTCTATCCCCTTTGTTATGGCGTTCACATTTACCAAGAACAACACAGGTCCTGGGGTGACCCTGTGGCCCCCCTTGCAAGGACCCCTCTGACACCCCCGTCACGTACCCTGATCGTTGTTTCCTCCCGTCAGATATTTCTGTCCATTGCAGTGCCTTTCTGTTATGTGTGCCTGTTCCTCTACTTTTGCGTAACCTCTTTTGAGGAACTGTGTCGAAGGCCCTTTTTGAAGTCCCAAAAAAATTCAGTCGATCCACCCCCCTTCTTGTCTTACTTCTGTCACCTTGTCATAAAACTCTAGTAGGTTTGTGACACAGGATTTTCCTTCCCTGAAACCGTGCTGGTTGTCAATTATACACTTGTTTCTTTCCAGGTGCTCTGCCACTCTCCTCCTGATGATCTTCTCCATGACCTTGCATACTATACACATTAGTGATACAGGTCTGTAGTTTAGTGCGTCATGTCTGTCTTCCTTTTTAAAAATTGGGACTACATTTGCCATCTTCCAGACCTTGGGGAGTCGCCCAGTTTCAAATGATGTGTTGAAGATCTTTGTTAATGGCACACACAATATCTCTGCTCCCTCTTTAAGGACTCACGGAGAGATGTCTGGTCCCACCGCCTTTGAGGTGTCAAGTTCGCATAGCAGCTTCTTCACCTCCTCCTTGGTTATATGTACCTCATCCAGCACTTGCTGGTGTAGCCCCCTGTTCTGATTTCCTGGATTCCTACTGGTTTCCACTGTAAATACTTCTTTAAATCTCGTGTTGAGCTCCTGACACACCTCCAGGTTATTTCTTGTGAATTCCCCATCACCCTTCCTCAGTCTGGTTACCTGGTCCTTGACTGTTGTTTTCCTCCTGATGTGGCTGTACAACAGCTTCGGGTCAGTCTTGACTTTCGATGCTATGTCATTTTCGTATTGTCGCTGAGCCTCCCTTCTTATCTGTGCATATTCGTTTCTGGCTCTTCGGCTAATCTCTTTACTTTCCTGAGTTCTCTGTCTTCTGTACCTTTTCCATTCTCTAGTACACCTAGTTTTTGCCTCCCTACACCTTTGGGTGAACCAAGGACTCGTTCTGTTCTTCCCATTATTTCTGTTTCCCTTGGGAACAAACCTATCCTCTGCCTTCTTGAATTTTGATACCACATAGTCCATCATTTCTTGTACTGGTTTTCCTGTCGGTTCCCTCTCCCACTGAATGTCTTGAAGGAAGTTCCTCATGCCTGAGTAGTTCCCCCTTTTGTAGTTTGGTTTCCCCACCCTATTCCTGCTACACTCTCCACTTGGAGCTCAACTATGTAGTCGAAGCACAGAACCACATGGTCACTAGCTCCTAGGGGCCTTTCATACATGATATCCTCAATGTCCGAACTACTCAAGGTGAATACAAGGTCCAGTCTTGCTGGTTCATCCTCTCCTCTCTGGTAGTGTCTCTAACATGTTGATGCATGAGGTTTTCCAGTACCACATCTATCATCTTTTGGTCTCCATGTTTTGGGAACCCCCATGGGGCCCCCAGGTTTTCCCCGTCAATCTCCTTGTGAAATTTAATTCACCCATAAAATAGTAACTTTGCTCCCCCCCTGTGTGCTCTCCCGGCCACCTCGGGCCCGTGTGTCGACCATTGCTCTGTTGCTCTCATCGTTTTTCTTCTCTTGGCTCCTGCATTTCTGTGGTGGGTTGTACATTACTGCAATTATCACCTTATGTCCCTCAGACTGGATTGTTCCTACTAAGTAGTCCCTTTCGCCCGTGCCATCCATTCTTCCATTTTCTCAAAACCCCACTGGTTTTTAAATTGAGCAGTGCAATCCTCCTCCCCTCTCCTCCATCTGTTTTCCTGAGGATTTGATACCCGGATGGAAAGATTGAATCTGTTATTATTCTGGTGAGTTTTGTCTCTGTGAGTGCTATTATGTCTGGGGATGTTCCTTGTTTTCTTTCGTGCCACTCCTCATACTTATTTATTCCATCTGCATTTGTATACCACACCTTCAACTTCTTTTCTAAGACTGTGGTCTGCGAGGTGTATTGGGGTTGGGGAAGTGGGAGCCCTGATAAGGAACTATGGGTGGTTGCTGTGGGGGTGGAGTTTGTAATGCAGTGGGTGGAGGCATTGGATGTGGCATGGGTGTTTTGGTTTAGAGTGTTTGGTTGGCACGGGGGGTTGACCTGGTTGGGAGGCTTCTATAGGAGTTGTGAGGGAGGCTGTATTTGATCTTCTTCCTGGGTTGGGATCTCCTGTCTGTCTTCTCCATCCCCTCTCTTTCCTCCTTTCGCCTTTGTACCATCTCTCTCAGTTTCTGCCTTTCTTCTTGTGTTCTGTAGCAGTTGAGATACACCTTCCGGTATGCCAGCATGTCCCTTAATTGTGCTTTCTCCTGCAGGATCCTTTTCCCGAGTCGATTCTGCCTTGAAGGTCACTTTCACTGGCCGGATTCTTTGTTTTACAAACCCCCTTTTCTCCGAAAATTTTCCAGCTTGGGTCATGTCGTCTTCTCCTATTGCTTTCATGATGCTTTCAATTGCTTTTTTTCCCTTGTTTTCTTGCTTCATATGTTTCCCCTTCAACTTCCTGGAGACCATACACAAAGGGCTGACCTCACCCTTTCATTCTCCCACTGCATATCCCTGTGTATCCCCTCATTCAATTTGATTTCCTCCTTGCAGCTTTCCTTTCTTCAGTTTCACTAGTAATGTACTCGGGCTCAGTGGCCTGTCATTTTCCCTTCTCGGCTTTCCCTGGGCTCTGCTGTGGTCTGTTAGGGCCTCCACATATAGCTTAGCTCTTTCATTTACTACAGTCTCCACTGATAGAGCTTCTACATGCAAATTTTGCTCCTTCTTTCCCTACAGTCCCCTTATTTGTGGGCTGAGGTAGCAGTCTCTGTTGTCAATCCCAAAATCTTCTTTAGTTCTTTAGGCTGTTTCAGATTTTTTTAGTTCCTCTTCTAAACTCTGTATCCTAGCCTCTGCTGCTTTGACTTGCACCCCCACTTCCTGCTCTCCACATCTTCCTCTCTTCCATTCTTTATGCTAAGTTTTTCTAGTTTCTTTTCCCCTTCATGTTCCCTTTTTACGAGCTCTGCTGCCCCCAAACTTCCTTTGCAGCTTCCTCCTCCTGTCCTTGGTTTTTCTTGTTGCTTGGCAACCCATTTTTTTTATCCTGATTGCCTCAGAGTGGAAAACCTATGTAGTTCTGTATGTTAGGTTAGAAGTGTGTATGTCAGAGTGTGGAGTGGGGAGGGGTGGTGGGGAGGGGGAGTGGGAAGGAGGGAGAAGCAAGTGGGTGAGTGGGAGGGGGGAGAGGGGGGAAGGAGGGAGAGGTGGGGGGGGGGAGGGTGAAAGAGGGAGGGGAGGGATCAGGGGAAGGAGTGAGATGTCGGTGGGGAGGGAGAAGTGTATGTGTGTGTGTGTGTGTGTGTGTGTGTGTGTGTGTGTGTGTGTGTGTGTTGTGTGTGTTGTGTGTGTTGTGTGTGTGTTCTGTTTTGTGTTGTGTGTGTTGTGTGTGTGTGTGTGTGTGGTGTGTGTGTGTGTGTGTGTGTGTGTGTGTGTGTGTGTGTGTGTGTGTGTGTTGTGTGTGTTGTGTGTGTTGTGTGGTTGTGTGTGTGTTGTGTGTGTGTGTGTGTGTGTGGGGTGTGTGTGTGTGTGTGGGGTGTGTGTGTGTGTGTGTACTAAACCTAATTGTACTCACCTAATTGTGGTTGCAGGGGTCGAGACTCAGCTCCTGGCCCCGCCTCTTCACTGATCGCTACTGGGTCCTCTCTCTCTCTGCTTCCTGAGCTTTGTCATACCTCTTCTTAAAACTATGTATGGTTCCTGCGTCCACTACTTCACTTGCTAGGCTATTCCACTTGCTGACGACTCTATGACTGAAGAAATACTTCCTAACGTCCCTGTGACTCGTCTGAGTCTTCAGCTTCCAGTTGTGACCCCTTGTCCCTGTGTCCCCTCTCTGAAACATCCTATCTCTGTCCACCTTGTCTATTCCCCACAGTATCTTGTATGTCGTTATCATGTCTCCCCTGACCCTTCTGTCCTCCAGTGTCGTCAGTCCGATTTCCCTTAACCTTTCCTCGTACGACATTCCCTTGAGCTCTGGGACTAGCCTTGTTGCAAACCTTTGTACTTTCTCTAACTTCTTGATGTGCTTGACCAGGTGTGGGTTCCAGACTGGTGCTGCATACTCCAGTATGGGCCTAACATACACAGTGTACAGTGTCTTGAACGATTCCTTATTAAGGTATCGGAACGCTATTCTCAGGTTTGCCAGGTGCCCGTATGCTGCAGCAGTTATTTGGTTGATGTGTGCCTCCGGTGATGTGCTCGGTGTTATGGTCACCCCAAGGTCTTTCTCCCTGTGTGAGGTCTGTAGTCTATGTCCACCTAGCCTACACTCTGTCTGTGGTCTTCTTTGCCCCTCCCCAATCTTCATGACTTTGCATTTGGCTGGATTGAATTCGAGAAGCCAGTTACTGGACCACATGTCCAGCCTGTCCAGGTCTCTTTGCAGTCCTGCCTCATCCTCGTCCGATTTAATTCTTCTCATCAACTTCACGTCATCTGCGAACAGGGACACTTCAGAGTCTATTCCTTCCATCATGTCGTTCACATATATCAAAATGCACTGGTCCTAGAACTGACCCTGTGGGGGACCCGCTCGTAACAGGCACCACTGTGATACCTCTTCACGTACCATGACTCGTGCTACCTCCCTGTCAGGTATTCCCTTATCCATTGCAGTGCCTCCCTTTTACATGCGCCTGATCCTCAGCTTCTGCACTAATCTCTTGTGGGGAACTGTGTCAAAGGCCTTCCTGCAGTCTAGGAAAACGCAATCTACCCACCCCTCTCTCTCGTGTCTTACTTCTGTACCTTGTCATAAAACCTCAGGAGGTTTGTGATACAAGATTTGCCTTCTCATGAACCCATGCTGGTTTTCATTTATAATCTTGTTCCTTTCCAGGTGATCGGCCACTCTCCTCCTGATAATCTTCTCCATGACTTTGCACACAATACATGTCAGAGACACAGGTCTGTAGTTTAGTGCCTCGTTTCTGTTTTCCTTTCTTAAATATGGGGACTACATTAGACTGTCTTCCATTTCTCAGGTAGTTGCCCAGTTTCAAGGGATGTGGTGAAGATTGTGGTTAGAGGCACGCACAGCATCTCTGCTCCTTCTCTCAGGACCCATGGGGAGATGTTGTCCGGTCCCATCGCCTTTGATGTGTCAAGGTCACTTAAGAGCTTCTTCACCTCCTCCTCAGTTGTTCATATGTCATCCAACACTTGTTGGTATATTCCCTCTTGATGTTCCCTTCTGTGCTGTCTTCCCACAGCCCTTCCTGTCTCTACTGTAAAAACTTCCTTAAATCTCCTGTTCAGCTCCTCACATACCTCCTGATCATTTCTTGTGAGTTCTCCACCTTCTGTCCTTAATCTGATCACCTGGTCTTTGTCTTCCTCCTGATGTGGCTATACAACAGTTTCGGGTCAGTCTTGATTCTCGATGCTATGTCATTTTCATACTGTCACTGGGCCTCCCTCCTTACCTGTGCGTACTCATTCCTGGCTCTGCGACTGATCTCCCTATTTTCGTGTGTTTCTCTGCCTTCTGTACTTTTTCCCTTCTCTATTGCATTTTGTTTTTGCCTCCTTACCCGTCGGGAAAACCAGGGGTCTTTTGGTTTTCCCCTTTGTTACTGTTGCCTTGGGAAAAAACTTTCCCTGCCCCCTTGCTTTTGTTGTTACATTTCCATATTTCATTTAGGGGCTTTCCTGCCAATTCTCTGCCCACTGGACCCCACAGGAAGTTCTTAAACCCCCTATGTGTCCCCTCTTTTATAGTCAGGCTTTTTCCCTTTCAACTCCTGTTATTCCTCCACTTGCGTTACTTGTATTAAAGCACAGAACCACTGGTCGCTGCTCTTGGGGGACCTCATACTTGAGCCCTCAATGTCTGAGCTGCCCAGGGTAAACCCAAAAGGGTCCAATCTTGCGGTTCATCCTCCCCTCTCACTCGGGGTAGTGCCCTTTTAACTGTTGGGCATGAGGTTTTCCAGCCCCACGCCCAAAAATCCGGCTCCCCATGTTTGGGACCCCCATAGGCTCCAGGTTTTCCCAGAAAAATCTCCCTGTGGTTGAAACCCCCCTAACCGAACTTTGCTTGTGGGTGAGCTCTTCTTCCCACCTCAGAAAGTGTGCCCACCATTGTCTGTTGCCTCTTCATATTCCTCTTTTGGCCCCCTGCAGTTCGTGGTGGATTATACATCACTCAATGACCACTTTGTGTTCCCCAGACTGAAGTGTACCTGTATGGGGTCTCTTTTCCCGTCTCATCTATGCCTTCCATTTTCTCGAATTTCCATTTTTTTTTTACGGCAGAGCAACCCCCCTCCCTCCCTGCCCCTTCTATCTTTCCGATGATCGGGTTCCCGGGGAAGATTGCATGTGTTATTGTCCCCGTGATTTTTGTTTCTGTAATCTTATCTCTGGGGACTTCTCATTGTTTCTTTTTGCCATTCCTCATGTTTTTTCGTTAATCCTCTGCTTTTGTGTAAAAACCTTCAGCTTCTGTTCAAATACTGTAACTGTGGTGTGGGGGGTGGAAACAGAGGGATTGGTGTTTTGAGGGTTTGGTTTGGATTGTTCAGTTGCTTGGGGGTGTGTGGTGGAGTCCTTCGAGGTGTTTCTGGGGGGGTGCTTGTCCTTCCATTTGATCCTGGGTATTCTGCTCTCCTTTTTTATTTTTTCCCATTTTTTCCCTTTTGTTTTTTAACTCTCTGTTTCATTGTCTTCCTTTTCTGTGTTTTGTCTCGATCGAGGTACACACTCCCGGGAAATCCTGCTTGCCTCTCAGCCGTGCTTTCTCCTGCAGGATCATGGTTTCGGGTTGATTTTGCCTTGAAAAATTTTTTGGAGGCCGGGTTTTCCCTTTTTTTTGTGAATCACCCAATTTTCCGAAAATTTGCCACCCGGGTATGTCCCTTGCCCATCCTTCATTTATATCTTTAATCGCTTTTTTCTCCTCGCTTTCTTTATCATAAGTTTCCCCTTTTGCTTCGTCAGCCCTAGACAAAAAACGGATCTCTTCCCTTTCCACCTCCCAATGTGACTCCATGCATCCCCGTATGGTGTTGTTCCTTCCCCTGGGGTGTTCTTTCCCTTTAGTCCCTTCCCTAGATAGGCCCCTTGCTTCTTGGTTTTTCCCTTCCCGCTACCTGTTCCTGGCCCCCCCAGGTATTGGTAAGGTCCCCCCACAGTCCTGTTCCTTTAATTTTCTTCCAAAACCTCTCATCCCGTCCTAGTTTTTGCTCCCTGTCTTTGTTTTGGCCCCCCGTGGGTTTGAAGGACCTTGCATACGTTTAGTTCCAGCTTCCTTCAGACCCGTTGTCTGTGTTTGTGAGCCATTGGATGTACTTCTGAAAATCTTTGTTCTGTGCTGTTTCAGGGGTCTCAGCTCCCCTTTTAATCTCTCTATTTGATTTCTGCTGAGTGGCCTGTTGCTTCCCCCTTCTGCTTCTGTGCTAACCGTCTTCCATTTCCTTTCCAGCTATCTAGTTCCTTCCCCAGTTTCCCCCTTTTTTTTAGCTTACCTCCCCTTCCTCCGTGTGTGTGTGTGTGGTGTGTTGTGTGTTGTGTGTGGTGTGTGGTGTGTGTGTGTGGGTTGTGTGTGTGTGGTGTGTGGTGGGTGGGTGCTTGGTGTATGCATAAATTTTGTCGCTATGTGCATTTTCTGTGGTGCGCCCCCCCCTGTGTGTATGTGTGTGCGCGCGGCTCGTGTGGGGTATGACCCACTTAATATTTGTATTTATAACTCATTAAAATTTGTGCCCAGGTGTGGACGTATCAGTGGTTCATTACTTTGTAATTTGCTCATGACTGTAACCATGTATGGAGTGAAGCTGATTCATTACCTCTGTAACTTGCCATGATTGTGACCAGATCTACCTGGAGTTCATTACCTTTGTAACTAGTTCAGCTATCATAACTTTGGGGTCCAGTCACTGGACCCATTTTTTCCTTTGTAACTTTTGACTACCCCCACAGGAGGGTATGGGGTGCATAATAAAGATATTAAACTAACTACCCAAAAAATTATAAAAATGCTAGACCGCTTTACACAGCATTGGAAAATAAGGAATATCTGCTAAGAATTTTTTTATTGACTTAAGAAAAGCGTTTGACACAGTAGACCACCGCACCCTACTTCACAAACTTGACCACTATGGTAAAAGAGGCCATGCGCTTGCATTTTTTAAATCCTACCTTTCTAATAGGTATCAGTATGTCCCCAAAAAAGACACGCCTCAAATACGGCCGCTTGATACTGGAGTTCCGCAGGGAAGTGTCCTTGGTCCCCTGCTCTTCCTCATTTACATCAATGATCTTCCAAACGTATCCCAACACCTAAAAACCCATTCTCTTTGCTGACGACACGATTATGTCATCTCTCACCCTAATCTTGCCACCCTCAACACCATTGTTAACGAGGAGCTGCTCAAAATTTCGACTTGGATGACACCCAATAAACTTACACTTAACACTATCAAAACCTACTATATTTTGTTTGGTAGCAGAGCAGGTGTTGCGCAACTTAAACATTAAGATCGACAACACTCTAATTGCCGACATAATGAGGGCAAATTTCTTGGCCTATACCTCGACAACAACCTAAATTTCAGCACCATATCCAACACATAATTTAAAAAAATATCCAAAACGGTGGGGATCCTCTCCAAGATACGATACTACGTGCCGCAAACTGCCCTTCTCACACTATACCATTCACTTACATATCCTACCCCACCTATGCTATCTGTGCTTCGGGTTCAACGGCAGCAACACACCTAAAACCCAATAATAACCCAACAAAAAGCCGCCCGTAAGAATAAACATAAATCCCATCCCTGCAACACCCCCCCCCCACTCTCATTTAAAACTAAAATTACTCCCTGTTCAGTACATCCACACTTAACTACTGTTGCAATCTATATCTACAGGACCTTAAATTCCAATATCAACCTTGACCTAAAACACTTTTTGATAGTTTTTGACAGGATCCCACAGGCCACAACACCAGACACAAACATCTCTATGACATTTCCCCCTGTTCGACTAAACCTTTACAAAATTCAATGTATTTCAAAGGCCCTAAAATCTGGAACACCCTACCTGAAAACTCTAGAACTGCAGACACATTCATCACTTTCAAAACTGCAGTTAGAAAAAATCTTATCTCCCTGATCCACCCCCACAACTAACTACATGATAACCACCTGGTGGTTCACAATTACGCTCACTCACCCACTGACTAAAAAACCCAGAAATACTAATCTTAATCTTAAAATTTAAAAAATCCTAACTAGTCATAAGTTTGCCTATGATACTCCAATAAAGACACTTTGTATTGTGCCAAAACAAAAGCATTCACATTGCTAAACTACAAATTATGATGTAGCACTTAGCCCTTTAATACCTAATCTGTAAGGATTTAATGTTAAGAATTAATCTAAGGCGCCCCAAATGCCTGTCTTTCTAGGTGTCCTAGTGGCCCCCTCTGTAATTAGTATTTTATAAAATGTAAACCACACAATACCCAAAACCTGTAAATCCACATTGGTAACCCTTAAGAGAATAAACTTGAATTGAACTACAACAAGAGATCCATTTTGCAGTTAATTCATGGATATCATTTTCTTGAAGTCAACCTGACAACTAAACTTTTCTCTAAGTGAACAAAACTAATGGGCAGATGGTCACATGTGCACTCAAGTCAACCTTTTTTAATTAACCATTTTACTGTGTATTGATTGTGGTGGTTCTGCACGTCAGGCCAGTCAAGTAAATAAGCTCTTATTGTTTTTATGTATATGTGGTAAATTTTATACATTCAGAATAGTCTCAAAAGCTAAGGCTGCTGAGCGAGGTACTCCTTGATATTCCCCGACATGTGGATTTTTTGGTGGCTTGCTGGAGGTTTTAGGTATTACAGTGGTTGACACTGAAGTCGTCATCTGGTACCTCCAGTACTGTATCTAACAGTGTCCTGAAGAATGGAATGCAGCTTCAAGTAAGCACGAGAACGAGATGATCTGCGCCATGATCGCCTCCCCAAACAAACGGGGGTTTTGCCCATTTTACTACGATAACAAGTGTGTTCGCTTTACGACGTAATGGTGGGTTACCTGAAACGTAACGGCCCTCACCAGCAGCCCGCCTCCATCCCCACCCACATCCTCCTGCAGGACTAAAAACAAAAGAGTCAGTATCGTTGCACTAGCAAATATTGCAGACAACTTGGGTAAAGAGATGCAATTTACAGAATAAGTAATTTTTTTCCGACTTCCGAATTATTGATGTGCTTTATCAGTTAACTTTCACTTTATCTAATAGAATGATAAAGATTTGCTTAGCAAACTGTGCCTCTTTTCGATTTAACTTGAGCCAGATTCAATATTTTTTCCCAGTTGTTTAGCTAATCTCTAAGCTGCCAGTAATCTGTATGAGAATTTACATGATACTTAAAACGCTGAAAATAACTAGATATATTTTGGTTGCGCGCGATCAAAGAAAAAGGGAACTCAATATATTATAACCCCAGCCCCCTGTATGTCATTACATGTTAAAAGGAAAAGTGTAGAGTGAGGCATAGTTTCGAAGTAGGTAAAAAACTATTGCACTTTGGAATTAATGTCCCAATTTTTTTAAAAAAAAGGGAAGTTTGGCAAAAAAAAAAAAAAAATTTTAAATCACACCCTTTCACTAAAATAATCAAGATAAAAGTGAAATTGAAAAGGTATTTTCTGGGTAAGACAAATGTACAGAGGTTAAACTTTGTTACATTCTTCGTCTACACAGCTTTTCCCCAGTCCCTGTCACAGGTGTCTAAATATAATAATAATATTATTAAGTTCATGTACAAGGTATACATGTACAAGGTAACATGTACAAGGTATACATGTACAAAGGGATAAGTACAAGGTATACATGTACAAGGTATACATGTACAAGGCAACATGTACAAGGATAAGTACAAGGGATACTTTTACAGTTTCCTGAATTACCTTTTGTCCAGGATGGAACACCAGTCACAACCCCCCCAGGATTGCCCAACCGTCCCCAAACCAGGAGTGCCACACCCCCATAAAAACCCGGTGTGCCCCCTTTAAAACCCCCAGGTGGCCCCCAACGTACCCCCTTCCCCACACCAGTCCATCCCCAAACCCCACCTCCCTGCCCAGGATTAAATACAAAAGGGAGTCCCAACCGTCCACTAACAAATTGCCAACCCCATTTAAAAGGAGGGCCCAATTAAAAAGGGGTTTTCCCCCCCGAATAAAGGGATGTCCCCACATTTACGCCCCCCATTCCCCCAAAGTATAAAAGGTTGCCCACCCAGTCCCCCCCAATTTCCCCCACCAGTCTATCCCCGGGTGTCCCCCACCACCGCCATAACCCCGGATGGAAACCCCAGTACTAAAAAGTGAAAAATCCCTAACAGGGGTGACCCCCGCCCAAAAAAGGTTACCAACCATATAACCCAGATGTCCCCAACCCCAGTAAAAAAAAGGTGGGCCCCAAAGTCCAAAAAGGGAGGAAAATACAAAAATTCCCCAACCCCCTTCCCCCAGATGTCCCAACCCCTAAAAAGGATTGCCCAAAAAAAAAAAACCCCAAATTTTACTAACCCCCTTCCCCACAAAATAAAAAGGGTTTAAAAGTAAACAAGGTTTGGGGGAAACAAGTAAAAACCCCCGAATTCCCCCCCCGCCCCACCGGTGTCCCCAAAATTTCCCTAAAAATTGAAACCCCCCCTGCCCCAGGATTGCCCCAAGTTTAAAAAATGTCCCCAAACCCATAAAAAGGGGGTTTCCCCCCCTTTTAAAAAAGGAAAAGTAAAAGGGTACTAAACAAGGTTCCCCACAAGCCCTAAAAGGGGTTAACAGTACAAAACCCCCAATTCCCCAAGTATAAAAAAGGGTTCCCCACAAGTAAAACAAATGTCCCCAAGGGTCATAAACCCCAGGATTCCCCCACACATATAAACCCGGATGTGACCCAAATTATCACCCAGGTGTGACCCACCCCAGCCCACTAACCCCCAGGAGTGACCAACCGTCCACTAACACAGGTGTGCCCCAACCAGCCCACTAACACCGGATGTGCCCACCCCACCCACTAACCCCAGGATGTGCCCCACACCAGTCCCAAAACCCCAGGATGGGGACCCACCCACCCACAAACACCCAGGATGTGCCCCACCCCAGTCCACAACCCCCAGGATGTGCCCCACCCAGTCCCTAAACCCCAGGATGGGGCCCACCCGTCCCTAACCCCCCGGATGGGGACCCACACCAGTCCACAACCCCCGGGGATGTGACCCACACCAGTCACTAAACCCAGGAGTGACCCACACCAGTCCACAAACCCCCAGGATGTGACCCCCCCAGTCCACTAACACCCAGGATGTGACCCAACCAGTCATAACACCCAGGATGTGACCCACACCGTCACTAAACACCCAGGTGTGCCCCACACCAGTCACTAAACACCCAGGATGTGACCCCACCAGTCCATAAACCCGGATGGACCCACCCCAGTCCACTCACCCAGGATGTGCCCCAAAAAACCAGTCCCCCTACACCCGGATTTTCCCAAACCCCCAGTCCACTAAACCCAGGATGTGACCCACACCAGTCACTAACCCCAGGTGTGACCCAAAACCCAGTCCCACAAAACCCCAGGATGGACCCACCCAGCCCAAACAACACCAGGATGTGACCCCCCCCCAGCCCCACAAACCCCCCGGATGTGACCCACACCAGTCCACTAACCCCCGGGTGTGCCCCAAAACCCCGTCCACTAACCCCCCAGGATGTGCCCAAAACCCAGTCCCTAACCCCCAGGATGTGACCCACACCAGCCCACTAACACCCAGGTTTGGACCCAACCAGTCCCAAAACACCCGGGTCCCCAAACGCCCAAAACCCCCCGGTTTGGCCCAACCAGTCCACTAACCCCCAGGTGTACCCACCCCGTCATAACCCCGGAGTGCCCCACCCCAGCCCACTAACACCCGGAGTGCCCCCACCCCCAGCCACTAACCCCCGGATGGACCCACACCAGTCCACTAACCCCCAGGATGTGACCCACACCAGCCACTAACCCCAGGATGTGCCCCACACCGCCCCCAAAAACACCCAGGATGTGCCCCACCGTCACTAACACCCAGGATGTGCCCCAAAAACCAGTCCACTACCCCGGGGTGTGACCCACCAGCCCACAACCCCCCAGGATGGTGACCCAAACCCCAGCCCCAAAAACCCCCAGGATTGCCCCAAAACAGCCCATAACCCAGGATGTGACCACACCAGTCCACAACCCCCAGGATGTGCCCACCCCATCCATAACACCCAGGATGTGCCCACACCAGTCCACTAACACCAGGATGTGCCCAAACCACCCACTAACACCCAGGATGTGCCCCAAAACCCAGTCCACTACACCCAGGATGGACCCCACCATCCAAAAAACACCCAGGATGTGACCCACACCAGTCCATAACCCCGGGATGGACCCCCAAAACAGCCCACAACCCCCAGGTGTGACCCCCCCGCCCACTAAACCCAGGATGTGCCCCACACCGTCCACAAACACCCGGATGTGCCCCACCCCGCCCACTAACACCAGGATGGACCCACCCAGTCCACTAAACCCCCGGGGAGTGACCCACCCAGCCCATAACACCCAGGATGTGACCACCCATTACTAACCCAGGAGTGACCCACACCAGTCCATAACACCCAGGATGTGCCCACACCAGTCCCTAACCCAGGATGTGACCACACAGCCCCACAAAACACCCAGGATGGGCCCCACCGTCCCTAAACCAGGAGTGACCACACCAGTCCACTAACCCCCAGGATGTGCCCCACACCGTCATAACCCCGGAGTGACCCACCCCGCCACTAACACCCGGATTGACCCACACCGTCCATAAACCCAGGATGTGACCCACCCAGTCCACTAACCCCCGGAGTACCCACACCGCCACTAACACCAGGAGTGACCCACACCCAGTCCATAACCCCGGATGTGACCACACCAGTCCTAACCCCCAGGATGGACCCCACCCCAGCCACTAACCCGGAGGGTTGCCCCAAACCAGTCCACAAAACACCCGGATGTGACCCCCCAAGTCCCTAACCCCCAGGAGTGACCCACCCAGTCCACTAACACCCAGGATGTGCCCCACACCAGTCCCTAACCCCAGGAGTACCCACACCAGTCACAAACCCCCGGGATGTGACCCACACAGCCCACTAACACCCAGGATGTGACCACACCAGCCCCACAAAACCCCAGGTTGACCAACCATTTCACTAACACCCAGATGTGACCCAACCAGTCCACCCACCCGGGATGTGCCCCACACCTTTTCCCCTAACCCCCAGGATTGACCCACACCAGTCCATAACACCCGGAGTGCCCCACACCAGTCCACAAACCCCGGGGATGTGACCCACACCGCCCACTACACCAGGATGTCCCCACACCGTCCACAAACCCCCAGGATGTGCCCACACCAGTCCCTAACCCCCGGGGATGTGACCACCCCCAGTCCATTAACCCCCAGGATGGACCCACCCCAGTCCCTAACACCCGGATGTGCCCCACCCCCAGCCCTAACACCAGGATGGACCCACCCCAGTCCACTAACACCCAGGTGTGACCACACCGCCCCAAAAACCCCCCGGTTGACCCAAAACCCCTGTCCCAACCCAGCCCCCCAAGGATGTGCCCCACACCAGCCCACAAACACCCAGGTTTGTGACCCACCCCGTCCACTAACACCCAGGTGTGACCCACACCAGCCCACCCCCAGGATGTGACCACACCATCCAAAACCCGGTGTGCCCCACACCGTCCACTAACACCCAGGATGTGACCCCACCAGTCCCTAAACCCAGGTGGACCCAACCAGCCCACTAAACCCAGGATGTGCCCCCCAAACCAGTCCACAAACACCCAGGATGGACCCACCAGTCCATAACACCCAGGATGTGCCCACCAGTCCCTAACACCCAGGATGTGACCCACACCGTCCACAAACCCCAGGATGTGCCCACACCAGTCCACAAAACCCCCCGGGGTGTGACCCACACCAGCAAAACCCCCAGGATGTGCCCCACCAGTCACTACCCCCAGGATGTGACCCCACCAGTCCACAAAACACCCAGGATGTGACCCCACAGTCCACTAACCCCCAGGATGTGACCCAAAGTCCACAAACACCAGGATGTGACCACACCAGCCCACTAAAACCCCAGGATGTGACCCACCCCAGCCCCCTAACCCCAGGATGTGACCCCCACCGTCCCCAAAACCCCCAGGATGTGACCCACACCAGTCCACAAACCCCCAGGATGGCCCCACACCGTCCATAACCCCCGGGATGTGACCCCACCAGTCCACTAACACCCAGGATGTGACCACACCAGTCCCTAACACCGGATGTGACCCACCCAGTCCACAAACCCCCCAGGTGTGACCCACACAGTCCACAACCCCCGGATGTGCCCACACCAGTCCAAACACCAGGTGGACCCACACCAGTCCACTAACACCCGGATTAAACCCAACCGTCACTAACCCAGGATGTGAACCACACAGCCACTAACACCCAGGATGGCCCCAACCAGCCCACTAACACCCAGGAGTGCCCCCACCCCGTCCACTAACACCCGGGATGTGACCCACCCCAGTCCACTAACACCCGGGGACCCACACCAGTCCACTAACACCCAGGATGTCCCACCCCAGTCCACTAAACCAGGATGTGACCCACACCACCCATAACACCCAGGAGTGACCCCACCAGCCCACAACACCCCGGGATGTGCCCACCCCCTCCCCGGTTTTCCCCCCAACAAAAAGGTGTGACCCACCAGTCCATAACACCCAGGATTGCCCCCACACCAGCCCACTAACCCCCCGGAGTGACCCCCCCCAGTCCACTAACACCCAGGATGTATCTACCCCAGTCAAAAACCCCCAGGATGTGAACCACCCCCAGTCCACTACACCCAGGATGTGACCCCCCAGTCATAACCCCCGGGATGTGACCAACCGTCCACTAAACCCAGGATGTGATCTAACCGTCCACTAACCCCCAGGATGTAAAACCAAACCCCAGCCACTAGCCCCCAGGATGTGGACCCACACCAGTCCACTAACCCCCAGGATGTGATTACACCTTCCCACTAACCCCCAGGATGTGAACCCACACCAGTCCACAACACCCGGATGGCCCCCACCCCAGCCCATAACCCCCAGGAGTGACCCAACCAGTCCACAAAAACCCCCAGGTGTGACCCACCCAGTCCACAAAACCCCCGGGGTGTGACCCCCACCAGTCCTAACCCCCGGATGTGCCCCCCAAACCAGCCCACTAACCCCCAGGATGTGCCCCACCCCAGTCCCTAACACCCAGGATGTGACCCACCCCCGCCCACTAACACCCAGGATGTGAACCACACCGTCCCTAACCCCAGGTGGACCCACACCAGTCCCTAACCCCCAGGATGTGACCCAACCGTCCAAAACACCCAGGTGTGACCCACACCGTCCACTAACCCCCAGGATGTGCCCACACCAGTCCACTAACACCCAGGATGTGACCCAACCGCCCACTAACACCCGGGATGACCCCACCAGTCCACTAACCCCCAGGAGTGCCCCACACAGTCCACTAACCCCAGGTACCCTTTTACTGTGGTAAACATGGAAAACCCGTGAAAGGGAAAACGCTCCCAAAGTTTCTACCATCGCGGAATCGAACCCAGCCCCCCCGTGTGAAGCAAGAGCTTTAGCCACCAGGCCACGGGGAGATAAAAGCAATAGTGAGGTAAAAATGATAAAATCAGTCATATAAGATATAAGAAGCAGTTTTTGAGGCAGTCAGTCCCTTACCCGAGAAAAGAGTTCAACTCCATAGTCTGTGACATGCCGTACCACGGGCGGGGATTGAACTCGGGGCGAGTGGAGTCGTAAAAGCCAAACCAGGGCACTGTGTTTGTTAGCAATCGTATCATTACGATTTCCTGAGTCTGTAACATTTTTGAAGACAATAGAGTCATTCCCCATAACTACAACACTTATAAATCTACCAGCAAAGTAAAATATATGGTTACTATTCTCGCCGCAAGTTTGATCACTCAATAAATATTGAAGGTATTCGGAAGGTACAATCAACTCCACCAGAGCAGCGAAGAGAAGGTATTATAGTTCTATATCTGTGGTAAATGTGCAACTATGACCACCCTAGAAAATGCCATGCCCATATGACAACAGGAAAATGCAAACTCCCTTCCTGTAAGCTTTTTCACCCTGAACTGTGTACCTCTTCAGTACAGGAAAGACTGTGCTATAACTTAAATTGCCAGGCACACCATCTAAAGGGGACAAAAAGATACAAAACATCCAGGCCATGGGAAAACCTGGGTAGCCACAGCCACTCAAGAGGGAGAGGTTTTTAGTGCCAGGAAGGAGAAAAAACTGGCAGGAAATGGCAGAAATCGTACACCAAATCCAGTCATTCCTGGAGTGGAACCACAGTCGATGGCCTCCACTCCAAACCAACAGATACAGATACTAATGCCGGAAAAAAAATCTCCCCCCAGGACCAACAATACCACCAGTCCGATGACATTCTTTGCAAATATACAGGGTCTAAAGCCAGCAACAAACAACAAAATACCTTTCATCCGTGGACTGCTTGCAGAGGCAAAGGCAATGTTCGCGGCTTTCACTGAGACCCACATAAAGGATCACTTGGCCCAATGAAATATGGATCCCAGGTTACAACCTATACAGATGTGACAGAGTGAACAGGCAAAAGGGGGGGGTTGGCCTGTACATTGCAGAGTCACTTGTTTGCACAGAACTGCTAAATGCCTCAAATGATGTAGTGGAAGTTTTAGCAGTAAGGTCGAGAACAAAAAACCTAGTCATTATGGTAGTCTACAAGCCTCCGGATGCAACATCCCAGCAATTCCGGGAAAACAGCTGTTAAAAATTGACCACTGTCTGGAAAATCTTCCAGCTCCTGCACCCAACATCTTGCTCCGGGGGGATTTCAACTTAAGGCACCTAAAATGGAGGAATATAGCAAATAATATTGTTGCAGTAACAACACCAGGAGGCAGCTCTGATGAAAACTCACACTCACACGAGCTTTTAAATCTCTGCACAAAATTCAATTTAAACCAGCAAATAATAGAGCCTACTAGACTGGAGAATACACTAGACCTCATCTTCACTAACAATGATGATCTGATAAGAAATGTCACCATATCAAAAACAATATACTCAGATCACAACATAATTGAGGTTCAGACATGTATGCGTGGAGCCCCAGACCGACATAATGAGACTAGCCCACGAGGGAGCATTCACCAAATTCAACTTCAATAACAAAAACATAAAGTGGGACCAAGAAAAACCAAGTCCTAACCGATATAAGCTGGGAAGATATACTAAGCAACACAGACCCCAACGTATGCCTAGAACAGATTAATTTGGTGGCACTCGATGTATGCACAAGGCTTATTCCTCTAAGAAAAAGGAGGAGTAGATGTAAAATAGAAAGAGACAGGCGCTCCCTTTACAGGCGAAGGAAAAGAATAACAGAGCGGCTAAAAGAGGTCAATATATCTGAAATGCGTAGGAAGACACTGGTCAGAGAAATAGCAAGCATCGAACTCAAGCTAAAGGAATCTTATAGGAGTCAGGAATCGCGGGAAGAACTAAAAGCCAAATATGAAATCGAAAGAAACCCAAAGTATTTCTTCTCCTATGCCAAATCAAAGTCGAGAACAACATCCAGTATTGCGCCCCTACTTAAACAAGATGGGTCTTACACAGATGACCAGCAAGGAAATGAGTGAGCTACTCAAGCCCCAATATGACTCAGTTTTTACCAAGCCGCTAACCAGACTGAGAGTCGAAGATCAAAATGAATTTTTTATGAGAGAGCCACAAAATTTGGTTAACACAATCCTATCCGATGTTATCCTGACGCCAAATGACTTCGAACAAGCGATAAATGACATGCCATGCACTCTGCCCCAGGGCCAGACTCATGGAACTCCGTGTTCATCAAGAACTGCAAGAAGCCCCTATCACGAGCCTTTTCCATCCTATGGAGAGGGAGCATGGACACGGGGGTCGTTCCACAGTTACCAAAAACAACAGACATAGCCCCACTCCACAAAGGGGCAGTAAAGCAACAGCAAAGAACTACAGACCGATAGCACTAACATCCCATATCATAAAAATCTTTGAAAGGGTCCTAAGAAGCAAGATCACCACCCATCTAGAAACCCATCAGTTACACAACCCAGGGCAACATGGGTTTAGAACAGGTCGCTCCTGTCTGCCTCAACTATTGGATCACTACGACAAGGTCCTAAATGCACTAGAAGATAAAAAGAATGCAGATGTAATATATACAGACTTTGCAAAAGCCTTCGACAAGTGTGACCATGGCGTAATAGCGCACAAAATGCGTGCTAAAGGAATAACAGGAAAAGTCGGTCGATGGATCTATAATTTCCTCACTAAGAGAACACAGAGAGTAGTCGCCAACAGAGTAAAGTCCGAGGCAGCTACGGTGAAAAGCTCTGTTCCACAAGGCACAGTACTCGCTCCCATCTTGTTCCTCATCTTCATATCAGACATAGACAAGGACGTCAGCCACAGCACCGTGTCTTCCTTTGCAGATGACACCCGAATCTGCATGACAGTGTCTTCCATTGCAGACACTGCAAGGCTCCAGGCGGACATCAACCGAATCTTTCAGTGGGCTGCAGAAAACAATATGAAGTTCAACGATGAGAAATTTCAATTACTCAGATATGGTATACACGAGGAAATTAAATCTTCATCAGAGTACAAAACAAATTCTGGCCACAAAATAGAGCGAAACACCAACGCCAAAGACCTGGGAGTGATCATGTCGGAGGATCTCACCTTCAAGGACCATAACATTGTATCAATCGCATCTGCTAGAAAAATGACAGGATGGATAATGAGAATCTTCAAAACTAGGGAGGCCAAGCCCATGATGACACTCTTCAGGTCACTTGTTCTATCTAGGCTGAAATATTGCTGCACACTAACAGCACCTTTCAAGGCAGGTGAAATTGCTGACCTAGAAAATGTACAGAGAACCTTCACGGCACGCATAACGGAGATAAAACACCTCAATTACTGGGAGCGCTTGAGGTTCCTGAACCTGTATTCCCTGGAATGCAGGCGGGAGAGATACATGATTATATACACCTGGAAAATCCTAGAGGGACTAGTACCGAACTTGCACACGAAAATCACTCACTACGAAAGCAAAAGACTTGGCAGACGATGCAACATCCCCCCAATGAAAAGCAGGGGTGTCACTAGCACGCTAAGAGACCATACAATAAGTGTCAGGGGCCCGAGACTGTTCAACTGCCTCCCAGCATACATAAGGGATATTACCAACAGACCCCTGGCAGTCTTCAAGCTGGCACTGGACAAGCACCTAAAGTCGGTTCCTGACCAGCCGGGCTGTGGCTCGTACGTTGGTTTGCGTGCAGCCAGCAGCAACAGCCTGGTTGATCAGGCTCTGATCCACCAGGAGGCCTGGTCACAGACCGGGCCGGGGCGTTGACCCCGGAAACTCTCTCCAGGTAAACTCCAGGTAAATAACCTTAATTTTGAAAGCTGTGGAAGAGTAAGCCAGCTGAAGGCGTCCGTCAGACGATCAAAAGCTCCAGTGGGGGTCATATACAACCATCGTCATTAAACACTTGTCCTGTTACCTAACCTAACCTAACCTAACCTAACCTAACCTAACCTAATCTAACCTCTCCTAACCTAAACCTAACTAACCTGACCTGACCTAACCTAACCTAACCTAGCCAACCTGACCTAACCTAACCTGACCTAACCTAAACCTGACCTGACCTAACCTAACCTAACCTAGCCTAACCTGATCTAACCTAACCTAACCTAACCTAACCTAACCTAACCTGACCTAACCTAACCTAACCTAACATAACCTGCCTAACCCGACCTAACCTAACCTAACCTAACCTAACCTAACCTGACCTAACCTAACTAACCTAAACCTAACCTGACCTAACCTAACCTAACCTAACCTGACCTAACTAACCTAACCCAACCTAACCTAACCTAACCTAACCTGACCTAACCTAAACCTAACCAAACCCTTTAAACCTGAACCTAACCTAAACCTAACCTAACCTAGTCTAACCTAACCTAACCTAAACCTAACCTAACCTAACCTACTAACCTAACCTAACCTAACCTAACCTAACCTAAGCCTAACCTACCTAACCTAACCTAACCTAACCTAAACCTAACCTAACCTGACCTAACCTAAACCTAACCTAACCTACCTAACCTAAACCTAACCTGACCTAACCTAACGTAACCTAACCTAACCTAACCTAACCTGACCTAACCTAACCTAACCTGACCTAACCTAACCTAACCTGACCTAACCTAACCTAAACCTAACCTAACCTAACCTGACCTAACCTAACCAAAACCTAACCTAACCTAACCTAACCTGACCTAACCTAACCTAACCTGTGGAAAACGCAGCAAGCCGAATCTCCAGGTTCACCCACGTTTTGGACAGAGAGTTGAAACATCGTTCAGGATCACCACGTCTTAGACAGATTGAAACTAGACCACACAATCCTAAACAATGGTGCATCCAGCCAAGCTAGATGTTGTACCCACGATCGAAGGACATACGGTGGTGTGGACGCCTAGAGTTAATTTCATTCTACTCCCTGTTTGTGTACTGCCTCACCAAGCAGTATATGTTGGTGGCCCGGTGGCTGGTGGCTAAAGCTCCCGCTTCACACACGGAGGGCCGGGGTTTTCGATTCCCGGCGGGTGGAAACATTTCGACACGTTTCCTTACACCTGTTGTCCTGTTCACTAGCAGCAAATAGCTACCTGGTGTTAGTCGACGGGTGTGGTCGCATCCTGGGGGGACAAGATTAAGGACCACAAGGGAAATAAGTTAGACAGTCCTCGATGACGCACTGACTTTCTTGGGTTATCCTGGTGGCTAACCCTCCGGGGTTAAAAATCCGAACGAAATCTTATCTTATCTTCACTGTACCCACGGTACAAGTGGTATTGGCCAGTATCAACACTGAGCTAGCCAAGGAGTCGAACCCATGTTTTTTTGGGACCTGCCTCATGGTAAGAGAGAAAACACATATATTTATATATGCAAGTCGTGACGAATAGGTAAAACTTGTGATTTTGGCTTAAATAGCAATGGTCCTCTTGCCGAATAAGGCAAGTGAATGTTATTAAATTATTGCTAACTTACATAAAATATATTTAGTTGGATTAGGCTTAATTAAATTGAGCTTGTTATAATAAGGTTAGGTAAGTTTCCTAAAGTTTTTTTGGTACGAAATTATTAATTTTTACATTAACATAAATAAAAAAAACATATCTTTAAACGTATAAAAGAAAATTTTAGACAAGACTTAATTTTAAATGAGTTCTTGCTAATTGACCAGTTTTACCTATTTGGCACGATATATATTTTATATATTTATTATATATATATATATATATATATATATATATATATATATATATATATATATATATATATATATATACATATATTATATATATATATATACATATATTAATATATATATATATATATATATATATATATATATATATATATATATATATATATATACAAATACATTGACAAAAATACAATAGGTAGGATGTGTTGTTCTTCGTCTTCACCTGTAGTGGACTCGTCTCTCCCTATCTAAATTGCACCATCTCGGAGCTACATCTTGAATACTTTGTCCAGCTCCCCGGCGGTGGGCCGCGTGCCCAGAATGCTGCAGGCATTTCCTCTCTGGATCACAACTGAGTCTCTGAAAGAAGAAGCTGGTCACCCTGTGGTCCTTGGTTTCTATGATGAGTTTTCCACCCAGTTCTTTGAGGAACTTTAGAGCACACTTGCCCCATGCTCCAAGGGTCCCCGACCTTATTGGAATGAAGTTATAACAAGGGGGAAGACCTTCCTATTTAAGGGCCTTTTGGGTCTCCCTGTGGCTGGCAGCTCCACCACTTTCAGCTACGGAGTATGGCAAGTAGGTGTCTGCCAATGTGGCGGCACAGGTGTAGTCCCAGACAATCTGCTTTCCATCCTTCCAGGGTAGCATAGTGGCTCCATCAGGACGCTTTTGACTTCGTCAGACCTCTGCACTTGGGGTTTCTGTTGGGCTGGGTGTATATATATATATAATATTATATATATATATAAAATATAATATATATATATATATTATATATATATATATATATTTTATAAAATTTAAATGAATTTAAAATTTGGTATTTTTTCAACAGTTTCGCCCTGTGATGCGCCCTTCAGTATGGATCCAAATGCTGGCTGCGTCTACCTGAATTCAACAGCTGTGACCTGGAATGTAGGAAGGAACAACTGCATCAGTTACGGGGGAGACCTGTATGTTTACTACCAACTTTACTGCTCTTCAGGAATACTTGAATCCTCTCTCCTCCAGTAATTATGCTTAGACTGGATTCAGTATTTTGGGTGTGTGTGTGTGTGTGTGTGTGTGTGTGTGTGTGTGTGTGTGTGTGTGTGTGTGTGTGTGTGTGTGTGTGTGTGTATGTGTGTGTGTTGATAACACTCGCTGGCCAATGGGTTCTAATTTATTTACAAAAATTTCTTTTAAAAATTTTTTGCTTAACCAGAGAATGAAACTCATTCTGACATTGACCAATATGGAGGAACTCAGAAAATTGTTCAGAAATGGAGTATAATACATTAATTTAATCTTAATTTTCTCTTCAGTCACATAAAAAGAAATTGAGATTACTCGTCCACTCTCATTCTCAATCAAACATGTGTCCAACTTACCATACCCCCGGCCGGTTTTGAACCCGCGGTCATAGAGTCTAAAAACTCCAGCCCGTCGCGTAGCCACTAGCCCAACTAGCCACAAAAGTTTCATCCAACTGGGTTTTTAACACCCCATGGGAAAGTTAGCCTGAGTTTACATGAAGGGATTGGTAGAGTTCGTCGGCCACGCTAGCTGGGATTCGTTGTAAAAACTTGCATTGTGGTCACGTGGGGGCCCTATGCTAACCTTCCAATGGGTGAAATAACCCTAGTTGGATGAATTTATGTGGCTAGCTGGTCAGTGGCAACGGACGGGCGGGATTTTTTGAGACTCTCGACCGGGGGTTCCCATCCCGCCCGGGGTGGGGTTGTTTTGCAATCTGTCATTCGATTTCGGGGTTTGTGTCCAATTGGTTTTTAAAACTGTCGAGGCAGTCTGCCATATAAATTATTACCCCGGAAATTGTTTTAAATTTGGGAGAAATAACGTTATTTTTACAAAACTAATTTTTACTGTTTTGCCTGTCTGCAGATGTGTGGGTGGGTGTATCGTCGACAGTGGTTGGATGGCAGCATTGTAAACCCAACCCAGGGGGCTTCAGGGGCACCCAACGATGCCCCTTGTGTGTGCCAGAATGAGACCAATCTCCAGTATGCCCTTACTTGACACATCGCCTGTCTAGACATATCCTTTCGTCCCCAACTGAAGCTTACAGGAGTACTATAAGGAGTACCCTCAGGTACTCGGTCCCGCTGAATTCACAGCATTTTTTTTAGTGATGACTTGTTTACTGTCAGTTGTATCAAAAATTAAATTAAATTTGAGTTTATCTGGAGTTTATCTGGAGAGAGTTCCGGTGGCAACCCCCCGGGCCCGGTCTGTGACAGCCTCCTTAGGTTCAGTGCCCCAGGATGCGACCCACACCATGATAACCCCAGGACCCATTTTACTGAGGGGGAAACATAACAACATGGAAAGCCGCCCCAATTTTTCTACTCTGGCTGGGAATCAAACCCGGGCCCCTCACCGTTGAACCCAGAGCGTTAACCACCAGGAAAAACCCGTGAACTATGTCAGGTTTTTAGCACAAAGTTTGGGGGGCACCCCAAAAGGGAATTTTGATGCCTCGAAACAAATTACTCTGGTTTCGGGTTAATTACCAAATATTTTCTTGAGCAAGGAAAACCCATTTAATTAATCCTAAACCAAAGCAAAATAAAATTTTGGGAAACCCAAACATCTGTGATCTATATCTCTTCCTTCTTTAAAATAAAAATTACCCAAATGGTAATATATAATCAAAAAAGAGAATCAACTTTACTTTTAAAAAAGAAATATAGATTTACAATGATGAAAAGGCCCCTCTTCCCTCCCCTTTTTTGTCGGACTCCCCCCGGTCTGGGTCTTCTTGTTGTTTTCCGGGTACTCCCCCCGGTCGGGGTCCCCTTGTTATTTGTGGGTACTCTCCCAGTTGGGTCTTCTTGTTGTTTGCCAAAAACCCTCCCTCCGGGTCTTCTTGTTGATTTGCCGGTCCCTTCCCAGTCTGGGTTTCTGTTGATTTGCCGTATCGCCTGGTCCGGGGGTCTTCTTGTTGATTTCCCGGGTACTCTCCCGTCGGTCTTTTTGTTGTTTTTTGCGGTACTCCCCCGTCGGGGTCTTTTTTGTTGTTTGCCGGACCTCCCAGTCTGGGTCTTCTTTTTTGATTTCCCGGGTACCTCCGGCCGGGTCTTCTTGTTGATTTCCCGGTACTCCCCGGCTGGTTTCTTGTTGATTTCCGGTATCTCCGGTCGGTTTTCTTTTTATTTGGCCGGGGACTCCCCATCTGGGTCTTCTTGTTGATTGCCGGACTCTCCGGCCCGGGTCTTCTTGTGATTTGCCGGTACTCTCCCGTCTGGGTCTTTTTGTTGATTGCCCCCCCCCCTCGGGGGTCTTCTTTTTGTTTGCGTCTCTCCCACTGGGGTCTTCTTGTTGTTTTTGCCGGTCTCTCCCGGTCGGGGTCTTCTTTGATTTCCCCGGTACTCTCCAGTCGGGTTTCTTGTTGTTTTTCCGGACTCCCCCCGGTCGGGGCTTCTTGTTGTTTTCCCCCGGGTATTTTCCCCCTTGGGGTTTTCCAATGGTGCCCCGTCTTGGCCCCTGTTTGGCAGTGTCTGAGACCCAGTCGCCGGGGAGGAGGTACAAGTACCTCCTCATCTTCCATGTCACCTGGGAGGGGGTACAAGTCCCTCCTCATCTTCCATGTCTATCATGGGAGGGGGTACAAGACCTCCTCATTTTCTATGCTACCAGGGAGGAGGTACAAGTACCTCCCACTTTTTTTCAAACCAGGGGAGGAGGTACAAGTACCCCTCATTTTCATGTTCCCAGGGAGGGGGTACAAGTACCTCCTCATCTTCTATGTCACCATGGGAGGGGTACAAGTACCTCCTCATCCATGTCCCCCTGGGGGGGAGGTAAAAGTACCTCCTCATCTTTATGTCTACCATGGGAGGAGGTACAAGACCTCCTCATCTTCATGCTACCATGGGGGGTAAAAGTACCCCTCATCTTTACACCCCATGGGGAGGTACAAGTACCTCCTCATTTTTCTATGCCTACCAGGGGAGGGGTACAAGTACCCCCTATCTTCTTGTCTACCATGGAGGAGGTACAATACCCCACTCTTCTATGTCTACCATGGGAGGGGGTACAATACCCCCTCATCTTCCATGTTTACCATGGGGAGTCAAGTACCCCCTTTATTTTCTATGTCTACCAGGGGAGGAGGTAAAATCCCTCCCATTTTCTATGAAAACCATGGGAGGAGGAAAAGTACCCTAAACTTCCAGTCCCCATGGGAGGGGGTACAGTCCTCCTATTTATGCTCCATGGGAGGGGGTACAATATCTCCCATCTTCCTGCAAGGGGAGGAGGTACAAGTACCTCTCATCTTCTGTCAAACCCCATGGGAGGAGGTACAAAGTGCCCCCATCTTCTATGTCTACCATGGGAGGAGGACAAGTACCTCATATTTTTATGTCTACCAGGGGAAAGGAGGTAAAAGTACCTCATCATCTTCTGTCTACCAGGGAGGGGGTACAAGTACCTCATCATCTTTGTCTACCGGGGGAGGGGGTACAAGTACTCCTCACATCTGGGACCAACGTCCCCAGGCCAGCCACATTCCCCGCCCCCCAACGGGGCTCGTAGGGAGAAGCTGGGCCTCTGGTCTGCCTCTTCCCCCCCCCCAGGGGGGGAAAAGCAAAATGTAATAACTAAAAAATATTTTTACTCAACTAAATCACCCCTTAAAAAAGTTCTTAAAATTTTTTTTTGAAAAACTTTCCATTACTTAATCCCAAAAAACAACCCATTTTACAGTTTTCTTCTCTAATACCTGGACATACCTGGAAGGGTTTTCGGGGCAACCCCCCCGGGGGCCCCGGGTCTGAGCCCAGCCCCTCAAAACGGGAAATAAATTAAACTTGTGTTAAGGATAGACGTTGAGTTTATAAGCTGAGAGGTGAAACCCCAAGTCGACCTAAGATATTTCCCCCCCAAACAGTATGTACCCACAACACCGTCAGCCCCAAAAGGTAATTTTTAGCTGTATACAAGGTTTGAGCCAGTTCAATAAATGTACCTATACGTCTCCCGGACAGGGAAACAAAGGGATAACAGGGTAACAAGTACGTCGGCGAAAACCATTTAATCACAACCCCCAAAAATTTCCACTGGGGTCGTGGACAAGTGGGACAAGAGCAGGAAAAATATAAATGTTTTAGAAAAAACGAAATTGGGTAAATTTATCGGGACTATGAAACAAGGAAATTTTTATTGTTTGGAAAATTATATCATCCAACGAGTTTCTTCGCATCCAGACGATTTTTGCGCATCAACAGTTCTTGCGCACCCAACAGTTCTTGCGCGTGGTCGGGAGCAGACGAAGACCACCATATACAGTGCAAGTTGGGGTCGGGAAATTGCGGAATTTAGCGAAGGAGCTGTACACGTTCTCTCCAGCAACCACCCAGAAAAGACCTTTTTTAGCGAAGGGAAAAAAGAAACTGGCAGGAAAGGGGAAAATACTACACCACCTCGAATCAGTACTGGAGTGAAGGCAGCAGTAAACCCCCCCCAGAACAAAATTTTAGTCCCACAAATAACCCCCCTATATACCATCAATACGAAAGATTTTTTTTTTTTTGCATAATACGAAGTTTAAATAGCCTCAATAAAAAAAAAAAAACCCTTTCACATGTACTGCTCTCACATGTGATAATGGTTTTAAAAAACCGAAAAGTTGAAGAATGAGCATTTTAGCAACACATGGGAATTTTTATTAAAGAAACGTTTCGCCACACAGTGGCTTCACAGTCCAATACAAATTTGAATGGAAAGGAAAGGAAAGTTTGAGGTAACAGCCCCTCAACCTGGAATCGTATATAAACCACCTCTCTACCCATTCTGCATTTCCACAAAGTATGGCTAAACCATCGACCCGGTTTGAGGGATATTACCTCAAATTTCTCCTCTCCTTACCGATTTAAAACTTTGTTTTGGACTATGAAGCCCTGTGTGGCAAAATTTTTCCCAATAAAGTTTCCCCATGTTTGCATAAGTGTCTCATTCTGCTCTCACAACAAACAATATCTGCGGCTTTACAGAGACCCCCAAAAAAAAGATCATTTTGCAAAAATAATCGTCCCAGAAAAAAGTTATTCAGATGCGACAGAAACAAGAGACAACAAGGCAGAAGGTTGCCTATATGTCACATATCTTCTTTTACCAAGAATTCACCACAAATGATGTAAATGAAGTTTTCTCAGTAGAGACCAAAACCCCAAAACTTGTCTTGTGGTTATTACAAGCACCTGATTAATTTTTCAACAATTCAACGAATGCGTTTGAAAATAGCTTTTGGGTTAAGATTTCTTTTTCATAATTAAAAAATCTTCCAACACCAAATATCTTGTTTGTGGTATTACAAATTTAAATACTCTAAAAGGGAGCACTTGGCAACTAATGTTTCAGCAAGATCCCCCCAGGGGGCAGCTCGATAAAATTCTCAACACACATGAGCTGATCGAACCATGCCCACCTTCTAGGGTAGGGTAGGTGCCTGGGGCCCGAGCCTTTAGCTCATAAACTGTCATTCCCATTAGCCCCCTTGGGGGGGGGGGAGGGAGACCAAGAGGCCTAGCTTGTGGCTAGGCTGGGAATTTGGTCCCAAAGATGAGGAGGTACTTGTGCCTCCTCCGGGGAATTGGGTCTCAGACACTCCCAAAGAGGGACCCAAGGGCCCGGGGCCACCACGGGAAAAAAGGCCCAGGGGGAGAAAACCGGCGAATTTTTAATAATAAAATAATAACACTGAGCATTAAATCTCTGCACCAAATTCGCCTTAAAGCCAAAAAATGTGAACAAACAAGACTGATTAAACACTTTTCTTACTTCACTAATTATGGGACCCGTACGAAATATAACATATAAAAACAATTCGCTTTTCACAACATAACAGAATTCCAGACATGTTACGCGGGGCTCCTGACCAGCAAAATAGATCATTATGAGGGTGTTTCTTTAAATTCGATTCAATAACAAAACTACATGGAATAAAATTAAACCTTTTCTGAATGAAACAAGCTGGAAGATACACAAACAATGGAAATATAAACACAAATGCTATAATGTATCCTTTATTGACAACGTTTCACCCACACGTGGGTTTTTTAAGTCACCCCGGGACTACCGGGGGTTTGGGAAGGTCGAGTATTTATAGTCATGTTCAGAATTTTGGGTCAGGTGGAAAATGCTGCATCTATGTCTACCAGGGGGGGTTATAGAGCTTGGGTAGCTTGGCAGGGGTATTGGACAAGTAGTGAGTAGCCCTTCTGCAGTTGATAAATTTTTTAGACACTGTGCAACTTTTTGGGTATCTTTTTTGAGAAACGTTTCGCCAAAACAGTGGTTTCTCAGCCCTACAAAGGAAAATCTTGAAAACAGGGGGGAAATGAAAAATAATCCCTCAACTGATACTCAAGATTGAAATGTGTCTAATTTACAACGTGTCGGTTTTTTGAACCATTGATTACAATAGGACCCAAAAGCTTTTCCCCAAAAAGAATTATCTCTGTGGCACTTGGGGGATTTTCAAGGCACTTTCTCTTAAAACATGAAAATGTAAACGGGGGAAAAAAAAGTCCCCTTACATGCAAAGGAAAAGAATCACGGAGCTGATAAAAGGGGGATAGTTTTAAAAAAAAATATGGAAAAGGGGCACGGGCCCAAGAAACAAAAAACTACAAACATATCTTAAGGAAACCCTACAGGAACCAAAAGCACAAAAAGAATTTGGAAATAAATGTAAAAATCCCAAACAATGGAAAATAAACACATAAGCAGTAAATGGACATTTATTGACAATGTTTCCCGTTTACAAACATAGCCATTTGGGTCCCTGGTTTACCGGGAGACCTGGAGTTTACCGGAGAGAGTTCCGGGGGTCAACGCGCTTTTCGTAAAAAAACTTATCGTCTAGAGGTCTTCACTTTATAGGGGAAAAAAAATTTTCTTATTTTTCATTTAATTTTTTAATAATCATAATAACCACTTAAATCTCCCTTCTATTTTTTGAACTGTGATTAATATTTTTGGGCCATTTCTCTAGGTCAAGTATTACAAAGGGCTCGATTTGGTCACAAAATATTAGTAAGGCACATGCACAGGCTTTGTTTTAAAAAACCGAACCTTAAAAATTTCTTATATAGGGTTCATTTTAAAATAAGCCCTTTTACAAACGGGACTTGCTCACTTGGCTTCATTTTCTCAAAGACTTCTAACCCCTTCTAAAAAACAAGAAAGTATTAGCACGAGGGAAAATAAAGGGTAAAAATACCGACACTTTGGAAAAAAATAAACACAAATGCAGTATATGTGATCTTTTTTTTACAAACGTTTCACCCACACAGTGGGCTTTTTTCAAGTCACAAACAGATCTGTTTCTTATTGAAAAAGTCCACTGTGGGGGCAAAACGTTGAAATAAAGGACACATGATACTGTCATGTGTTTTTTATTTGTCCACAAGAAGAAATTAATGAAACAGAAAGAAACCAAATATACTTATTTTTTTTTTCCCAAATTTTAGGCAAACCCCAAATCGAGTAGGGTCTCCACTTAGAGATGGGATTTAAAACCAGATAACAGCAAAGAAATGTGATATAGAAGTACAATGCAACTCACCATTTAGTGGCCCTTAATCAAAAAAGGGGGACGACAATCTAAATATTTTTTTTATAACTGAGACTAAAATTTCTGAAATATGAATTTTCTGAAATAATCACCACGAACTTTAAAAAAGCTAATAAAAAATGGCCATTTTACCAAAAATATGGATAAGGGGGGGTTTACCCTGTCAAAGGGCCCAAAAGGCAAAAGTTAACCATTAAGCCCAAACCGTCCCCCCCAGGGCTTCCCAGTCAAAACAGAAAGCGCTAACCTAGTGTTTAAAAGGGGGTTGGTTAAACAGGGGTTAGGCAAAAACCCAAATTGGGAAAAAATATATTTTTTTTAAATCACCATAACATAACATAACAGAAAAACCTTAATCCTAAACGCCCAATGGGGTACACACAACAGCTGGCTGGAGGTTCAGCCACCAAAACACTAGGTTTCGTCAGCATCAGGCCGTCATTCCCCCAAACAAACCTCTTTCTTATTTCTCACTCATCCCACAGCACCCTGACCAGTCAGAGCCGGGGTGAACATACAGGTAAGCCATAAAAAACCCAAGGCTTGATTTGGATAAAAAAAAATGATGACAACCTGATTTCCTGGAGAGAGTTTGGGGGGAAACGCCCCCGGGGCCCCCGGTCTGTGACCAGGCCCCTTTGTGGTCGCCCCTATCAACCGGCGTTGCTGCGGCACACGCAAACCAAACGTCGAGCCACACCCGGCTGATCAAACCGACTTAGGTGCTTCCCCCATCCAGTTTTAAGACTGCCGGGGGTTTTTTGGGTAATCCCCCTTAGTGTGCTGGGGGGCAGTTGAACATCTCGGGCCCCTGACACTTATTGTTTTCCCTTTTTAAAACGTGCTGGACCCCCCTGCTTTTCATTGGGGGGATGGTGCTCGTCTGCCAAGTCTTTTGCTTTCGTAGTGAGTGTTTTTTGTGTGCAATTTCGGTACTAGTTCCTCTAGGTTTTTCCAGGTGTATATAACATGTACCCTTCCCTCCTGCTTCCGGGGAATACAGGTTTAAAAACCTCAAGCGCTCCCAGTAATTGGGGTGTTTTATCTCCGTTATGCGCGCCGTAAAGTTCTCGACATTTTCTGGGGTCGGAAAATTTCACCTGCCTTGAAAGGTGCTGTTAAGTGCAGCAATATTCCAGCCTAGATAGAACAAGTGACCTGAAGAGTGTCACATGGGGTTGGCCTCCCTATTTTTTGGAAGGGTTTTCATTACCCTCCTGTCATTTTTCTACAATGCGATTTTACAATGTTTTGGTCCTTGAAAGGGGAGATCCTCCCACATAATCATCCCATCTTTGACTTGGGGTTTCACTCTATTTTGTGGCCAGAATTTGTTTTGTATCTGGTGAAAATTTAAGGCTATCTTAAATCAACAAACTCCAACGCCAGCCTTACAACCATGCTCACTCACGTGATTTTCTCCCCCGCTACTCTGCGTACCCAAACATTAACAGAATTTCTTTATAATTCAGTTTAAAACTTTCAGTCCCCCCCAAAAGACATTATAAATTATAAAAATTTTCTTTTCAACTAAAAATTATATTATTTTTGGACACTTTTCCACTAATGTACAAAACAGTCATGCAGGACCCTGCGAACAGCCAACAGTCGCCCCAGGACCAGAGTCGTGAATTTTTGTGTTCATAAAGACTGGGGAAAACCCCCTTTCACATGCCTTTAAAAATTTTAGGAAACCCTTATAGTCAGGGGGCATCCCATAGTCACTAAAATCAAAGAATAACCCCTTTAACGTACTACGTCCCACTCTTTAAAAATTTTTGAATGGGGGTTTTAAGAAGCAAATCGTAACTGCCTGGAATCCAAAAAATGCATAATCCAGGGCAACATGGGCTTAAAACAGGGCGTCCTGCCCCAATACGGACCCACAGAATGGGGTGCGATGGTCCTCCTCCTCTCAAAACTACTGGACCACCTGACATGGTCTTGGATGGTCACTCCTGCCAAAAACAACTATGGACCACCATGACTTTGGTCTTGGGGGAGCTCCGCCCTCACAACACGGACCCTATTTCATGGTCTTTGGGTGGTAGCCCTGCCCCAAATACTGGACCACCATGACATGGTTTTTGGTGGTCACTCCCGCCCCTCACAATACTGGACCATTTTGACATCGTCCCTTGGATGGGGCTCCTGCCCCTCACAACACTGACCACCATGGGATGGTCTTGGGTGGGCTCCTGCCTCTCCAACTGCTGGACCACCATACATTAAACAGATTTTGCTCCTGCCTCTCACAACACTGGGCCACCATGGCATGGTCTTGGGTGGTAGCTCCTGCCTCTCACAAAAGTGGACCCCAGCATTTAATGGATGGTAGCTCCCGCCTCTCACAACACTGGCCCCAGAATGGTCTTGGATGGTAGCTCGCCTCTTTCAACCTGGACCACATTGACATTGTCTTTTGGGTGGTCACTCCTGCCCCCCTCACAAATACTGACCACATGACATGGTCTTGGGTGGGAAACTCCCGCCCCCTACAACACTGGACCACAATGATATGGTCTTGGATGGTCACTCCGCCTCTCACAACTGCGGACCACCACGACATGGGCTTGGATGGCACTCATGCCTCACAACTACGGGAAAAATATGACATGGGCTTGGGTGGCGTCCTGCCTCTCAAGCTACTGCCCACCAGACAAGGGCCCGGATGGTCACTCCGCCTCTCACGCACTGGACCACATTGACATGGTCCCCGGATGGGCTTTCCTGCCTCTCAAAACTACGGGGCCCCTAGACATGGGCTTGGATTGGGTTTTCCCCCCCCTCACAACTATGGACACTTCATGGTCTTTGGTGGGCCTCTGCCTCTCAAACTCTGGACCACTATGACATGGCTTGGATGGGCCCCTCCTGCCTCTCACAAATATGACCCCAGACATGGTCTTGGGGTGTCGCTTCTGCCCCCCACAAAACTGGACCCCTATGAATGGTGTTTGGGTGGTCGCCCTGCCCCTCCAAACTACTGGGCCCTATGACATGGTCTTGGGTGGTCGTCCTCTTCACAACTACGACCACATGACATGGGGTTTGGGTGGTCACTCCTGCGTCTCACAATACTAGACCATAGACATGGTGTTGGATGGTCACTCCTGCCCCTCACAAACTGGGCCCTATTACATGGTCTTGGTGGTCGTCCTGCCTCTCACAACTACTGGCCCCTATGACATGGGTTTTGGTGGTCCTCCCGCCACTCACAATACTGGACCCCCTATGACATGGGGTTTGGGTGGGCGCTCCTGCCTCTCACAACACTATCACTATGACATGGTCTTGGATGTCACTCCTGCCCTCACAACTACTGGACCCCCATACAGGGGCTTGGGTGGTCACTCCGCCTCTTACAACTACTGGACCACATGAATGGTTTGGGGGGGTCCTCCTGCCCTCACAACTACTGGGCACTATGACATGGGGTTGGTGGTCGCTCCTGCCTCTCAAAAAACTACGGTCACTTTACATGGCTTGTATGGGCACTCCTGCCCATACAACTAGGACCACTATGACATGGGCTTGGATGGGCGCGCCTGCCTCTCACAACTACTGGACCCCCTAGACAGGTTTGGGTGGTCGCTCCTGCCTCTCACACTACTGAAACCCCTATGACAGGTTTTAATCCCCTGCCTCACAAATACGGGCCACTTTACATGGGTTTTGGATGTCACTCCTGCCCCACAACTACTGGACCACTATGACATGGGCTTGGATGGTCACTCCCGCCTCTCACAAAATACTGGACCCTATACATGGTCTTGGGGTACTCCTGCCCCTCCCAAAAATACTGGACCACTATGACATGGTCGGAGGTCACTCCTCCCCTACAACTATGGGCCACTATGACATGGTTTGGGTGGTCATCCCGCCTCTCACAACATGGGCACTATGACGGTCTTGATGGGGCCTCCTCCTCAAACACTGGACCACTAGACATGGGGTTGGTGGTCGCTCCTGCCCCTCCAATACTGGACCCTATGACATGGTCTTTTATGGGCGCTCCTGCCTCTCACAACTACGAACCACTATGACATGGTGTTGGGGTGGTCTCTCCGCCACCACAACTACTGAACCACTATGACATTGTGTTGGATGGTCCCCTGCCTCTCACAACTACGGGCATAGACGGGCTTGGATGGTCCTCCTCCTTCAAACTATGACCCCATGACATGGTTTTGTGGTCCCCTGCCCCACAATACTGGACCCATGCATGGGTTGGATGGTCGTCCCCGCTCTCACAACTATGGATCACTATGACATGGTCTGGGGTGGTCATCCTGCCTTCACAACCTGGACCCTATGACATGGTCTTGGGTGGTCACTCTTTTGCCTCTCAAACTACGGATAAAAATGACATGGTGTGGATGTCGCTCCTGCCTCTCACAATACTGGACCACATGCATGGTCTTGGATGGTATCTTCCTCTCAAACTTGGACCACATGCATTCTTTTGGTACTCCTGCTTTTCACAACTAAGGCCACGCATGGTCTTTGGGTTATCCTGCCTCTACAACTTGGGCACCCTGACATTTACATGGATGGTAGCTCCCGCCCCTCACAACTACTGGACCCCATGAATGGTCTTGGGGGTACCTTGCCTCTTAAATACTGGCCCTTGACATGGGCTTGGATGGTCACTCTTGCCTCTCACAACTATGGACATAGACATGTCTTTGGGTGTGCCCTGCCTCTCACAACTACTGAAACCCATGAATGGTCTTGGATGGGCATTCTTGCCTCTCACAACTCTGGACCACAGACATTTTCTTTGGGTGGTCACTCGCCCCTTTACAAATACTGGAACATACATGGGCTTGGATGGTCCCCTGCCCCCCAACACTGGACCCCATGACAGGTCTTTGGGTGGTACCCGCCTTTTCCACAAATACTGGTCCCATGACATTTTTCTGGTTTTCTCCTGCCTCTCAAATACTGGACCCCATGACAATTCTTGGATGGTCTCCGCCCCCACAATATGGACCACAACATGTCTTGGATGGTCCTCCTGCCTCTCCAACTACTGGGCCCTATGACATGGTCTTGGATGGGCCCCGCCTCTCAAAACACGGACCACCCTGAATTTGGTCTTGATGGTCCTCCTGCCCCCACAATCTGGCCACCAGACATGGTTTGGAGGTCACCTGCCCTCACAACTATGGAAAATATGACAGGTCTTGGATGTCGCTCTGCCTCTCACAATACTGGGCCACCATGACAGGTTGGGTGGTCACTCCTGCTCTCCAACTTGGGGCCCATGACAGGTTGGATGGTCTCCCCCCTCCAAAACACGGCCACTATGACATGGTCTTGGGGTGGTCCCCCTGCCTCTCCAAAATACTGGACCACTAGACATGTTTGGGGTGGTCCCCGCCCTCACAACTACGGAAAATATACATGGTTTGGATGGTGCTTCTGCCTCTCACAACTAAATGGGCCCCTATGACTGGTTTGGATGGTCGCCTGCCCTCACAACTACTGGGGCCACTTTTAAAGGTTTGGATGGTCCTCCTGCCTCCGCCACGGACCACTAGAATGGTTTGGTGGTCCTCCGCCCTCCCCAACTACTGGGGCCACATGACATGGTGTTGGATGGTCCTCCTGCCTTCACAATACTGGACCCCTAGACATGGTTTGGGATGGTCCTCCTGCTAACCAACACTGGACCACTATGACATGGTTTTGGTCTCCCCGCCTCTCAAACTACTGGACATTTTGACATGGTCTTGGGTGGTCCTCCTGCCTTTCACAACACTGGGACCACTATGACTGGTCTTGGATGGCCCCCTCCCACACAACTACGGACCACTATGACATGGTTTGATGGTCCCCTGCCCCTCACAACTACTGGACCACATGACATGGTCTTGGATGGGCGCCCTGCCTTTCAACTACTGGAAACCCCAGGCATGGTTTGGATGGTCCGCCCGCCACTCACAACTTGGGCCACTATGACATGGTTTTGGATGTCGCCTGCCTCTCACAAATACTGGGGCCCCATGCATGGTGTTTTTTGGTCGTCCTCCTCTCACAACTACGGACACAAGACATGGTCTTGGGGTGGTCCCCTCCGCCCTCACAACTATACCACATGAAAGGTTTTGGATGGTCACTCTTTCCCCTCAAACTCTGGAACTATGACATGGTGGATGGTCCTCCTCCTTCACAACTACTGGACCACATACAGGTTTGGATGGTCCCCTGCCTCTACAACTATGGGCCCCATGACATGGTTGGGTGGCCTTTCCTTCCCCTCACAACTCTGGACACTATGACAGGGCTTGGATGGTCACTCCTGCCTCTCACAACATGGATCACTATACATGGGCTTAGATGGTCCTCCTGCCCTCACAACTATGGACCGCCATGACATGGTGTTGGATGGTCGTTTGCCTCTCACAATCTGGACACTATGAATGGTCTTGGTGTCCTCCTCCCCCAACTACTGGCACTATACATGGGGTTTGGGTGGTCCTCCCGCCTCTCACAAATCTGGGCCATATGACTGGGGTTTATGGTCCTCCCCGCCTCTCACAAATACTGGACCATATGACATGGTCTTGGAGGGCCTCCTGCCCTCACAAATAATGGACACTAGACATGGTTTGGGTGGTCCTCCGCCCTCACAATACTGGCCCATGACATGGTGTTTTTGGGTCCTCCGGCAAAAAAAGCGAAAACCTTAACAAAGGCTATGGTGTCGCCACAAAAAAAATTTAAAATAAAAGGTGGGGGAAATGGTCTTCTTCATAAACAGACCACAGAAAAGGGGGAGGGGTTGTCTAAAACTCTGTTAACAAGGACAGTCTTGTTTCCCCCTGCCTCTCCCCAACTACTGGGAACCATAACATGGTCTTTTTGTTAACTCCAAAATCGCATAAGTTTATGGGCCTGCCTCTCCAAAGGACATTACCCCAAGTCTTTAAAAAAGCCTCGCCCAAATATTTCAAAAACATTTTATTAAAATCTCCTTTTCACATCTGGCTAAGACAAAGTGGGGTTGGCCCTTTAAAACTAAGGACCAAGCCAGTGTAATTTTTTTTAACTCACTTGGTTTTTTTTGGGGTACTGCCGTACACAATAAACCCCCTTTACAGGAAAATGGGGTGGAGTTTTAAAAATTTCACCGGGAAAATCAAGTAAAACGCCCCAATTTTCTGGAACATTGAAGTCTTTGACTTTTCTCCTTGGAACTCAGGCGAGGTATTGAAAATTCACTTGAAAAAGTCAGGGGTTTCCCTTTGTCACAAAATTACCCTAGAAGTTTGGGTGGCAGGCTGCCTCTCCTAATGAAAAAAAGGGGAATCTATGGTAAAAAACCCTGTTCAGGGCCCAAGGACTGTTCAATTTTTTCCAAATTTTTAAAGGGGGTTTAATAGCCCCTGGGCTTCTATAAAAGACTTACAGGTAAAATCTTTACCTGACCACCGGGCTTGGTTTTTTTGATTTTGCCCCTTGACCAAATTTTCAATCTGGTTTTCAAACCCCCCTTTCCACCACAACCTAGCAGGTCCTGCGGGGGAAAAACCCTAAAAATTCTCCACAAATTCTAAGCTTCCTGGTAACCCCCTTCTTTCTTACCCCTTTACTAACAAAAACATGACCCTTTTTATGTCACCTTGCTTTAAAAAACTTCGACACATCAATCCCAGCTGCTTTACCCACCATTTTAAAATGCCCTTATGCACCTCCCCCATACCTGGGACCCATCCCAAAAAAATTGTTGTGCTCCCTCCTTAAATACTTTTAAAAACTACAAAATTTATTCCCCTCCTCTTCCGACATAAATTAATACAAAAAGAAAGGTTATGCCCTTGTTCCCGGTATTTTAGTCGCTCTTACACACGGCCATTTTTTGTTGAAGGTTCTTCTCAATTTTCCCAAAAATTATGGTCACTTGGGCAAAGGAAACTATTTGGGGATGTCGTGGGGTCCACAACTCTTAGCCCCTTGTGGTGCGTGTACTTACTCTGGAAATCTGCTTTTGTGTCTCCCCTTAAATCTGAAAACCGGAGGCCCCCCTCTTGACAATTTACCAGCGTTTTGGGAAGAAACATGGTTGCCCAGTGGATCGGCGAAACGGGGGAAAACAAGGGATGGTGTTCCTTTTTGGATCCCCATTAAAAGGGGTTTTTGGTGTCCCGGGCCTGGACCAAGCAGGACAAAAGACTGTTGGGAGGCGCCGGCCAAAACTACTTTTAAAACCCAACCATTTGGGGTGCCCTGACAATTTTGGGGGGTTTTACTGGGGAAAGGCCCCGGCTCCAAGGGGGCATTGGCGGTGAGGAAACTCCCTAAAAACCCCAAAAAGACCTCAAGCGTCTTACAATTCCACAAGAAATTGTAGTGCTCCTCGTTACACTACTGGGGAAACATATGATGGCGTTCCGGTTTAAAAAAAAAAATGTTGGTTTGGGGTACCAATGGTCTGATGGGCATTTTTTTCTTAAATAGGATAGGGGAAAAAGGGGTGTGTTGTTTTCCCGGGCTGGGTGGAGCTTTGTTACCCTCTGGATCATTTTGAGGTTGGAGCACTGTTCTGTCCATCTGGACAAAATTTGGAGCTTGGGAAAAGGGGAACCGATACATAAGGCACAGAAAAAAGGAAATGGGAAACCCGTATATTGGAAAATTTTCCCGGGAGGAGTTTAAAAGAATGGTTGTCCAGGCAATTGGTGTCAATTGCTGGCTGGACAAATACTGTAAGGAAAATGCGGGTAACATTCATTGACAACTGGGACCTCTTCTATGGCAGAAATGACATGTATGCCAGGGATGGGGTTCACTTATCTAGGTCTGGGGGTGGGAGCACGGGCCAACGCAGTGGAGGAGCTGTTAGGTCTTTAAACTAGGAATAGTTAGTGGTATGGGTATTGGCGGTGAAACAGTGAAGTCCCAGTGTAGTAATATGAGTACTAGGAGAACTAGTAATAGGCAAAATGAGGTGGATATTGGAAGCCAGTGGCACTAATTGACAGAACAGTAATAGGTTAAGTGGAATAACAGAAAGGAGCAGGAAGGGTAAAGAGAGAGGAGGGTCTTCAAATATATATTACACAAATAGTCGCAGTGCTAGGAATAAGATGGACGAGTTAAGATTAGTTGCTAGTGCAGGTACATTGATGAATTTGCCTTAACTGAGACGTGGTTTAATTCAAGAAGTCGGGACATGCCTGCGGAATGTCACATTCAGGGTTTTAAAGTGTTCCAAGTAGATAGAAGTGTCGGGAAGGGGTGGGGTGGCATTGTATGTCCGAGATCGCTTGAACGGTTGCATAAAAACGGGTATTAAGTGTCTGAAGTAACACATACAGAGTCTGTTTAGATAGAATTTTCAGAGGGACATGAAAAATTGATTTTAGGAGTGATATACCGTCCCCCAAACTTAGATAGGGACCAAGGGAGACTACTATGGAGGAAATTGTTAAGGCCACAAGGCACGATAATGTAGTAATTCTAGGAGACTTTAACTTTAGTCATATTGATTGGAATTTCTTGACTGGGAATTTAGAATCAAATGACTTCTTAGAAGTAGTTCAGGATTGTTTTTTGAAGCAGTTTGTGACAGAACCTACAAGGGAAATAACCTGCTTGACTTAGTTCTGGCAAACAATGAATCCCTTGTTAATAATTTAGAAATTACAGAGGAACTCGGAACAAGCGACCACAAATCAATTACCTTTAGCATTGAATGGAAGTATACAGTAGGGATAATTCAGTACTGGTCCCAGATTTTCGTCTAGCAGATTACAATGGGCTTAGAGAATACTTATCATCTGTAGACTGGAGTAACGAAGAGAGCTATCAGTATGACAGCTTTCTTAACACAATACAGCTTGTAGATGAATGGTTCAGAGAACCGACATCTACAAACCTGTCAGACACTGCAACTTCTTGTGATCTTAATACTTGGGAATTCTTCGCTTGCCTAATTCTTGGCACGACCTACTTCAACATTGAACAAATGTTACACGACCTATGACTTCTGCACCTCTCCTGCCAACGGTTTATAAGCTCCTTCTCAGCACGTATGCCGTATTCTATTCAAGATTGATGGACTGACCACATCGACTCAAGGTTGAGGGACTGATTACCTCATTCTCCTTCTGTTCTTCAAGATTCTCCTTTGTATGGACTGATGAAGCCACTGTGTGGCGAAAACGTTTCCTCAGTAAAGATACCCAAGAGTTGCACATGTGTCTAATTTAACACAATACATGCTGCCCAAAGGACATTTATCCCATATAAGGTAATTAGATCGAATAGAAAATGACCCACAAATGGTATTAATAATAGGATCAGATATCTTTTAGTATAGAAAAAAGGAATTTATAGGCGTATCAAAGAGGTGAGGGTCATCTTATGAATCAGTATATTGACTTTAGAAGGACGTTAAAAAGGGGATAAGAAAATCTAAACGGGTCTACGAAATTAAAGTTGCCAGGGATTCTAAAACTAACCCAAAAAGTTTTTTCCAGGTTTATAGAACAAAAGTTAGAGATAAGATAGGTCCCCTTAAAAATAACTATGGCCATCTTACTGACAAAGAGAATGAAATGTGTTCGATTTTAAATAATTATTTTCTCTCGGTTTTCACTCAGGAAGACACTATATCCCAGTAATTAATTTTTATAGTAGGCCAGATGATAAATTATGCAATATCAAAGTCATTGCTAGTAATCCCTTCCTTAAATCACTTGTTAAAGCAACTGATCAAGAAGAAATTTCCTCGCAATGGAAATAAGTCACTCTGTCTGACTTTTTTGGGTTATCCCAGGTTCTCTACACATATGCTGCTATGTATGATAATTCTATGTAACTGTATTTGTGTATACCTGAATAAATTTACTTACTTACTTACTTGCCGATACTGCGAGTTCTCTCTTGGAGAGATATTCTCAAGGTAACTCCAGGTATATCACCTTTATTAATGCCCATCTTCCACTTATACACTTCTATCATGATGGGTATTAATAAAGGGATATAAAATAGGGTCTTGGGGATATCTCTCCAAGAGAGAACCCGCAGTAATGGATTCAAATTAGGCAAGTTTAGATTTAGAAAGGACATAGGAAAGTATTGGTTTGGAAATAGGGTAGTTGATGAGTGGAACAGTCTACCCTAGATGGGTTATTGAGGTTAAAACCTGTGGTAGTTTCAAATTTAGGTTGGATAAATATATGAGTGAGAGGGGTTGGATTTGAGTGGGACTTGTATATGGGTGGATAGAGTTATCAGAGCTTATTTCTTGGGTGGCATTGAAAATTGGGTTGGTCAAATGTTTTGTTAGTGGATGGATTGTAAAGGACCTGCCTAGTATGGGCCAGCAGGCCTCCTGCAGTGATCCTCCTTTCTTATGTTCTTATAATTATAATAATAATAATAATAATAATAATAATAATAATAATAATTATTATTATTATTATTATTATTATTATTATTATTATTATTTCCAACGTAAAATTTTTCTACAAGGAATGTGTACTTAAATCTAAGTATTT
>NC_069480.1:11256155-11414131 GCF_026875155.1 Cherax quadricarinatus
TCTCGACCATACTTCCCCCACGATGTCTCTACTCCCCCCCAAAAAACCCGTAAAAAGGGCCCTGCTACATCAAAAAACATTAGACATGGGGCATCCTGAAGAATGCTCCTGCTCAAGTGTGCAAAAACACCTAACTTGCCATTTAATTTGTACTTTAAATCCCACTCCATTGTACAATGAACGGGCCCCACATGATTGACCTCATTTCCAAAACCCTGCCATCTCATAAATTTCCACAGAACCTCCCTTTCCACACATATCAAAAGCGGCTCGCCAGTCTAAAGCCAAAACACCACCCCCACCCCTCACCCCGCATTCCTCAACAAACTCCCTGATATTCCCATGACTATCATACATTGACCTACCTGGCACACCAAACTGACTCTTATGGATTACTTATCAAACACTTTCTTAATTCTATTCATCAAATATTTCGCATATAGTTTATAGTCACTACACATCAACGATATGGGATGGTAGTCCTTAATCGCTAATGGCACATCACATTTCCTAACTAAGACCAACACAGCCATACGCTGAGACAGACCTAACTCCCCCCTCCTTCATCGCATTGAGTAAACGAACCATAAAAGTCCGTATTGCCTCCCAATGTTTGATATAAAATTCACAAGGGACGCCATCAATGCCTGGAGCCTTCCCCTTACTCATTCCTTGTAGTGCCTCCCACACCTCTGCCTCAGATATAGGCCCACCCATGAGAAGGCGATCATAATCATTTAGCTCGCATCGTACGCCTCTCCCCAAATCCTGTATCATATGCTCACTCACGTCTTTACTTTGCATCTGGAGCTTACTCCAAGTATCAACATAAAACTTATCCCCTCAGTTGTTGTTTAAGACCTGTCCCTCACTAGAGGCAGGTGCCAGAAGTCGCCAGAAACTTACCACAGGTCAGCTGTTTTAATAATCTTCCTGGCCTGCTAGTGTACTCGCATATAATCTAGTGATACCAGTGAATAGCAGAATACAGTGTTGTAGTAGCAACTAACCAGTATTATAATGGTACTTAGTGGAGTGGAGTGACTTTCATTAGTTTCTTTTCTTGAAATACGAGACGTTACTGTGAATTTCATATAACCCGTAGTTACCAGCGGTCGCAATATACACAACGAGAAGCAATTATTACTACAGAAAAAGCGTCCTTCCTCCAAAATTTGCACCAGTCAACTATAGTGATAATATAGCATTTATTGTGGTGGAGACGGAAAAATCAAAAATAGAAAAAGCCAGTACAGCGATTGATAAACAAAGAGATCGACTGTACGTCATTGTAGGAGCTGCCAGATATCACCGGCTCTTCAACACGCAAGTTATACTTTTTGTATCAGTCAAATCACATATTACTCGGGTAGATAATTTCCAGTAGATCCTTCATGTGTTAGCTCAAATCACCGACCAGTATGTTTTAAATAAGTGACCCACTGATCAGAGCAGATCGACTGGTCCAAACCCTTGACTGGTCCGAACCCTTGACTGGTCCGAACCCTTGACTGGTCCGAACCCTTGACTGGTCCGAACCCGGGACTGGTTTCAAACAGTTTCGTTGGACAATAAAGCAGACTGTAAACGGATGGGTTTGTAGGCGCCCTTATAAACACAAACATTAAAAATCAGGAATGTGACGGTAAGCTGTCCAATATACAAAAAGAGTTAGAAACAGAAACACAAATAGCTAGAGCTTCATTTAAGGTTATTAATATAATATTCAAGAGGTTGCTAGTAGAATTGCAGTAAATCAACCATTCAAATCATTATGAAGCTGTGTGTAGTCTGCGGTCAGTCAAACAAACGGGCTTCCACATGGATAAATTGTCATTTTTGTGGAAATTGGTGTCACGCCCCTTGTGCAGATATCCCAGAACTAGCTACAAGCAGTATTTAAAACAGAGAAGTGTTTTTGGGTATGCCCAAATGAGGAAAATCTGTGGACTAAAATCACAAGGGTATTAAAAGAGGACAACATCAAAGCTGCTTTCATAGAAAACCTGGAAGCTTTCTACAACAGATGGGAACATAAAAAGTCTGGGCTGAATGGTACTGCCCTTGATACTGGCCATGTAGTCACAAACTGTAAGGCTGGAGGTGAGCCTGGTAGTCAGAAATGTGGGGCGATAGTTGCCCTGGGAGACAGAAATGGTGAAGCTGGGGTGCTGTCCTGGGAGACGAAAAGGGTTTGAAGCTGAGATACGTCCTGGGAGACAGTAAGGTGAAGCTGGAGATTTTGTCCAGGTATGGAATTAAGCGGGGAAGGAATTTTTAAATAAATGATCATAGAGGAAAAGGAGCCATGTAGGGAAACAAGTGTAGTCAAAGATAAGTTTAAAACCAATATTGCAAACTAGAAATACCGCAGGAAATAGAAAACAAGAGGACCCCAAATACAATAGTGAGGTAAATTCCAAAAACAACTGGGGGGAGCCCCATTGTTGGGGGGCAGGGGGATAGGAAAAAAGACAGGGAAACATGCACCAACAGGGAATACGTCCAAAAACCAAGGAAAAGGAAAACCAAGCCTGGCACATACTATGCCCTTGGATCTCTGGGATGGGGGAAAACTGGAAAAAAAAATGGGACATGCAACATGACCCCTAGAAATGTCATGCCCATATGACAAAAGGAAAATGCAAATCCCTTCCCTTAAACTTTTTTTCCCCCGAACTGTGTACCTCTTCAGTACAGAAAGATGGCTTTTAATTAAAAAAAATTGCCAGGCAACCATCTAAAGGGGACAAAAAGATACAAAACATCCAGGCTGGGAAAACCTGGGTAGCCACAGCCATCAAGAGGGGGAGGTTTTTTTGCAAAGGAAAAAAAAAACTGGGAGGGGAAAAAGGCAGAAATCGACACCAAAACCACTTCCTGGGTGGAACACAGTCGATGGGCCCCCACTCCAAACCAAAAGATACAGATACTAATGCCGGGAAAAAAAAAAACCCCCCCAGTACCAAAAAATACCACCAGCCAATAACATTCTTTTTTGCAAATTACGGGGTTTTAAAGCCACAAAAAAAAACAAAAACCTTTCATCTGGGCTGCTTGCAGAGGCAAAGGCAAGTTCGCGGCTTTCACTGAGAACCACATAAAGATCATTGGGCAACGAAAAATGGGTCCCCGGTTACAACCTATACAAGTGAAGAGTGAAAGGCAAAAGGGGGGGGTTGGCCTGTACATTGCAGAGTACTTGTTTTCACAGAAATGCTTTAAGCCTCAAATGAGTAGGGAAAATTTTAGCAGTAAAGGTCGAGAACCAAAACCCATCATTGTGGATTACAAGCCCCCCGGATGCAAAATCCCCAGCAATTCCAGGAAAAGCTGTTAAAAATTTCCACTGTCGGAAAAACTTCCCGTCCTGCACCCAAAAAATCTTTCCCGGGATTTCAACTTAAGGCACCTAAAATGGAGGAATATAGCAAATAATATTGTTGCAGTAATAACACCAGGAGGCAGCTCTGATGAAAACTCACACTCACACGAGCTTTTAAATCTCTGCACAAAATTCAATTTAACCAGCAGATTATAGAGCCTAACCAGACTGGAGAATACACTAGACCTCATCTTCACTAACAATGATGATCTGATAAGAAATGTCACCATATCAAAAACAATATACTCAGATCACAACATAATTGAGGTTCAGACATGTATGCGTGGAGCCCTCAGACCGACAAAATGAGACTAGTCACGAGGGAGCATTCACCAAATTCAACTTCAAAACAAAAACATAAAGTGGGACCAAGTAAGCCAAGTCCTAAACCGATATAAGCTGGAAGATATACTAAGCAACACAGACCCAAACTTATACCTAGAACAGATTAACTCGGTGGCACTCGATGTATGCACAAGGCTTATTCCTCTAAGAAAAAGGAGGAGTAGATGTAAAATAGAAAGAGACAGGCGACTCCTTTACAGGCGACGGAAAAGAATAACAGAGCGGCTAAAAGAGGTCAATATATCTGAAATGCGCAGGAGACACTGTCAGAGAAATAGCAAGCATCGAACTTAAGCTAAAAGAATCCTTTAGGAGTCAGGAATCGCGGGAAGAACTAAAAGCCATAAATGAAATTGAAAGAAACCCAAAGTATTTCTTCTCCTATGCCAAATCAAAATCGAGAACAACGTCCAGTATTGGGCCCCTACTTAAACAAGATGGGTCCTACACAGATGACAACAAGGAAATGAGTGAGCTACTCAAGTCCCAATATGACTCAGTTTTTAGCAAGCCGCTAACCAGACTGAGAGTCGAAGATCAAAATGAATTTTTTAAATTGAGAGAGCCACAAAATTTGATTAACACAAGCCTATCCGATGTTATCCTGACGCCAAATGACTTCGAACAGGCGATAAATGACATGCCCATGCACTCTGCCCCAGGGCCAGACTATGGAACTCTGTGTTCATCAAGAACTGCAAGAAGCCCCTATCATGAGCCTTTTCCATCCTATGGAGAGGGAGCATGGACACGGGGGTCGTCCCTCAGTTACTAAAAACAACAGACATAGCCCCACTCCATGGTGGGGCCACTCTGGTGGCCTGGTGGTTAATGCTCTCGCTTCACACGGTGAGGGCCTGGGTTCGATTCCCAGCCAGAGTAGAAACATTGGACGTGTTTCTTTCCACCTGTTGTCTATGTTCCCCATCAGTAAAATGGGTACCTGGGTGTTAGTCGACTGGTGTGGGTCGCATCCTGGGACACTGACCTAAGGAGGCCTGGTCACAGACCGGGCCGCGGGGGCGTTGACCCCCGGAACTCTCTCCAGATGAACTCCGGAAACAAAGGGGGCAGTAAAGCAACAGCAAAGAACTACAGACCAATAGCACTAACATCCCATATCATAAAAATACTTTGAAAGGGTCCTAAGAAGCAAGAATCACCACCCATCTAGAAACCCATCAGTTACACAACCCAGGGCAACATGGGTTTAGAACAGGTCGCTCCTGTCTGTCTCAACTACTGGATCACTACGACAAGGTCCTAAATGCACTAGAAGACAAAAAGAATGCAGATGTAATATATACAGACTTTGCAAAAGCCTTCGACAAGTGTGACCATGGCGTAATAGCGCACAAAATGCGCGCTAAAGGAATAAAAGGAAAAGTCGGTCGATGGATCTATAATTTCCTCACTAACAGAACACAGAGAGTAGTCGTCAACAGAGTAAAGTCCGAGGGCAGCTACGGTGAAAAGCTCTGTTCCACAAGGCACAGTACTCGCTCCCATCTTGTTCCTCATCCTCATATCCGACATAGACAAGGATGTCAGCCACAGCACCATGTCTTCCTTTGCAGATGACACCCGAATCTGCATGACAGTGTCTCCATTGCAGACACGTCAAGGCTCCAGGCGGACATCAACCAAATCTTTCAGTGGGCCTGCAGAAAACAATATGAAGTTCAACGATGAGAAATTTCAATTACTCAGATATGGTAAACATGAGGAAATTAAATCTTCATCAGAGTACAAAACAAATCTGGCCACAAAATAGAGCGAAACACCAACGTCAAAGACCTGGGAGTGATTATGTCGGAGGATTCACCTTCAAGGACCATAACATTGTATCAATTGCATCTGCTAGAAAAATGACAGGATGGATAATGAGAAACCTTCAAAACTAGGAGGCCAAGCCCATGATGACACTCTTCAGGTCACTTGTTCTATCTAGGCTGGATATTGCTGCACTCTAACAGCACCTTTCAAGGCAGGTGAAATTGCCGACCTAGAAAATGTACAGAGAACTTTCACGGCGCGCAATAACGGAGATAAAACACCTCAATTACTGGGAGCGCTTGAGGTTTCTAAACCTGTATTCCCTGGAACGCAGGAGGAGAGATACATGATTATATACACCTGGAAAATCCTAGAGGGACTAGTACCGAACTTGCACACGAAAATCACTCACTACGAAAGCAAAAGACTTGGCAGACGATGCACCATCCCCCCAATGAAAAGCAGGGGTGTCACTAGCAAGTTAAGAGACCATACAATAAGTGTCAGGGGCCCCGAGACTGTTCAACTGCCTCCAGCACACATAAGGGGGTTACCAACAGACCCCTGGCAGTCTTCAAGCTGGCACTGGACAAGCACCTAAAGTCAGTTCCTGATCAGCCGGGCTGTGGCTCGTACGTTGGTTTGCGTGCAGCCAGCAGCAACAGCCTGGTTGATCAGGCGCTGATCCACCAGGAGGCCTGGTCACAGACCGGGCCGCGGGGGCGTTGACCCCCGAAACTCTCTCCAGGTAAACTCCAGGTACCCGTCAACTTCATCCTGCACCACTAAACTCACAATTTCAGTTGCTTTTCGCCTCTGTGTCTGTCTTTGTAAGACACAAGCAGACGGCTTGTAACCCCACAAAGCCTCCTCCACCCCACTCGAAATGCACGCCCCATCGAAAACCTTATTTTTCAATACTTGGATTTGTTCTTTAATAGCGTTGATCTCATCCACTGGGTAAACCCCAGATGCCTCTCCCTGCACATAACATTGTCGTAGATGACCCTCCAGGTACCTCTGAAAACCATACTCCAAGCGAGTGGCCTCCTTACCCCGATACACATAAAAATTCTTAATTCGAGGCTTCACAACCTCATCCCACCATCGTACTAAATCCCACACCCCTCCCAGGAGTCTACTCCCAAAGATGCCCAGAAGTCCGCGAATAGTTCCCTATCATTCGCACTTTGTAGCATCCGCGTATTCAGTTTCCAGTATCCCTTAAAACGATGCGAGAGATCCCCCCAATCGAGCTCTACAAAAACTCCCCAGTGGTCGGAGAAAAAGACATTCAATACACGCACATTGATTATGACCACCCGCCGAGACACATACACCCTATCTAAACATGCCGCATAGCCCCTACACACAAAAGTATGCTCAATCCCCAAGTCATGTCCTCCGCGTACATCTACCAACCCCAACCCAGACAACAAGTCACCCAAAACAAGTGAACAGAAACCCGTCCCCCTCGGTTCAACGTCTTTATGGCACACCACACAGTTCCAGTCACCACCGACCACTGTAATTTCTGGCAGGGACCTCAAATAATATACCAAGAATCTCTAACAAAAGTATTTTTAATATTAACATCATGTTCAGCCAGCCCATATACCCCTACAAAACCAACCCCTCTACTACCCCAATCCCCCACGACTCGCACCATGCGACCCTCCCCCCCTTCCTCCCAATGTCTCAACACAAACGGGCTGGTCACTTTTATCAACACAGCCACTCCACCTTTCAGACGTCTGGAGTGAGTCATATAAATGTCATAACCATCCATCTCAAACAAACTTCCTACCTTATGGTTATGTTCTTGCAAAAAACACACATCCACTGCAAAACGATTCAACCACTCACGCACCTGCACACACTTTCTGACAGATTTCAAATCATTAACATTAATAGTTACAACCTAACTGTTTTAAAAAGGGGTGGCTTTCCTCTAGAGGCTACCACTCCCTTTCTCTCTTTGCGTCGGCAAGCACCCAAGGCACTTCCTGCACCTTTGGCAATCCCTGTGATATTACCTGCTGTCCTGGACTCGCGCGACCTCCCCCCACCCGTGATTTCCGACCACGTCTTCTTCCCTGAACGTTGTCCAGGGGTCAAGACATCATCGGAGTCGTACGGGGTAGCCACACACTTCCTAGAAACAGCATCTCCAGACATGTCAGTACTTGGAGTGTTCTTGTGAATTTCTGCCTCAACAGTATGAACTCTCGAACTCTCCAAATCTCGCACTTTAGCTATCTGATCAGCATCATCTGCACGTAATCTCCCCTCATCAGAACACGGCACAGAATCAGACTCATGTGATGCTAATAGGTCACTCAACGCAGATACAATGTCGGCCTCCATATCACCTGCCTCTCTTGCTAGAGGGATTTCACTGTTCACATGTTCCACCTCGTTAAGGGAGGCAGTCCCAGGTAGTCACACAAGATGACTCTAGTAGCATGGCTCGATCAACCTCAGCACTCCATGATGTCAGACGCAGCGAGTTCTCGACAACCTCCTCTTCCAGAGCCTGATGGGGTACCTCACCGTCAGGACGACGACCACTCCCCGATGGTGGCTGGCGCTGAACACATTGAGCCGCTATGTGATCCAAAGCACCACAGAGGTGGCAAGTTCTTCTCTGTCCAGGATAAGTAACGTACACCTGGGAACGAAAATCCTCCAGTTGTACGTACGAAGGAATCGGCTGATGCAGGGACATTTTCGACATAAATGACCCCTCCTGAAGACCAGCATAGTGGCCGTCAGACCACCTACCCATGGCGACCAGGTGGATCTTCCCATAACGTTCAAAAATGTCACGTATATCAACTTCATTGGCCTCAAAAGGCACGTTTCGCACACGTACTCATGTATAGTATCGTGAAACGTCATGCAACTGGACAGAAACTGCTGGGGTGACTTGCTTACTTATATCCTGGTACTGGGTCACAATCTTCTCGTAAATCTGAGTGACGAAGATCCGTGAAGTTCCATTCACGTTGAATGCTATATGTATCACGAATGATTGCTGGCATTAACACATTTACTGATTCGCTGGTGATAGAGCCCTGTGTTAGTTGAATAAAAACAGTATTAACACGCCGGCGAAACGCAGTCACCATTGTTGTTGATGTTGTAAAAACTCCTCCAACAGGTGTCGGGACTGAGGAGAAGCAGCTGACAACCACTCAGCACAATGTCTGAGCAGAGAATGACTACACCCATATTGCCTGTGTCTAGCGAGGTGAATATCCCTTCCTTGTCCCTTCTCTCTTATGGAATAAAGGCGGTTTTGCTGACCCAAGAGTAACAGACTAACTCTTCCACCTCAAGCAGCTGAACTAGAAGTGACCTATGGATGTGAACGAAGTAAATGATGGCGAAGGCGAATTCGAACGTTATAGAAGTAAGGAAGCTTTGAAAAAGAAAGAGGATTTCAAAGGAGTTGTGGCATGCAAAGAGTACGTAACCTTTATTCGGCGCATGTACACACCCTCATTTAAAGGCTATCTCCCCCAACCAGCGAACCAAGTGACTGAGGGTTGACGATGGGGCCCCGTTGTTCAACTAGTGACCAGGTTCCAGTCAATAAGAAGATGGTTTTGGCAATTGCAGAGGTTATGTGGGTACCACTCTCCTGTCTGCCCTTGTCATTCCCATTCTAGAGCTGGTTGAAGCACGGTCTGCTCTCTTGTGGCTTCTTTTCTGCCTTGCTTACCGTGGAGTGCACTATACTTATCACTGTACATAGTGTACATGTTGCTGTTCTAAATTGGTGAAGGATAATATAAGTCAAAACTTTTCTGCTGTGTTTATTTTGCTCCCTTTACACCCAGGATAACAGGCCATTTGGACTCCTGGGTTGTAATATGGGGGCCTGTCCGAGAGCTGGAGCTGGATTTAGAGAAAGGGGTTGAGCCTAGGGTGAAGCTGGTAGCAGGAACATTGTGCAGCTTACTGTCTGGCATTGCATTAGCTTTGCCAACGCTTTACAAATTTTGCGTGTCAGTTACTTTGTTATGACTCACGAAATCGTAATGACACGATTGCAAACAAACCATACCCCGGCCGGGATTGAACCCGCGGTCAGAGAGTCTCAAAACTCCAGCCCGTCATGTTAGCCACTAGACAAGCTGGTCTAGTGATAACGCGACGGGCTGGAGTTTTGAGACTCTCTGACCGCGGGTTCAATCCCGGCCGGGGTATGGTTTGGTTTACTTTGTTATGGTCAGCCTTGCTATTGTGTGATCGTTCAACAGCTCACTACTAGCTTGTTCGGTGTGCTCGCTTCGCTATGGTCAATCTTGTAGAACAGTGTGTAGTTGGCTGTCTGGCATTGCTTTACAAATTTTGCGTGTCAGTTGCAGTCAACTTTCTGCAATCGTACTGTGCATAGCGAATAACTTATGCCACCTAAGTAAGTAAGTTTATTCAGGTATACACAAATACAGTTACATAGAATTATCATACATAGCAGCATATGTGTAGAGAACCTAGGATAACCCAAAAAAGTCAGTCAGACCTAGAGGAGTCAGACGTCTGGTGTCAGCATATACTTTGCATAACCTACCTAAATTGTCCCTACAGCATTGTTGGAAAATTGCTCGTTCCATTGGCATTAAATACAAACGCACTCTCACAGCTGCGCAACTGCGTTCACTGATTGCTGACAAACTTATAGAAGAAGAGATGGCACATCAGACTCCTCCCTCTACGGGAGCTAGGGCAAAAACTACTATGTTCTTGCAGGAGGAAGATGATACACCAACGGAGCAAAATGGTCAGTCTAGTGCAGCTGGGTTGTCTCGAGGTGAATCAGCGGCGTTGGCACTTGAGCTGGCAAAAATTAATCTTGAGCAAACTAGGGAACAGAGAGCATTCGCAAGGAAAGAATTTGATAGGGAAAGAGAAAGGAGGTAGTTTTCGTATTCTGTAAATGATTTTAGTTTACAGAAAGCAGTACAGCTTGTTCCCCGCTTCAATGAGGCCGAACCAGAACAATTTTTCGAAAGCTTCGAAAATCAGGCTCGAGCCTTGAGGTGGCCGGAACAGCATTGGGCATCGTTGGTTCATACAGCATTGTTTGGTAAGGCACAGGAATTTACGTCAGTGTTAAATGACGCTGAATTTTCTGATAATCAAGTAGTGAAGACCACTGTGTTGAGAGCATATACATGTATCGCAGCTAAATATCGTAAGCTTTTTAAACTAAGCAGGTGGCAGCTTGGTCAATCCCTGGTGGATTTTGTGAGACAGCAAACCAAAGCTTTTACCAGCTGGTATAAAGCAAGTGGTGTCTCTACCTTTGAAAATCTGGTGCAGCTTATTCTGATTGACAACCTGCTGGAGTCTGTGGGACCAGAGGTTCGAGTCTTTCTGCAGGATCGTGACTTAACCACTGCATTGGAGGCAGCCAGGTTGGCTGATACCTTCGAAACTAACCGCTCCTTGTCCGAGCGGTCCCGTCTCTCTTTTCAACAGCCTGGCATGAGCAGAGATCGTCAACCTTGGAGAATGAAGTGCCAGCCGGAGGGAGAACATCTACGTCAGCCAACTAAGTCACCTGGTGAGCCACGCTTCTCAACTTATGGTCCACCTGCTGAGAGACAAACTACTCATGGTGCATCTCGACAACAGTATCCAGAGAAACACCAGTTGCAACGTCAGCAGGGATTAAAGGGCAAGCCTGTCGTCTGCTTCCTCTGTAACAAAGTAGGTCATATCTGTCCCAACTGCCCCCACAAACCCCAACCCATTGGGAAAATCTCTAATATCCCTAATAACATGTCCCCGAGAGAAGTAGAAAAAGGTATGGTCCCTTATCATTGCAAGAGTCTTATTTCCCTTCAGGAAAACTCAGAAACAACTGAAGTCAAAACCTTTAGAGATACTGGAGCATATTGCTCACTTATAAGAGAAGGAATTTTACCCCTTTCAAAGAACACTTCCTTAAATTCCTCTGTTTTTTTTGGGAAAGCATTTGGAGGAGCTATAATTCTGTCCCTTTGCTTTAAAATTTATGTCAGTGCAAATATTACACTGGGTACTTGACTGTAGGGTCTCAAAAGGTTCCCCATGAAAGATGCCATGTTTTTAAATGGGTAATAACATTACTACTGTTAGTGCGTGTCCTGAACCTATAATGATTAATTCTTCTCCGGTGTTGGCCATAACTCGGGCAACATCCCAAGGGTTATCTGGCGAGAATGTTGATTATCCTTGGACGACTCCGATCTCGGAATAGCCACGTTGTTTTATGAGGCACACCGGCCGGGAGCCTCGTAAAAAAAAGTGAACAGACCCGATCAAGCCTTCCTATTCCCAAGGTTGCAGGATTACCAGATCTCTCTGTTTCCATGCCCGAGGGGACTGCCCTTTCCCGGGAGGAACAACGAAAGGACCCTTCTTTAAAATTCGCTTTTCAGGCAGCCAGGGGTAAATCCTCTTTGGGTCATCTGGTCAAGTATGAATTTTAAAAACGATTATTTGATCTGCACTGAGACTGGTAAGGAGATTAGAGGGCCGGCTTGTATGACAGGTTAGTGGTTTCCCAACCCAAGTTTAGACCTCAAATGTTAAATATAGCTCATAATACTCATTAGGGGTCATTTATGGAATTACAAAAACCTTGTATAGAATCACAAAAAAATTTTAAATTGGCCAGAATTAAAGAAGATGTGAAGAATCATATTAGGTGTTGCCGAGAATGTCAGCAAGTAGGGAAACCTGGGACTTTTCCATTAAACCTGCACCTCTCCAACCTATACCTGCTGATGGGAACCTTTTGCAGATTTAATTATAGGTTGTGTAGGTCCCCTACCTAGGTCAAAGTCTGGGAATCAGTATTTATTTTAAGATTATGGATAGAGTAACTAGATATCCTAAGCAATTCCCATGCGTAGTATTAATCTAAAGCTGTTCTCAAAAGCTTTAACCAAATTTATTTCTTGTTTTGGCATTCCTAAAACATTCAAAATGATCAAGGTACTAACTTCATGCCAAAGCATTTAGGGAATATTAACTAGGTTAGGATAATCCACAACTTATCTACTGCCTATCATCTCAGTCCCAAGGCGCCCTTGGAAAGATTCCATCAGACGTTAAAAACTATGATGAGAACTTTTTGCATGCACTTTCTACAGACTGGGATGAAACACTACCTTTTTGCTGTTCTCAGTACGAGAGACGGTGGGAAGAGTCTACAGGGTATAGTCGTTTGAGCTGATCTTTGGGCACAATGTACGAGGTCCTCTTCGGGTGCTCAAAGAAGGATGGATGGGAGAAGACGTTAGCTCAACACTCTACAATCCGTCTTCAAAGGGTTTCAGGTGGCACGTCAGTTAGCCAAGGCTAACCTAAAGACAGCTCAAAGTAAGATGAAAACAGAGGTATGACAGAAGTGCACAATTCCGCTCCTTCCATCCAGGAGACAAGGTGTTTTGGTGCAGGAACCTATACCTGGCCACACCTTGAAAGCTAGATTTACGGGACCCATGCAGATTGTAAGTAGATTATCTGATGTAAATTATGTGGTAGCTCCCATTGATAAGACCTCAAAACTAAAACTTACCACATTAATCAATTAAAATCTTTTCGTTCACCAGATAAAGTCCCAGTAATACTGTGTCCTCTACCTCTGAGGACGACTCTGATTCTTTGCACTCTATCTCTGAAATTAATGTTAAACTTTCAAATTCTGTCCTCAAGGAAACCTAGGGCCTTTAATGGAGGGATTTCTGGGAAAAGCAAACAACAAGTTTAAACTAAGCTTCTACAGGGCATATCTTAATATTTTTGGATGTGCCGAAAAAATGGACGTTTGGTTATCAGAATGTAGTTTTGGAAACTTAAACCCATTTAAATCTCCCCCTTTTTCAGAGCAATCCTGAAAGCAGAGGCACTTCGCGGAAGTGAAATTTTGTTAGGATATTTTAGTGGAGGAGTCATTAGTCATGGCTTCACCGTGCTCCAGTTAGAAGGCTCATGGAGGGTTTCATATGTTACAGACTACCGTTAAAGGTGAATGAGGTCAAATTACAGTTCCTTGCTCTTCCTCGTCTGGATATAATGCTTTGGGGTAAGGCTACTTTTGTGTCAAGTTAGATCTCCTTAAAAAGGGTTTTCCTATCAGGTACCTTTGACGGATAAGGCGAAGGAAGATTTGCCTTGTAATCCAGGAGGTCATTATCAGTACACAGTTACCCCCTTTGGAATGGAAAATTTCCCTCTTTTTCCAGAACTTATCCATAGGTTTTTAAGGACTTGAAGGCACGCCCCGCATACCTAGATGATATTGTTGTGGTGTCTGATACTTGGGATCAAAACTACTTAGACTTAAGGCTCTTTTGAGACCTTTCAGAGTTCCCATTTAACAGTTAATTTATCTAAATTTTTTCCTTTGGCCAGGCCACTTCACTTTTTCTATGCCATGAAGTAGGAGTGGTTAAGTTGCCCTAGACTTGCAAAGTTCTGACTATTCAAGATTATCCAGTTCCTCATGATAGGAAATCTCTTGTTTCCCAGGCATGATAGGATTTTTACAGAAGAAAATTTCTGTAAAGAATTTCTCAGATATGTAGCCCCTCTTACCTCTCTTACCCGTCACAAAGTTCCCTTTTATTTGGACCCAGATTGCAACCAATGCTTTTGACAAAGCAAAAGATTATTGTGTACTGCAAACCCCTTCTTTTGTCTCAGACTTTTTCCAAGCCTTTTATTACAGGTTGATTTCTTTGTGAGTCTTGGGTTGGGGCCCGTACTATGCAAAACGGGGCCAAGGAGTTGCAGCCTGTAGCCTTTTTTCTCTGCCAAGCTCCAGCCGCATCAGAGGGCTTACTCTACCATGAAAAAGAAGGGCCTCGGGCTGGTACTGGCTTTGGAGCTTTCGATGTTTTGTGGGCCAACTCGCAGGTGGTCACCGTCTACAGTGTTCCCAAACCTCTGTAATCTCCAAGCATGGGAAAAACCAACAACACAAAGGCTTATGTGCTGGCCTAAGGCTGCAACCCTATTGTATTAATTTAAACATATTGCCGCAAGAAAAATTGTTGGCAGAATCTTTATTTAGGGGTTAAAAAAGATTATTTATTTTATTAGGTTAGGATGTTATAATTATTTGGTGGTAACCCCTTTTTCACGCTCTTTTTTTTACCCCTGGGTGTGGTTTTTTTTTTTAGTGAGGGATGAGGCTACCCTCCCCTGTATCTTGGACCTATGCTGCCCGACTGACTGCTGGTCCAACTCTGATTTAAGGGTTTAGCTTTTTGTCACGAGAAAAGTGAGCTCTATTTAGATGGGGGAGAGGAAAGGCGGGTCCCATTATTTTGTGCCAGGCGGGCCCCGGTTACCCCGGGAGGTTGCAGCCTATCCTGAGCCTTCTCGGGGGGGGGCTGTGGGATGCAAAGAGTATGTAACCTTTATTCGACGCATGTACACCCCCTCATTACGGGTATCTCCCAAACAGTGAACCAGGTGACTGAGAGTTGACGATGGGACCCCGTCGTTCAACTAGTAACCAGGTTCCAGCCAATAAGATGGTTTTGGCAATCGCAGAGGTTATGCCCGTGTCATTTCCATTCTAGAGCTGGTTGAAGCATGGTCTGCTCTCTTGTGGCTTCTATTTCTGCCTTACCGTGGAGTGCACTAATGCCTATCACTGTACATAGTGTACATATTGCTGTTCTAAATTGGAGAAGGATAATAGAAGTCAAAACTTTTCTACTGTGTTTATTTTGCTCCCTTTACACCCAGGATAGCAGGCCATTTGGACTCCTGGGTTGTAATAGGAGGCTGCAAGAAACAACGAGTGACAACAGCCATTGCAGAACGGTTAGGCTTGATTTCCCTGCTAACATTGAGTCTGAGGTCAAGTTTAGATGGTTTTACGAAGCTACACCAGACAACCCAGAGGAAAACCTTCGGATTCACTTTCGTCATGACTAGGATAATTACGTTTTTGTTACTAACGACCCAACATTCATAGAAAAACTTCTTACTCATAAATATGCTAACATCCAACTCCAAGCTGCCCCACCAAGATCACCTAAAGTGCTTATTTTTTCCCCACAATGTCAATAAGTACTTGATCCTAAATTCCTGTTGTCAGATCAAGTTGCAAACCCTCGTCGACTTCCAATGATCTGATATTGGCTGAGTGGATTGGCCCAAAGGGGGCTCCACCATCATATACTACTCTCGTGCAGCGCTTAACAGGAGTTACAAATGCTTTGTACAAACCACCTCACCGTTAGATGCTACAAGCGTCAGCGCTGGGTCACATTGCATGGAAATGGCCAGCTAAGTCACACTGGTGTGCAGTGTGTGCCCAAAGGGCCCCTCCTTCTCACCAGTGCTATATATGATCAAGAAACACCCGACCGTTGCATTAGAATGTATCAATTGTAAGACTCCAGAGTCACAGCTGCTCATGCTGACTGCAGAGCGAAAGCTGCCCACATCGCCAGCCGCAGGGCTCCCGCCTCACCCATCACCCCCCATGATGAGGCAGTAGGCCTACCAGATACTTATGTCTGAATATGACCCATGCCTGAAATCAGACAATATGGTTGAGCGAGTCACTCTGGGAGTACATCAACAGAGCACGATCACGTCTGCTATCAACACTAGTAATGCGCTGGTGTTGACACCATCTGTCTGGCTGAGTCAGCTGTCGTAGCCACCTGACTCAGCTGAAACGGGACTTATACACTCAGATGACGCTAGTCTTGCTGGGGTGGTAACAAAAATCAGCTGCGCATAAAAAGTACTGGAGAAAACAACAATGGTGTTTGAAACAAAAAACTTGAGCACCACGAGGAAAAACTTACAGAGGTTGCAAATGAGTACATCAACCCACAGTTGTCAGCCATTATGAAAATGGTGTGGTGATGATGAACAAACTGATGATTGCAGTGGTGTTAATAATTACAAAAACGATGAATCTGATAGTGGTGTTTACATCACAGTGAAGATGATAAGCAGTAAGACCTTCAGATAGTCAAACTGATGAGTGTAAGTATTGATAGATACCGAGTGTGAGAGACCCGTTGTTGATAATGGTGTATGTATCAATGGTCATAAGATGAGGGAAGTGATACATGTGATGTAGTGAGCGTGTAATAAAAGCGGAGAGTTGAGTGCGAGGATAGTGGTCACCTCCATCATTCACAGACAAAGAGCGCAGTGGGACCTCTGTACAAAGACTCCCAAGAGGTCCACTAATGGAAGTGCACCTTAGGAGACTCATGGATAAGGATAATACTGATGATATTGATATGATTATTCTGTTTGTTATTTATAAGTTCTTCATTTTGCTGAAAATTGCATACTAACCTGACTTTATAATGGAACCAAACTCGTATAAACTATCCATTTTTAAGTGGAATATTGCGTCACCGTACAAAAAGATTTTCTGACCTGCATCATAAAGTAACCACTGAACCCATTGATATTGTGTCTACAAGAGTGCAGAGTCCCTGAAAAATCCCAACCCCTAAATTTCCATCATTTGTTGCAGTATAACCATCAAATCAACTAATTCTTGTGTTTCTATATATTAAAAAATCTCTCCCCATCAACTTCTTGCACATAAGAAAACAAGGGGCTACAATATCACGTGTTAGGATTTATATAGGATAATCTGCTCTCAACTATTTAACTTGTAACGCTCCTGCGATAATTTAATTACTTGGAGCTCCCAACTGTGCTCATTCTGAGCCTACTCTTATTATTGGCGATTTACAATGCGAGACACAAAAGCATTGTAACCCTCAGTTTGGTATTTGTATGCAATCAACAGTTGTCACTCTTAAACAGTCATGATAATGTGCAAATTGAAGGTGACCTATACACAAATAACCCGCTTACGACTACGTTTCGGTCCGACTTGGACCATTTACAAAGTCACACTAACCAGAAGTGGAGCAGGATGGCTATATAATAGCATGAAGAGGTGTTGGTAGTAGTAGTAGTAGTATACATGAATGGTATAAGAATACCGACAAGATGAAATTAATTTAATGAGATAAGACTATAGCCAACACCCGGGCATCCATCGAAGACGTTCTCGCCGTTTCTATCCCACACATATCTATGGAGAGGCGTCCTTGATCTGTGCCTGCGTTCAACATTCCTTCTGCAGCTGTGAGTCACCATTGTAACAGATATAGCGTCTGATCATTACCAAGGCTAACCTCACTAGATAATGTAATCCTATTCTCCCTGTGATAGCCAAACGGAAACGTTTTAATGTTCCCACAGAATCAACATGAGACCTTAGTTTGCACATGTATCTGACTGTATAATTCCTATGAAGAGTCCTCTGTAAGACCCTTTAACAATGACCTTGTGAGCAGTATTCGAAACTTCTTAGAGCCGCCTCTGAACCTCCTACGAACTCTAAATCCAAATACTTCCATAATAATCATAAGTCTTATAAAAACAATACTTATTACAAAGATTCTACTAGAACATTGTAACGTACTGCTCGCAGACTAAGGCCTAGGCCCTAAGAAACCACGTACCCCTGAAATGCTGAGCCTCTTCCATACTGCCCTAGCTAGCTGCCAGAGAGCGTATGACAGAGCAGCGCCACACAGACTGGGAACAATTTTGTCAATGGTCTTAATCCTCACACCCCACTTACCGGCATGGAGGACATAAATAGAATTAAGGGAACAGAACTGGGCAGATCCCGCAACCCTCATCCCTTGCATAGGGCGAATGAGTTTAGTGCTTGGGCTGCTACATCAGGTATGACAATCTTCCCAGTACCACACAGCAAAATTAAAATGACAAATAGATGCAAGGGAGAGACTTGTTTGCTTTTAAAGCTCAGCAAGGCAGAGATAGCAACATCCTTTCACTAATTATGAACTGATGCACACTAACTATGGGCAACTCCACGTCGCTGGTGAGGATGGTAATTACTTACAACTTACTCAGATTGCCGTGTCGAGATACCCATTAATCCATTACTTGAATTATATAACATGATTATTCCTAGGGGAGCTCCTAATACCATGGACCATTAGCCTCATATTCCCCATTCCGAAGCCCAATCAACAAAACTCATTCGCCCAATATCCCTTACAAGCTGCTTGTGTATCACATTTTCGAAAGGATGATTCTTAATCGTCTTATGCACAAATTAAGCAATCTTGTCTCCCCGGTTGCATGCTTCATGATGGAAGAGTGTGCATCATTGGCATTACCACCTTTCTCACTCTGCACACTGACAGCTCAAATCACTACCTTCCTGACCTTAAATCCGCTTTTGATGTAGCCAACCGACAGGTAGTCAATATGAACTTGCAGAATGGATGGTGGAGATGGCATCTCCGCTGATAAAGGCTACCTGTCCAACAGAAAATCGTCTGTGTTGTTCCAGGACATAGAAGTTAACTAAAGATTTTGATTAGGAACCCCACAGGGAGTGTGCTTAGTCCCACCCTTTCAATATGCCTATCCAAGCCCCATCATAATATTTTATAGTTTTGCCTGATGATATAATGATCCACACCACCGGATCCCAACACCCAAAATAAACATTTCTTTAATCATGTACTAGCCTCGTGTCAGACCTGGGTAGATAATCTCTACTGATAAAACAAAGATACTCAATAGCGTCTCCTCGACAGAGAGGCACAGTTTTCGTCAGATCCAGTTGCATGATGGGTCCCTCTTCTAGAAATATGTAAGCAGAATTACAGGTATCTAGGCTTTGAGGTTCCACTACTTGGGACCTGTTGTAACGAGACTTTGTCGCCAATACAAAGAAAGGCTGAGAGCACTTAAGAAAAGTTGTGGCAGGGCTTCAACCCCAGTATGGTGCTAATGTTAAAATTGTGAAAATGATTTAATCTTGCTTTATATTAGATCATTGGCTGATTATGCTGCGGCCACTTACTTGCTCCTTGGTCTGACGTGGAACTTGGAGGGCTGAAGAAACTGCAGAACGAAGCTATGAGAACATCCTATGATGCCCTCGTACTGCCAAAATTTTAAATTTGCGGCATTAGAGATCGTGTTACTGAAAGAAATATCCTTATTGGGGTCAATAGCTTAGGCTCGCCCTAATTTTTCAAACCCTTGCACAGAACCCTCCAAACTTCCTCAGCACTGGTGAACCTCCTTCCAGATGGAATCGAAAAAACTGGGAACCGACCTCCGCATGAACCACTACATGATCTATGTCAATTTAGGCAACAGAGACATTTCCCTGCCTCCATGGGAATTAAAACCCCAATCCAAACGTACCATTCCTCCCAATTACCCCAAAACTCTTCTAAATCATCAACCAAAGCTTCGTCTTGAAGCCAAACATGATACCGTAAGCTGTATTTGATAACTTAGTCTCACAGAACACTCTCTCGCAAATTATTTACGTTGATGGTTCTGTTCACCAGTCCCACTGGGCAGCGGTAGTGCTGCTGTAGTCACACAGAGTGATGCTCTCATAAAGAAATGGAGCACGCATCAATAACAGGGCCTCTAACCTTCAAAGCAGAACTGTTTGCATACTCCTTGCACTCAAAGCGTCCATGATCTAAGGTTGACACTTTAATTGTAACGATTCTCTGACATCCATAAATGCTCTCAACTCATAAGTATAAATTGTGTCCATGCTTTTGTCAGAACGGCAGACACAGGATGGAAAGATTGTGGACAGTGAGTCAGAGGGGCACATGCTGTGGATTCCATCTCACATTGGTCTTAAATGCATGAGAGACTGATAAATTGGCTAAGTGTATGCTTTTCAAAGATTACAATCTTGGGTTTTATTTAGCAGTTTGAGAACAATAATACAAAAGAACTTCAATTGAACTTATATTGACTTAAGACTTAGGGAGATTGACACCAGTCAGTCCATCTACATCATTCTAAATCAAGCAGGAGGAGCCACATGTCTATGGTGCATCCAACAAAATAAGCAGACTCTTGATGTCACTACTGCCCGGCTCCGGCTGGGTTACATATCTTTGCAGGTTTAAATCACCACCACAGATGTAGACCAAACGAAATGTAAACTTGCCAGATGGACTATTGTCACCTCCCTGCGTCATTATGTACTGGAGTGTGACTCAAAATTAATGAGTTTAGAAACAACTCACTCAGAAATGTTCAAGAAATGGCAAAGTATTTTATCCACAGTGGTATAATTACAGACCATTCAGGAGAAATACCCTGACTTTGCTAGCTGTAAAATAAAGCAATTACCAGAATTTTGGGGGGGGGGGGGGGGGGGGGGGGGGGGGGGGGTCGGGGGAAAAAAGTAGTGGGGGGGGGGGGGGGGGGGGGGGGGGGGGATAATAAAATATTTATTTTTGGGGGGGTTATTTTTGGGGGTTTTTTGGGGGGGGGGGGGGGGTGTTTGGATTGTTTTTTGGGGGGTTTGGGGGGGTTTTTGGGGGGGGTTTTTTTTTTGGGGGGGGGGTTTTTTTGGGGGGGGGGGGGGGTTGGGGGTGGGGGGGGGTGGGGGGGGGTTTTTTTTGTGGTGGTGTGGGGGTGTTTGGGGGGTGGGGGGGGGGGGGGGGGGGGGGGGGGGGGGTTGTGTGGGGGGGGGGTTGGGGGGGGGTGGTTTTGGGGGGTGTTTTTTTTTTTTGGGGGGGGGGGGGGGGGGGGGGGGGGGTGGGGTGGGGGTTGTTTGTTGGTTTTTTGGGGGGATGAGGTTTAGATGAGAAGAAAAAAGAGGATAGTGAAGTAGTGAAGAGAAGAGGAGGAAGTAGAGTGTATGAGGAGGTTTTAGTGGTGGAAGAAGAATAGTAGGATAGAGTAGTGGAATAGAGTATTAGAGTTAGGTTTTTGTGGGAAGTTAAAAAGGTAGAGGAGTGAGGAATAGGAAAGGTAAAAGGGGAAGGTTGAAAAGAAAGGTATGAAGTTGAAGGAATAAGGTAGTGGAAATAAGTGAGGGTGGAGGTGAGAGGAAGTGTAAAGAGGAGCATGGGAGGATTAAAGTAAATATAAGTAATATAAAATTTAACGAATAAATTAATGGTGATTATAATGGGTTAGTTAGCTTTAGTATTATATTGACCAGGTGGTGGGGTTCCACTGGTGCTGCATACTCCATATGGTCCTGACGTAAATGTATACAATCTTAAACGAATCCTACGGGGGATCGATCGCGATCTAGAGTTTGCCAGGCGTCGTAAGCTGCAGCAGTTATCTGATTGAGTTGCCTCAGGAGATATGCTCGGTGTTATACCTCACCCCCAGATCTTTTCTCTTGAACGGAGGTTTGCAGTCCTTGCCATCTAAACTTATTGTGTCTGCGGTCTTCTTTGCCCTTCCCCAATCTCATGACTTTGCTTGGCGGGGTTTAAACTCAAGGAGCCAGTTGCTGGACCAGTCTTGAACCCTGTCCAGGTCTCAGAACGTGACGGAAGCTGTCCAATATACAAAAAGAGTTTGAAACAGAAATCAAATAGCTAGAGCTTCATTTAAGGTTATTAATATAATATTCAAGAGGTTCTAGTAGAATTGCAGTAAAATCAACCAATTCAAATCATTAGAAGCTGTGTGTAGTCTGGGTCAGTCAACAAACGGTCTTCCACATGGATAAATGGTCATTTTTGTGAAATGGTGTCACGCCCCTTTGCAGATATCCAGAACTAGCTACAATGCAGTATTAAAACAGAGACGTGTTTCTGGGTATGCCAAATTGAGGAAAATCTGTGGACTAAATCACAGGGTATTAAACGATACAACATCAAAGCTGCTTTTCAAAGAAAACACTGAAGCTTTCTACAACAGATGGGAACATAAAAAAGTCTGGGCTGAATGGACTGCCCTTGATACTGGCCATGTAGTCACAAACTGAAAAGGCGGGAGGTGATGTCCCTGGGAGACAGTAAAGTAAAGCTGGAGGTGCTGTCCTGGAGACAGTAAGGGTGAAGCTGGGGTGCTGTCCGGGGAGCAGAAATGGTGAAGCGGAGATACTGTCCGGGGAAAGTAATGGTGAAGCTGGAATTTTGCCCGGGAGTGGGGAAATTTACGCGGGAAGGGAATACATATAATGCCCTCATGGGGGACGGAGCCTAGTGGGGAAACAAGTGAGTCAAAGATAAGTAAAACCAATTTTGAAAACTAGAAATACCGCAAAATAGCAAAAAGAGGACTCCAAGCAATAGTGAGGAAAAATTCCCAAAAAACAACTGGTGGGAGCTCCATTTTTGGTGTAGGGGGATAAAAAGTAAGACAGGGAAAAACATGCACCAAGGAATGAGTACAAAAAACCCAAGGGCAAGGGGAAAAACCAAAGCCTGGCACTATATGCTTGTATCTACTGCATGGGAAATCGGGAAAAAAGGGGGCGTGAATTTGACCACCCTAAAAAATGCCATGCCCATATGAAACGGGGGAAAATGCAAACACTTCCTGTAAGCTTTTTCACCCGAAATTGTCCTTTTCGTACAGGAAAGCTGTGCTATAACTTAAATTGCCAGGCATACCTTTAAAAAGGGGAAAAAAAGATAAAAAACTCCAGGCCAGGGGGAAAAACCTGGGTAGCCACGCCACTAAAGGGGGAGGGGTTTTTTTAGTGCCGGAAGGAAAAAAAAAAGGAGGAAAAGGCAGAAAATGACACCAAATCCAAGTCATTCCTGGGGTGGAACCACAGTCGATGGCCTCCATCCAAACCAACAGATCAGATACAAAAGCCGGGGAAAAAAAAACCCCCCCCAGTACCAAAAAAACCCCCGTCGATAACATTTTCTTTGCAAATAACGGTCTAAAACCACCAAAAACAAAAAACCTTTATCCGTGGATGCTTGCAGAGGGAAAGGCAATGTTCGCGGGTTTACTGAACCCCCATAAAGGGTCACTTGGACAATGAAATTGGATCCCGGTTACAAAATATACAGATGTACAGAGTGAACAGGGAAAAAGGGGGGGGGGGGGTTGGCCCGACATTGCAGAGTCACTTGTTTGCACAGAATGTTAATGCCTCAAATGACGTGTGGAAGTTTTAGCATAAAGGGCGAAACCAAAAACCCAGTCATTGTGGGAGTCTACAAGCCCCGGATGAAAAACCCCGCAATTTTTAGAACAGCTGTTTAAAAATTTACCACTGTCTGGAAAATCTTCCAGCTCCCGCACCCCAAAATCTTGCTCCTGGGGGTTTCAACTTAAGGCATAAAATGGAGGAATATAGCAAATAATATTGTTGCAGTAATAACACAAGGAGGCAGCTCTGATGAAAACTCACACTCACACGAGTTTTTAAATCTCTGCACAAAATTCAATTTAAACCAGCAAAAAATTTAGACCCTACAGATGGAGATACATAAAACCCTCATATTCACTAACAATGATGATCTCATAAGAAATGTCACCATATCAAAAACAATTTTACTCAGATCACAACATAATTGAGGTTCAGACATGTATGCGAGGAGCCCCAGACCGACAAAATGAGACTAGTCACGAGGGAGCATTCACCAAATTCAACTTCAAAAACAAAAACATAAAGTGGGCCCAAAGTAAACCAAGTCCAAACCGATATAAGCTGGGAAGATATACTAAGCAACACAGACCCAAAACTTATGCCTAGAACAGATTAACTCGGTGGCACTCGATGTATGCACAAGGCTTATTCCTCTAAGAAAAAGGAGGAGTAGATGTAAAATAGAAAGAGACAGGCGCTCCCCTTTACAGGCGACGGGAAAAAAATAACAGAGCGGCTAAAAGAGGTCAATATATCTGAAAAGCGCAGGGAGGACACTGTCAGAGAAATGCAAGCATCGAATTAAGCTAAAAGAAATCCTTTAGGAGTCAGGAATCGCGGGAGAACTAAAAGCATAAACGAAATCGAAAGAAACCCAAAGTATTTCTTCTCCTATGCCAAATCAAAATCGAGAAAAAACGCCCAGTATTGGGCCCCTACTTAAACCCAAGATGGGTCCTACACAGGGTGACAGCAAGGAAATGAGTGAGCTACTCAAGTCCCAATTGACTCGTTTTTAGCAAACCCCTAACCAGACTGAGAGTCGAAGATCAAAAAGAATTTTTTATGAGAGGCCCCAAAATTTGTTAACACAAGCCTATCCGATGTTATCCTGACGCCAAATGACTTCGAACAGGCGATTTAAAAGACATGCCCCTGCACTCTGCCCAGGGCCGACTCATGGAACTCTGTGTTCATCAAGAAATGCAAGAAGCCCTATCACGAGCCTTTTCCATCCTATGGAGAGGGAGCATGGACACGGGGGTCGTCCCCCAGTTACTAAAAACAACAGACATAGCCCCACCACAAAGGGGCAGTAAAGCAACAGCAAAGAACTACAGACCAATAGCACTACACCCAATCAAAAAAATCTTTAAAAGGGTCCTAAGAAGCAAATCCCCACCCATCTAGAAACCCATCATTTACAAAACCCCAAGGGCAACATGGGTTTAAAAACAGGTCCCCTCCTGTCGTCTCAACTAGGGAAACACTACGACAAGGTCCTAAAGGGCACTAAAAAGGGAAAAAAAGGGAAATGCGATGAAATATATAAGATTTTGCAAAAGCCTTCGACAAGGGGTGACCATGGCGAATGGGCCACAAAAGGGGCGCGCAAAAGGGAAATTTAACGGGAAAAAGTGGGGTCGATGGATCTAAAATTTTTCCTCATTTAAACAGAACCAGAGAGAAGTCGTCAAAGAGTAAAGTCCGGGGCAAGCTACGGTAAAAAGCTCTGTTCCCCCAAGGGCACAGTACTGGGCCCCCATCTTGTTCCTCACCTCATATCCGACATAGACAAGGATGTAAGCCACAGCACCGTGTCTTCCCTTTGCAGTGACACCCAAATTTGCTGACAGTGTTTCCTTGCAGACAGCAAGGCCCCAGGGGAAACATCAACCAAATTTTTTCAGGGGGCTGCAGAAAACAATATGAAGTTCATTTTTAAAAAATTTAAATTTTACTCCAAATTGGTAACCATGGGGAAATTTAAATCCACAGAGTACAAAACAAATTTGGCCCAAAAAATTTAGGGGCGAAACCCCCCAACGTAAAAAGCCCTGGGAGTGTTTATTGGGAGGATCTCACCTTCAAGGACCATAACATTGTATCAACGCATCTGCTAAAAAAAATGCAGGAGGGAAAATTGAAAACCCTTTCAAAAAGGGGAGGCCAAGCCCATGAGGGACATCTTCAGCATCCTTTTTTTCTATCTGGGCGGGAAATTTTTGCGGCACCTAACAGCACCTTTAAAGGCAGGTGAAATTGCCGACCTAGAAAATGTAAAAGAGAACTTTCCGGCCCCGCATAAGGGAGATAAAACCCTAATTGGGGAAAGCCTTGAGGTTTCAAAACCCTGTTTTTCCCCTGGAAGAGGAGGGAGAGATACATAAATTATATACCCCGGGAAAAAACCCTAGGGGGGCTAGCCCAAAATTTGCACACGAAAATCACTCACTACAAAAAGCAAAAGATTTGGGGGGGGACGATGCCCCCACCCCCCCAATAAAAAAGCAGGTGTCACTAGCACGTTAAGAGACCAACAATAAGTGTCGGGGGCCCGAGACTGTTAAAACCCCTCCCAGCACACATAAGGGGGATTCCCAAACGACCCCTGGCAGTCTTCAAGCTGGCACGGACAAGCCCCCTTTAAAGTAAATTCCTGATCACCCGGGTTGTGGCTTGTACTTTTGGTTTGGGGTGCACCCAGCAGAAACACCCGGGGTTGTCAGGCGCTGATCCCCCAGGGGGCCTGGTCACAGCCCGGGGCCGGGGGGGCGTTGACCCCCGAAACTCTCTCCAGGTAAACCCAGGTAAACTCCAGCCCTTTCCCCTGACCCCTCATCCGTTTTTGTTCTTCTCATTAACTTCACATCGTCCGCAAAAAAGGACACTTCGATCTACCCCTTCCTTTAAAGTCGTTCACATATCCCAAGAAAACACAGGTCCCCGGGCGGGCCCCTGTGGAACCCCGGGTTGTCCAGGCACCCACTCTGACACCCCGTCACGTACCATGACTCGTTTTTTGCCCCCCTGTCAGATATTCTTTATCCATTGCAGTGCCTTTCCCGTTATGTGTGCCTGTTCCCCAGCGTTTTCAGTAACCCCTGTGAGGAACTGTGGGCGAACCCCTTCCTTTAAGTCCAAAAAAATGCAGGGCGAAACCACCCCTCCTCTTTTCTTACTTTTTTTTTTTTCACCTTTTCCCTTTAAAAATCTAGTAGGTTTTTGACAAAAGGATTTTTTCCCTTTCCCCGAAACCGTGCTTGGTTTTCAATTATACACTTGTTTCTTTCCAGGTGCTCCCGCCCCTTTTCCCCCCTGATATCTTTTCCTGACCTTGCATACTATAACATTAGTGATACAGGTCTGTATTTAGTGCGTCATGGGCTGTCTTTCCCTTTTAAAAAAATTGGGGCTACATTTTCCCTTTCCAGACCTTGGGGATTCCCCCCGTTTCAAAAGATTTTGTTTAAAAATTTTTTGTTAATGGGACACCCCAATATCTTGCTCCCTCTTTTAAAGGGCTCACGGAGAGAAGTCTGGGCCCCCCGCCTTTGAGGGTTTCAAATTTTAGCCCCTAGCAGCTTTTTTCCCCTCCTCCTTGGTTATTTTGTACCTCAAACCAGCACTTGCTGGTTTTTAGCCCCCCGTTTGATTTCCTGGGGTTCCTATGGTTTCCACTGTAAATACCTTCTTTAAAAACTCTGTTGAGCTCCTGGGCACACCTCCAGGTTTTTTTTTCTTTTTTCCCCCAATCACCCTTTCCCCATTTTGGTTTTCCTGGTCCTTGACTGTTGTTTTTCCCCCTGATGTGGCTGTACAACCCGCTTTTGGGGCAGTCCCTTTATTTCGATGCTATGTCATTTTCGTTTTTGTCGCTGACCTCCCCTTTTTATCTGTGCATTTCGTTTCTGGCCCCTTCGGCTAAACTCTTTACTTTCCCGGAAATTCCTGTCCCCTTTTGTACCTTTTCCTTTTCTAGTACACCCATTTTTTTCCTCCCTAACCTTTTGGGGGAACCCAAGGGCTCGTTCTGTTCTTCCCCTTTTTTCTGTTTCCCCTTTGGGAAAAAACCCATCCTCTGCCTTCTTGAATTTTGATACCACAAAAGTCCATCATTTTTTTGTATGGGTTTTTCCTGGGCGGTTCCCTCCCCACTGAATGTCTTGAAGGAAATTTTCCCCATCCTAGTAGTTTTTTCCCCTTTTTTAGTTTTGGGTTTTCCCCCCCCTAATTCCCGAAAACCCCTTTCCCCCTTGGGGCTCAAAAATGTAGTTTGAAGCACAGAACCACATGGTCACTAGCTTCCCAGGGGCCTTTTTAACATGATATTTCCCCAAAGTCCGAACTACTCAAGGGTTTAATACAAGGGCCAGTCTTGGGTGGGTTTTCCTCTCCCCTCTGTTTGTTCTCTAAAAAAAGTTGATGCAGGGTTTTCCAGTACCACATCATCATCCCTTTGGGTCTCCATGTTTTGGGGCCCCCAAGGGGGCCCCCCTTTTCCCCCTTTAACTCCTTTTGATTTAATTCACCCCTAACTAGTAACTTTGCTCCCCCCCTGTGTGCTCTCCTGGCCACCTCGGCAGTGTGTCGACCATTGCTCTGTTGCTCTCATCGTATTCTTCTCTTGGCCTCCTGCAGTTCTGTGGTGGGTTGTACATTACTGCAATTATCACCTTATGTCCCTCAGACTGGATTGTTCCTACTAAGTAGTCCCTTTCGCCCGTGCCATCCATTCCTTCCATTTTCTCAAAACCCCACTGGTTTTTAATGAGCAGTGCAACTCCTCCTCCCCCTCTCCTCCATCTGTCTTTCCTGAGGATTTGATATCCGGATGGAAAGATTGAATCTGTTATTATTCTGGTGAGTTTTGTCTCTGTGAGTGCTATTATGTCTGGGGATGTCTCCTTGATTCTTTCGTGCCACTCCTCATACTTATTTATTCCATCTGCATTTGTATACCACACCTTCAACTTCTTTTCTAAGACTGTGGTCTGCGAGGTGTATTGGGGTTGGGGAAGTGGGAGACCTGATAAGGAACTATGGGTGGTTGCTGTGGGGGTGGAGTTTGTAATGCAGTGGGTGGAGGCATTGGATGTGGCATGGGTGTTTTGGTTTAGAGTGTTTGGTTGCACTGGGGTTGACCTGGTTGGGAGGCTTCTATAGGAAGTTGTGAGGGAGGCTGTATTTGATCTTCTTCCTGGGTCTGGGATCTCCTGTCTGTCTTCTCCATCCCCTCTCTTTCCTCCTTTCGCCTTTGTACCATCTCTCTCAGTTTCTGCCTTTCTTCTTGTGTTCTGTAGCAGTTGAGATACACCTTCCTGTATGCCAGCATGTCCCTTAATTGTGCTTTCTCCTGCAGGATCCTGTTCCGAGTCGATTCTGCCTTGAAGGTCACTTTCACTGGCCGGATTCTTTGTTTTACAAACCCCCCTTTTCTCCGAAAATTTTCCAGCTGGGTCATGTCGTCTTCTCCTATTGCTTTCATGATGCTTTCAATTGCTTTTTTTCCCTTGTTTTCTTGCTTCATATGTTTCCCCTTCAACTTCCTGGAGACCATACACAAAGACTGACCTCACCCTTTCATTCTCCCACTGCATATCCCTGTGTATCCCCTCATTCAATTTGATTTCCTCCATTGCAGCTTTCCTTTCTTCAGTTTCACTAGCTAATGTACTCGGGCTCAGTGGCCTGTCATTTTCCCTTCTCGGCTTTCCCTGGGCTCTGCTGTGGTCTGTTAGGGCCTCCACATATAGCTTAGCTCTTTCATTTACTACAGTCTCCACTGATAGAGCTTCTACATGCAGTTTTGCTCCTTCTTTCCCTACAGTCCCCTTATTTGTGACTGAGGTAGCAGTCTCTGTTGTCAATCCCAAAATCTTCTTTAGTTCTTTAGGCTGTTTCAGATTTTTCAGTTCCTCTTCTAAACTCTGTATCCTAGCCTCTGCTGCTTTGACTTGCACCTCCCACTTCCTGCTCTCCACATCTATCCTCTCTTCCATTCTCATGCTAAGTTTTTCTAGTTTCTTTTCCCATTCATGTTCCCTTTTTACGAGCTCTGCTGCCCAATCTTCCTTTGCAGCTTCCTCCTCCTGTCCCTTGGTTTTTCTTGTTGCTCTGGCAACCCATTTTTTTTATCCTGATTGCCTCAGAGTGGAAAACCTATGTAGTTCTGTATGTTAGGTTAGAAGTGTGTATGTCAGAGTGTGGAGTGGGGAGGGGTGGTGGGGAGGGGGAGTGGGAAGGAGGGAGAAGCAAGTGGGTGAGTGGGGGGGGAGAGGGGGAAGGGGGAGAGGTGGGGAGGGGGGGGGTGAAAGAGGGAGGGGAGGATCAGGGAAGGAGTGAGATGTCGGTGGGGAGGGGAGAAGTGTATGTGTGTGTGTGTGTGTGTGTGTGTGTGTGTGTGGTGTGTGTGGGGTTTTTGTGGTGTTGTGTGGTTTTGTGTGTGTGTTCTGTTTTGTGTTGTGTGTGTGTGTGTGTGTGTGTGTGTGTTTGTGTGTGTGTGTGTGTGTGTGTGTGTGTGTGTGTGTGTGTGTGTGGTTGTGTTTGTGTGTGTTGTGTGTGTTGTGGTGTTGTGTGTGTGTTGTGTGTGTTGTGTGTGTGTGTGTGTGGGGTGTGTGTTGTGTGTGTGTGTGGTGTGTGTACTCACCTAATTGTACTCCACCTAATTGTGGTTGAGGGGTTCGAGACTCAGCTCCTGGCCCGCCTCTTCATGATCGCTACTGGGTCCTCTCTCCTCTCTGCTTCCTGAGCTTTGTCATACCTCTTCTTAAAACTATGTATTTTTTTCCTGCGTCCACTACTTCATTTGTAGGCTATTCCACTTGTGACGACTCTAGACTGAAGAAATACTTCCAAACGTCCCTGTGCTCGCCCTGAGTCTTCAGCTTCCAGTTGTGACCCCTTGTCCCTGTGTCCCCTCTCTGAAACTTTCCTATCTCTGTCCCCCTTTGTCTATTCCCCACAGTATCTTGTATGTCGTTTATCATGTCTCCCCTGACCCTTCTGTCCTCCATGTCGTCAGTCCGATTTCCCTTAACCTTTCCTCGTACGACATTCCCTTGGGCCCTCTGGGACTAGCCTTGTTGCAAACCTTTGTACTTTCCTCTAAATTCTTGATGTGCTTGAAACCCGGTGTGGGTTCCAGACTGGTGCTGCTTACTCCAGTATGGGCCTAACATACACAGTGTTACAGTGTCTTGAACGATTCCTTATTAAGGTATCGGAACGCTATTCTCAGGTTTGCCAGGTGCCCGTATGCTGCAGCGTTTTTTGGTTGATGTGTGCCCCCGGTGATGTGCTCGGTGTTAGGGTCACCCCAAGGTCTTTCTCCCTGTGTGAGTCTGTAGTCTTGTCCACCTAGCCTACCTCTGTCTGTGGTCTTTTTCCCCCCTCCCCAATCTTCATGACTTTGCATTTGGCTGGTTTAAATTCGAGAACCCAGTTACTGGCCACATGCCACCCTGTCCAGGTCTTTTTGAGCCCTCCCTCACTCGTCATTTAATTCTTCTCATCAATTTCACGTCACGCGAACAGGGACACTTCGAGCATTCCCTTTCCCATCGTTTTCAAAAATTTATCAAAAAAGCACTGGTCCTAGAAGGCCCCCTGTGGACCCCGCTCGAACAGGCACCCCTGTGTACCTCTTCAGTACCATGACTCGTTGCTACCTCCCTGCAGGTTTTCCCTATCCATTGCATGCCCTCCCTTTTACATGGCCTGATCCCCCCACTTCTGCACTAACTTTGTGGGGAACTGTTCAAAGGCCCCCCGCATTGGGAAAACGAAATCTACCCACCCCTTCTCTCGTGTCTTACTTCTGTTCCCTTTGTCATAAAACTCCGGGGGGTTTGGATAAAGATTTCCCTTCCATAAACCCATGCTGGTTTTCATTTATAACTTTTTCCTTTCCGGTGACGGCCACTTCCCCCTGATAATTTCTCCCTGCTTTGCACACAAAATGTCAGAGACAAGGGCTGTGTTTAGTCCTCGTTTCTGTTTCCTTTCTTAAATTGGGGCTCATTACTGTCTTCCTTTCTCAGGGGAGTTGCCCCGTTTCAAGGGGTGTGGGAAGATTGTGGGTTTGAGGCACGCCAAAACATCTTGCTCCTTCTTCGGACCCTGGGGGGATGTTTTCCGGTCCCATCGCCCTTTTATGTGCAAGGGCACTTTAAAGCTTCTTCATCTCCCAGTTTTTCTATGTATCCAACTTGTTGGTATTTCCCTCTTGATGTTCCCTTTTGTGCTGTCTTCCCCAAACCCCTTCTGTCTCTACTGTTTTAAAAACTTCCTTAAATCTCCTGTTCAGTCCCCACATACCCCCGATCATTTCTTGTGAGTTCTCCACCTTTGTCCCTTTAAACTGTCCCTGGTCTTTTTTCTTCCTCCCGATGTGGCTTTTAACAACAGTTTCGGGTCAGTCTTGATTCTCGATGCTTGTCTTTTCATATGTCAAGGGCCCCCCCTCCTTACCTGGGCGTATCATTTGGCTCTGGACTGATCTCCCTATTTTCGTGTGTTTCTCTCCTTCTGTACTTTTCCTTCTTATTGCACTTTGTTTTTGCCCCCTTACACCCCTCGGGAAACCCGGGGGCATTCTGGTCTTCCGTTTTTACTGTTGCCCTTGGGGTAAACCCTTTTCCCCTGCCTCCTTTATTTTTTTTTTACAATTCCAATTTCATTTACTGGCTTTCCCCGCCAATTTCTGTCCCCTGGGCCTCCCACAGGAATTCTTCAACCCTATGTTCCCCTTTTTATAGTCAGGCTTTTCCCCTTCAACTCCCGTTATTCTCTCCACTTGCAGCTCTACTATGTATTCAAAGCACAGAACCACGTGGTCGCTAGCTCTTAGGGGACTCTCATACTTGATGTCCTCAATGTCTGAGCTGCCCAGGGTGAACACAAGGTCCAATCTTGCTGGTTCATCCTCCCCTCTCACTCTGGTAGTGTCCTTAACATGTTGGTGCATGAGGTTTTCCAGCACCACGTCCAACATCCTGGCTCTCCATGTTTCGGGACCCCCATATGGCTCCAGGTTTTCCCAGTAAATCTCCCTGTGGTTGAAATCCCCCATAACCAGCAACTTTGCTCTGCTGGAGTGAGCTCTTCTTGCCACCTCAGCAAGTGTGTCCACCATTGCTCTGTTGCTCTCTTCATATTCCTCTCTTGGCCTCCTGCAGTTCTGTGGTGGATTATACATCACTGCAATGACCACTTTGTGTTCCCCAGACTGAAGTGTACCTGCTATGTGGTCTCTTTCTCCCGTCTCATCTATGCCTTCCATTTTCTCGAATTTCCATCTGTTTTTTACGAGCAGAGCAACCCCACCTCCCTCCCTGCCCCTTCTATCTTTCCTGATGATCTGGTATCCTGGTGGGAAGATTGCATGTGTTATTGTCTCCGTGAGTTTTGTTTCTGTAACTGCTATGATCTCTGGGGACTTCTCATTGATTCTTTCTTGCCATTCCTCATGTTTATTCGTTAATCCATCTGCATTTGTGTACCAAACCTTCAGCTTCTGTTCTAATACTGTAACTGTGGTGTGGGGGGTGGAAACAGAGGGATTGGTGTGTGATGGTTGGTTTGGATTGTTCAGTTGCCTTGGGGGTGTCGTGGCTGGAGTCCTTCTGCAGGTGTTTCTGGGGGGTGTGCTTGTCCTTCCATTTGATCCTGGGTTATTCTGCTCTCCTTTTTCATTTCCTCCCATTTCTCCTTTCGTTTTTGAACTCTCTGTTTCATTGTCTTCCTTTCGTCCTGTGTTCTGTCTCGATCGAGGTACACACTCCGGAACTCCTGCTTGCCTCTCAGCCGTGCTTTCTCCTGCAGGATCATGGTTCGGGTTGATTCTGCCTTGAAAATTACTTTGAGAGGCCGATTCCTTTTCTTTGTGAATCACCCAATTCTCCGAAAATTTGCCACCTGGGTCATGTCCCCTTCGCCTATCACCTTCATGATATCTTCAATCGCTTTTTTCTCCTCCTGCTTTCTTTCATCATAAGTTTCCCCTTTAGCTTCGTCTAGCCCATAGACAAACACGGATCTCTCCCTTTCCACCTCCCACTGTGACTCCCATTGCATCCTGTATGTGTGTTAGTTCCTTCCCGTGGAGTGTTCTTTCCTTCAGTCCCTTCCCTAGATATGGCCCCTATGCTTCTTGGTTTGTCCTTCCTGCTCACCTGTTCCTGGCCCCCACAGGTATCTGGTAAGGTCCCTGCACATGTCCTAGTTCCTTCAATGTCTTCCAACCTCTCATCCTGTCCTAGTGTGCTCCCTGTCTTTGTTTTGGCCCCATGTGGGTTTGACAGGACCTCTGCATACAGTTTAGTTTCCATGCTTCCTTCAGACCTGTTGTCTGTGTTTGATGTAGCCATTGCCGATGCTACTTCTGTAATATCTTTGTCTCTGTGCTGTTTCAGGTGTCTCAGCTCCTCTTCTAATCTCTCTATCTTGATTTCTGCTGATGTGGCCTGTTGCTTCCACCTTCTGCATTCTGCTGCTAACCTGTCTTCCATCTTCCTTTCCAGCTCATCTAGTCTCCTTCCCCAGTCTTCCTCCCTTTTTTTGAGCTCTACCTCCCATTCCTCCCTGTGTGTGTGTGTGTGTGTGTGTGTGTGTGTGTGTGTGTGTGTGTGTGTGTGTGTGTGTGTGTGTGTGTGTGTGTGTGTGTGTGTGTGTGTGGGTGTGTGTGCTTGTGTGTATGCATATATTAGTACGCTCATGTGCATTTGTCTGTGCGTGCGCCCTCGTGTGTGTATGTGTGTGCGCGCGCGCTCGTGTGGGTGTATGACCCACTTAATATTTGTATTTATAACTCATTACAATTGTGACCAGGTGTGGACGTATCAGTGGTTCATTACTTTGTAATTTGCTCATGACTGTAACCATGTATAGGAGTGAAGCTGATTCATTACCTCTGTAACTTGCCATGATTGTGACCAGATCTACCTGGAGTTCATTACCTTTGTAACTAGTTCAGCTATCATAACTTTGGGGTCCAGTCACTGGACCCATTATGTACCTTTGTAATCTTTTGACTACCGCCCACAGGATGGGTATGGGGTGCATAATAAAGATATTAAACTAACTATCCAAAAATTATAAAAATGCTAGACCGCTTTACACAGCATTGGAAAATAAGGAATATCTGCTAAGAATTTTTATTGACATAAGAAAAGCGTTTGACACAGTAGACCACCGCATCCTACTTCACAAACTTGACCACTATGGTATAAGAGGCCATGCGCTTGCATATTTTAAATCCTACCTTTCTAATAGGTATCAGTATGTCACCATAAAAGACACAGCCTCATCAATACGGCCGCTTGATACTGGAGTTCCGCAGGGAAGTGTCCTTGGTCCCCTGCTCTTCCTCATTTACATCAATGATCTTCCAAACGTATCCCAACACCTGAAACCCATTCTCTTTGCTGACGACACGACTTATGTCATCTCTCACCCTAATCTTGCCACCCTCAACACCATTGTTAACGAGGAGCTGCTCAAAATATCGACTTGGATGACAGCCAATAAACTTACACTTAACACTATCAAAACCTACTATATTATGTTTGGTAGCAGAGCAGGTGTTGCGCAACTTAACATTAAGATCGACAACACTCTAATTGCCAGACATAATGAGGGCAAATTTCTTGGCCTATACCTCGACAACAACCTAAATTTCAGCACCCATATCCAACACATAATAAAAAAGTATCCAAAACGGTGGGGATCCTCTCCAAGATACGATACTACGTGCCGCAAACTGCCCTTCTCACACTATACCATTCACTTACATATCCATACCTCACCTATGCTATCTGTGCTTCGGGTTCAACTGCAGCAACACACCTAAAACCAATAATAACCCAACAAAAAGCCGCAGTAAGAATAATCACTAAATCCCATCCCTGGCAACACCCCCCCCCCCACTCTTCATAAATCTAAACTTACTCCCTGTTCAGTACATCCACACTTAACTACTGTGCAATCTATATCTACAGGACCTTAAATTCCAATATCAACCTTGACCTAAAACACTTTCTTGATAGTTGTGACAGGATCCACAGGCACAACACCAGACACAAACATCTCTATGACATTCCCCATGTTCGACTAAACCTTTACAAAAATTCAATGTATTTCAAAGGCCCTAAAATCTGGAACACCCTACCTGAAAACTCTAGAACTGCAGACACATTCATCACTTTCAAAACTGCAGTTAGAAAACATCTTATCTCCCTGATCCACCCCGACAACTAACTACATGATAACCACCTGGTGGTTCACAATTACGCTCACTCACCCACTGACTATAAACCCAGAAATACTAATCTTAATCTTAAAATAATAAATCCTAACTAGTCATAAGTTTGCCTATGATACTCCAATAAAGACACTTTGTATTGTGCCAAAACAAAAGCATTCACATTGCTAAACTCACAAATTATGATGTAGTCACTTAGCCTTAATACCATAATCTGTAAGGATTTAATGTTAAGAATTAATCTAAGTCTGCCCGAAATGCCTAGTCATGCTAGGTGTCCTAGTGGCCCCCTCTGTAATTAGTATTTTATAACATGTAAACCACACAATATCCAAAACCTGTAAATCCCACATTGTAACCCTTATAGAGAATAAACTTGAATTGAACTACAACAAGAGATCCATTTTGCAGTTAATTCATGGATATCATTTTCTTGAAGTCAACCTGACAAACTAAACTTTTCTCTAAGTGAACAAAACTAATGACAGACTGGTCACATGTGCACTCAAGTCAACCTTTATAATTAACCATTTTACTGTGTATTGATTGTGGTGGTTCTGCACGTCAGGCCAGTCAAGTAAATAAGCTCTTATTGATTTTTATGTATATGTGGTAAATTTTATACATTCAGAATAGTCTCAAAGCTAAGGCTGCTGAGCGAGGTACTCCTTGATATTCTCCGACATGTGGATTCTTTGGTGGCTTGCTGGAGGTTTTATGGTATTACAGCTGGTTGACACTGAAGTCGTCATCTGGTACCCTCCAGTGACTGTATCTAACAGTGTCCTGAAGAATGGAATGCAGCTTCAAGTAAGCACGAAGAACGAGATGATCTGCGCCATGATCGCCTCACAAACAAACGGGAGTAGCCTATTTCACTACGATAACAAAGTGTGTTCGCTTTACGACGTGATGGTGGGTTACCTGAACGTAACGGCCCTCACCAGCAGCCAGCCTCCATCCCCACCCACATCCTCCTGCAGGACTAAATACAAAATGAGTCAGTATCGTTGCACTAGCAAATATTGCAGACAACTTGGGTAAAGAGATGCAATTTACAGAATAAGTAATTTTTCCGACTTCCGAATTATTGATGTGCTTTATCAGTTAACGTACACTTTATCTAATAGAATGATAAAGATTTGCTTAGCAAACTGTGCCTCTTTTCGATTTAACTTGAGCCAGATTCAATATTTTTTCCCAGTTGTTTAGCTAATCTCTAAGCTGCCAGTAATCTGTATGAGAATTTACAATATACTTAAAACGCTGAAAATAACTAGATATATTTTGGTTGCTGCGCGATCAAAGAAAGGTAACTCAATATATTATAACCCCAGCCCACTGTATGTCATTACATGTTAAAGGAAAAGTGTAGAGTGAGGCATAAGTTTCGAAGTAGGTAAATACTATTGCACTTTGGAATTAATGTCCCAATTTCTTTAAAAAAGGCAAGTTTGGCAAAAAAAAAACAAAATTAACTCACACCTTACACTAAAATAATCAAGATAAAAGTGAAATTGAAGAGGTATTTTCTGGGTAAGACAAATGTACAGAGGTTAAACTTTGTTACATTCTTCGTCTACACAGCTTCCTCAGTCGTGTACACAGGTGTCTAAATATAATAATAATATTATTAATGTTCATGTACAAGGTATACATGTACAAGGTATACATGTACAAGGTATACATGTACAAGGTATACATGTACAAGGTATACATGTACAAGGTATACATGTACAAGGATACATGTACAAGGCACACATGTACAAGGTATACATGTACAAGGTATACATGTACAAGGTATACATGTACAAGGTATACATGTACAAGGTATACTGTACAGGTATACATGTACAAGGTATACAGACCATAGTTGACATCAATGACATACTACTATATAGAAAGTACCTTGTTAGGTTGAGCATTTCCTGCAAATTATGTCAGTTTTGTCCCAGGATGTGACCACCAGTCCAAACACCCAGATGGACCCACACCGTCCACTAACACCCAGGATGTGACCCACACCAGTCCACTAACACCCAGGATGTGACCCACACCAGTCTACTAACACCCAGGATGTGACCCACACCAGTCCACTAACACCCAGGATGTGACCCACACCAGTCCACTAACACCCAGGATGTGACCCACACCAGTCCACTAGCAACCAGGATGTGACCCACACCAGTCCACTAACACCCAGGATGTGACCCACACCAGTCCACTAACACCCAGGATGTGACCCACACCAGTCTACTAACACCCAGGATGTGACCCACACCAGTCACTAACACCCAGGATGTGACCCACACCAGTCCACTAACACCCAGGATGTGACCCACACCAGTCCACTAGCACCCAGGATGTGACCCACACCAGTCCACTAACACCCAGGATGTGACCCACACCAGTCCACTAACACCCAGGATGTGACCCACACCAGTCTACTAACACCCAGGATGTGACCCACACCAGTCCACTAACACCCAGGATGTGACCCACACCAGTCCACTAACACCCAGGATGTGACCCACACCAGTCCACTAACACCCAGGATGTGACCCACAACCAGTCCACTAACACCCAGGATGTGACCCACACCAGTCCACTAACACCCAGGATGTGACCCACACCAGTCACTAACACCCAGGATGTGACCACACCAGTCCACTAACACCCAGGATGTGACCCACACCAGTCCACTAACACCCAGGATGTGACCCACACCAGTCCAATAACACCCAGGATGTGACCCACACCAGTCCACTAACACCAGGATGTGACCCACACCAGTCCACTAACACCCAGGATGTGACCCACACCAGTCCACTAACACCCAGGATGTGACCCACACCAGTCCACTAACACCCAGGATGTGACCCACACCAGTCCACTAACACACAGGATGTGACCCACACCAGTCCACTAACACCCAGGATGTGACCCACACCAGTCCACTAACACCCAGGATGTGACCCACACCAGTCCACTAACACCCAGGATGTGACCCACACCAGTCCACTAACACCCAGGATGTGACCCACACCAGTCCACTAACACCCAGGATGTGACCCACACCAGTCCACTAACACCCAGGATGTGACCCACACCAGTCCACTAACACCCAGGATGTGACCCACACCAGTCCACTAACACCCAGGATGTGACCCACACCAGTCCACTAACACCCAGGATGTGACCCACACCAGTCCACTAACACCCAGGATGTGACCCACACCAGTCCACTAACACCCAGGATGTGACCCACACCAGTCCACTAACACCCAGGATGTGACCCACACCAGTCCACTAACACCCAGGATGTGACCCACACCAGTCCACTAACACCCAGGATGTGGCCCACACCAGTCCACTAACACCCAGGATGTGACCCACACCAGTCCACTAACACCCAGGATGTGACCCACACCAGTCCACTAACACCCAGGATGTGACCCACACCAGTCCACTAACACCCAGGATGTGACCCACACCAGTCCACTAACACCCAGGATGTGACCCCACCAGTCCACTAACACGGATGTGACCCACACAGTCAACACCCAGGATGTGACCCACACCAGTCCACTAACACCCAGGATGTGACCCACACCAGTCCACTAACACCCAGGATGTGACCCACACCAGTCCACTAACACCCAGGATGTGACCCACACCAGTCCACTAACACCCAGGATGTGACCCACACCAGTCCACTAACACCCAGGATGTGACCCACACCAGTCCACTAACACCCAGGATGTGACCACACCAGTCCACTAACACCCAGGATGTGACCCACACCAGTCCACTAAACACCCAGGATGTGACCCACACCAGTCCACTAACACCCAGGATGTGACCCACACCAGTCCACTAACACCCAGGATGTGACCCCACACCAGTCCACTAACACCCAGGATGTGACCCACACCAGTCCACTAACACCCAGGATGTGACCCACAACCAGTCCACTAACACCCAGGATGTGACCCACACCAGTCCACTAACACCCAGGATGTGACCCACACCAGTCCACTAACACCCAGGATGTGACCCACACCAGTCCACTAACTCCCAGGATGTGACCCACACCAGTCCACTAACACCCAGGATGTGACCCACACCAGTCCACTAACACCCAGGATGTGACCCACACCAGTCCACTAACACCCAGGATGTGACCCACACCAGTCCACTAACACCCAGGATGTGACCCAAACCAGTCCACTAGCACCCAGGATGTGACCCACACCAGTCCACTAACACCCAGGATGTGACCCACACCAGTCCACTAACACCCAGGATGTGACCCACAACAGTCCACTAACTCCCAGGATGTGACCCACACCAGTCCACTAACACCCAGGATGTGACCCACACCAGTCCACTAACACCCAGGATGTGACCCACACCAGTCCACTAACACCCAGGATGTGACCCACACCAGTCCACTAACACCCAGGATGTGACCCAAACCAGTCCACTAGCACCCAGGATGTGACCCACACACAGTCCACTAACACCAGGATGTGACCCACACCAGTCCACTAACACCCAGGATGTGACCCACAACAGTCCACTAACTCCCAGGATGTGACCCACACCAGTCCACTAACACCCAGGATGTGACCCACACCAGTCCACTAACACCCAGGATGTGACCCACACCAGTCCACTAACACACCCAGGATGTGACCCACACCAGTCCACTAACCCCAGGATGTGACCCACACCAGTCCACTAACACCCAGGATGTGACCCACACCAGTCCACTAACACCCAGGATGTGACCCACACCAGTCCACTAACACCCAGGATGTGACCCAAACCAGTCCACTAACACCCAGGATGTGACCCAAACCAGTCCACTAGCACCCAGGATGTGACCCACACCAGTCCACTAACACCCAGGATGTGACCCACACCAGTCCACTAACACCCAGGATGTGACCCACAACAGTCCACTAAACTCCCAGGATGTGACCACACCAGTCCACTAACACCCAGGATGTGACCCACACCAGTCCACTAACACCCAGGATGTGACCCACACCAGTCCACTAACACCCAGGATGTGACCCAACCAGTCCACTAACACCCAGGATGTGACCCACACCAGTCCACTAGCACCCAGGATGTGACCCACACCAGTCCACTAACACCCAGGATGTGACCCACACCAGTCCACTAACACCCAGGATGTGACCCACAACAGTCCACTAACTCCCAGGATGTGACCCACACCAGTCCACTAACACCCAGGATGTGACCCACACCAGTCCACTACACCCAGGATGTGACCCACACCAGTCCACTAACACCCAGGATGTGACCCACACCAGTCCACTAACACCCAGGATGTGACCCACACCAGTCCACTAACACCCAGGATGTGACCCACACCAGTCCACTAACACCCAGGATGTGACCCACACCAGTCCACTAACACCCAGGATGTGACCCACACCAGTCCACTAACACCCAGGATGTGACCCACACCAGTCCACTAACACCCAGGATTGTGACCCACACCAGTCCACTAACACCCAGGATGTGACCCACACCAGTCCACTAACACCCAGGATGTGACCCACACCAGTCCACTAACACCCAGGATGTGACCCACACCAGTCCACTAACACCCAGGATGTGACCCACACCAGTCCACTAACACCCAGGATGTGACCCACACCAGTCCACTAACACCCAGGATGTGACCCACACCAGTCCACTAACACCCAGGATGTGACCCACACCAGTCCACTAACACCCAGGATGTGACCACACCAGTCCACTAACACCCAGGATGTGACCCACACCAGTCCACTAACACCCAGGATGTGACCCACACCAGTCCACTAACACCCAGGATGTGACCCACACCAGTCCACTAACACCCAGGATGTGACCCACACCAGTCCACTAACACCCAGGATGTGACCCACACCAGTCCACTAACACCCAGGATGTGACCCACACCAGTCCACTAACACCCAGGATGTGACCCCACACCAGTCCACTAACACCCAGGATGTGACCCACACCAGTCCACTAACACCCAGGATGTGACCCACACCAGTCCACTAACACCCAGGATGTGACCCACACCAGTCCACTAACACCCAGGATGTGACCCACACCAGTCCACTAACACCCAGGATGTGACCCACACCAGTCCACTAACACCCAGGATGTGACCCACACCAGTCCACTAACACCCAGGATGTGAACCACACCAGTCCACTAACACCCAGGATGTGACCCACACCAGTCCACTAACACCCAGGATGTGACCCACACCAGTCCACTAACACCCAGGATGTGACTCCACACCAGTCCACTAACACCCAGGATGTGACCCACACCAGTCCACTAGCACCCAGGATGTGACCCACACCAGTCCACTAACACCCAGGATGTGATCTACACCAGTCCACTAACACCCAGGATGTGAACCACACCAGTCCACTAACACCCAGGATGTGACCCACACCAGTCCACTAACACCCAGGATGTGACCCACACCAGTCCACTAACACCCAGGATGTGCCCCACCCAGTCCCAACACCAGGAGTACCAACCGTCCACTAACACCCAGGATGTGACCCACACCAGTCCACTAACACCCAGGATGTGACCCACACCAGTCCACTAACACCCAGGATGTGACCCACACCAGTCCACTAACACCCAGGATGTGACCCACACCAGTCCACTAACACCCAGGATGTGAACCACACCAGTCCACTAAACCAGATTACCCACACCAGTCATAACACCCAGGATGTGACCCACACCAGTCCACTAACACCCAGGATGTGACCCACACCAGTCCACTAACACCCAGGATGTGACCCACACCAGTCCACTAACACCCAGGATGTGACCCACACCAGTCCACTAACACCCAGGATGTGACCCACACCAGTCCACTAACACCCAGGATGTGACCCACACCAGTCCACTAACACCCAGGATGTGACCCACACCAGTCCACTAACACCCAGGTGTGACCCCACAGTCCTAACACCGGATGTGACCCACTCCCGGGCCACAACACCCCGGATGTGACCCACACGTCCACTAACACCAGGATGTGACCCCACCAGTCCCCTAACCCAGGGATGTGACCACCCAGATCCCTAACACCCGGGTGTGAACACACACCAGTCCACTACACCAGGGATGTGAAGCCAACAGTCCAGTAAAAATGTACCCCATCAGTCCACTATAAACTATAAGAAGCATTGTGACGCACCAGTCCCCACCCGGAGGAAAAAGTTAAACCCAGGATGTGACCCACACCAGTCCCTAACCCAGCGGTGACCCACACCGTCCACTAACACCCAGGATGTGACCACACCAGTCCACAACACCCAGGTTGTGACCCACACCAGTCCACTAACACCAGGATGTGACCCACACCAGTCCACTAACACCAGGATGTGACCACACCAGTCCACTAACACCCAGGATGTGACCCACACCAGTCCACTAACACCCAGGATGTGACCCCCACCAGTCCACTAACACCCAGGATGGACCCAAAACCAGTCCACTAACACCAGGATGGATCTACACCAGTCCACTAACACCCAGGATGTGAACCACACCAGTCCCCTAGCACCCCGGATGTGAAACCCACCAGTCCACTAACACCCCGGATGTGACCCACACCAGTCCCCCTAACACCAGGATGTGATCTACACCAGTCCACTAACCCCAGGATGTGAACCACACCCCGTCCACTAGCACCCCGGGTGTGACCCACACCAGTCCACTAACACCCAGGATGTGATCTACACCCGTCCCCTAACACCCAGGATGTGAACCACACCAGTCCACTAACACCCCGGATGTGCCCACACCAGTCCACTAACACCCAGGATGTGGACCCCCACCAGTCCCCCTAACACCCAGGATGTGACCCCCACCAGTCCACTAACACCCAGGATGTGACCCACACCGTCCACTAACACCCAGGATGTGACCCACACCAGTCCACTAACACCCAGGATGTGACCCACACCAGTCCACTAACACCCAGGATGTGACCCACACCAGTCCACTAACACCCAGGATGTGAACCACACCAGTTCCACTAACACCCGGATGCGACCCACACCAGTCCACTAACACCCAGGATGTGACCCACACCAGTCCACTAACACCCAGGATGTGACCCACACCAGTCCACTAACACCCAGGATGTGACCCACACCAGTCCACTAACCCCCCAGGATGTGACCCACACCCAGTTTCCACTAACACCCAGGATGTGACCCACACCAGTCCACTAACACCCAGGATGTGACCCACACCAGTCCACTAACACCCAGGTACCCATTTTACTGATTGGTGAACATGGACAACCAGTGTAAGGAAACGCTCCCAAAGTTTCTACCATCGCTGGGAATCGAACCCAGACCCTCCCCGTGTGAAGCAAGAGCTTTAGCCACCAGGCCACGGGGAGATAAAAGCAATAGTGAGGTAAAAATGATAAAATCAGTCATATAAGATATAAGAAGCAGTTTTTGAGGCAGTCAGTCCCTTACCCGAGAAAAGAGTTCAACTCCATAGTCTGTGACATGCCGTACCACGGGCGGGGATTGAACTCGGGGCGAGTGAGTCGTAAAAGCCAAACCAGGCACTGTGTTTGTTAGCAATCGTATCATTACGATTTCCTGAGTCTGTAACATTTTTGAAGACAATAGAGTCATTCCCCATAACTACAACACTTATAAATCTACCAGCAAAGTAAAATATATGGTTACTATTCTCGCCGCAAGTTTGATCACTCAATAAATATTGAAGGTATTCGGAAGGTACAATCAACTCCACCAGAGCAGCGAAGAGAAGGTATTATAGTTCTTATATCTGTGGTAAATGTGCAACTATGACCACCCTAGAAAATGCCATGCCCATATGACAACAGGAAAATGCAAACTCCCTTCCTGTAAGCTTTTTCACCCTGAACTGTGTACCTCTTCAGTACAGGAAAGACTGTGCTATAACTTAAATTGCCAGGCACACCATCTAAAGGGGACAAAAAGATACAAAACATCCAGGCCATGGGAAAACCTGGGTAGCCACAGCCACTCAAGAGGGAGAGGTTTTTAGTGCCAGGAAGGAGAAAAAACTGGCAGGAAATGGCAGAAATCGTACACCAAATCCAGTCATTCCTGGAGTGGAACCACAGTCGATGGCCTCCACTCCAAACCAACAGATACAGATACTAATGCCGGAAAAAAAATCTCCCCCCAGGACCAACAATACCACCAGTCCGATGACATTCTTTGCAAATATACAGGGTCTAAAGCCAGCAACAAACAACAAAATACCTTTCATCGTGGACTGCTTGCAGAGGCAAAGGCAATGTTCGCGGCTTTCACTGAGACCCACATAAAGGATCACTTGGACAATGAAATATGGATCCCAGGTTACAACCTATACAGATGTGACAGAGTGAACAGGCAAAAGGGGGGGGGTTGGCCTGTACATTGCAGAGTCACTTGTTTGCACAGAACTGCTAAATGCCTCAAATGATGTAGTGGAAGTTTTAGCAGTAAAGGTCGAGAACAAAACCTAGTCATTATGGTAGTCTACAAGCCTCCGGATGCAACATCCCAGCAATTCCAGGAACAGCTGTTAAAAAATTGACCACTGTCTGGAAAATCTTCCAGCTCCTGCACCCAAACATCTTGCTCCTGGGGGATTTCAACTTAAGGCACCTAAAATGGAGGAATATAGCAAATAATATTGTTGCAGTAACAACACCAGGAGGCAGCTCTGATGAAAACTCACACTCACACGAGCTTTTAAATCTCTGCACAAAATTCAATTTAAACCAGCAATAATAGAGCCTACTAGACTGGAGAATACACTAGACCTCATCTTCACTAACAATGATGATCTGATAAGAAATGTCACCATATCAAAAACAATATACTCAGATCACAACATAATTGAGGTTCAGACATGTATGCGTGGAGCCCCAGACCGACATAATGAGACTAGTCACGAGGGAGCATTCACCAAATTCAACTTCAATAACAAAAACATAAAGTGGGACCAAGTAAACCAAGTCCTAACCGATATAAGCTGGGAAGATATACTAAGCAACACAGACCCCAACGTATGCCTAGAACAGATTAATTTGGTGGCACTCGATGTATGCACAAGGCTTATTCCTCTAAGAAAAAGGAGGAGTAGATGTAAAATAGAAAGAGACAGGCGCTCCCTTTACAGGCGAAGGAAAAGAATAACAGAGCGGCTAAAAGAGGTCAATATATCTGAAATGCGTAGGAAGACACTGGTCAGAGAAATAGCAAGCATCGAACTCAAGCTAAAGGAATCTTATAGGAGTCAGGAATCGCGGGAAGAACTAAAAGCCAAATATGAAATCGAAAGAAACCCAAAGTATTTCTTCTCCTATGCCAAATCAAAGTCGAGAACAACATCCAGTATTGCGCCCCTACTTAAACAAGATGGGTCCTACACAGATGACAGCAAGGAAATGAGTGAGCTACTCAAGTCCCAATATGACTCAGTTTTTACCAAGCCGCTAACCAGACTGAGAGTCGAAGATCAAAATGAATTTTTTATGAGAGAGCCACAAAATTTGGTTAACACAATCCTATCCGATGTTATCCTGACGCCAAATGACTTCGAACAAGCGATAAATGACATGCCCATGCACTCTGCCCCAGGGCCAGACTCATGGAACTCCGTGTTCATCAAGAACTGCAAGAAGCCCCTATCACGAGCCTTTTCCATCCTATGGAGAGGGAGCATGGACACGGGGGTCGTTCCACAGTTACCAAAAACAACAGACATAGCCCCACTCCACAAAGGGGGCAGTAAAGCAACAGCAAAGAACTACAGACCGATAGCACTAACATCCCATATCATAAAAATCTTTGAAAGGGTCCTAAGAAGCAAGATCACCACCCATCTAGAAACCCATCAGTTACACAACCCAGGGCAACATGGGTTTAGAACAGGTCGCTCCTGTCTGCCTCAACTATTGGATCACTACGACAAGGTCCTAAATGCACTAGAAGATAAAAAGAATGCAGATGTAATATATACAGACTTTGCAAAAGCCTTCGACAAGTGTGACCATGGCGTAATAGCGCACAAAATGCGTGCTAAAGGAATAACAGGAAAAGTCGGGTCGATGGATCTATAATTTCCTCACTAAGAGAACACAGAGAGTAGTCGCCAACAGAGTAAAGTCCGAGGCAGCTACGGTGAAAAGCTCTGTTCCACAAGGCACAGTACTCGCTCCCATCTTGTTCCTCATCTTCATATCAGACATAGACAAGGACGTCAGCCACAGCACCGTGTCTTCCTTTGCAGATGACACCCGAATCTGCATGACAGTGTCTTCCATTGCAGACACTGCAAGGCTCCAGGCGGACATCAACCGAATCTTTCAGTGGGCTGCAGAAAACAATATGAAGTTCAACGATGAGAAATTTCAATTACTCAGATATGGTATACACGAGGAAATTAAATCTTCATCAGAGTACAAAACAAATCTGGCCACAAAATAGAGCGAAACACCAACGCCAAAGACCTGGGAGTGATCATGTCGGAGGATCTCACCTTCAAGGACCATAACATTGTATCAATCGCATCTGCTAGAAAAATGACAGGATGGATAATGAGAATCTTCAAAACTAGGGAGGCCAAGCCCATGATGACACTCTTCAGGTCACTTGTTCTATCTAGGCTGAAATATTGCTGCACACTAACAGCACCTTTCAAGGCAGGTGAAATTGCTGACCTAGAAAATGTACAGAGAACCTTCACGGCACGCATAACGGAGATAAAACACCTCAATTACTGGGAGCGCTTGAGGTTCCTGAACCTGTATTCCCTGGAATGCAGGCGGGAGAGATACATGATTATATACACCTGGAAAATCCTAGAGGGACTAGTACCGAACTTGCACACGAAAATCACTCACTACGAAAGCAAAAGACTTGGCAGACGATGCAACATCCCCCAATGAAAAGCAGGGGTGTCACTAGCACGCTAAGAGACCATACAATAAGTGTCAGGGGCCCGAGACTGTTCAACTGCCTCCCAGCATACATAAGGGATATTACCAACAGACCCCTGGCAGTCTTCAAGCTGGCACTGGACAAGCACCTAAAGTCGGTTCCTGACCAGCCAGGCTGTGGCTCGTACGTTGGTTTGCGTGCAGCCAGCAGCAACAGCCTGGTTGATCAGGCTCTGATCCACCAGGAGGCCTGGTCACAGACCGGGCCGCGGGGGCGTTGACCCCCGGAACTCTCTCCAGGTAAACTCCAGGTAAATAACCTTAATTTTGAAAGCTGTGGAAGAGTAAGCCAGCTGAAGGCGTCCGTCAGACGATCAAAAGCTCCAGTGGCGGGTCATATACAACCATCGTCATTAAACACTTGTCCTGTTACCTAACCTAACCTAACCTAACCTAACCTAACCTAACCTAATCTAACCTCTCCTAACCTAACCTAACCTAACCTGACCTGACCTAACCTAACCTAACCTAGCCTAACCTGACCTAACCTAACCTGACCTAACCTAACCTGACCTGACCTAACCTAACCTAACCTAGCCTAACCTGATCTAACCTAACCTAACCTAACCTAACCTAACCTAACCTGACCTAACCTAACCTAACCTAACATAACCTAGCCTAACCTGACCTAACCTAACCTAACCTAACCTAACCTAACCTGACCTAACCTAACCTAACCTAACCTAACCTGACCTAACCTAACCTAACCTAACCTGACCTAACCTAACCTAACCTAACCTAACCTAACCTAACCTGACCTAACCTAACCTAACCTAACCTAACCTGACCTAACCTAACCTAACCTAACCTAGTCTAACCTAACCTAACCTGACCTAACCTAACCTAACCTGACCTAACCTAACCTAACCTAACCTAACCTAACCTAGCCTAACCTGACCTAACCTAACCTAACCTAACCTAACCTAACCTAACCTGACCTAACCTAACCTAACCTAACCTAACCTAACCTAACCTAACCTGACCTAACCTAACGTAACCTAACCTAACCTAACCTAACCTGACCTAACCTAACCTAACCTGACCTAACCTAACCTAACCTGACCTAACCTAACCTAACCTAACCTAACCTAACCTGACCTAACCTAACCTAACCTAACCTAACCTAACCTAACCTGACCTAACCTAACCTAACCTGTGGAAAACGCAGCAAGCGAATCTCCAGGTTCACCCACGTTTTGGACAGAGAGTGAAACATCGTTCAGGATCACCCACGTCTTAGACAGATTGAAACTAGACCACACAATCCTAAACAATGGTGCATCCAGCCAAGCTAGATGTTGTACCCACGATCGAAGGACATACGGTGGTGTGGACGCCTCAGAGTTAATTTCATTCTACTCCCTGTTTGTGTACTGCCTCACCAAGCAGTATATGTTGGTGGCCCGGTGGCCTGGTGGCTAAAGCTCCCGCTTCACACACGGAGGGCCCGGGTTCGATTCCCGGCGGGTGGAAACATTTCGACACGTTTCCTTACACCTGTTGTCCTGTTCACCTAGCAGCAAATAGCTACCTGGGTGTTAGTCGACTGGTGTGGGTCGCATCCTGGGGGACAAGATTAAGGACCACAATGGAAATAAGTTAGACAGTCCTCGATGACGCACTGACTTTCTTGGGTTATCCTGGGTGGCTAACCCTCCGGGGTTAAAAATCCGAACGAAATCTTATCTTATCTTCACTGTACCCACGGTACAAGTGGTATTGGCCAGTATCAACACTGAGCTAGCCAAGGAGTCGAACCCATGTTGTTTTGACCTGCCTCATGGTAAGAGAGAAAACACATATATTTATATATGCAAGTCGTGACGAATAGGTAAAACTTGTGATTTTGGCTTAAATAGCAATGGTCCTCTTGCCGAATAAGGCAAGTGAATGTTATTAAATTATTGCTAACTTACATAAAATATATTTAGTTGGATTAGGCTTAATTAAATTGAGCTTGTTATAATAAGGTTAGGTAAGTTTCCTAAAGTTTTTTTGGTACGAAATTATTAATTTTTACATTAACATAAATAAAAAAACATATCTTTAAACGTATAAAGAAAATTTAGACAAGACTTAATTTTAAATGAGTTCTTGCTAATTGACCAGTTTTACCTATTTGGCACGATATATATATAATATATATATATAAATATATAATATATATATATATATATATATATATATATATATATATATATATATATATATATACATATATATTATATATATATATACATATATATAATATATATTATATATATATATATATATATATATATATATATATATATATATACAAATACATTGACAAAAATACAATAGGTAGGATGTGTTGTTCTTCGTCTTCACCTGTAGTGGACTCGTCTCTCCCTATCTAAATTGCACCATCTCGGAGCTACATCTTGAATACTTTGTCCAGCTCCCCGGCGGTGGGCCGCGTGCCCCGAATGCTGCAGGCATTTCCTCTCTGGATCACAACTGAGTCTCTGAAAGAAGAAGCTGGTCACCCTGTGGTCCTTGGTTTCTATGATGAGTTTCCACCCAGTTCTTTGAGGAACTTTAGAGCACACTTGCCCCATGCTCCAAGGGTCCCCGACCTTATTGGAATGAAGTTATAACAAGGGGGAAGACCTTCCTATTTAAGGGCCTTTTGGTCTCCCTGTGGCTGGCAGCTCCACCACTTTCAGCTACGGAGTATGGCAAGTAGGTGTCTGCCAATGTGGCGGCACAGGTGTAGTCCCAGACAATCTGCTTTCCATCCTTCCAGGGTAGCATAGTGGCTCCATCAGGACGCTTTTGACTTCGTCAGACCTCTGCACTTGGGGTTTCTGTTGGGCTGGGTGTATATATTATTATATATAAATATAATATTTATATATATATTATATATAATATATATATATATATATATATATATAAATATATTAATATATTATATTTAATGAATTTTAAATGTGTATTTTTTCAACAGTTTCGCCCTGTGATGCGCCCTTCAGTATGGATCCAAATGCTGGCTGCGTCTACCTGAATTCAACAGCTGTGACCTGGAATGTAGGAAGGAACAACTGCATCAGTTACGGGGGAGACCTGTATGTTACTACCAACTTTACTGCTCTTCAGGAATACTTGAATCCTCTCTCCTCCAGTAATTATGCTTAGACTGGATTCAGTATTTTGGGTGTGTGTGTGTGTGTGTGTGTGTGTGTGTGTGTGTGTGGTGTGTGTGTGTGTGTGTGTGTGTGTGTGTGTGTGTGTATGTGTGTGTGTTGATAACACTCGCTGGCCAATGGGTTCTAATTTATTTACAAAAATTTCTTTTAAAAATTTTTGCTTAACCAGAGAATGAAACTCATTCTGACATTGACCAATATGGAGGAACTCAGAAAATTGTTCAGAAATGGAGTATAATACATTAATTTAATCTTAATTTTCTCTTCAGTCACATAAAAAGAAATTGAGATTACTCGTCCACTCTCATTCTCAATCAAACATGTGTCCAACTTACCATACCCCCGGCCGGGTTTGAACCCGCGGTCATAGAGTCTCAAAACTCCAGCCCGTCGCGTTAGCCACTAGACCAACTAGCCACAATAAGATTCATCCAACTAGGTATATATCTACACCATAGGAAAGTTAGCACTGAGTTAGCAGTGAAGGGACTTGAGCTAGAGTTCGTCATGGCCACGCTAGCTGGGGATTCGTCTGTAAAAACTTGCATTTGTGGTCACAGTGGTGGCCTATGCTAACCTTCCTATGGTGTAGAAATATACCTAGTTGGATGAATCTTATTGTGGCTAGCTGGTCTAGTGGCTAACGCGACGGGCTGGAGTTTTGAGACTCTCTGACCGCGGGTTCAGTCCCGACCGGGGTATGGTTTGTTTGCAATCGTGTCATTACGATTTCTTGAGTCTTGTGTCCAACTTGTTTTTAAAACTGTCAGTAGGCAGTCTGCTCATATAAATTATGTATCCCAGTGAAATTGTGTTAATTTGGCGAGAATAAGCGTTATTTTTACTAACTAATTTTATACTGTTTTGCCTGTCTGCAGATGTGTGGGTCGGTGTGATCGCTCGACAGTGGTTGGATGGCAGCAGTGTGACACAAGCCCAGTGGGCTTCATGGGCACCCAACGATGCCCCTGGTGTGTGTGCCAGAATGAGACCAATGACGTCCAGTATGCCCTTACTTGACGACATCGCCTGCTCTAGTACATACTCCTTTCTGTGCCAACTGAAGCTTACAGGAGTACTATAAGGAGTACCCTCGAGGTACTCGGTCCACTGCTGAATTCACAGCATTTCTTTTAGCTGATGACTTGTTACTGATCAGTTGTATCATAAATTAATTGAATTGAGTTTATCTGGAGTTTATCTGGAGAGAGTTCCGGTGGTCAACGCCCCCGCGGCCCGGTCTGTGACCAGGCCTCCTTAGGTCAGTGTCCCAGGATGCGACCCACACCAGTCGACTAACACCCAGGTACCCATTTTACTGATGGGGAACATAGACAACAGGTGGAAAGAAACACGTCCAATGTTTCTACTCTGGCTGGGAATCGAACCCAGGCCCTCACCGTGTGAAGCCAGAGCGTTAACCACCAGTGAACAACAGTGAACTATGTCATGGCTTCTGTAGCACAGAAGCTGTAGGCATCCCATAAGGAATATTGATGCCTCGAAATCATAATTTACTCTGGTTTCGGGTTTAATTACCAATATATTCTTGATGCAAGGTAAACCAGTTTAATTATATCCTCAACCAAAGCAAAATAAAATGTTGGAACCAAACATCTGTGATCTATATCTCTTCCTTCATATATATACAAAATTACCCTTTAATGGTGAATATATAACTCAAATAAGAGAATCAACTTTACTTTTAAAAGCACATATAGAGTTACAATGATGAAAAAGGTCCCTCTTCTCCTCCTCCTTGATTTGTCGGTACTCTCCCGGTCTGGGTCTTCTTGTTGATTTGCCGGTACTCCCCCGGTCTGGGTCCTCTTGTTGATTTGTCGGTACTCTCCCAGTCTGGGTCTTCTTGTTGATTTGCCAGAACTCTCCCAGTCCGGGTCTTCTTGTTGATTTGCCGGTACTCTCCCAGTCTGGGTCTTCTTGTTGATTTGCCGGTACTCTCCTGGTCCGGGTCTTCTTGTTGATTTGCCGGTACTCTCCCGGTCTGGGTCTTCTTGTTGATTTGCCGGTACTCTCCCGGTCTGGGTCTTCTTGTTGATTTGCCGGTACTCTCCCAGTCTGGGTCTTCTTGTTTATTTGCCGGTACCCCTCCAGTCCCGGGTCTTCTTGTTGATTTGCCGGTACCCTTCCCTCCCGGGTTCTTTTGTTTGCGGTCTCTCCCAGTCTGGGTTTTGATTTGCCGGTACTCTCCCGGTCTGGGTCTTCTTGTTGATTTGCCGGTACTCTCCCAGTCTGGGTCTTCTTGTTGATTTGCCGGTACTCTCCCGGTCCGGGTCTTCTTGTTGATTTGCCGGTACTCCCCCCAGTCTGGTCTTCTTGTTGATTTGCCGGTACTCTCCCAGTCTGGGTCTTCTTGTTGATTTGCCGGTACTCTCCCAGTCTGGGTCTTCTTGTTGATTTGCCGGTACTCTCCCGGTCTGGGTCTTCTTGTTGATTTGCCGGTACTCTCCCAGTCTGGGTCTTCTTGTTGATTTGCCGGTACTCTCCCGGTCTGGGTCTTCTTGTTGATTCACCGGTACTTTCCCAGTTCGGGTCTTCCAGATGGTGACCCGGTCTTGGCTCCCTGTCTTGGCAGTGTCTGAGACCCATGTCTGCCATGGGAGGAGGTACAAGTACCTCCTCATCTTCCATGTCTACCATGGGAGGAGGTACAAGTACCTCCTCATCTTCCATGTCTATCATGGGAGGAGGTACAAGTACCTCCTCATCTTCTATGTCTACCATGGGAGGAGGTACAAGTACCTCCTCATCTTCTATGTCTACCATGGGAGGAGGTACAAGTACCTCCTCATCTTCTATGTCTACCATGGGAGGAGGTACAAGTACCTCCTCATCTTCTATGTCTACCATGGGAGGAGGTACAAGTACCTCCTCATCTTCTATGTCTACCATGGGAGGAGGTACAAGTACCTCCTCATCTTCTATGTCTACCATGGGAGGAGGTACAAGTACCTCCTCATCTTCTATGTCTACCATGGGAGGGGGTACAAGTACCTCCTCATCTTCTATGTCTACCATGGGGGGAGGTACAAGTACCTCCTATCTTCTATGTCTACCATGGGAGGAGGTACAAGTACCTCCTCATCTTCTATGTCTACCATGGGAGGAGGTACAAGTACCTCCACATCTTCTATGTCTACCATGGGAGGAGGTACAAGTACCTCCTCATCTTCCATGTCTACCATGGGAGGAGGTACAAGTACCTCCTTATCTTCTATGTCTACCATGGGAGGAGGTACAAGTACCTCCTCATCTTCTATGTCTACCATGGGAGGAGGTACAAGTACCTCCTCATCTTCCATGTCTACCATGGGAGGAGGTACAAGTACCTCCTCATCTTCTATGTCTACCATGGGAGGAGGTACAAGTATCTCCTCATCTTCCATGTCTACCATGGGAGGAGGTACAAGTACCTCATCATCTTCTGTCTACCATGGGAGGAGGTACAAGTGCCTCCTCATCTTCTATGTCTACCATGGGAGGAGGTACAAGTACCTCATCATCTTCTATGTCTACCATGGGAGGAGGTACAAGTACCTCATCATCTTCTGTCTACCATGGGAGGAGGTACAAGTACCTCATCATCTTCTGTCTACCATGGGAGGAGGTACAAGTACCTCCTCATCATCTGGGACCAACTGTCCCCAGGCCTAGCCACATTCCCCGCCCTCACGGGGCTCGTAGGGAGAAGCTAGGCCTCTGGTCTGCCATCTTCCCCACCCCAGGGTGGTAAAAGCAAAATGTACATAACTAAAATATATTTTTACTCAACATAAATCAGTCCTTAAAAAGTTCTTAAATGGTTTTTGACAACTTTCCATTACTTAGATACCAAAACAATCCATTTGTACAGTTTTCTTCTCTAATTACCTGGACTATACCTGGAGAGGGTTTCAGGGGTCAACGCCCCCGGGACCCGGTCTGAGACCAGTCCTCGTAACTGGTAATAAATTAAACTTGTGTTAAGGATAGACTGTTGAGTTTATAAGCTGAGAGGTGAAACCCAAGTCGTACCTAAGATACTTTCCCCCATCAGTATGTGACCCACAACAGCCGTCTAGCACCAAGGTACATATTTACTGCTAGTATACAAGTGTTTGAGCAGCAGGTTCAATCAGATGTACCTATACGTCTCCTCTGGACGATGGAAACAGAAGGGATAACAGGGTAACAAGTACGTCGTGCGTAAACCATTTAATCTACAAGTCCCTCAAAATTGCCACTGGGGTCGTGGACAAGTCGGACAGAGAGCAGGAAACAATATAAATGATTTAGAAAAAACGACAAGTTGGTAAATTTATCGGGAAGCTATGAGAACAAGGAAATGATTATTGTTGTGGAAATATTATATCATCCAGACGAGTTCTTGCGCATCCAGACGAGTTCTTGCGCATCCAGACGAGTTCTTGCGCATCCAGACGAGTTCTTGCGCTGTGGTCGAGGAGCAGACGAAGATCCATCCACTATACAGTGCAAGTCTGGGGATCTGGATGTGCTGGAATTCTAGCGAAGGAGCTGTACACGTTCTCTACCAGTCAACCACTCCAGAGAAAGAGCCTTTTTAGCGAAGGGAGGAAAAAAGAAACTGGCAGGAAATGAGAGAAATACTACACCACCTCGAATCAGTACTGGAGTGAAGGCAGTCAGTGAACCCCACTCCAGAACAACAGATATTAGTGCCAGCAAATAACGCCCCTATATACCATCAATACGAGAAGATTTTTTTTTTTTGCATATATACGAAGTCTATAGCCTCAATAAACAACAAAATACCTTTCATCAGTGTACTGCTCTCACAATGTGATGAATGGTTTTGAAAAACCGACAAGTTGAAGAATTGAGACACTTATGCAACACATGGAATCTTTATTGAAGAAACGTTTCGCCACACAGTGGCTTCATCAGTCCAATACAAACTTGAAATCGGTAAGGAGAGGAGAAGTTTGAGGTAATCAGTCCCTCAACCTGGAATCGATATATATAAGCCACCTCTCTGACCCTATGCTGCATTTCCTACAAGAGTGATGGACTGAACACATCGATTCCAGGTTGAGGGACTGATTACCTCAAACTTCTCCTCTCCTTACCGATTTCAAGTTTGTATTGGACTGATGAAGCCACTGTGTGGCGAAACGTTTCTTCAATAAAGATTCCCATGTGTTGCATAAGTGTCTCAATTCTGCTCTCACAATCAAACAATATCTGCGGCTTTTACAGAGACCCTCACAAAAGATCACTTTGACAATAATAATCGATCCCATGATGTAAGTTATTCAGATGCGACAGAAACAAGAGACAACAAGGCAGAAGGTTGACCTATATGTCACATAGTCGTTCTTTTACCAAGAATTACACCACAAATGATGTAAATGAAGTTTTCTCAGTAGAGACCGAAACCCAAAACCTTGTCATTGTGGTTATTTACAAGCTACCTGATGTAACTTTGCAACAATTCAACGAATAGCGTTTGAAAATAGACTGTTTGGTTAAGAGTTTCTTTTTCATAATTGGAAAATCTTCCAACACCAAATATCTTGTTGCTGGTGATTACAACTTAATACATCTAAAATGGAGCCACTTGGCAACTAATGTTTCAGCAGAGATCTCCCCAGGAGGCAGCTCAGATGAAAGTTCTCAACACACATGAGCTGATCGACACCATGCCCAGCCCTTCTAGGGTAGGGTAGGTGCCTGAGCCCGAGCCTTTAGCTCATAAGACTGTCATTCCCATTAGCCCCCTTGGGGCGGGGATGGTAGACCAGAGAGGCCTAGCTTGTGGCTAGGCCTGGGGACAGTTGGTCCCAAAGATGAGGAGGTACTTGTGCCTCCTCCCATGGGAGACTTAGGTCTCAGACACTCCCTAAAGAGGGAGCCAAGGCCGGGCCACCACTTGGAAAAGGCCCAGGCCGGGAGAAAACCGGCGAATCTTTAATAATAATAATAATAACACATGAGCTATTAAATCTCTGCACCAAATTCGCCTTAAGCCAGGAAATAGTGAAGCAAACAAGACTGATTAATACACTTTATCTTATCTTCACTAATTATGGTGATCCGGTACGAAATATAACAGTATCAAAGACAATTCGCTTGTGTCACAACATAACAGAATTCCAGACATGTATACGCTGGGCTCCTGACCAGCAAAATGAGATCAGTTATGAGGGTGTCTTCATTAAATTCGACTTCAATAACAGAAACATACAGTGGAATCAAATTAACCATGTTCTGAATGAAACAAGCTGAGAAGATACACTAAACAATGGAAATATAAACACAAATGCAGTATAATGTGATCCTTTATTGACAACGTTTCACCCACACAGTGGGCTTTTTCAAGTCACACACGGATCTACCTGGGGTTGGAAGGTACGAGAGTATTTATAGTCATGTTCAGAATGTTGAGGTCAGGTGGAGAATGCTGCATCTGATGATCTACCAGGTGGGGTTATAGAGTCTTGGGTAGCTTGGCAGGGGTATTGGACAAGTAGTGAGTAGACCTTCTGCAGTTGATAAATTAGACACATGTGCAACTCTTGGGTATCTTTATTGAGGAAACGTTTCGCCACACAGTGGCTTCATCAGTCCATACAAAGGAAAATCTTGAAGAACAGGAGGAGAATGAAGTAATCAATCCCTCAATCTTGATACTCAAGAGTTGCACATGTGTCTAATTTATCAACGTGTCGGTTCTCTGAACCATTGATCTACAATATGGATCCGAAGCTTTTCCCCAGAAAGAATTATCTCTGTGGCACTTAAGGTATGTTCAAGGCACATTCTCTTAAGAAACATGAAAATGTAAACTAGAAAGAGAAAGATGCTCCCTCTACATGCAAAGGCAAAGAATCACGGAGCTGATCAAAAGGGATAGTCTTACCAAAATATGGAAAGAGGCACTGGCCAGAGAAACAGAAACTATCAAACATATGCTTAAGGAATCCTACAGGAGACCAAAAAGCACAGAAAGAATTTGGAAATAAATGGTATAAAATACCAACACAATGGAAAATAAACACATAAGCAGTATAATGTGATCATTTATTGACAATGTTTCGCCGTTACGAACATAGCCAGTTGGTCCCTGGGTTTACCTGGAGACCTGGAGTTTACCTGGAGAGAGTTCCGGGGGTCAACGCGCTTTTCGTAACAAACTTAGTACGTCTAGAGGTCTTCACTTTATAGAGGAAAAGGAATTTTCTTAGTTTCTATTTAATTTATTAATAATCATAATAACCACTTAAATCTACCTTCTCATATTTTGCACTGTGAGTATAATACTTTTGCCATTTCTCTAGGTCAAGTATTTACAAATGGCTCTGAGTGAGTCACGAAATATTAGTATAGGCACATGCACAGGCGTTGCTTAAAAACTCGAACACGTTAATAGATTTCTTATGATAGGGTTCACTTTACAATAAGCCCTCTTACACTACAGAGACTTGCTCACTTGGCTTCACTTTCTCTAAGAGCTTCTCAACCGCCTTCTCCAAACAAGATAAGTATTAGCACGATGGAAATAAATGGTATAAAATACCGACACAATGGAAATATAAACACAAATGCAGTATAATGTGATCCTTTATTGACAACGTTTCACCCACACAGTGGGCTTTTTCAAGTCACAAACAGATCTGTTTCTTACTTGATAAAGTCCACTGTGTGGGCGAAACGTTGTCAATAAAGGATCACATGATACTGTTCATGTGTTTATTTGTCCACAAGAAGAAATTAATGAAACAGAAAGAAACCAAATATACTTATTTTTTTATTCCAAATTTAGGGCAAAACCCACATCGAGTATTGGTCTCCAGCTTAGAGATGGGACTTACACAGATAACAGCAAAGAAATGAGTGAGATACTGAAGTACCAATGCAACTCACCATTTAGTGAGCCCTTAATCAGAAAAGGGGACGACAATCTAAATATTTTTTTTATAACTGAGACTGAATTTCTGAAATAATGAATTTCTGAAATAATGTCACCACAGAACTTTCAAAAAGCTAATAAATAATATGGCCATTGTTACGCAAAAATATGGGATAGCTGGGGGCTTGAGCCTGGTCTAAGGCCAAAGGCAAAAGTTACACACATCTCAAGCCCAAACCGTCCACCCAGGGCTATCACAGTCAAAACAGAAAGCGCTAAACCAGTATGTGTTACTTCAAGGGGTTGGTTAACAGAGGGTTAGGCAAAAATCCCAATTAGGAAAATATATCTATTTAATCACCATAACATAACATAACAGAAAAACCTTAATCCTAAACGCCCAAATGAGGGTACACACAACAGCTGGCTGGAGGTTCAGCCACCATAACACTAGGCTTCGTCAGCATCAGGCCGTCATTACACTACAAACCTCATTTCTTATTTCCTCACTCATCCCACAGCACCCTGACCATGTCAGAGCCTGGGTGAACATACAGGTAAGCCATATGAAAGCCTATGGCTTGAGTTGGATAAACAAAATGAGTGTACAACCTGGAGTTTACCTGGAGAGAGTTTCGGGGGTCAACGCCCCCGCGGCCCGGTCTGTGACCAGGCCTCCTGGTGGATCAGCGCCTGATCAACCAGGCTGTTGCTGCTGGCAGCACGCAAACCAACGTACGAGCCACAGCCCGGCTGATCAGGAACCGACTTTAGGTGCTTGTCCAGTGCCAGCTTGAAGACTGCCAGGGGTCTGTTGGTAATCCCCCTTATGTGTGCTGGGAGGCAGTTGAACAGTCTCGGGCCCCTGACACTTATTGTATGGTCTCTTAACGTGCTAGTGACACCCCTGCTTTTCATTGGGGGGATGGTGCATCGTCTGCCAAGTCTTTTGCTTTCGTAGTGAGTGATTTTCGTGTGCAAGTTCGGTACTAGTTCCTCTAGGATTTTCCAGGTGTATATAATCATGTATCTCTCCCTCCTGCGTTCCAGGGAATACAGGTTTAGAAACCTCAAGCGCTCCCAGTAATTGAGGTGTTTTATCTCCGTTATGCGCGCCGTGAAAGTTCTCTGTACATTTTCTAGGTCGGCAATTTCACCTGCCTTGAAAGGTGCTGTTAGAGTGCAGCAATATTCCAGCCTAGATAGAACAAGTGACCTGAAGAGTGTCATCATGGGCTTGGCCTCCCTAGTTTTGAAGGTTCTCATTATCCATCCTGTCATTTTTCTAGCAGATGCGATTGATACAATGTTATGGTCCTTGAAGGTGAGATCCTCCGACATAATCACTCCCAGGTCTTTGACGTTGGTGTTTCACTCTATTTTGTGGCCAGAATTTGTTTTGTACTCTGGTGAAGATTTAAGGCTTATCTTAAATACACAGCATCTCCAACGCCAGCCTCTACACACCATGCTCACGTCACGTGATTTTCTCCCCACGCTTACTCTGCGTACCCAAACATTAACAGAATTTCTTTATAATTACAGTTAGAGTACTTTACAGTACCCCCAAATGCACATTATAAATTATAAAATTATTCTTTACAACTAGAATATTCATATTATTATGGCACACTTCTCCACTATATGTACATTACGATGTCATGCAGGACCCTGCGTAACAGCCATACAGTCTGCCCGAGGACCAGAGTCGTGAATTTCGTGTTCATAAAGAACTGCGAGAAACCTCTTTCACATGCCTTAAATATTCTATGGAGAAGCCTTATAGTCACAGGGGTCATCCCATAGTCACTAAAATCAAGGGATATAACCCTTCAGACAGTACTAGCGTCCCACATCTTAAAATTCTTTGAATGGGTTATAAGAAGCAAGATCGTCAACTGCCTGGAAATCCAATAACTGCATAATCCAGGGCAACATGGGCTTAAGAACAGGTCGCTCCTGCCTCTCACAACTACTGGACCACTATGACATGGTGTGCGATGGTCGCTCCTGCCTCTCACAACTACTGGACCACCATGACATGGTCTTGGATGGTCACTCCTGCCTATCACAACTACTGGACCACCATGACATGGTCTTGGATGGTAGCTCCTGCCTCTCACAACTACTGGACCACTATTACATGGTCTTGGATGGTAGCTCCTGCCTCTCACAACTACTGGACCACCATGACATGGTTTTGGATGGTCACTCCTGCCTCTCACAACTACTGGACCATTATGACATCGTCTTGGATGGTCGCTCCTGCCTCTCACAACTACTGGACCACCATGGCATGGTCTTGGATGGTAGCTCCTGCCTCTCACAACTGCTGGACCACCATGACATTTACAAAGGATGGTAGCTCCTGCCTCTCACAACTACTGGACCACCATGGCATGGTCTTGGATGGTAGCTCCTGCCTCTCACAACTGCTGGACCACCATGACATTTACATGGATGGTAGCTCCTGCCTCTCACAACTACTGGACCACCATGACATGGTCTTGGATGGTAGCTCCTGCCTCTTACAACTACTGGACCACATTGACATTGTCTTGGATGGTCACTCCTGCCTCTCACAACTACTGGACCACTATGACATGGTCTTGGATGGTAGCTCCTGCCTCTCACAACTACTGGACCACAATGATATGGTCTTGGATGGTCACTCCTGCCTCTCACAACTGCTGGACCACCACGACATGGTCTTGGATGGTCACTCATGCCTCTCACAACTACTGGAAAACTATGACATGGTCTTGGATGGTCGCTCCTGCCTCTCACAGCTACTGCACCACCATGACAAGGTCCTGGATGGTCACTCCTGCCTCTCACGACTACTGGACCACATTGACATGGTCTTGGATGGTCTTTCCTGCCTCTCAAAACTACTGGACCACTATGACATGGTCTTGGATGGTCTCCCCTGCCTCTCACAACTACTGGACCACTATGACATGGTCTTGGATGGTCTCTCCTGCCTCTCACAACTACTGGACCACTATGACATGGTCTTGGATGGCCGCTCCTGCCTCTCACAACTACTGGACCACTATGACATGGTCTTGGATGGTCGCTTCTGCCTCTCACAACTACTGGACCACTATGACATGGTGTTGGATGGTCGCTCCTGCCACTCACAACTACTGGACCACTATGACATGGTCTTGGATGGTCGCTCCTGCCTCTCACAACTACTGGACCACTATGACATGGATTTGGATGGTCACTCCTGCGTCTCACAACTACTAGACCACTATGACATGGTGTTGGATGGTCACTCCTGCCTCTCACAACTACTGGACCACTATGACATGGTCTTGGATGGTCGCTCCTGCCTCTCACAACTACTGGACCACTATGACATGGTGTTGGATGGTCGCTCCTGCCACTCACAACTACTGGACCACTATGACATGGTGTTGGATGGTCGCTCCTGCCTCTCACAACTACTGGATCACTATGACATGGTCTTGGATGGTCACTCCTGCCTCTCACAACTACTGGACCACTATGACATGGTCTTGGATGGTCACTCCTGCCTCTTACAACTACTGGACCACTATGACATGGTTTGGATGGTCACTCCTGCCACTCACAACTACTGGAACACTATGACATGGTGTTGGATGGTCGCTCCTGCCTCTCACAACTACTGGATCACTATGACATGGTCTTGTATGGTCACTCCTGCCTATCACAACTACTGGACCACTATGACATGGTCTTGGATGGTCGCGCCTGCCTCTCACAACTACTGGACCACTATGACATGGTCTTGGATGGTCGCTCCTGCCTCTCACAACTACTGAACCACTATGACATGGTGTTGGATAGTCGCTCCTGCCTCTCACAACTACTGGACCACTATGACATGGTCTTGGATGGTCACTCCTGCCACTCACAACTACTGGACCACTATGACATGGTCTTGGATGGTCACTCCTGCCTCTCACAACTACTGGACCACTATGACATGGTCTTGGATGGTCACTCCTGCCTCTCACAACTACTGGACCACTATGACATGGTCTTGGATGGTCACTCCTGCCTCTTACAACTACTGGACCACTATGACATGGTGTCCGATGGTCACTCCTGCCTCTCACAACTACTGGACCACTATGACATGGTCTTGGATGGTCGCTCCTGCCACTCACAACTACTGGACCACTATGACATGGTGTTGGATGGTCGCTCCTGCCTCTCACAACTACTGGACCATATGACATGGTCTTGGATGGTCGCTCCTGCCTCTCACAACTACTGAACCACTATGACATGGTGTTGGATGGTCTCTCCTGCCACTCACAACTACTGAACCACTATGACATGGTGTTGGATGGTCGCTCCTGCCTCTCACAACTACTGGATCACTATGACATGGTCTTGGATGGTCACTCCTGCCTCTCATAACTACTGGACCACTATGACATGGTCTTTGATGGTCGCTCCTGCCTCTCACAACTACTGGACCGCCATGACATGGTGTTGGATGGTCGCTCCTGCCTCTCACAACTACTGGATCACTATGACATGGTCTTGGATGGTCACTCCTGCCTCTCACAACTACTGGACCACTATGACATGGTCTTGGATGGTCACTCTTGCCTCTCACAACTACTGGACTACTATGACATGGTGTCGGATGGTCGCTCCTGCCTCTCACAACTACTGGACCACTATGACATGGTCTTGGATGGTCACTCTTACCTCTCACAACTACTGGACCACTATGACATGGTCTTGGATGGTCACTCCTGCTTCTCACAACTAATGGACCACTATGACATGGTCTTGGATGGTAGCTCCTGCCTCTCACAACTACTGGACCACCATGACATTTACATGGATGGTAGCTCCTGCCTCTCACAACTACTGGACCACTATGACATGGTCTTGGATGGTCACTCTTGCCTCTCACAACTACTGGACCACTATGACATGGTCTTGGATGGTCACTCTTGCCTCTCACAACTAGTGGACAACTATGACATGGTCTTGGATGGTCGCTCCTGCCTCTCACAACTACTGAACCACTATGACATGGTCTTGGATGGTCATTCTTGCCTCTCACAACTACTGGACCACTATGACATTTTCTTGGATGGTCACTCCTGCCTATCACAACTACTGGACCACTATGACATGGTCTTGGATGGTCACTCTTGCCTCTCACAACTACTGGACCACTATGACATGGTCTTGGATGGTAGCTCCTGCCTCTCACAACTACTGGATCACCATGACATTTTACATGGATGGTAGCTCCTGCCTCTCACAACTACTGGACCACCATGACATGTCTTGGATGGTAGCTCCTGCCTCTTACAACTACTGGACCACATTGACATCGTCTTGGATGGTCACTCCTGCCTCTCGCAACTACTGGACCACTATGACATGGTCTTGGATGGAAGCTCCTGCCTCTCACAACTACTGGACCACCATGATATGGTCTTGGATGGTCACTCCTGCCTCTCACAACTGCTGGACCACCATGACATGGTCTTGGATGGTCACTCATGCCTCTCACAACTACTGGAAAACTATGACATGGTCTTGGATGGTCGCTACTGCCTCTCACAGCTACTGGACCACCATGACAGGGTCCTGGATGGTCACTCCTGCCTCTCACAACTACTGGACCACATTGACATGGTCTTGGATGGTCTCTCCTGCCTCTCAAAACTACTGGACCACTATGACATGGTCTTGGATGGTCTCCCCTGCCTCTCACAACTACTGGACCACTATGACATGATCTTGGATGGTCTCTCCTGCCTCTCACAACTACTGGACAACTATGACATGGTCTTGGATGGTCGCTTCTGCCTCTCACAACTACTGGACCACTATGACATGGTGTTGGATGGTCGCTCCTGCCACTCACAACTACTGGACCACTTTGACATGGTGTTGGATGGTCGCTCCTGCCTCTCGCAACTACTGGACCACTATGACATGGATTTGGATGGTCACTCCTGCCGCTCACAACTACTGGACCACTATGACATGGTGTTGGATGGTCGCTCCTGCCTCTCACAACTACTGGACCACTATGACATGGTGTTGGATGGTCGCTCCTGCTACTCACAACTACTGGACCACTATGACATGGTGTTTGATGGTCGCTCCTGCCTCTCACAACTACTGGATCATTATGACATGGTCTTGGATGGTCACTCCTGCCTTTCACAACTACTGGACCACTATGACTTGGTCTTGGATGGTCACTCCTTCCTCACACAACTACTGGACCACTATGACATGGTGTTGGATGGTCGCTCCTGCCTCTCACAACTACTGGACCACTATGACATGGTCTTGGATGGTCGCTCCTGCCTTTGACAACTACTGAACCACTATGACATGGTGTTGGATGGTCGCTCCTGCCACTCACAACTACTGGACCACTATGACATGGTGTTGGATGGTCGCTTCTGCCTCTCACAACTACTGGACCGCCATGACATGGTGTTGGATGGTCGCTCCTGCCTCTCACAACTACTGGATCACTATGACATGGTCTTGGATGGTCACTCCTGCCTCTCACAACTACTGGACCACTATGTCATGGTTTTGGATGGTCACTCTTGCCTCTCACAACTGCTGGACTACTATGACATGGTGTCAGATGGTCGCTCCTGCCTCTCACAACTACTGGACCACTATGACATGGTGTTGGATGGTCGCTCCTGCCTCTCACAACTACTGGACCGCCATGACATGGTCTTGGATGGTCGTTCCTGCCTCTCACAACTGCTGGATCACTATGACATGGTCTTGGATGGTCACTCCTGCCTCTCACAACTACTGGATCACTATGACATGGTCTTAGATGGTCGCTCTTGCCTCTCACAACTACTGGACCGCCATGACATGGTGTTGGATGGTCGTTCCTGCCTCTCACAACTGCTGGATCACTATGACATGGTCTTGGATGGTCACTCCTGCCTCTCACAACTACTGGACCACTATGACATGGTCTTGGATGGTCACTCCTGCCTCTCACAACTACTGGGCCACTATGACATGGTCTTGGATGGTCACTCCTGCCTCTCACAACTACTGGACCACTATGACATGGTCTTGGATGGTCACTCCTGTCTCTCACAACTACTGGATCACTATGACATGGTCTTGGATGGTCACTCCTGCCTCTCACAACTACTGGGCCTCTATGACATGGTGTTGGATCCTCCGAAGAACAAACAAAATGCGAAAGCCTTCAACAAGGCGATCATGGTGTAACAGCACACAAAATACATGATGAAGGAATAACAGGAAACTGGGGAAGATGGATCTATAACTTTCTATGAAACAGAGCACACAGAATAAAGTCAGAGGCAGCTACAGTGAAAAGCTCTGTTACACAAGGCACAGTACTTGCTTCCATCCTGTTCCTCATCCTCATATCTGACATAGAGATGTAAGCCATAACACTGTGTCTTCCTTTGTTAACGATACCAAAATCTGCATAAGTGTCATCCACTGAGGACACTGCAAATCTCCAAGAGGACATTACCCAAGTCTTTAAATAAGCCTCAGAAAACAATATTAATTTCAACAAACATAAATTTATATAACTACTCTTTCACATCTGCTAAGACAATGATAGGATGGATAATGAGAACCTTCAAAACTAAGGATGCCAAGCCAGTGATAATTGTTTTTAACTCACTTGTTTTCTCTAGGCCGGTGTACTGCCGTACACTAATAACCCCTTTCACGGCAGGCAAAACTGCGGACCTGGAGAATATAAAGAGAACTTTCACGGCGTGTAAAAGTACAGTAAAGCGCCTCAATTACTGGGAACAGTTGAAGTCTTTTGACTTGTACTCCTTGGAACTCAGGCGAGAAAGATATGTGATAATATTCACTTGGAAAATTGTACAGGGATTAAGCCCAAATTTGTACACAGAAATTACTCCCTACGAGAGTAAAAGACTCGGCAGGCAGTGCAACATCCTCCTAATGAAAAACAGGAATGCTATGAGTAAACACAATAAGTGTCAGGGGCCCAAGACTGTTCAACTGTTTCCCAGAATGTTTAAGGGGGATAATTAATAGCCCCTGGCTGTCTATAAGAGAGAGCTTGACAGGCACTAAAGTCAGTACCTGACCAGCCGGGCTGTGGTTCATTCATTGATTTGCATGTGACCAGTAGTAACAATCTGGTTGATCAAACCCTGATCCACCACAAGGCCTAGTCATGGATCAGGCTGCAGGGGAAATGACACCTGAAACATTCTCCATCAATATTCTAAGCTACCCTAGGTACCTCCCCTTCTTTCTTACATTTACTGAACAAAAACACTGACCACTCCAAAAGTATGTCACCATCTGCTTTAAACAATTCTGTCTTGATCACATCAATCCCAGCTGCTTTACCCACTTTCATTTTAAACGCTGCCTTATGCACCTCCCTCATACTTCTGGTCCATCCTCACTCCTAAAAGTTGTTGTGCCTCCCTGGCCAATTAATCAACTTTTAACAACTCTACAAAATATTCCCTCCATCTTCCCAGTACATTTAGTAATTAATACAAAAAGAAAGAGTTACTAGCCCATTGTTCCCGGTATTTTAGTCGCCTCTTACGACACGCATGACTTCCAGTGAAGGATTCTTCTCAATTTCCCCAATTATTATGGCTCACTAATAGGAAGCAGAGAGGTTAAATCTGAGTGGGGATCTGTAACAAGTGGCGTACCACAGGGATCAGTCTTAGGCCCATTGTGGTGACGTGTACTTAGCTCTGTGAAGATCTGCTTGTGTGCTCTCTGTGAATCTGAACCAGGATGCCCTCTCTTGAGCAACTTTACCAGCAGCTGGAAGAAGAGCATAGGGTTGCTAAGCTAGAGATACGGCGATTAACGGAGGAGAACAAGAGGATGCGTAGTAATCCTTCTGTTGTGAGTCCCCAGGTTAAGAGGGGAGCTTGGTCAGTGGCCGGGCAACATGGAACCAAGCTGAGGATCAAGAAGACTGTTGGAGAGGCAGAAACAACGAGAAACCAGAAGACTACTGTGGAAACTTCCAACCCATTTTCGGTGCTACCTGACGAATGTGGGTGTTCTACTGGGAATGCCACAACGAGCTCCAAGGAAGCATTGGCAGACGTGAGTGAAACATCCCTAGAAACCCCAACGAAGACCATCAAGAACGTCTTGACGAATTCCACAAGTGAAATTGTAGTGCTACCTAACGAATGTGAGTCGACTACTGGGAACATCATGATGGACGTTGCCAAGGAATGTAAAAACACTGTTGTTGGGGATAGCCAGATTAGGTACATGGATAGGGCATTCTGCTTGAAAGATAGGAGTAGGAGGCAGAGAGTGTGTGTTTTCCTGGGGCTGGGATGGAGCATATTGTTACCCATCTGGATGACATTATGAGGGGTAATGGGAGCAATCCTAGTATCTGTCTCAGTGCTGGAGGCAACGATGTTGGCAGACGTAGGAGTGAGGACCTGATTAGCAGGTATAGGTCAGCAATAGAGATAATTAGGAAGGGTGGGAACCCTGTCATATGTGGTATTTTGCCAAGGAGAGGAGTTGAAAATGAATGGTTGTCCAGGGCAATTGGTGTCAATTGCTGGCTGGACAAATACTGTAAGGAAAATGCGGTAACATTCATTGACAACTGGGACCTCTTCTATGGCAGAAATGACATGTATGCCAGGGATGGGGTTCACTTATCTAGGTCTGGGGTGGGAGCACTGGCCAACGCAGTGGAGGGAGCTGTTAGGTCTTTAAACTAGGAATAGTTAGTGGTATGGGTATTGGCGGTGAAACAGTGAAGTCCCAGTGTAGTAATATGAGTACTAGGAGAACTAGTAATAGGCAAAATGAGGTGGATATTGGAAAGCCAGTGGCACTAATTGACAAGAACAGTAATAGGTTAAGTGGAATAACAGAAAGGAGCAGGAAGGGTAAAGAGAGAGGAGGGTCTTCAAATATATATTACACAAATAGTCGCAGTGCTAGGAATAAGATGGACGAGTTAAGATTAGTTGCTAGTGCAGGTAACATTGATGAATTTGCCTTAACTGAGACGTGGTTTAATTCAAGAAGTCGGGACATGCCTGCGGAATGTCACATTCAGGGTTTTAAAGTGTTCCAAGTAGATAGAAGTGTCGGGAAGGGGGTGGGGTGGCATTGTATGTCCGAGATCGCTTGAACGGTTGCATAAAAACGGGTATTAAGTCTGAAGTAACACATACAGAGTCTGTTTAGATAGAATTTTCAGAGGGACATGAAAAATTGATTTTAGGAGTGATATACCGTCCCCCAAACTTAGATAGGGACCAAGGGAGACTACTATGGGAGGAAATTGTTAAGGCCACAAGGCACGATAATGTAGTAATTCTAGGAGACTTTAACTTTAGTCATATTGATTGGAATTTCTTGACTGGGAATTTAGAATCAAATGACTTCTTAGAAGTAGTTCAGGATTGTTTTTTGAAGCAGTTTGTGACAGAACCTACAAGGGGAAATAACCTGCTTGACTTAGTTCTGGCAAACAATGAATCCCTTGTTAATAATTTAGAAATTACAGAGGAACTCGGAACAAGCGACCACAAATCAATTACCTTTAGCATTGAATGGAAGTATGACAGTAGGGATAATTCAGTACTGGTCCCAGATTTTCGTCTAGCAGATTACAATGGGCTTAGAGAATACTTATCATCTGTAGACTGGAGTAACGAAGAGAGCTATCAGTATGACAGCTTTCTTAACACAATACATGCTTGTAGATGAATGGTTCAGAGAACCGACATCTACAAACCTGTCAGACACTGCAACTTCTTGGGATCTTAATACTTGGGAATTCTTCGCTTGCCTAATTCTTGGGCACGACCTACTTCAACATTGAACAAATGTTACACGACCTATGACTTCTGCACCTCTCCTGCCAACGGTTTATAAGCTCCTTCTCAGCACGTATGCCGTATTCTATTCAAGATTGATGGACTGACCACATCGACTCAAGGTTGAGGGACTGATTACCTCATTCTCCTTCTGTTCTTCAAGATTCTCCTTTGTATGGACTGATGAAGCCACTGTGTGGCGAAACGTTTCCTCAGTAAAGATACCCAAGAGTTGCACATGTGTCTAATTTAACACAATACATGCTGCCCAAAGGACATTTATCCCATATAAGGTAATTAGATCGAATAGAAATGACCCCAAATGGATTAATAATAGGATCAGATATCTTTTAGTATAGAAAAAAGGAATTTATAGGCGTATCAAAAGAGGTGAGGGTCATCTTATGAATCAGTATATTGACTTTAGGAAGGACGTTAAAAAGGGGATAAGAAAATCTAAACGGGTCTACGAAATTAAAGTTGCCAGGGATTCTAAAACTAACCCAAAAAGTTTTTTCCAGGTTTATAGAACAAAAGTTAGAGATAAGATAGGTCCCCTTAAAAATAACTATGGCCATCTTACTGACAAAGAGAATGAAATGTGTTCGATTTTAAATAATTATTTTCTCTCGGTTTTCACTCAGGAAGACACTATATCCCAGTAATTAATTTTTATAGTAGGCCAGATGATAAATTATGCAATATCAAAGTCATTGCTAGTAATCCCTTCCTTAAATCACTTGTTAAAGCAACTGATCAAGAAGAAATTTCTCGCCAATGGAAATAAGTCACTCTGTCTGACTTTTTTGGGTTATCCCAGGTTCTCTACACATATGCTGCTATGTATGATAATTCTATGTAACTGTATTTGTGTATACCTGAATAAATTTACTTACTTACTTACTTGCCGATACTGCGAGTTCTCTCTTGGAGAGATATTCTCAAGGTAAACTCCAGGTATATCACCTTTATTAATGCCCATCTTCCACTTATACACTTCTATCATGATGGGTATTAATAAAGGGGATATAAATAGGGTCTTGGGGATATCTCTCCAAGAGAGAACCCGCAGTAATGGATTCAAATTAGGCAAGTTTAGATTTAGAAAGGACATAGGAAAGTATTGGTTTGGAAATAGGGTAGTTGATGAGTGGAACAGTCTACCTAGATGGGTTATTGAGGTTAAAACCTTGGGTAGTTTCAAATTTAGGTTGGATAAATATATGAGTGAGAGGGGTTGGATTTGAGTGGGACTTGTATATGGGTGGATAGAGTTATCAGAGCTTATTTCTTGGGTGGCATTGAAAATTGGGTTGGTCAAATGTTTTGTTAGTGGGATGGATTGTAAAGGACCTGCCTAGTATGGGCCAGCAGGCCTCCTGCAGTGATCCTCCTTTCTTATGTTCTTATAATTATAATAATAATAATAATAATAATAATAATAATAATTATATTATTATTATTATTATTATTATTATTATTATTATTATTATTTCCAACGTAAAATTTTTCTACAAGGAATGTGTACTTAAATCTAAGTATTATTAAAACAAACAAGATAATGTCCAGAAAAGTGAGATGTCAAATATCAGTAAGTCATTTAAAACGAGTTTACTGTACTGGAGAAATAACCTCCACTAAATACATTTACCAAATCAATGTTGCTTTTAGGAAAATTATTCCCACTGTTGTTATTCACCCTCAGATATCTGAATATTTATATTTATTTGTAAGTTACAATTATTGATTGAAATATCTTTATAATTTGTGCATAGTGTGTGAGAATGTATAATATATTTCATACTCTTAAACTTATTAAAACGAAGCAAATATGCAGGACATTGTAAATGGTTACAACGCTGAGACACACTAGCAACGCCTTGATCAATGACAACAACGAATAGCAACTGAGAGGAATAGCGTGGAACACCAATAGCGACTATTAATCCCTTAAGTTGGACATACAAGGTCTCTGTTCTAATTACAATACAAGACTAATTATCATATGTCCCGACAATGGTGAAGATTTAATGAAGCCGTGAGCAGGTAGGTATCAGGACAGGAACATCCTCCAACAATCCATAAGACAGTTAAGTTCAACCTGAATAACTTCCTTCTGAGATAAACGCAAAACAACCTCAGTGGACACTCATCACTATAAATGTGTAAGGAAACGCTAAACCATAACTCTCAGAAGTAGAGGTAAGTGAATAATCAGCAAAGGACAGAACCACCACGAAATTCGTGTTCAGCTTTGCAGGATCATCAAGGAAAGGAAGAGTGTCGTCGACTTCTTCTAGTGTGAATTGGATTGGGGGCTTGTGTTGGAGAGCCATGTGAGAGACAGAGACAGTCAGACAGGGATATAGACGTACACAGACAGATACAGACACTACAGATTTAATACCCAGCAAGGAAGCAAGTCTTAGATTTGTCAGTTCTCCTCCTACACCTCACTATACATGTGTGTCTGACATGGCAGGTCTGGGGTTGCACACCATTCCCAGCAACCCCAGACCCACCAGAATGTACGTCCTGCCAAACACTCACAAGCCTGGAACTCCACTGAGGCCCATCTCCTCTGGAATAGCCAGTGTTCCTCACCAACTCTCGGGGATTCTTGTTAAACATCTTTCTAAACTCTTGGGCACAATCCAGTCGAGTACTTCTTAAACACTCTGGTGATCTCCCCAGTTGCATCTGCAACATTAAAATCAGGAACAGGAAACTCTCTAGCCTAGACGTAACATCCCTATTTACCAACGTACCAACTACAGAAGCCATTGATCTCCTGCACCGGAAAACTGACGACTCGCTCGACCTTCTTGTTCCAACCAGCTATTTCATCGACCTGTTGAACTGTGTTGCTTTACACGTTTCTCTTTCTGAAAAACACATTTCTCAGGAGACTTTTGGACTATCCAGGGGTTCCCCACTTAGTGCCGTACTGGCGAACCTATACATGGAACATTAGAAGCCGAGCGGTTTTCCTCTATTATTCCCTCTTGTTACTTGCCTCCGTTATGCTTACCTGAAGAGGGTTTTGGGGATCAACGCCCCCGCGACCCGATTTGAGACTATGCCTCATGGTGAATTGGGGTCTGATCAACCAAGCTGTTACTGCTGGCCGCAGGCAAGCTGACGTACGAAACCACAGTCCAGTTGCTCAGGTACCGACTTTAGGTCTGTCCAGTGTCCTTCTTGAAGACAGTCAGGGGTCTTGAAGACAGCCAGGGGTCTTGAAGACAGGCAGGGGTCTTGAAGACAGGCAGGGGTCTTGAAGACAGGCCAGGGGTCTATTGTCAATCCCCCTTATGTATGCTGGGAGGCAGTTGAACAGTCTTGGGCCCCAGACACTTATTGTGTTGTCTCTCAGTGTACTCGTGGCGCCCCTGCTTTTCATCGGGGGAATGTTGCATCTCCTGCTGAATCTTCTGCTTTCATAGGGAGTGATTTTCGTGTGAAGGTTTGGTACCAATCCCTCCAGGACCTTCCAAGTGTATATTATCATGTATCTCTCTCTCACCTGCGTTCCAGGGAATACAGATCAAGGACCTTCAACTGTTCCCAGTAGTTTAGGTGCCTTATCACACTTATGTGTGCCGTGAAAGTTCTTTGTACATTCTCCAGGTCTGCAATGTGGCCAGCCTTGAAGGTGGCCGTTATTGTACAGCAGTATTCCAGCCTAGAGAGCACAAGCGATTTGAAGAGAATCATGGACAGTGATGGTGGAAGACGGTGAAAGGGGCGGCAGTGCTGGTGGAAGACGGTGCAAGGGACGGAAGTCCTGGTGGAAGACAGTGCGAGGGACGGCAGTGCTGGTGGAAGACGGTGCAAGGGACGGCAGTGAGGTGGAAGACGGTGCAAGGGACGGCAGTGCTGGTGGAAGACGGTGCAAGGGACGGCAGTGCTGGTCGAAGACGGTGCAAGGGACGGCAGTGCTGGTGGAAGACGGTACAAGGGACGGCAGTGCTGGTGGAAGACGGTACAAGGGACGGCAGTGCTGGTGGAAGACGGTGCAAGAGACAGCAGTGCTGGTGGAAGACGGTGCAAGGGACGGCAGTGCTGGTGGAAGACGGTCAAGGACGGCAGTGCTGGTGAAGACGGTACAAGGGACGGCAGGGCTGGTGGAAGACATTACAAGAGGGCAGCAGTGCTGTGGAAGACGGTGCAAGGGACGGCAGTGCTGGTGGAAGACGGTGCAAGGGACGGCAGTGAGGTGGAAGACGGTGCAAGGGACGGCAGTGCTGGTGGAAGACGATGCAAGGGACGGCAGTGCTGGTCGAAGACGGTGCAAGGGACGGCAGTGCTGGTGGAAGACGGTGCAAGGGACGGCAGTGCTGGTGGAAGACGGTGCAAGGGACGGCAGTGCTGGTGGGAGACGGTGCAAGGGACGGCAGTGCTGGTGGAAGACGGAGCAAGGGACGGCAGTGCTGGTGGAACACGGTGCAAGGGACGGCAGTGCTGGTGGAAGACGGTGCAAGGGACGGCAGTGCTAGTCGAAGACGGTGCAAGGGACGGCAGGGCTGGTGGAAGACGGTGCAAGGGACGGCAGGGCTGTTGGAGGACGGTGCAAGGGACGGCAGTGCTGGTGGAAGACGGTGCAAGGGACGGCAGTGCTGGTGGAAGACGGTGCAAGGGACGGCAGTGCCGGTGGAAGACGGTGCAAGGGACGGCAGTGCTGGTGGAAGACGGTGCAAGGGACGGCCATGCTGGTGGAAGACGGTGCAAGGGACGGCAGTGCTGGTGGAAGACGGTGAAAGGGACGGCAGTGCTGGTGAAGACGGTGAAAGGGACGGCAGTGCTGGTGGAAGACGGTGCAAGGGACGGCCGTGCTGGTGGAAGACGGTGCAAGGGACGGCAGTGCTGGTGGAAGACGATGAAAGGGACGGCAGTGCTGGTGGGAGACGATGAAAGGGACGGCAGTGCTGGTGGAAGACGGTGCAAGGGACGGCAGTGCTGGTGGAAGACGGTGCAAGGGACGGCAGTGCTGGTGGAAGACGATGCAAGGGACGGCAGTGCTGGTGGAAGACGGTGCAAGGGACGGCCGTGCTGGTGGAAGACGGTGCAAGGGACGGCAGTGCTGGTGGAAGACGGTGCAAGGGACGGCAGTGCTGGTGGAAGACGGTACAAGGGACGGCAGTGCTGGTGGAAGACGTTGCAAGGGACGGCAGTGCTGGTGGAAGACGGTGCAAGGGACGGCAGTGCTGGTGGGAGACGGTACAAGGGACGGCAGTGCTGGTGGAAGACGGTACAAGGGACGGCCGTGCTGTTGGAAGACGGTACAAGGGACGGCAGTGCTGGTGGAAGACGGTGCAAGGGACGGCAGTGCTGGTGGAAGACGGTACAAGGGACGGCAGTGCTGGTGGAAGACGGTACAAGGGACGGCAGTGCTGGTGGAAGACGTTACAAGGGACGGCAGTGCTGGTGGAAGACGGTACAAGGGACGGCAGTGCTGGTGGAAGACGGTACAAGGGACGGCAGTGCTGGTGGAAGACGGTACAAGGACGGCAGTGCTGGTGGAAGACGGTACAAGGGACGGCAGTGCTGGTGGAAGACGGTACAAGGGACGCAGTGCTGGTGGAAGACGGATGCAAAGGGACGGCAGTGCTGGTGGAAGACGGTACAAGGGACGGCAGTGCTGGTGGAAGACGGTACAAGAGACAGCAGTGCTGGTGGAAGACGGTGCAAGGGACGGCAGTGCTGGTGGAAGACGGTACAAGGACAGCAGTGCTGGTGGAAGACGTACAAGAGGGCAGCAGTGCTGGTGGAAGACGGGTCAAGAGACAGCAGTGCTGGTGGAAGACGGTACAAGAGACAGCAGTGCTGGTGGAAGACGACAAGAGACCACGTGCTGGTGGAAGACGGTACAAGAGACAAGTGCTGGTGGAAGACGTACAAGAGACGGCAGTGCTGGTGGAAGACGGTACAAGAGACAGCAGTGCTGGTGGAAGACGGTGCAAGGGACGGCAGTGCTGGTGGAAGACGGTACAAGAGACAGCAGTGCTGGTGGAAGACGGTACAAGAGACAGCAGTGCTGGTGGAAGACGGTACAAGAGACAGCAGTGCTGGTGGAAGACGGTACAAGAGACAGCAGTGCTGGTGGAAGACGGTACAAGAGACAGCAGTGCTGGTGCAAGACGGTACAAGAAACAGCAGTGCTGGTGGAAGACGGTACAAGAGACAGCAGTGCTGGTGGAAGACGGTACAAGAGACAGCAGTGCTGGTGGAAGACGGTACAAGAGACAACAGTGCTGGTGGAAGACGGTACAAGAGACAACAGTGCTGGTGGAAGACGGTACAAGGGACAACAGTGCTGGTGGAAGACGGTACAAGAGACAACAGTGCTGGTGGAAGACGGTACAAGAGACAACAGTGCTGGTGGAAGACGGTACAAGAGACAACAGTGCTGGTGGAAGACGGTACAAGACAACAGTGCTGGTGGAAGACGGTACAAGGACAACAGTGCTGGTGGAAGACGGTACAAGGGACACAGTGCTGGTGGAAGACGGTTCAGGAGGTACCAACATGCTAAACGGTACAAGCTACTAGTCTGGCCTGTAAGACATTTACAAGTTAAACAGTGCCTGGGATGGAATGTTTCAGCAGTTCATCCGGGAAACTTATAATCAAAGCGTAACCTCCGTTAGCTTCTGTCGGGCCCTATTAAAGCACATTCATAGGTTTTAAGAAAATATTTTGGTCCCTTCACAATGATCAAGAATTTCCGCCGTTCATTACCTGGAGTATACCTGAGTATACATTAATTTGAAGTGGAAATTGTCACTAGTTTTATATACCTGCAATATAACCCATAAACATTATTTTATTACACTGTGCATATACTGTCAATTAATTATATTGTGCGTTCAGTGTAAACCCATTATCTCGTAATTACTTTGCTCTCCTGGTAAAGTAATTACCTTAAGAGCCTTTGTGGCTAACAGAATTTTGGTACATATAAATTATAATTTGTAGACTGCATATAAGAAACAGTTATTATATTGCCATCTGTTAAATTTGAGTGAACTGCTAAATGTATTTAACATGTTATTGCTAACTTTATCAGCAGTTAATTCTTCTTATAACTGCCTTTGTCACTTCCAGTAATTTAATGCAGCGTCAAATTTTGCATATTTTTAAAGTCATCAATTTCTATTTAGCTCATAATCTAATTCCTTTCCAGTGTTCCTCGGTGTTTACTAAATATTTATTGTTTGCTTGCGTCAACTACCTTCTGCATCATTCTGTTTACCCACTTCGGTATTTCATGGCTCAGTGCCATGAATTCAGCGTGAATAGTGGTTTTTTTAGCATTCATTAATATTCTGTTCTCTATTTCCTTCATTTCAACACTATGACTCAAATAGCTAAGACAGCTAGGAGGTCACTATGACTCAGCTAGTTGTCCTCCAGCCTGAATTGTCTAGTACCTGTAATCAAAACTTTGGAGTCCAGTCCCTGGACCAATTATGTACCTCTGTAATCTTTTGACTACCGCCCACAGGATGGGTATGGGGTGGATAATAAACATATTAAACTAAAAACACCAGTCAATACTCCATTATAGACAAATTACTCCATGAGGAGAAATTAAGGTTCACCTGGACAACTTTGTTGCACCACTAAGTCCAGTGATTGTTATACGCTGATGATTCTCGTATTCGATAGAAAACTGGAAATACTGTTACCTGGAGTATACCTGGAGAGGGTTCAGGGGGGGATGGGGGGGGGGGGGGGTTGGCCTGTATATCACAGAGTCACTGATATGTTCGAAACTACTAAACACCGTAAATGATGTTGATGTTTTGGCAGTAAAGATCAAGAACCAAAATCTTGGTCATTGTGGTTGTATACAAGCCTCCCAATGCAATTTCTCAACAGTTCCAGGAACATTTTTTGAAAATCGACCACTGTCTGGAAAATCTTCCAGCTCCTGCCCCAAACATCTTACTCCTGGGGCATTTCAGTCTAAGGCACCTAAAATGAAGGAATGTAGCAAATAATGCTGTAGCAGGAGACAACTCAGATGAAAATTTGCAGACACAAATGAGGGCAAATTAGGTCAGTTTTGTCCCAGGATGCGACCCACACCAGTCCACTAACACCCAGGATGCGACCCACACCAGTCCACTAACACCCAGGTACCCAATTTACTGATGGGTGAACATAGACAACTAGTGTGAGGAAACACCCAATGTTTCTACTCTTGCCAGGAATCGAACCTGGGCCCCTCACCATGTGAAGCGAGGGCAAGGAAACGAGTGAGCTACTCAAGTCTCATTATGACTCGGATTTTAGCGAGCCTCTAACCAGACAGAGTCGATGACCTAAATGAATTTTTATTGAGGACACAGAATTTGGTAGACTGAAACCTATCTGATATTATAAGACGCCAAATGACTTCGAAAAGGCAATAAATTAAATGCCCATACACTCTGCCCCAGGGCCAGACTCATGGAACTCCGTGTTCATCAAGAACTGCAAGAAGCCCCTATCACGTGCTTTTAATATCCTATGGAGAGTAAGCATAGACACAGGGGTCGTCCCACAGCTGCTAAAAACAACAGACATAGCCCCACTCCACAAAGGTGGCAGTAAAGCAATAACAAAGAACTACAGACCAATAGCGCTAACATTCCACATCATAGAAATCTTTGAAAGGGTTCTACGAAGCAAGATCACCACTCATCTAGATATCCATCAGTTACACAACCCAGGGCAGCATGGGTTTAACCCAGGGCAGCATGGGTTTAAAGCAGGTCGCTCCTGTCTTTCCCAACTACTGGATCACTACGACAAGGTCCTGGATGTTCTAGAAGATAAACAAAATGCAGATGTAGTATACACAGACTTTGCAAAAGCCTTTGACAAATGTGACTATGGTGTAATAGCGCACAAATGCGTGTTAAAGGAATAACAGGGAAAGCTGATAGATGGATCTATAATTTCCTAACAAATAGTAGTAGTAAACAGAGTAAAGTCTGAGGCGGCTATGGTGAAAAGCTCCCAGTGTTCCACAAGGCACAGTACTCGCTCCCATCTTGTTCCTCATCCTCATATCTGACAAAGACAAGGATGTAAGCCACACCACCGTGTTTTCCTTTGAAGATGACTCCTGTATTTGCATGACAGTGTCTTCCATTGAAGACACTGCAAGACTCCAGGCGGACATCAACCAAATCTTTAAATGGGCTGCAGAAAACAATATGAAGTTCAGTGATGAGAAATTTCAATTACTCCGATATGGAAAACGTGAGGAAATTAAAGCTATATCAGAGTATAAAACAAATTCCAGCCACACAATAGAACGAAAAACTAATGTAAAAGACCTGGGAGTGATCATGTCGGAGGATCTCACCTTCAATGACCACAACATTGTACGAATCACATCTGCTAGAAAAATGACAGGATGGATAATGAGAACCTTCACAACTAGGGATGCCAAGCCCATGATGACACTCTTCAGGTCTCTTGTTCTATCTAGGCTGGAATATTGCTGCGTACTAACAGCACCTTTCAAAATTGCTGACCTAGAACCTACACAGCACACACAACTGCAATAAAACACCTCAGTTACTGGGAGCACTTGAAGTTCCTCAGCCTGTACTCCCTAGAACGCAGGTGACAGAGATACATGATTATATACACTTGAAAAATCCTAGAGGGATTAGTACCTAACTTTCACATGAAAATCACTCCCTATGAAAGCAAATGACTTGGCAGACGATGCAACGTCCCCCCAATGAAAAGCAGAGGTGTCACTAGCACGATAAGAGACAACACAATAAGTGTGAAGGGCCCTAGACTGTTCAACTGCTTCCCAGGATACATGAGGAGGATTACCAATAGACCCCTGGCTGTCTTCAAGAAGGCGCTGCACATCAGAGTTTGTGCAGTAAATCAGTTGCTGTCAAAAAGTCAATGAGAGGGACTGGGTTAAACGAGGATCCATCAGCAAGAAGGGAAGGTAAAGTAAGGACAGTAGAGTGGAGACGACATTGGAAGTAAATTCTGCATGCTCGTTGATAGAGTGGACAGTCCAACAGATTATGGCTAACAGAAACTGGAACCTGACAATTCTCAGAGTGGAACAGGGCGCCTCTCCATGAGATACCCGTAAGACGAGTGTGGCCAATGCAAAGACTGGAGAGAGTAGTCTTTCAACCTTGACACTGATAAGATGGCCAGAAACCTATACTCGGTTTAATAGAATGTAATTTATTATGGAGCAGATCAGACCAACGTTGTTGCCAACGGGTGTGAAGGTGGGTAGCAATTACAGCAAAATAGTCCATGAACAGAACACCTCCATATGAAACTGGGAGGTCATGTACTGCTGACCGTGCAGCAGTGTCTGCCTGTTCATTGCCTTGTATGTCAACTGGGAACCGAACAAAAAACAATATCTTTGTGCTTGCTAGATACAGCATAACCAAAGTTGGATATGAAGAACCAGGGGATGAGGTGTATCAAATTTTAGTATAGCCTGTAAAGCACTAGGGAGTCTGAAAGGATCACAGATGGTGACAGGCATAGATGCAATACAGATAAGTGCTACAAGAATGGCATACAATTCAGCCAAAAATGCTAGCCAAGGATAATAAATGACCTCGCACGATGCTGTCCGGAAACACTGTTGTGAATCCACCACCGCCAGAAGACTTGGAACCATTGGTGTACACTGCGATGGCATGAGAATAAGATTGGAAGTGGTTAAGAAAAATAAAGTGAGAAGCCACCACAGGTAGTTGGGCTTTCGCATGTGGCAGTGGGAAAGAACAGACATGAACTGTTGGAACTTCCCAAGGGGGTAGGAAAAAGTGAGATGCTACATGAACATAGAAAGGTGGTAAATGAAGAGAAGGCAAGAGCAAATGTAGGCAAAGAGACAGAGTAAACAGGGGCAACGAACAAATAAAGAACGTCTACTAATATCAGTGACTATCCTATATGTGGAAGGATTGTAGAGATCATGAGAGCGAATGTAATAGCAAAGGCAATGAGCATCACTGCGACCAGACAAGGATGGAATATTCGCCTCTGCATTGAGGCTGTCAACTGGTGAAGAGTGAAAAACACCGAGGCATAAACATAATCCCTGGTGATGGATGGGATTAAAGCCAGAAAGAGTTGCAGGAGAGGCCGCCAAATATATCTGGTTGCCATAATCGAGTTTCAATGAAATTAGGGCTGAATGTAGGCGAAGGAGACTTCTATGATCAGCCCCCATGAAAGATGGGCAAGGATTTTAAGGAGGTTCAGCTGGCTATAACAAGTTGCCATCAGAGAGGTAATGTGAAATTTCTAGGATAACCCATGGTCAAACAGAAGGCCGATACTCGATACTCGAGCCATATAGGTACAATGAATGATCAGAGATGACAGAATATCTAGTAAAAGTAATTTGGCGAGTTTTAGTACAGGTCCTCCATCACAAATCCGGCATCATTGGGACCTGTAGTGTACCAGATTACTGAGTTTGCTGGATTACAGAGTGATTAGGTTAGAATACACTTAATAAAATTAACCAACTTGACTTACACAAAGTTCATTGAGCATCGGCAAAAATCGAACATTTCCACTGCTTTGAGCTTAATTTCAAGGTACTTTTCGTAGTGAAACCAATCAAAATCATATTCATTTCTGTAATATATCTTCCATTCTATCAAATGAGACCAAAAAAAAAACGAGAATACAGTCTTAAAAACCATACAAAAATATATCACTATGGTGCCGCTAATGGCTGAGAAGTGAAGTCCACTATTTATGGTGTGATTTCTTTCATTTTTGGTGTACGTTAAGAAGCATCTTTCCATCATACATTGCCCAAGTTTCAATAAGATAACCCAACAAACAACTGAGAGAAAATAATAATGAGGATAATAATAATAATATAATATTTTTATTTACTACACAAAATGTACATGGTATACAGGCCTAGCTGACATCAATGACATACTACTATATAGAAAGCCCCTTGTTATGCTAAACATTTCAGGCAAATTAGGTCAGTGTCCCAGGATGTGACCCACACCAGTCCACTAACACCCAGGTACCCATTTACTGATGGGTGAACATAGACAACAGGTGTAAAGAAACACACCCAATGTTTCTACCCTGGCTGGGAATCGAATATTTACAAAAAATCATATATGGCTAGCCCAAGCCAGGTACTAGAAATAAGCCACATTGCCTGACTTTTTTGGGATATCCTAGAGTCTACATATATGCTGCTGTGTGATAATCTATGTAGAGAAAATAGTTGTTTTGTGTAAGTTTTATGGTGCAGTATGTGTGTATATCACAGTTAGCCCTGCGCTATACTCCTTTTTCTCTAATATAAACCCCAAGACTGGGATAGGAGAATGGTACTTGTATCCCATGTCCTCTTCATATTACCATTGAACTGCTCGGCATTATGCCAAATATTATTCATTCCGGAGTATTTAACGTGTTTTTATGTTATTTATATCGTTTATTATGTCCTATTAGATCAATTGTGATAGGCAAATAATAAACCATATTAATAATAAAGTATATTCCCCTGCATCACGAGACTGAGCTCATGGCAACTGACAGTGGCTTCAAAGCCACCTTATCGTTATGGACATGCACTGTGTAAGTGCTTTGCATAATGAGACGCATTTCTTTTATTCATTGGAACCATGGCTAGGGCTAAAAGTAAGCAGGTTATAACAATAAATGGAGAAAAAAGAAATTGGAATGACTTATGCAGCAAGTAGCGCCACCAAACAGTACCAGCAGGTTGGTGTGGCGACCCTGGAAATTTGAAATTATGCTAGCCGAAATTAGTCCGGAATAACTGAAGGAACCAAATAACTGATTGCCGGATTTGTGATGGAGGACCTGTATAATAATAATACAGTGGCCCCCAGTTAACGATATTTTTTCACTCTAGAAGTATGTTCAGGTGCCAGTACTGACGGAATTTGTTCCCATAAGGAATATTGTGAAGTAGATTACCTGGAGTTTACCTGGAGAGAGTTCCGGGGGTCAACGCCCCCGCGGCCCGGTCTGAGACCAGGCCTCCTGGTGGATCAGAGCCTGATCAACCAGGCTGTTGCTGCTGGCTGCACGCAAACCAACATACGAGCCACAGCCCGGCTGATCCGGAACTGATTTTAGGTGCTTGTCCAGTGCCAGCTTGAAGACTGCCAGGGGTCTGTTGGTAATCCCCATTATGTGTGCTGGGAGGCAGTTGAACAGTCTCGGGCCCCTGACACTTATTGTATGGTCTCTTAACGTGCTAGTGACACCCCTGCTTTTCATTGGGGGGATGGTGCATCGTCTGCCAAGTCTTTTGTTTTCGTAGTGGGTGTTTTTCGTGTGCAAGTTCGGACAGTCCCTCTAGGATTTCCAGGTGTATATAATCATGTATCTCTCCCTCCTGCGTTCCAGGGAATACAGGTTTAGGAACCTCAAGCGCTCCCAATAATTGAGGTGTTTTATCTCCGTTATGCGCGCCATGAAAGTTCTCTGTACATTTTCTAGGTCGGCAATTTCACCTGCCTTGAAAGGTGCTGTTAGTGTGCAGCAATATTCCAGCCTAGATAGAACAAGTGACCTGAAGAGTGTCATCATGGGCTTGGCCTCCCTAGTTTTGAAGGTTCTCATTATCCATCCTGTCATTTTTCTAGCAGATGCGATTTCAGACCCCCAAACATACACGTACAAACGCACTTACATAAATACACTTACATAATTGGTCGCATTCGGAGGTAATCGTTATGCGGGGGTCCACTGTATCTCTATGTACAGTGGAACCTCGGTTTTAGTCTCTAAATCGTTCCAGAGAGAATGACAAAAACCGAATTCGACGAAAACTGAAGCAATATTTCCCATGAGAAATAATGTAAATCCAATTAATCCATTCCAGACACCCAAAAATATTAACAAAAAATACATTATATAGAGAAATTTTATACAGAAAACAATGAGAAATTGATATAAAGCAATAATGAAATGGATAAACGAAAGTTTATATTACTTTTACCTTTATTGAAGACTCTTGTTGGTGTATGGAAGACGGTGAGGAGGAGAGAGGGAGGAGACGTTATCTCTACCACCATCACTACCATCCTCTACCACCATCACTACCACCCTCTACCACCATCACTACCACCTCTACCACCCTCACTACCACCCCCTACCACCACACAACCCACCCTCTACCACCATCACTACCACCTACCACCACACTACCACCCTCTACAACCCTCACTACCACCCCCCCATACACACCTCTACCCCAACACTACCACCCTCTACCACCATCACTACCACCCTCTACCACCATCACTACCATCCTCTACCACCATCACTACCACCCTCTACCACCATCACTACCACCCTCTACCCCCCCATCACTACCACCCCCTACCACCATCACTTACCACCTCTAAACCCCCATCACTACCACCCTCTACCACCATCACTACCACCCTCTACCACCCTCACTACCACCCCCTACCACCATCACTACCCACCCTCTACCACCATCACTACCATCCTCTACCACATCACTACCACCCTCTACCACCATCACTACCACCCTCTACCACCATCACTACCATCCTCTACCACCATCACTACCACCCTCTACCACCATCACTACCACCCTCTACCACCATCACTACCATCCTCTACCACCCTCCAAAATACCAAAACCCTCACCACCATCACTACCACCCTCTAACACCATCACTACCATCCTCTACCACCATCACTACCACCCTCTACCACCATCACTACCACCCTCTACCACCATCACTACCATCCTCTACCCCCATCACTACCACCTCTACCACCATCACTACCACCCTCTACCACCATCACTACCATCCTCTACCACCATCACTACCACCCTCTACCACCATCACTACCACCTCTACCACCACACTACCATCCTCTCACCACCTCCCCCCACCACCCATACCACCTCACACCATCCCCCTCTACCACCATCACTACCATCCTCTACCACCATCACACCCCTACCCTCTACCCACCAATCACTACCACCCTCTACCACCATCACAACCCCCACCCCTCTCTAACCACCCATCACTACCACCTCTACCACCATCACTACCACCCTCTACCACCATCACCCCAAACCCCCCCTCTACCACCATCACTACCACCCTCTACCCCCCATCACTACCACCCTCTACCACCATCACTCCATCCTCTACCACCATCACTACCAACCCTCTACCACCATCACTACCACCTCTAAACCCCCATCACTAACCAACCTCTACCACCATCACTACCCCCCTCTACCACCATCACTACCACCCTCCAACCACCATCACTACCACCCCCTACCACCATCACTAAACCCTCCTCTACCACCATCACACCATCCTCTACCACCCTACCCTACCACCATCACTACCATCCTCTACCACCATCAATACCACCCTCTACCACCCATCACTACCACCCTCTACACCACCATCACTACCCATCCTACACCACCCCCAAACACTACCATCCTCTACCACCATCACTACCACCCTCTACCCCCCATCACTACCATCCTCTACCACCATCACTACCATCCCTCTACCAAACCCTCACTACCACCCTCTACCACCAACAACTACCCCTCTACCACCATCACTACCACCCTCCTACCCCATCACTACCACCCTCTACCACCATCACTACCATCCTCTACCACCATCCACTACCACCATCACTACCCCCCTCTTTCCACCACACTACCATCCTCTAACCACCATCACTACCACCCTCTACCACCATCACTACCACCCTCTAACCCACCCCTCTAAACCCCCATCACTACCATCCTCTACCACCATCACTACCACCCTCTACCACCTCACTACCACCCTCTACCACCCTCACCACACACCCTCTACCACCATCACTACCACCTCTACCACCATCACTACCACCCTCTACCACCAAACACTACCAACCCACCACCATCACTACCACCCCCTACCCCCATCACTACCACCCTTACCCCCCACCACTACCCAACCTCTACCACCAAACACTACCACCCCTACCACCTAAAACACTAACCACCCTCTACCACCATCACACCCCCACTACCACCACACACCATCCTCTACCACCATCACTACCATCCTCTACCACCATCACTACCACCCCTCAACACCCCCTCTACCACTTTACTACCATCCTCTACCACCAACACTACCATCCACCTACCACCATCACTAACCACCCCTCTACCACCATCACAACCACCCTCTACCACCATCACTACCACCCTTACCACCATCACAAACCCCCCCTCTACCACACTTACCATCCTCTACCACCATCACACCCTTACCACCCCTCACTACCACTCCTCCCACCACCCATCACAAACCCCCCTCTACCCCATCACTACCACCCTCTACCACCCCACTCCAACCACCCCCTCAACCACCCTCTACCACCATCACTACACCTCAAACCCCCCTACCCCCAAACACTACCCTCCTCTACCACCATCACTACCACCCTCTACCACCATCACAACCACCCTCACATCACAAACCCTCCTCTACCACCATCCCACACCATCACAATCACCTACTACCACCCTCCTACCACCATCCCCACCATCCTCTACCACCATCCACTACCACCCTCTAAACCCCCAACACTACCCAACCCTCTACCACCAACAAACCCCCTCTACCACCATCACACCACAACCCTCTACACCATCAAACCCCCCCTCTACCACCATCACTACCACCCCCTACACCCCACATACCACCCTCAACCACCATCACTACCATCCTCTACCACCATCACTAAACCCCCCTCTACCACCAATCACTACACCCTCACTACCCCTACACACCTACCCCTCTACCCCATCCCCTACCACCCCCTACCACCACCCATCAAACTACCACCTCTACCACCAACACTACCACCCTCTACCCCCCTCTACCACCAACACTATCAACCTCACCCACATACCCACACCCCCCACCCACTCTACCACCATCACTACCACCCTCTACCACCATCACTACCACCTCCTACCACCATCACTACCACCCCTCACCACCATCACTACCAACCCTCACTACCCCACCAACACTACCCCTCTACCACCATCACTACCACCCTCTACCACCATCACCCATCCCCTACCACCCCTACCACCATCACTACCATCCCTACCCTCTACCACCATCACTACCACCTCTACCAACCCATCCACCCACTACCACCCTCTAACCCCCCATCACTATCACCATCACTACCACCCTCTACCACCATCACTACCATCCTCTCCACCACACTACCACCCTCTACCACCATCACTACCACCCTCTCCACCATCACTACCAATCCTCTACCACCATCACTACCACCCCTACCACCATACACCCCTACCACCCTCACCACCATCACTACCATCCTCTACCACCATCACACCACCCTACCACCATCACTAACCACCCCTAACTAAACCCCCATCACTACCACCCTCTACCACCATCACTACCATCCCCCCCACCACCATCACTACCAACCTACCACCCTCTACCCCCATCACACCATTCCCCTCTACCACCATCAACCCCCAAAACACACCCTCTACACCATCACTACACCCTCCCACCACCATCACTACCACCCTCTACCACCATCACTACCACCCTTCCTAACCACCATCACTACACCCTCTACCACCATACTACACCCCCACCCACTACCACCCTCTACCACCATCACTACCATCCTCTACCACCATCACTACCACCCTCTACCACCATCACTACCACCCTACCACCTCTACCCCACACAACCAAACCCCTACCACCATCCTACCACCCTTAACCACCATCATAACCACCTCACACCATCACTACCACCCTCTACCCACCTTACCACCCTCTACCACCACCACTACCACCTCTACCCCATCACTACCACCCTCTAACCACCACACTACCACCCCTACCACCCCTCCACCAAACAACCAACCCCCTACCACCCTCCACCCCCTCTACCACCATCACTACCACCCCCACCACCATCACACCACCCTCTACCAAACCCTCACTCCACCCTCTACCACCATCAAATACCACCCTCACCACCATCACTACCACCCACTACCACCTCTACCCCCATCACTACCACCCTCTACCACCATCACTACCACCCCTACCACCATCCTACCACCCTCTACCAAACCCTTACACCCACCCTCTTACCACCCTCACTAACATACACCTCTACCCCATCACTACCACCCTTCTACCACCTTCCACCCTACCCCCATCACTACCACCCTCTAACCCATCCCCATCACTACCACCCTCTACCACAACCATTACCACCCTCTACCACCATCACTACCACCCTCTACCACAACTGAATTCTATCGTGTTTCTCGCCTTCCTTATGAATGGACTGGTACTCGGGACTTTCTTTGGCCCCATGGTGGCTTATTTAGCAACAGACCCCTGGCTGTCTTCAAGCAGGCACTGGACAAACACCTAAAGTCGGTACCTGACCAGCCAGGCTGTGGCTCGTACATTGGATTGCGTGCAGCCAGTAGAAACAGCCTGGTTGATCAGGCTCTGATCCACCAGGAGGCCTGGTCACAGACCGGGCAGCGGGGGCGTTGACCCCTGGAACTCTCTCCAGGTAAACTCCAGGTAATAAACATTCACAAAAAACAATGGATTATTACGAAATGTTTCGTATGAATGTGCAGGGTAATGTTCCCTTGACGAAAAACAAAGCCAGACTGACTCAGAATGCATGCGTGGGATGCTTTGTGTGGGCATGGGCAGACGGACACGTTCAGTACGGCGGACGAAAACCGAGGTTCCACCGTACAAGGTATACAGGCCTAGTGGACATCAATGGCATATTACTATATAGAAAGCCCCATATTATGCAGATTAGTGATTGCCGAATCAGTGATGGCTGACCTGTAGTACACAGGTGAGGTCAATGTGTCTGACATACTAGTATGCACACTAATAATAAATAATAATAATAATAATAATAATCAAACTAAATACCAGTACCCACAATGTTTCAGACCTTCAAATACACCACCTGCCAATTTTTTTGACATGAGCACAAGTTTCTGAGTCTTCTAAAACGTCTTCATGCCACTGAAAAAACTTCAAGGTTAGGCAGGTCTACACAGTACATGATGGATAACACCTTTATTTAATTATTTATTTATTTATTAATATGAACATGATACAGAGAAGTACAAGGAATACAATTTTTAAAGTGTGACATGCCAAAGCCCCTTGTATGCAGAGCATTATGGGCAGCTTAACATTAACTTAACATTAACTAAGCAATGTTATATTCAGTGGTACAAAAATTATTGTAAAACAGATAACAATTTAGTACAAATGAGTATAACAAAGACAGGTCATATGGTCATTACTGTGTTGCTGTGTAATCAGTAGAATGCAGTATTATGTTAGGTAATGAAGTTAAATAGTAACAAAGTTTGATTGGGTCACAGGTTGACATTTATGAGATACAATAATGAGATACATATATGAGATACAATTTATGATGTTAGGTAAGACACATATGCAACAGTTAGGTATCTTTATTTCGAAACGTTTCGCCTACACAGTAGGCTTCTTCAGTCGAGTACAGAAAAGTTGATAGAAGCAGAAGATACTTCTATCAACTTTTCTGTACTCGACTGAAGAAGCCTACTGTGTAGGCGAAACGTTTCAAAATAAAGATACCTAACTGTTCCATATGTGTCTTACCTAACAACCTGTCGGTATTTTATACCATTTTAATGTACAATTTATGATATACAATTATTCAGTATTTATTTATGTGCAACAGCTTAACCAGCATAAGAAAACAATAAACCAGCTGCTGATCCACAACAACTTCCTTACCAACAAACAGGGTGTGCAAGTGGCAGGAAAATACCTTACTCATTACAAATTTATTACAAACCTCACTACATCCAACTAGGCCTAGTAAGGCAACATGAACCCTCTCCATATACAATTTTTTTTTTTTTACAATGGGCTTGATAGCATGCACATTATAGGCACTTAAAAGATACATTATGCAAATTTAACTTTGTACAACTCATTTAACCTTTAAACTGGGTCCAACATACTACAGGTTGACCATCACTAAGCCAGCATCATTGGGAACTGCAGGGAGCCAGATTAGTGATTTTGCCGGATTACAGAGTGATTAGATATACACTTAGGCCAACAGCTAACCACCTCCTGCTACCTTTAACCCTTAAACGGTCCAAACGTATATATACGTTCATGCGCGTAGCGCCCCAAACGTATATATACGTTTTCTTTGTCATTCATTCAACACTGCCACAATAAGCCTGAGTCACCTAGACATGAGAGAATGGGTGTGTGCACTCACTGTGCACCATATTAAAATAATTGGGGATGCCTGGGTACCATATGCTCTTTTTTCCTTTTAAAAGATTTTTTTTTCCTCAAAAAATTTGGGGCGCTACGCGAGTGAACGTATACATACGTTTGGACCGTTTAAGGGTTAAAATACCCTGTAAATCAGTATGAGTTGGTTAACCCTTTCACTATCACAACCCCTGCTGCTTGCAAACTTGCTCACCGTGTCGAAGAATTTAAAAGTAAAAAAATTATATCTTATGAAATGATAATCTTTTTCCGAGGGTAATGAAACTAAAAGTATGAAATTTTATGGAAAACACATGGAATTATGCTCTCACAAAGTTAGTGGTCTCGGCAATATTCATGCATTGGCGATTTCACCCACTTTACACCCTAGTTTTGGCCAAGTCCATTGTTCCAGTCAACCAAACTCACAGCTTTTTCGCTAGTAGTACTGTATTCCTTCTATTCTGTTGACTGAGTACAAGAAACTGCCTGTTTACCTATTTCAACTATAATGTGATCAGAAATTGGTGATTTGGCCAATTTCACGCAAATTTCAAGAGATGCCAGTTTCAAAATAAGGTCCAGAATGGTATAAACCTTGGTAATAAATACCGACAAGTTGGTTTAGAAAGACACGTAAGCAAACACTATAATATATTTATTAGAAGTCATCAAGGTCCCAGGACCGAAACGTTTTCTAATAAATATGTTATAGTGTTTGCTTACGTGTCTTTCTAAACCAAGGTCCAGAATAAACAATGCAGACATTCCTGGCACTAAAATAACATTTTCTCTGCTCATTAGTAATGTCTCCGAGTCCCTCTTATATTACGCTTGCTTTCCAGTCTGAATATTTATTTACACAAAAATTAGAAGATTTACTGTTATGCAGGCTACTGCATTACTGTAACAATTATACAAATAATGTCAACCCGCCAGTTGGGCACGTATTGGAGGTGCGACGTGATTTGTTTACTCTTGAACATTACCAAAAATCAAACATTTCTGCTACTTTGAGCTCAATTTCAAGGAACTTTCTGTCCTGAAACCAAGCAAAATCATCATTGCTCTGTAATATATCTTCCATTCAATCAAATGAGACCAAAAAAAAAAAAAAAACTAGAATATAACATAAAATCATTCGAAAATACACCACAATGTCACTGTTGTACTCCAAAAACACATTTGCACTGCGTGCTGCAGGATGTATGAGAAGCATTTTCTTTATTCATTGGAACCATGGCTAGGGTTAAAGTGAGCAGGTTAAATAATAAATGGAGAAAAACAATTTGGAATGGCTTGCCTACATTTACAAGTGACACCAACAGTGTTTATGCAACAATTAGTGGCAGGTTGGTGAGCCAGCCCTGGAAATTTGAAATTATGCTAGCCAAAATTAGTGCCGGATTAGTGATGGAACCAGATTAGTGACTGCAGAATCAGTGATGGCTGATCTGTAGCATACTAGTGAGGTTAATGTGTCTGATATACTCGTATGCACACTAATAATAATAATAATAATAATAATAATAATAATAATAATAATAAAAATAATAATAATAAAACTAAATACCAGTACCCACAATGTTTCAGACCTTCAAATACACCACCTGCCAAATTTTTTTGACATGAGCACAAGTTTCTGAGTCTTCTAAAACCTCTTCATGCCACTGAAAAAACTTCAAGGTTAGGCAGGTCTACACAGTACATGATGGATAACAGCTTAACCAGCATAAGAAAACAATAAACCAGCTGCTGATCCACAACAACTTCCTTACCAACAAACAGGGTGTGCAAGTGGCAGGAAAATACCTTATTCATTACAAATTTATTACAAACCTCACTACATCCAACTAGGCCTAGTAAGGCAACATGAACCCTCTCCATACATTTCTAGATCAACAAGAAACAATATCTACAATATAAATTAACCGTGGTAAGGGTGTGGATTGAACTTGCAGCGAGTCTTAAAAGTTTAGACCGACGCAAGTGCAATCCCTGCCCATACCGTGGTTTGTTTGTCATGTGTCATTACAGTTTCTTCAGTCACAATATAAATTGCATTTAACCCAATTTTCCCCATAAGTTGTTCACTCCACCAATCACATTTTCACACATAATTCTGGAACCTAGGTGGCGAAAAAGGTTATTGTTTACAGTATGATTAAATTAAATACACAGAATTTAAAAGCATTCTCTGATTCAATGTTTGCAGGATCTCTTATTAACATATACCCATAAATTTGGGAGATCTGTGAATGTCACTGTTCCGCCAAGCACACTTCACTGGGATAAATTATGTTTAACAATATTTTTTCCACTTATTTCTCGATATCACAAGCACATCTATATTTCAGTGACTTTTAACTGAAAACACATTTGTTTTGTCATATAAATCAACCCTCTATTAAAATTCGTTAGTGAAACATTTTGTGTATATCAAAAAAACATTTTTTTTGTCAGTTACGAAAATAATTTTTCCATCTTTGTTTGATGTCAGATATATAAATAAATGGAATTACACTAATACTAATAGACATGTATAAGCACCAAATTATAGGTCTAGAATTTTTGCTAAAATAAAATTACATCATAATTGGGCTTACAGTGGAATGTCGGATTTTGCTTCAATTCGTTCCAGAAAATCTGATGAAAACGAAACAATAATTCCCAATGAAAAAAAAAAAAAATTTTTTTTTTTTAAAATTTTAAAAATCTTTGAAATGAAAATCCTTTTCTTCAAAAAAAATTTAAAAAACCCAAAAATTTTAAAAAAAAAACCCTTAAAAATTTTCAAAAAAAGGGAAAAATTAAAAAAAAACCTTTTTAATTTATAATTTTGGGTTTTAAAAGGGAAGCCCCAAATTTGAAAAAAAATTTTTATAAGTTTTGGGGGGTTTGTTGAAAATTTTTTAAGGTTGTTTTTTTTTTTTTGGGGGGTTTGTTTTGGAAAAATTTTTGAAAAAATTTTGGGGGGGGTTTTAAAAATAAATTTTAAAAATTTTAAAATATGTTTTTTTTAAGGAAATTAAATTTAAGAAAAAAGGGAAAATTTTTTTTTTTAAAAAAAAAAAAAAAAAAAAATTTTAAAAAGGGGGAGGGGGAACCCAAGGTTTTTTTTAAAAAATTTTTTAAAAAATTTTTTTTTAAAAAAAAAAAAAATTTTTTTGTTAAAATAATTTTTTTTTTTTATTTAAAATTAAAATAAAAAATTTTTTTAAAAAAATTTTTTTTTTGGAGTTTTATAATAAAAAAAATTAAATTTTTGGGGGGGTTTTAATGTTGTTTTTTTAAAAAAAATTAAATTAAATTTTTAAGGGATTTTTTTTTTTTTGGAACAAAAAAGGGGCGGGGAAAAAAAAATTTTAAATTTTTTTTTTTTTTGAAAAAAATTTTTGGGGGGGGTATTTTTTGAGGGGAAAAATTTTTTAAAAAAAAGGGGGGGTTGAAAATTTAAAATTTTATTAAAAAAAGGGAAAAAAGGGGAAAAAAGGGAAAAAGTTTAAAAAAAATTATATAAAAAAATAAAATTAAAAAAAAAATTAAAAAAAAAAAAAAATTTAAAAAAACTTAAAAAAATTAAAAATTTAAAAAAATTAAAAAAATAAAAAAAAATTAAAAATTAAAATAAATAAAATTTTAAAATAAAATTAAAAAATAAATAAAAAAAAATTTAAAATAAAGGGCTAAAATAAAAAATTAAATTAAAAAAAAATTAAATCAAAAAAAATTAAAAAAATAAAAAAATAAAAAAAAAAAAAAAAATAAAATTAAAAACATAAAATTAAAAAAATTTAATTAAAAAAAAAAAAATTAAAAAAAAACCCCTAAAAATTTAAAAAAAAATTAAAAAAAATAAAAAAAAATTAAAACCCTAAAAATTAAAAAATTAAAAATAAAAATTAAAAAATCCAAATTAATAAAATAAAAAAAAAATAAAATATAAAAAATTTAAAAAAAAAAATTAATAAAAAAAAAAATTATTTAAAAAAAAAAAATTTTTTAAAAAAATAAAATTTTAAAAAAAAAATTTAAAAAAAAAAACCCCCCCCAAAAAAAATTTTAAAAAAAAAATTAAAAAAAATAATAATTTTAACAAAAAATTAAAAACCCCAAAAATTATAAAAATTTTTAAAAAACAAACCCCCAAAAAAAATAAAAAATTTAAAAAAAAACCCCCCAAATTAAATCTCCCCCCCCAAATTTTTTCCCCCAAATAATCAAATTTCCCCCCCCTTTTAATTTAATAACCCTAAAAAAAAATTAATTTAAAAAAAAAAAACCCTAAAAATAATCTAAAAAAAAATTTTAACCCCAACCCCCCAAAAAAACCCCTTACCTTAAACCACCCCAAACCCCCCTTAACATATAAAAACAAAAAACCCCATCATTTCCCCCTTAAATATAAAAAACAAAACCCCTCTCCCATCACTACTTTACCCCAATCCCCCAAACCCACCCACCCCTACCCCTTCCCCCTCTCCACCCCTACCCCCCTTACCACCATCACCCACCCTCTCCCAACCCCCCCCCCTTTTCCCCTCATACACCCCCCTACCCCCCCCTCACACCTCCCAAACCCCCCCCCACCACCTTTCCAACCTTTTAACCCCACCTACCACCTACCCCCCTCCCCACCCCTACCACCTCCCCTCCCCCTCACCCCCCAACTACCCCTTTCCACCATCACAAACCCCCCTTACCCCATACTACCCCTTTTTTTCCCCATCACTACCCCCTCACCACCATCAACCACCCTCTACCCCTCCTACCCCTTTCCCACCATCACTACCCCCTCCCACCCACTACCCCCCTCTCCCCCCTACCCCCCCAACCCCTTTCCCCTCCCCCCCCAAACAAACCCCACCCCCCTCCCTTTCCCCTAAACCCCCTATAACCTCTCCAAACACCACCCCTAAAAATAACCCCCCCCCTTAACCCCCCTTAAAATCCCCACCAATTTTTTTTTTCCCCCCTTTTTTTGGGGGCCCGGGACCCCATTCAAAAATAAAAAAAAAAAAAAAAAAATTTTTTACGACGAATAACCAGGTAAACTAAAAAAGGAAGGGGAAAATATGGGGGGAAAAAACAATTCTGGGGAAAAACAGGTTAAAAAAACTAAAATTTTTTGAATGAAAAAAAAAATCAAATTTTGGGAAAAAAAAGGTTCCACTGACATTTAAAAACAATTTGGGGGTTAAAATTCAGGACCTTTATCCAAAAAGAAGGGGCCCCTAAGATATTTTTTTTAGAAGTTTTCAGCCCCAACTCCCAAGGTTAAAAGGGAATTGGAATAATTACCCTTTTTTGGCCCCCAAAAACTCCGCCCCTTTTTTTTTCCCGGGGATTTTTTAGGGGGGGGGCCCTTTTATATCTTTTCCCCTTTTAAATATTCATTACTGTTATGATTATGATTTACTGATATGATACAGCCTGAAAAAAATTTTTTTTTTAAATTTTCCCACTTTTAAAAATATTTTTAAAAAACATTTTAAAAAAAAACTTTTCCCCAAGTCTGCATACTCTTTCTAGATAACACTCAGCACTGTATTTATCATGGTATTTTTACAAGATTTTCCCCCCACATGACTTCCCTGTTTGCAGAAGACTGATTTTTTTTGTAAGAACTCTTTGAAAAATTATAAATCAACTTCCCTTTCTTTTTTGAATTTCGGAGTTTCAAAGGGGGGGAAAAAAAATTTAATTTTTTTTGAAAGTTTTAAAAGTTTTGAAACCTTTTTTAAATAAATTTTTTTTAGTAAAAAAGCCTTTTTAAATTTGAAATATTTTTTCCCTTCAATTTACCTTATATGTTTTTAAAAATTTATTTTTTTGTTTTTAGAATCTGGGAAAATTATAGGGTTTTCCAAACACTTTTTGGTTTTTTGTTTAATGTTATTGGTTTTAAAATTTTGAAATTTTTTTTTTCTTCCCCCTTTAACTTATGTTTTCTATTTTTTAATTTCTGTTTTTTTATTAATTTTCCAAACCTTATTTAAGGGTTTTTTTTAAAGATTTTTTTTTTCTTAAACGATTTTTGGGAAAAAAAATTTTTTTTTGAACATGAAAGGTATGGTTTTTTCCAGTATGAATTTTGTGTTTTTAATAAATTTTTGAAAACCTTTTGGGGGCCTGAAATTTTTATGGTTTCTCTCCAGTTTGAATCCTTTTGTGTTTTTAAATAGTTTTGTGAAATTTTTAGGACCCAAAAATGATTGGTTTCTCTCCAGTATGAATTTAATGTGTTAAAAATATTTTTGTAAATTTTTAGGGCCCCCCTTTGCCTTAAAGTTTCTTTTGGTAAATTTTTTTTTTTAAATTAGTTTTTGCAAACCTTAGTTCAAATGAATCCTTTCCTATAAATAATTGTTTCCAAATCCCCTTTTTCAAAAAAGGATTTTGGGCACCCGAAACTGAAAGGGTTTTCCCCTTTAAATGATTTTTAAGTTCATCAAATAATTTTCTAAAGATTTTTTTTTCAACTTTCAGGAAGACTTTTTGAATTTGGGGATTTGGTTTTTGAAACTTTTTTTTGGTTTTTAAAAATTTTTAAAGTTTTAAAAAAATTCCCCTTTAAAATAATTTCCAAAATTTTTCTGAAAAAATTTTATTTAAATGAAAACCAAAATTTTTGGAAAACTGGTAGTGATATTTACAATCGAAAAATTACTAACTTCATAAGGGCCGTGTTGGCAAAACAAAAGATGATTTAAGGAATTTGAAAAAACCCAAAATTCTTGGATCAAGTCCTCGTCTGGCAAGCACTTCCAGAAAGGTTTTTTTAAACCTTTCAAAAATTTTTTAACATTTAAAAGATATAATTTATATATTGATTTAACTTTTAGATATTTTTAAAATATTTTTAATTTTTTTTTCCAAAAATGTTTTTTCTTCTATTTTCGGGGTTTTTTTAAAGTAATATTCTAAATATTTAAAACCAAGTTTTTACGAGGCACAAAAAGGGGTTTTTAAAGGGTCCAAAAAATTTGAAAATTTGGGCCAAGGATTTTTTAATGGCCAATGAAAAATTTTTTTTACTTTACCTCAAGTTTTTACACAAAAGGAGCCCCAATGCCCCAATAAAAAAAAAATCACAAAAAAAAAAATTTTTCCAAAATAAATTTTTTTTTCAAACTTAAAATTTTTTAAAATTTTAAAAGGGTGTTTTTTTTTAAAAAAAATTGGGGCTTTTTTTTTTGTTTTGGGATCCCTTTATTCCTGTTTTGTTGAAAAAAAAATATTTATTAAACTTTTTTTTTTAAGGGGTTAAGTTGAGTTTTCTTTTTGCACCCTTTGAAGCTATGGATAAAAAAAAAAAATTTTTCTTTTTGGGGCCCCTGTGGGGGAATGGCCGTTGTAAAAAAAAAAAAAATTAAAAATTTTAAAAACCCTAAAATGACTTTTTCCGGTTTAACCTTTTTCACTTCGATCTCCAGTGATCACGAAACCCGACTTAAACAGGGTTTTTAAACTTTTTTTACCCTTCTTTTTCAAGGGTTTTCCCAAAAAGAAGAACTTTTCCCCAATTTTTTTAAACTTCATTTCCAAATTTCAAAGTTCAACCGGAAACACACAAGAAAAATTTTCCCCCAATCCTTTTTTTTTCTAAAACCCAAATTCCAAAAAATCGGAAATCCGAAAAACCCCCAGGAATACCCCCCAAAGTGGTCCTTTTTAAAAATTCATTTCCACCAAGGGGCTGGGTTTAACCCCGGGGGGGGAAAAATTTTAAATTTTTTTCCGGGGGCCTTTAAAAAAAATATTTTAATTTTTGGGGGGGGGGTTTTTTTCAAAACCCCATGAAATTTAAAAAAAAAAAATTTTTTTTTTATAAAAAAAAAAGGAAATTTTCCCTTTTTTCCCCAAAAAAAACCCCAAATTTTGGATTTGATGAAAAAACAAAATTTTTTCGCGAATTTCTTTTTGGGGTGTTTTTGACCATTTTCCCCTTTACCCATTTTTGGGGAATTTCCCGATTGCAAAAACAAAATTTCCAAAAAACATTTTTTTTTTAATAGTAGAAAACCCATTTAATTTTTTTCCAAAATGGCAAATTTGCAATTTTTTCCCTTCCAAACCCCCTTTCCCCCCCAACAAACCCCCCCCAAAAAAAAAAAAATTTTCCCCACTTTAAAAAAATTTCTTTGATTTTTACGTTAAGGCCCCTTACTTTTTTGTTTATTTAATTTTTTTTTTCCCCAAAAAAGAAATTAGTTTAAACGATACTGTATTGGTGAAAAGATTTATTTGGAATTGAAAAGAAATTAACTAAAATTGAGTTATTTAGCTTCTTTTTTTACTTTAAAATTTTAAAAGGAAATTTCTCATTTTAAAATAACAAGGATTTTATTTAAAAACATAAAAATCAAATTCATTTTTTTAAAAGTTTATTTTAAAAACCAAAAAATTTTTTTTTTTCAAAAATTAATTTTAAAAAACGTGCAAAGACCCTGTTTTTTTTCCAAAAAAAAATTTAAAGTTTTTTTTTCTTTGCATTGGGCGAGGTTTTTTTTTCCCGTACCAAAAACCCCCAAAATTCTTTTAAAGGGGGGCCAACCCTTCCCCGGGTTTAAGGGCGATTTTGGCAGTGAAAAACCCCAGGTAAAACGACAGTACGACCAAAACCCTGGGTTAAACCTTGGGGTTTTCATCCTGGGGGGGAAAAAGAAGACCCCCCAAAAAAAAAGCATCCCGAATCATATTTCTTTGGAAAGGGGGCAAAATTGGGAAAAAAACCCAAATTAAAATTTTTCTTACAAAATCAAGCCACTGCAGGAGTATACAAATAAACTGCAACACAAGTGGCAAAATATGTGAAGAAGAAACAGACCCCCTATTATATTTTAAATAGTATCCAATACAGATGCTCCACGACTTACGGTGAGGTTACGTTTCAACAAATCCATCCAAAGTTGAAAATATCATAAGTCAAATATGAATATGTGATAAATAACTACTATCAATGAATAAGTAAATAAACAAATAACTACTGCAATTAAATACCAGTATTGAAAAGCAAATAAAAAAATACAAGTTACGGACTTGCCGCCTTCATCGTGGGTAATTATCTAAATATCATCTCTGAAATAATTGCTTCTGCACATACTCCACCACCTTTTCTATTCCTATCTAAGCATTTTTATATTGCAGCTTTCTATTTTGACCTCATCATCAGCCACTATCATCCAACCAGGATTCAGAGATAAATATAACTGCTGCCTCAGTTCTGTTGGCCAGAATCCTAATCTCTGCCAATTTTGGAAAAAGTGATCTCGCATTGGTATGAATAAAGAGAAGGCCTGTTTTCATAAAGAATTATAATCATCAATATATGGCAAGGGGTCAATGTGAGGGAAAAGTTCAATAGATAGGAGTAGTAAAAGTATGTATGTATGGTAGTGGTGGTATAAACCTTGGTAAAAATACGAAAAGTTGGTTTAGAAAGCAGAAAGAAACACTTGACATTTTTTTAGAAAATTTTTTTGGGCCCTGGGCCCTTGAAGTGATCAAGGCCCAGGACCGAAACTTTTTTAAAAAAGTCATAGTTTTTGCTTCTGTCTTCAAAACCATGGTATGGTATTGTTGGGCAGTCGCTTGCTCGGATAGGGGGGGTTCTAGTGCTATCCCCGGCGCTCCCAAGTATCCTTGAATATCGGCTAGGTCATCTGGCCATGCGAGTAGTTTGATGGAATGAGGCCCACTAAGGTCAAGGATGTCGCTGTCCCTATTATACAGGGTCTACTCCCCCCCTTCCCCCCAGTACCCAAAACTAGGCAGTCCACTTAATTCAGTACACATCTTTTCCCCAGTGGGGGTACACCAGCTTTCCCGGGTGTCTGACGGTTATTTAAGGTCTCAACATATTATTTGTTGAAACCTACGTCTGTTTAGTAATGCCCAGTGCGACCCCCCCCCCCCCCCCCCATCATCAAAACAATTTGATTTCCCCAAAATTACCCAAAGTTTGTGTCCAAAACGTTGGCACAAACCATTCTATCCCCAACTTGTATATAAATTAGTCTGGACAAAAATTTATTTATATGTATTTTTTTCATTTTTCTTAAAGTAGGTTAAATTTCATGTTTAATTAATTGTTTTATATTGCCTGAATTATTATTACAATAAAATTGTTTATATTAGCATGTTATTATTTTTTCACTACGTACTTTTTTTTTTCATAAGGAGGACCCAGCCTGACAGCCCTGAGAAAACTTCATGTCATTTGATTAAAATTAGGAAAATCAATGTATGGTAGAGTTATTATTGAAAGAATAAAGATAAGACGGAAAATGGATAGAATGAACAAGGGGGCTTTAGGAAGCGTAGGGGGTGTGGGACAGGGTTTACAGGAAACACATAGGGAACAGTATATAATATGGTAAAAGGTTTTTGTGGATTTATGGATTTGGAAAAGGTGTATGAGGGGTGGATGGGGGTTTAATGGGGAGTGTAAATGTATGGAATAGGGGAAGGTTACTGAAACCGTAAGAGTTTTTTTTGGGGAAGTGAGGCTCGGGTTAGAGTATTAGGAGAGGGGGAGATTATTTCCAGAAAAAAGTAGGCCTTGACAAGGATGTGTGATTCACCATGGTTGTTCAATATATTTAAGAGGGTTTGAAGAAAAGGAAGGCCGAGTCTCGGCAGGAGGTGGGGGGTTTTTAAAAGTAAAGAATCTAACACAAGGTGGGATTTGTCACAGTTGCTCTTTGTTGATGACACTGTGTTTTGGGCAGTTTTGAAGAGAAGTTGCAGAGGTTGGGGATGAGTCTGGTAGGGTATATAAAAGTGAATATAGGAAAAAGTAAGGTGATGAGGATAAAAAAAAAAAAAAGTAGCAAAAGACGGATATCAGTGGAGGGAGAGGTATAAAGGGGTGACGTTTTCAGATATTTAGGGTGAGATAAGAAAAGATAAGATTTCGTTCGGATTTTTAACCGGGGGGTTTTGCCACCAGGAAAACCCAAAGAAAGTCATCGTCCGAGGACTGTCCTAACTTATTTCCTTTGGGGCCCTTAATTTGTCCCCAGGTGCAACCCACCCCAGTCGACTAATACCCGGGTACCTATTTGTGGGGTAAACAGGACAAAGGTGAAAGGAAACGTGTCGAAATGTTTCCACCCGCGGGAAAATCAACCCGGGCCCCATTGTAAAAGCGGGAGCTTTGCCACCGGCCACGGCCACGTAAATTAGGGGGTCTAGGGAAAGATGAGGTGAATCACAAAACTGTGGGGGGAAAAAGGAAAGGGGTCACTGAGGGTTGGCGGGCAAAAAACACCCAAGGAGAAGGGAAATGAAGATAGTTATACAAACATTTTGGTGGAAGTTGAGTTTGAATTTTTGTAACAAGGAAAAGGGCTGAAGGCAGTGGAGATGTCATGTTGGGGGAAATGTGAAGTGGATTTTTAAACCCTTTGGGGGTCGACAGGTCCTCTCAGAAATTGTTCCATTTGGGCCCAAATTTTAAAAAAAAAAAAAAAAAAGTTTTTTTTTATGAAAAGAAGAGAATCTTTTCCCGATATAATGACACCAAAAGCATAAAATTTGATGGAAAATTTACGGAATTATGTTCCGCGAAGTTAGGGGGTCTGCAAGTTTACCATCGGCGATTTTGCCACTTTGACCCCTATTTTGGGCCAATTCCGTGCACAGTTGACAAAAAACATAACTATTTCGCTAAAACTCCTTTTTTTCTATCGATGAGTACAAGAAACCCCCCATTCCCGTTTCAATTATCCAAAAAAGTGGTCAAATTTAGCAATTTTTCCCAAAAATTTCACACAAATTTCAAAGATGTCAGTTTCCCAAATAGAGCCCCAAATAAAAAAACATTCCTGGCACTAAAATAACAAGTTCTCTGTTCGTTAGTCCATCCCCAGGCCCCTCTTATATTTTTTTGGTTTTCCCGCTTTAAATTTTTTTTCTTACAAAAAAATAAGATTTAGTTATCAGATACTGTATTAGTATAAAAATGGTATAAATAATATCAGCAACTTGTGAAAAAAAAATATTGACTCACCATGACATGTATTTAGACGCTTGCATGATTTGTTTACTTTTAAATTTGGTAAAAATCAAACTTTCTGTACTTTGGGCAATTTAAAGGTATTTTTCATTGAAAAAACCATTTTAAAAAAAAAAATATTCAATTTCGTAATATGTCTTTCGTTTATAAAAATGAGACCAAGAAATAAAATAAACAATAAATACCATATAAAAATGCAGTGCAAAGTCGCTGTTTAATCCAAAAACATGGTGAAAAGTTTTTTTTTTTTTCTATTTGCACTGTTGCTGCGGGTTTTTTTTTTTACTGCGACACGACCACATGCCCCTTCTTTCATATGTAGGCCCCCAGCTTTTCTACTAGATTTGAGGGCGCTAGAATTTAGGCGTATTAGACGTCAAAAACCTGATCGTAAAACGTACTAGTACGTCGAAACCCCCAAAGGGGTTTAAACAGGAATCTGTTTTTTGGAAATTAGGAGGAGGGTTTTGGGGTTACTAAAAGTAAATCCCAAAGGGCTGCTAGATTTGTTTAGGTTTCTTGGGCATTTAGAGAGAATTTGAACAAAATAAGAAGTAGGGTTGGGAGACAGCAAACCCCCCAGGGAGATATACCATCCTGCCAAAGTGGTGTGAAAAAGAAGCCGTCGTAAATTTTTTTTACATGATGTAGGATTGCTGTTTTTTTTTTTTCTGTTCATAAAAAGCAAGATTTTCAGGGACGTCTTGCTATTCTACTTAACTTTGGTCCACACACAGGTTGGGGGGTTTTAAAGAAGAAGATCAACAAAACAGAATGAGTTCAAGAGTTTTTAAAATGATTGGATGGAAAGGGAGGGTAGGGGTCAACCGGGAATGTTTTATATGCTATGTATGTTTTAAAAATAATCACTCTTTGGGCACTTAAATGATTTTTTTTGTAATATAAACATTTTCATTAAATCATCTAACTTTTTTTCAAAATTATAAAGAAACACGTTATTGATTTTAAACACGGTTTATATGCTATCGAGGGGGGGTTGGGGAGAAACATTTGCTTTCTTGGTCCAGCTTAGAGAAAACTGTTGGTTTGGCCCCCGTCACCGCCCTTTTATTTATTTATTTTAAATTTTAACAGATACAAAAGAATACAAAGAAAAAAAGTGGTTAACACTTTGGGGTCGCCAGGCCCCCTCGAGATTGTTTTCAGGGGACCAAATTTAAAAAAAAAAAATTTTTTTCTTATAAAAAAATAGCGAATCTTTCTTTATCATAAAGACACCCAAAGTATGAAATTTGATGGAAAATTTACGGAAATTTGCTCTCGAAGGGTTTGCGGTCTCCAATGTTTTCCTTTGGGGTATTTTGCCCCTTTGGGGCCCCATTTTCGGCCCCAAATTCCCCTGTACTAGTCGACAAAAAATAAAACTATTTCACTGAAATCCATTTTTTCCATCGAATGAGTACAAGAAACCACCCATTTTCCGATTTCACTTCCAAAAAAGTGGTAAGAATTTTGCAATTTTTCCAATTTTACACAAATTTCAAAAGATGCCCAAATTTCAAATAGGTCCAGAATAAACAAGAAAGACATCCCGGCACTAAAATAACATTTCCTCTGTTCATTGTCACATCCCACCCCCCTTAATTTCTTTGCTTTCCCCTTTAAAATTTTTTTCTCAAAAAAAATAGAAGTTTTTGTTTGGCAGACTACTGCTTTAGTGTAGAAATGGATAAATAATTCGTGCCTAGAAAGAAATTGATTCACCAGTTGACGTGTTTGGATCAAGCATGATTTGTTTTCTTTTGAACTTTGGCAAAAATCGAAAATTTCTGCTACTTTGGCTCAAATTTCAAGGTACTTTTCATTTTGAACCAATCAAACATCTAATTTCTGTAAAATGTTTCCATTCTATAAAATAAGACGGAAAACAAAATACAACCATAAAAAACCTACGAAAATACTTTTGCAAAGCGTGTTTTAAAACCAAAATACGGTCAAAGTTTTTTTTTCTCATTCGCACTGTGTGTGCAGGGTTTTTTTTTATACCGAAAACCACCACATGACCCATTCCTTATATGTAGGCCCACCAATTTTTTTTTGAGATTTTAGGGGCTAGAATTTTTTCATACTAGTAGTCAAAAACCCCGGGTGGGGCTGAACATTCGGCCCCAACCCCAAAAGGGTTTGTGTAACATCCAAAGCCCCTTGTATGCGGTATTATGGGGAAGGCTTAAAATTAACTTAAGATTAACTAAGCACCAGTATGAAAAACAGTACAGAATGGATCACATAACCAGAGACCAAACAAAATGTTACTCGTCAATTCTAACCAGCCTGATAAGAAGGGCTAAAAAATTGTATTATGAGAACAGATTATCCAACTTAAAAGGTGATATAAAAAAGACCTGGAAAACCCTATCAGAAATTCTAGGAACAAAAAAGATATCACGAAATAGCATAATTGAACTAACAAAACCAGATGAAACAGCAAACCAACTGAAACAGCAAACAGAGTCAATGAATTCTTCTCCACCATAGGAAAAAACCTTGCCAATAAAATCCCAAGCTCAAATACCCCACCCAATGACTACCTCACTGGCAACTACTTGAACACTCTGTTCCTAGCTCCAACTAACCCAACTGAAGTCTCCCTTATTATCAACACACTAAAAAACAAGACAGGAGATTTAAATACCTTACCACCCTTTATATACAAAAAAGCATCACAAGTGCTGTCACCAATCATTGCAACACTCTTCAGCAAATACATCTAATCCTGTACCTTCCCTACAGTTCTCAAAATAGCGAGGGTCACCCCGATCCATAAAGGAGGAGACCAAACAGAGTTGAATAACTATAGGCCAATATCCAACTTACACTCTCTCTCAAAAATCTTCGAAAAATTAATTCATAAACGAATCTATTCCTACATCATCTCCCACAACATACTCAACCCCTGTCAGTTTGGGTTAAGGTCTAATAAAAATACGAATGATGCTATTATACACATGCTAGAACAAATATACACTGCACTAGAGAAAAAAGAAGTCCCACTGGAGATCTTCATTGATTTACGTAAAGCTTTTGATACAGTTGACCATGACTTGCTCCACATAAAATTGTCGCACTAAGGTATAAGAGGGCACTCCCTCAACTACCTCAAGTCATACCTCAGCAACAGAAGCCAATGTGTGTACACAAACGGAGCAAACTCTTCCGCACAGCCAATTACAGTTGGTGTCCCACAGGGAAATGTCCTTGGCCCTCTTCTCTTTCTCATTTACATAAATGACCTACTAAATGCATCACAACTACTCAAACCCACACTATTTGCAGATGACACTACATACGTCTTCTCTCACCCGAGCCCAGTCACGCTAGCCAATACTGTGAATACCGAATTACAGAAAATATCTACCTGGATGAGGACTACCAAACTTACTCTCAACATTGACAAAACCTACTTCATTCAGTTTGGTAACAGAGCTACAGATGTCCCTCTTAACATAATGATAAATGGATCACCTATCACAAAGCTCACAGAGGGAAAATTCTTAGGAATCCACTTTGATAATAGACTCAAATTTCAAACACATTTACAACAAATTTCCAAGACCGTAGGCATACTATCGAAGATACGGTACTATGTTCCACAGATGTAGTACATACATAAACAATACAATGGGACTTGATGAATGAAACATTAACAGCATAACACTTACCTTTATTGGCGATTCTTCTTAGTGTATGGAAGACTGGAGGAGGAGAGAGATTGGATTATTGTTTGGATGGGGAATCCCCTTCCATCAACACCTCAGGTACCAATTGCTTTTCTATGGTTACTTCTCTTCTCTGTTTCTTAATGCCACTAGGACCAGCTTGAGAGTCACTGGAGTCCTGTCTCACAAAAAAACTGTCCAGAGAGCTCTGTTTCTGGTGTCTCTTTAAAACTTCCCTAAAATGGGCCAAGACTTTGTCACTGTACATGTTGCCAACATGGCTTGTCAGGGTGATATTTCTCCATAAATCTTTCTATCTTACCCCACATTTCAAAAATCTCCTTAATTTCTGAAGAAGGCACCTTCTTCCATCTCTCTTCCTCCTCATCTGCAGCAAGATTTTGAGCTGCGATCTGTTGCTCTTCCTGCTGAAGCTCTTACAGCTCCTCAGTGGTGAGCTCTTCATTGTGGTCCTCCAACTCTTCCACATCCTCCAAACTCACATCCAACCCCATGGAACTCCCAAGTGCCACAATAGAGTTCACAACTGACAAAGGCTCATCAGGGGCTGCCTCAAACCCTTTATAATCCCTCTTCTGGACACAGTCTGGCCACAATTTTCTCCAAAGCAGAGTTCGAAGTCTTGGTAGTCACTCCCTCCCAAGCCTTACCTATAAGGCTTACACAATGGAGAATGCTGAAGTGTTCTTTCCAAAAATCTCTTAGGGTCAAGTGAGTGTCTGAGGTCACATTAAAGCACCTTTCAAACATTGCTTTGGTGTAGAGTTTTTTAAAGTTTGAAATGACCTGCTGGTCCATGGGCTGGAGGAGAGGAGTGGTATTCGGGGGCAAGAACTTTACTGTGATGAACCCAAACTCCTTCAGAATTAGATCATCCAAGTTTGGAGGATGAGCAGGTGCATTCCATTAACTAGGAGGCACTTGAAACCAATTTCTTTTCAGGAAGGTAATTCTTCACAATAGGGCCAAACACTTCATTGAACCACTTGACGAAAATTTCTCTCATGACCCATGCCTTACTATTAGATTTCCAAAACACACACAATTTACTCTTCATAACATTGTTTTTCTTGAACACTCTGGGATTTTTCAGAATGGTACATTTAGTAATGGCTTCACTTTAAAATCCCCACTAGCATTAGCACAGGACATTAGTGTCAGCCTGTCTTTCATAGGTTTGTGTCCTGGCAGTGCCCTTTCTTCCTGAGTAATGAAGGTCCTCATTGGCATTTTCTTCCAAAAGAGGCCTGTTTTGTCACAACTGAACACTTGTTCAGGTTTCAGTCCTTCAGCCCTATTGTACTCCTTGAATTCCTGCACTTTTTTTTTTCAGCTGCTTTTTGGTCCAAACTGGCAGCCTCACCATGCCTTATCACACTGTGCATGCCATTTCACTTCTTAAATCTCTCAAACCAGCCTTTGCTGGCCTTAAATTCACTCACATCACCACTAGTTGCAGGCAATTTCTTTACCAAATCATCATGCAACTGCCTAGCCTTTTCACAAATAAGCGACGTCATAAGACTGTCTCCTGCTAATTATTTCTCGTTTATCCACACCAATAATAACTTCTCAACATCTTCGAGTACTGGTGATCTCATTTTTGTCAGTATATTTACCACCTTTGCAACAACAGCATCCTTGATTTCCTTTTTCTTGGCAATGATGGAAGATATGGTTGTACAGGATTTGTTATACATCCTGGCCAGTTTGCCCACACGTACGCCACTTTCATATTGTTCAATGATGTTTTTCTTAAATTCAATCATATTTCTCACCTTCTTTACCACAGGCTTGGCACTAGGAGCTTTCTTTGGAGCCATGGTAACTTATTTAGCACTTGCAAGCACTAAAATGAATGGAATATTATGAAATATTTCGTATGAACACGTGAGGGAACCGTCGCTCACTGGTAAACAATGGCACACTGGCTGGGAAGGGAGGCCGAGTCGGCTCAGAGCCATGAGTACGTGTCCAGGACAAAAGACGATTAGCGAGTTAACGGACCATTTGCGAGCCAATGTCTAGATGAAATAACCGGACTATTTCCGAAATGGACGACTTTCAGGCCGAACGATTATTGAGGGACCACTGTATTTCATTCATTCTAGTGTATATATCATGTTTCAATGTTATTAATATTGTTTATTATATCATATGATGATACATAAATAAGCTGTATAGATGATATTAGCGAAATATTGAAGTACACCTACCATCTGACTTACGGCGTGCCCACTCGACTTACGCCCACTCGACTTACGACCGTGTTTTTTATGCCAAATTTCTGGGAAATAAACAACTATTTGTGTTGTACACAGTGTTTATCCTAAACCTTACAGTATAAAATACAGTACTAACAGCATAAAAAGTAAAGTAAAACATGAAATACCAAAATAAAACAATAAAATAAAGTCATTACAAAAATGTTTTGTTGATATTCAGTAGTAAAGTTTGACTTACGACCATTTCGACTTACGACTGGTTTCTCGGAACCGAACTCGGTCGTAAGTCGGATGGTAGGTGTATCTTGTTAGCCTCCTGAGAGCTGGGAATGGATTAATTGCATTTCAATTAATTTAAATGAGGAAAATTGACTCTGCAAACGAATAAATCCAGTTGATGAGGGTAAAAGGGTGAGTGGTGTACTTAGGAGTCTGTGGAGACAAAGAACTTTGTCTGTGGAAGCAAAGAGGGGAATGTATGAGAGTATAATTATACCAACACTCTTATATGGGTGTGAAGCATGGATAGTGAATGTTGCAACTAGGAGAAGGCTGGAGGCAGTAGAGATGTCATGTCTGACGGCAATGTTTGGTGTGAATTTAATGTAGAGAATTCATAGTTTGGAAATTAGGAGGAGGTGCAGGATTACCAAACTATTATCCAGAGGGCTGAGGAGGGGTTGTTGAGATGGTTCAGACATATAGAGAGGGTGGAACAAAATAGAATGACTTTGAGAGTGTATAAATCTGTAGTGGGGGGAAGGTGAAGTAGGGGGAAGGGGGGTTAAGGAGGTTTTGTGTGCGAGGGGCTTGGACTTCTAATAAGTACGTGTGAGCGTATTTGACAGGAGTAAATGCAAACAAATGGGTTTTAATACTTGACATGTTGTTGGAGTGAGAGCAAAGTAACATTTATAAAGGGATTCAGGGAAACTGGTGAGCTGGACTTGAGTCCTGGAGATGGAAAGTACAGTGTCTGCACTATGAATGAGGGATGTTAATGTTGCAGTTTTATAACTGTAGTGAAAGCACACCTCTGGTAAGACAGTGATGGAGTAAATGAAGAAGAAAGTTTTTCTTTTTCGGGCCACCCTGCCTTGGTGGGAATCGGCCCATGTGTTAATATAAAAAAAAAATTTAATAATTTTCAAACAAAAATCCCAGCCCCCACAATTTTTCAGCCTTCAAATAACCCCCCCTTTCCAATTTTTTTGACTTTGAGCACAAGTTTCTGAGCCCCTTCTAAAACCCACTTAAAAGCCTTAAAAAAAACCTTAAAGGGTTAGGCGGTTTTCACAACTTTGATGGAAAACAGTTTAAACCCAGCTTAAAAAAACAAAAAACCAGCGCGATCCAACAACCCCTTTAACCAACAAAAAAGGGTGTGCAAGTGGCAGGAAATACCTTATTCATTAAAAATTTTATTACAAACCTCATTTTACAACCTGGGGTTTTCAAAGGCCTTTTATCCCAGGTGTAATGGGAGCAAAGAAAACAGCAAAAAATTTTAGATTATATAACCCTTTCCCCAAAATTTAAGAACAGCAATTTTGTACCCCCTATGTACATTTATAAGTTAGTGCCCGCAGGGTAAGAAAGGGCAGAAAAAAAGCCACAAGATACGCCGTGCTTAAACCCCAGCTCTAGAAGGGGAAGGGACAAGGGCGACGGAGAGCGGTACCCCCACAAAAACCTCTGCAATTCCCAAATCCCCCCCCTTTCTTTTTTGGCTAAAAACCTGGTCACTATTTGAACGATGGGGCCCCAAATCATCAACTCTTCCAAACCGGGGTTCGATGGTTGGGGGGATACCCTTTGTAAATGAGGGTGTGTCCATGCGCCGAATAAAGGTTACGAACTCTTTGATCCCCAAAACCCCCACCCCCGAGAAGGGGCCAGATTAGGCTGCCCCCTCCCTTGGTAACCGTGCGCCCATGGCCCAAAATAAGGGGCCCGCCTATACCTTCCCACCCCCAAACCCCTTAGATGACCTAAAGCTTTCCTGGTGGCCCAAACCCAAACCCTAAACTTAGAGTGAGACAGCAGCCCAGACAGGCTAGCATAGGCCCAAAAGTTTACAGGGGAAAAAGGAAACCCGCACCCCCTCCTAAAAAAAAACCCCCACATCGGGGGGATAAAAAAAAGAGTTTGGGAAAGGGGTTCCCAAAAATACATCCAAACCCTAAATAAAATATTAAAACTAGACTCTTGAAAAAAGAGTCTGCCAAACAATTTTTCTTTTCCCCGGCAAATTTTTAAATTTTTTTATATTGTAGGGCTGCGCCTGAGCCCAATGCATAAGCCTTTGTTGTAAATTTTTTCAGGGTTTGGGAAAGATAACTAAGGGTTTGACCCGAAAGCCTGTGACCCCCTTTCGTTGTCTGGCCCACATAAACTTCAAAAAGCTCCAAAGAATTCCAGCGCGGGGCTTCTTTTTAAATTTGGAGAGAAATTTTCTGATGGGCGGGAATTTTGGCCCTGAAAAGTTTTGGTTTGGGCGCAGCCCTTGTTCCTAAATTTGAAATTTTTTCCCGCCCCCAACCCCCAAACCCTCAAAAAGCTTTAAAACCTGTAATAAAAAAGGGTTTTGGGGGAAGTCGGGGAACGGGGAAAAGGGTCAGAGCACAAAAAATCTTTTTGTTTTTAAAAAAAGCATGTTAAAATCTGAGCCCAAATTTAAAAGGGAATTTTATATGGAAAGAGAGTAAGAGGGGAACAATATTGAAAAATTCTTACGGGAATCTTCGGGTAAAATCCTTTCATGCCGGGAAAGTTTTAAGGGGTTTTTCCCTATCATGAGGAACTGGATAATTTTTAAATTTCAAAAGGAACTTTAGCAATTTTAGGTGCAACTTCCCAAAAACCTATTTCAGGGCCCCTGGGAAAGGGACGTGGCCGGGCCCAAAGGGAAGTTTTTTAAAATAAATTAACTGTTAATTGGGAATTTTTAAAAGGTCCAAACAGAGCTTTAAGCCCTAAGTTGGTTTTATCCCAAGTATCAGACCCCCAAAAACAATACCCTTCTAAGGAAATGCTGCCGTCCCTTTCCCAAGCCCCTTAATGGGCCTGATGGACGGTTTTTTGGAATGAAGAGGGGGTTTTTTTTCATTCCGAAGGGGGTAATTTTTAAACTGATAAGGGCCCTTTCCGGGAAATTTACGAAGGCAGAATTTCCCTTTCGCCTTATCTTTCAAAGGTACCTGATAGAAACCCTTTTAAAGGAGATCAAATTTGGACCCCAAAAGGGGCCTTCCCCAAAAAGTCAATTACTTTCATCCAAAGACGAGGAAGAGGGAAAGCATCGAAATTTGTGCCCTCGTTCCTTTACGGTTTCTGTGCACATACGAAACCCCCCAAATCAGCCTTTTTTATGGGGAGAACTTTGAACCCATGGACTAGATGACTCCCCACAAAAACCATGTTCTAAAAAGAAGTCTACTTCCGGTGAATTTCCCTTTGCTTTTCAGGATTAGCTTTTTGGGGGAGAGTTTAATTGGTTTAGTTTTTCCCCAAAATTTTACATATGGAAAACCAAAGTACATTTTTTCCCGGAAAACATCCAAAAAATTTTAAAGGAAATGACTTTTAAAAGCTCATTTTAAATTGGTTGTTTTTTCAGATTTTTCCATCCATTAACGGGCTAGGATTTTTAGGGGACAGAATTTGAAAGTTTATTTATTAATTTCAGAGTTGGGAGTGAAAAGGGAGCAGAGTTGCCCTCAGAGGTAGGGGCCCGGGCATTACGGGGAAATTTTATCGGTTTTTGAAGGCCTTAAATTGATTAATTTTGGTAAGTTTTTTTTTTTGAGGCTTATCAATGGGAGCAAAACCACAAAATTTTTAAATCAGATTAATCAAATTACAAACGCATATTTTCCCCGTAAATAGTTTTCAAGGTGTGGCCGGGGTATATTTCCCTGCCAAAAACCCCCTTTGGTCTCCTTTTTTGGAAGGAGCGGAAATGTGCCAATTCTGTCATACCTCTTTTTCTCTTTTTTTGGGACTATTTTTAAGGTTACCCGGGGCTAACTCACTTTGCCACCTGCAACCTTAAAAGACGGGTTGTTAGGTGCTGGGGCTTACGTCTTCCCACCCAACCCTTTCCCTTTGGGGCCCCCGAAGAGGACCTCGAAAAATTGTCCCCAAAAGTTTAAAGCTCAAAGGACTATCCCCTGAAGATCTTGCACCGTCTTCGTACTGAGAACAGCAACAACGGAAAAAAAGAGATTACCCCCTTTCTGTCGGAAAATTGCATGAAAAAAACTTCTAATCATTTTTTTTTAAATGTTTGGGGGAAACCCTTTTCCAAGGCCCCTTGGGGACTGAGGATAAAAGGGGAGTGGATAAGTTTGAATTATCCCTAACCTAGTTAATCCTTCCCTTAAAAGCTTTGGCAGTGAAGTTAGTAACCCTTTTTCACTTTGTATAGTTTTTTTAATGCCAAAAAAAGAAATGAATTTTGTTTTAAAACTTGGGGAATCTTTATATTGATACTACAAATAGGGGGGGTTTCTTCAGGGTATCGGTTACTTTATCCATAATTTTTAAATAAAAAATGGTTTCCAAAACTTTTTTTCGTAGGTATGGACCTAACAATCTATAATTAAATCTGCAAAAGGTTTTTCCTCAGCAGGGATGGGGTTTGGGGAGGTGCGGGTTTAAGGAAGGGCCAAGGGTTTTTTTAAATTTTCGCCCTTCTCGGCAAAACCAAATAGGGTTCTTCACAAACTTTCTTTAATTTGGGGGCCCAAAAAATTTTTTTTTGAATTTTAAAACAAAAGGGTTTTTTTTAATTCCTAAGTGAACCCCCCTAATGACGTATTATGAGCTATATTTAAAACTGAGGTTATACTTGGTTGGAACCCCCTAAAACCCGTTTGTATAATTGCGGCCCTCTGTCTCCTTCCCCGTCCCCAGTGCAGACCAAATAAAAAATTTTTTTTCTTTATACTTGCTGATGACCCCAAAAAGGATTTACCCTTTGGGTGCCCAAAAGCGAATTTTAAAGAAGGGGGCCTTTCGTTGTTCCTCCCGGAAGGCTTCCCCCCCGGGCATGGAAAAAAAAAGACCCTCTGGGAATCCTGCAACCTTTGGGGAAAAAGGGAAAGGGTGGATCGGGGTCTGTTCACTTGGGTCTACGAGGCTCTGGGCCGTTTTTTTCCCCGAAAAAAAATGTGGCTATTTCCCAATCGGGGTCGGGCCAAGGATAGGTCAACATTCCTCCAGACAACCCTTGGGGGGGTTTTGCCCGGGTTTTGGCCCAACCCCAAAGGGGAAAATTAATCATTTTAGGGGTTAGGCCCGAAAATAACATAGTAATTTATTACCCAGTAATAACATAGAAATTTTCCCTGGGGAAACCCTTTTTAGCACCTAAAAGTCAAGGGACCCCGTGTAATAATTTTCACTGTACATAAATTTTTTCAAAGGAAAAAGAATTTTAAAGCCCTCCCTTGCCCTTCCCAATTTAAAAAAGAGGAATTCAAAAAAAGTATTTTCCCGAAAGGGGTTTAAAAATTTTCCCCCTTTTTTCAAGTTACAATATGCTTTCCCGTATCTCTAAAGGTATTTTCTTTGTTGGGTTTGGGTTTTTTTTAAAGGGAAAAAAAGACTTTCGCAATAAAAAAGGGGCCATAAACCCTTTTTTTAAATTTCTAGGGGGCTTTTTTTTGGGGAAAATTTGGTTTTTCCCCCGGGTTTTAGGTTTTTGGGGGCAGTTGGAAATGATGGACCTCTTTATTGCCCTGAAGCAGAAAGACGGGTTGCCCTTTTCTCCCTTATGACGTTTCAAGTGGTGTTGTTTCTGGCTGGTGCCTCTCTGGATAATTTTTGTCGGATCTCCATAAGTAAATTTGCCTCCCGCAGGGGACCATAAAGTTTAGAAGCGTGGCCACCCGGGGGACTTTGGGTTGGGTGACGTTGACGCTCTCCCCCCGGTTTGGGACTTCAATTTTCCAATGTTGCGATCTCTGCTCACGCCCCGTGTTTAAAAGGAGACGGGGGGCCCGCGGAAAAAGGGGCGGTTCGTTTCGAAGGTAACAGCCCCCCTGGCTTTCCTCCAATGCAGTGGTTTTAAATCACGATCCTGCAGAAAGACAAAGAAAACCCCGGGGCCCCCCCAGAAATCCAGCAGGTTTCAAACAAAAATAAGCTGACCACTCCTCCAAAATTAAGACAAACCCCTCGCTTTTCCAAAAGGGTTTAAAAACTTTGGTTTGCTGGGCCCCACAAAGTCCACCAGGGATTGACCCGATGCCGCCTTTCAAAATTTTAACTTACGATAATTTTGCTGGGGGTACATGTATTTTGCCCCAAAAACGGGTCTTCACTATTTGATTTAAAAAAGGGAATTTAGGGGGTTAGTTAATTTCCGACGTAAATTTTCCCGGCCCTTTCCCCTTTAAGCTGTATGAAACCACCCTGCCCTTCTGTTCCGGGGCCCCCTCAAGGCCCCCGAGCCGATTTTCGAAACTTTTTGAAAAAAAAGCTCTGGTTCGGGCCCCCATTTAAGCGGGGGGGCAAGCTGACCTTTTTTGTAAAAGAAATCGTTTTTACCCGAATGCGAAAAAAAGCCCCCTTTTCTTTCCCCAAAATTTTTCCCTTTGCGAATGCCTCTGTTCCCCATTTTCTCCCGCGTGATTTTTTCCAGCCCAAATGCCAAGGACGGGTGATTCACCCTTTTGGACAACCAGCTGCACTATATGATCATCTTTCTCCAAGGTGATTTCTTTTCCCCATGCCAGAACAAAGGGGGTTTTTTCCCTAGCTCCCGTTTTGGGGGGGAGGAGTTTGATGTGCCTTTTCTTCTTCAAAAATTTCAGGGAATAAGTGAACGCAGTTGGGGCAGCTGTAAGAGGGGCTTTATAGGGGAAAGCCCAATGGGAAAGAGGGAATTTGCCAAACAACCTGTTTGGGACAATTTTTGGTAGGTTAAGCAAAATATATGCCGACAAACCCGGCGTCCCGACTCGTCAAAGGGGGCATAAGTTTTTCGCTATGACAGTTAAAGAATTTCCCCCAAAGTAAAAAGTTAATTTGGGAGAACCCTTAGGAATGCAAAAAACGATTTTCAAAAAATACGCAAACAAGCCCAAAACCGACTGACACAAAAATTTACCGGCGAAGCGAGCACCCCAAACCCAAACTAGTAGCGAGCTTTTTGCCCATCCCCAAAAAATAGCAAGGTGAACAAAGCAATGACACGCAAAATTTTTAAAAACGAAGCGAAACAGCAAGCTACCCCAATGTTTCCCGAAAAAGCTTCACCCTAAGGGTCAACCGTTTTTCTAAGCCACTCCAGCTCTCGGACAGGCCCCATATTTTCAACCTAGGATTTCAAAAGGCCTGTTAACCCAGGTTTTAATGGGAGCAAAAAAAAACACAGCAGAAAAAAAATTTAAGATTTATTTTCCTTCCCAATTTAGAAAAAGCAAAAAATTTTTCACTAAATTCGTAATTTAAATATAGTGGGGACGTCCCCGGAAACAAGGCAGAAATAAAGCCACAAATTGCGCCCTGCTTTAACCAGCTCTAGAAAGGGAATGACAAGGGGAGACAGGGAAAAGGGTATCCACAAAAAACCTTGCGTTTTCCCCAAACCCCCTTCTTTTTGGGTAGAACCTGGTCACTAGTTGGGAAAGATGGGGGCCCCCCCATCAACCCCCTTAGCAAAAATGGTCGCTTTGGGTTGGGGGGGATAGCCTGGGAAAAAGAGGGTGTGTCCATGGGGCCAATAAAGGGTTTCGTACTCTTTGCATGCCCCACCTCACTACAACCCAAAATAGGCCCCAGAATTTAAAAAAGAAACAATATTACAATAAAAAAAAGCCCCCCAGTTTCAGGAGGGGGGTTGAACTCGCAGTGATCATAAAAAATCCCAAAAGACATGAGGTAACCCGCCCCCAAACCCTGGGTTTTTTTTCAATCATGTCATTACAATTTTCTTGGGGTTACAATATATATTGCAAGTAAACCCCCTTTTTTCCCCTAAATTGGTTTACTCCCCCCTTTACATTGATGTACCTTTTAATAATTTCTAGGACTACCGGTTTCCCGCCAAGTGGTGTTAAAAAAGGAAAATGTAAAGTTTTTCATGATGGTTGGATTTCTGTGTTTTTTTCTGTCTCATTTCACATGCAAGATTTTAGGTAGTCCTTTTCTTTAATTTAAATTCCCAATTTTGGCCCCAAAAAAACATACATGTTCAAGCAAATATTTTACAAACCCCTTTGGGTTTTCTTCTTTTTTCTTTCTATTCTTGTTTTTTGTTTAAATTTTCTCTTTCCTCAAGGAGGCCTGGTCACAGAAAACCGGGCCCGGGGGCGTTTACCCCCGGGAAATCTCCGAGGTTTAAAATCCCGGGAAACTCTCAGAAACCCGGCCATGGGGGGTCCATTTTTTACCACGCTCTGGGAAACCCAAGTGGAAAAAAAAGGTTGTTTTTTTACAGTATGAATTTTTAATTTTAAAAAAACAGAATTTACCAAGGGATTTTTTTCCGATTTAAAGTTTTTTAGGATCTCTTTTAACCCGTAAAAAAGTCCCAAAGTATACAGTTTGGCCCCGGTTTAATATTAATCCCTTTTAAAAGCTTTTAGAATACCCATTAAAATTTGAAAACCGAATCAATTTTCCTCATAAGAAATAATGAAAATCAAATTAATCCATGCAAGACACCCAAAAGTATGAAAAAAAAAATTTTACTACATGAAATATTAAGTTTAATGCAATAGAATAATTACAATAACAATAAAATAATTGACACTTACCTTTAACCCTTTCAGGGTCCGTCCCGTAGATCTATGGCTTTACGGTGAGTGTCCAAACCGTAGATCTACGCCATGAGCTCAGCTCACTCTGATAAACTGTGAGTGGTACATTTGGGCCTAGATATGAGAGAATACATCTATGTGGTATGTGTGCACCACATAAAACAGATCCTGCAGCACACTGTGTATAATGAGAGAAAAAAAATGAAATCATGATTTTTCGATTAAAACAGCAACTTTGCAGTGTTTTTTCGTATGTTTTTTATAGTTGTATTTGCAATTTCTTGGTCTCATTTGATAGAATGGAAGACATATTACATAAATAGAGATGATTTTGATTGGTTTTAGCACTGGAAATGGCTTGAAACTGAGCTCAAAATAGCGGAAATGTTAAATTTTTGCTGATATTCAAGAGTAAACAAACGACCTCACACGTCTAATACACGTCAGCTGGTGGGTCTAATATACATTCACAAATATGGTGATGATATTTAAACAATTATTACAATATTGCATAACAGTAAATCTTCTATTTTTTGGTGTGAATAAAAATTCATTATGTGAATAAAAAATCAAAATGGAATTTATTTGTAAAGCCTCAAAACATAACTAATGAACAGAGGAAATGTTAGTTTAGTGCCAGGAATGCCTACATTGTTTATTCTGGACCCTATTTTGAAATTGGAATATTTTGAACTTTGTGTTAAATTGGCCAAATTAACAATTTCCGATCACTTTATTTTGTAGTTGAAACAGTTGACTTGGTGATTTCTTGTGCTCAATCGATAGAATAGAAGTAATACTAGTGAAATAGCTAAGAATTTGGTTGATTGGAATAATGTAATTGGCCTAAAATGGGAGTCAAAGTCGGCAAAATCGCCGATTCGTAAATATCGCTGACACATCAAAATTCGCGAGAGCATAATTTCGTCAATTTTCCACCAAATTTCGTACTTTTTGTTTTATTACCTTCACAAAAAGATTCTCTACGATTTCATAAGAAAAAATAATTTTTTTTTTTGAAAATTCTTGGACACTGGTGCGTGACTCCAGATTTGGGCCTTGGACCCTGAAAGGGTTAATGAAGATCTGGTGATGATTGATGGGATGGGAGGAGAGGAGAGGTGTTAGTGTTTAGAAGGGGAATCCCCTTCCATTAGGACTTGAGGTAGCAAGTCCTTTTCTGGGTTACTTCCCTTCTTCTTTTAATGCCACTAGGACCAGCTTGAGAGTCACTGGACCTCTGTCGCACAACAAATCTGTCCATAGAGCTCTGTACCTCCCGTTCCTTTACGATTTGTCTAAAATGGGCCACAACATTGTCATTGTAATAGCTGTGTTAGGGTGATTTTCATCCATAAAGGTTTGCACTTCAACCCACTGTGCACACATTTCCTTAATTTTTGAAGTAGGCACAATGTATTCCACAACTGGTATAGGCTTCTCAGGGTTAGCCCCAAACCCTTCAAAATCTTTCTTAATTTCCATACTAATTCTCACCCTTTTTACCACAGGGTTGGCACTAGAAGCTTTCTTGGGGCCCATGGTGACTTATTTTGCAGAAACAAGCACCAAACACAGTGATAATATGGATAATATGGAATGTACCGAATGTATCCTTAGATGCACGCACACTGGCTGGCTTGTAAACACTGGCACACAAGGGGCAGTTCAGGCCACACGTGGACAGGTCTCGTACGAATCGTATCGAATACCGGGTTTTCAATCGAATACCAAGGAAAATTTTTTGCGATATAATGCATCGAATACCGGATTTATCGAATACCGATGCCATCAAATACCGGGGGTCCACTGTATATACGTTTTTTCAACATTTGAAAGTATGTAAAAAAAGTAGATCTTCTTTTTGTTTTTTACATTTGAAAATGTGTAAAAAACTTTGATCTACTTTTTTTTTTGTTATATTTGAAAATATGTAAAAAAAATTAGATCTACTTTTGTAGCACTACACATGTGAACGTAGATCTGCCTGGACCGTTTTAGGGTTAACATACGCCCATAAATTTGGGAGATTTGTGAATGTCACTGTTCAGCCAAGTGCACTTCACTAAGATAAATTATGTTTAACAATACAGTGGACCCCCACATAACGATCACCTCCGAATGCGACCAATTATGTAAGTGTATTTATGTAAGTGCGTTTGTACGTGTATGTTTGAGGGTCTGAAATGGACTAATCTACTTCACAATATTTCTTATGGGAACAAATTCGGTCAGTACTGGCACCTGAACATACTTCTGGAGTGAAAAAATATCGTTAACCGGGGGTCCACTGTAGTTACATACAGTGGACCCTCGACTAACGCTATTAATCTGTTCCTGAGAGCTCATCGTTAGTCAAAATAATCGTTAGTCAAGTTAATTTTCCCCATAAGAAATAATGGAAATCAAGTTAATCCGTGCAAGACACCCAAAAGTCTTGAAAAAAAAAATTTTTAACACATGAAATATTAATTTTAATACACACAAACTGAAGAAGACATGCACAGTTACATGACACTTACCTTTATTGAAGATCTGGTGATGATTGATGGGATGGGAAGAGGGGAGTGTGTTGATGGTCTTAGTGTTTAGAAGGGGAATCCCCTTCCATTAGGACTTGAGGTGGCAAGTCCTTTTTCGGGGTTACTTCCCTTCTTCTTATAATGCCACTAGGACCAGCTTGAGAGTCACTGGACCTCTGTCGCACAACATATCTGCCCATAGAGGCCTGTACCTCCCGTTCCTTTATGACATTCCTAAAGTGTTTCACAACATTGTCAGTGTCACCATTAAACACTTGTTCAGGTTTGGGTCCTTCACTGTCTATGTACTCCTTGAATTCCTGCACATATTTTTCAGCTGCTTTTTGGTCCAAACTGGCAGCCTCACCATGCCTTATCACACTATGTATGCCACTACGATTCTTAAATCTCTCAAACCAACCTTTGCTGGCCTTAAATTCACTCACATCACCACTAGTTGCTGGCATTTTTCTAATTAAATCGTCATGCAACTTCCAAGCCTTTTCACATATGATCGCTTGAGAGATGCTATCTCCTGCTATCTGTTTTTCATTTATCCATACCAATAACAGTTTCTCAACATCTTCTATCACTTGCGATCTCAGTTTCGAAAACATAGTTGCACCTTTGGCAAGAACAGCTTCCTTGATTGCCGTTTTCTTGGCCACAATAGTAGCGATGGTTGATTGGGGTTTTGTGTACAGCCTGGCCAGCTCGGAGACATGCACTCCACTTTCATACTTAGCAATGATCTCTTTCTTCATATCCATAGTAATTCTCACCCTTTTTGCTGTAGGGTTGGCACTAGAAGCTTTCTTGGGGCCCATGGTGACTTATTTTGCAGGTGCAATCACTAAAAAGGCTGTGATAATATGAAATGTTCTGATTGTATGCTTGGAAGCGACCGTGGTGGCTGGCTGGCTTGTAAACACTGGCCAGAAGTGGACGCGTCTCAGATGGAACGAATAGTGTTGGTCGAGTTTTTTAGTGCTAATCGAGGCAAAATTTTTGCGATAAAATGTATCGCTAGTCAGATTTATCGTTAATCGATGACATCGCTGGTCGAGGGTCCACTGTACAACTATTATTACTCCAACTGGAATAATATTCCAGACATAGTGAACATTGATCCAGTTATCCTATACAGTGGTACCTTGGGGTACGAACTTAATTTGTTCCAGAAGGCTGTTCGAGTTCTGTTAACGAACGAATTTGTTCCCATAAGGAATAATGTAAATTAAATTAATCCTTTTCAGACCCCCAAAAATACACCTACAAAACCACTTACATAAATACACTTAAATAAATGTTCGAGTTTTGGGCTGATCGTATCCTGAGGTACCACTTTATATCTATATGATATTTTTACATTATATTATTCATGAGTTACTGATACTGGAAAATATATGCAGTCTGAAATGAATAAAACTGTGTATGAATATTCTTTCTGTGTATGAATACTATACTGTGTATGAATATTCTTTCTGTGTATGAATACTATACTGTATGAATATTCTTTCTGTGTATGAATACTATACTGTGTATGAATATTCTTTCTGTGTATGAATACTAAACTGTGTATGAATATTCTTTCTGTGTATGAATACTATACTGTGTATGAATATTCTTTCTGTGTATGAATACTATACTGTGTATGAATATTCTTTCTGTGTATGAATACTATACTGTGTATGAATATTCTTTCTGTGTATGAATACTATACTGTGTATGAATATTCTTTCTGTGTATGAATACTATACTGTGTATGAATATTCTTTCTGTGTATGAATACTATACTGTGTATGAATATTCTTTCTGTGTATGAATACTATACTGTGTATGAATATTCTTTCTGTGTATGAATACTATACTGTGTATGAATATTCTTTCTGTGTATGAATACTATACTGTGTATGAATATTCTTTCTGTGTATGAATACTATACTGTGTATGAATATTCTTTCTGTGTATGAATACTATACTGTGTATGAATATTCTTTCTTTATATGAATATTCATACTGTATAAATGATCTTTAATACATCTAGAAAACTGAGAGAGCTTTTCCTCAAGTATTTTCATGCATTTTACAACATAACACTCAGTACTGTATTTTATCATGCTGTATTTTGACAAAATTTCTCTCTCACATGACTTCCGATGTGTCACAGAAGACTGATTTTTTTTTTGTAAGAACTCTTTTGGAAAATTATCCAGCCTGTAGTTACTGGAGTGCCCCAGGGTAGTGTCCTAGGCCCACTCCTCTTTCTCATCTACATCAATGATCTCCCCAATGTATCCCAACTACTTAAACCAGTTCTATTTGCAGACGACACTACTTGTGTCTACTCCCATTCAGTCCCAGCATACTTAGAGACACTGCAAACAACGAGCTGCTAAAAATATGTACTTGGATGATGACCAACAAACTCACTCTTAACCCTTTGAGGGTCCGTGCCATAGATCTACGGCTTTATGTTGAGGGTCCAAACCGTAGATCTACGTCATGAGCTCAGCTCACTCTGATAAGCTGTGAGTGGTAAATTTTGGCCTAGATATGAGAGAATACATCTATGTGGTAGGTGTGCACCACATAAAACAAATCCTGCAGCACATAGTGCATAATGAGAGAAAAAAACTGAGACCATAATTTTCAATTAAAACAGCAACTTTGCAGTGTTTTTTCTTATGTTTTTTATAGTTATATTTGCAATTTCTTGGTCTCATTTGATAGAATGGAAGACATATTACAGAAATAGAGATGATTTTAATTGGTTTTAATACTGGAAATGGCTTGAAACTGAGCTCAAAGTAGTGGAAATGTTTAATTTTTGCCGATGTTCAAGAGTAAACAAACGACCTCACACGTCTAATACACGCCAGCTGGTGGGTCTAATATACATTCACAAATGTGGTGATATTATTTATACAAATATTACAATATTGCATAACAGTAAATCTTCTATTTTTTTGGTTTGAATAAAAATTCATTTGAATAAAAAATCAAAATGTAATTCATTAGTAAAGCCTGAAAACGTAACTAATGAACAGAGAAAATGTTACTTTAGTGCCAGGAATGTCTGCATTGTTTATTCTGGACCCTATTTTGAAATTGGAATATTTTGAACTTTGTGTGTTAAATTGGCCAAATTACCAATTTCCGATCACTTTATTTTGTAGTTGAAACAGTTGATGGTGAATTCTAGTGCTGGAAGGGGAATCCCCTTCCAGCAACACCTCAGGTACCAATTGCTTCTCTTCTCTGTTTCTTAATGCCACTAGGACCACCCTGAGAGTCACTCTAGTCCTGTCTCGCAAAGTAGCTGTGGAGAGAGCTCTGTTTTTGGCGTCTCTTTAACACTTCCCTAAAATGGCCCAAGACTTTGTCACTGTACATATTTCTCACCTTCTTTACCACAGGCTTGGCACTAGGAGCTTTCTTTGTAGCCATGGTAGCTTATTTAGTACTTGCAAGCACTAAAATGAGTGGAATATTATGAAATATTTCGTAGGAGCACTTGAGGGGACCTTCACTCACTGGTAAACAATGCCAGACTGGCTGGGTAGGGAGGCCGCCCCGGCTCACACCGTGCGTACGCGTCCCGGACGAACTACTATTCGTGAGTCAACCTATGAAAAGCGAGTCCATGTTTATACAAAAATACCCCTATGATTGGCGAAATTTACGATTGCCGAGAACTACGAAAAGCGAGGGACCACTGTATAACAAAAAAAAAAGTAGATCAAAGATTTTTACACATTTTCAAATGTAAAAAAAAACAAAAAGAAGATCTACTTTTTTTACATACTTTCAAATGTTGAAAAAACGTATACACCTACCATCCGACTTACGACCTGCTCGACTTACGACCACTCGACTTACGACCGTGTTTATTATGCCAAATTTCTGGGAAATAAACAAGTATTTGTGTTGTACACAGTGTTTATCCTAAACCTTACAGTATAAAATACAGTACTAACAACATAAAAAGTAAAGTAAAACATGAAATACCAAAATAAAACAATAAAATAAAGTCATTACAAAAATGTTTTGTTGATATTCAGTAGTAAAGTTCGACTTATGACCATTTCGACTTACGACCGGTTTCTCGGAACCGAACTTGGTCGTAAGTCGGATGGTAGGTGTATATACATTTGGACCGTTTACGGGTTAAATACGTATACTAGACACACTCATATTATTATGCCTTCTACATATACAGAACATTAAATTCCACTATAAACCCTCCACTTAAACTACTCGTTGACAGTTACAACAGAATGCAGTCACAATACAAGGCATAAGGCACTTTCAACATCCCTTGTGCCAGTCTCTCACTATGCAAGAACGCTATGCATATAAAGGGCCTGAAGATCTGGAACTCGCTACCAGAGCCGGTAAAAGATCCCCTGACTACTTACAAATTTAGGACTGTGCTAAAAAACCATCTTATCTCTCAACACTAACCAAATCAACCAAAACAACTGGTAATTAGTTGTGTTTTATGTGGCCTCTGTACTTTTAAACTTCAGCCAGTCCATGAAAAATTACTGAATGAACCATTAATTGTAATAGTTTTTATTATATGCAACTTCAAGATTATTATTGTATGTGTAAGAAAGGTATAAAATACCGACAATATGAAAGTTAAGACACATGTGCAACATCTGGATATCTTTATTGTAGACGTTTATAACCACCAGTCTTCTTGCCTTTGCTCCAGATTCTCCTCCACCACGATGCTGTGAACGCTAACTCCAAGGCTGAGGGACTGATTACCTCATCTTCTGTATATAGTTCTACTGTCTTCCTATTATGTCCTAGAATCTGTATTGATAAAGCCACTGGATGGCAAAACGTCTACAATAAAGATAACCAGATGTTGCACATGTGTCTTAACTTTCAAATTATTCTAATAAACCTCCACCTTGACTGCCTCGCATTAGTATTAAGATTAAATATAATTGTAATCAAGTAAAACACTTGTCTAGTTTTAAGTAATCACTATGTACTATCATCATGTCTAGTTTTAAGTAGTTTACTATGTATTAACCTTTAAACTGTCCAAACGTAGATGTACGTTCACGTGCGTAGTGCTGTGATCTCTATTTTCTCCATTTGAAAGCACAGATCTACGTTTGGAGTGCTACGAACGTGGCTCGTACGTCGGATTGCATGCAGCCAGCAGTAACAGCCTGGCTGATCAGGCTCTGATCCACCATGAGGCCTGGTCACAGACCGGGCCGCGGAGGCGTTGACCCCTGGAACTCTCTCCAGGTAAACTCCAGGACAGTTTAAGGGTTAGGATTAGTCTACCCAAAATGCCCCAGCATGTTAGTGGTTTTCTTTCTACTTAGCAAACCAAAATTGTAATTACATATTGTAACCTTTACAAAGAAATAAACCTTCATTTTACTTTACAACTTCCAATGCGTAAGGATTATCAGGAGTTTCAGGAAATAAGTTTTATCTGAAAAGTCTCTTAAACAGTATGAAGTTCCATGTGTTTTACTAAATTATTTTTACGTGAAAAGCCTTTTAAACATTCCGAACACTGATATGGTTTCTCTCCAGTATGACCTGCAATATGCCGTATTAAATCTGTTTTTTTATTAAATTTTCTTAGACACTCCGAACATTTATACGGTTGTTCTCCAGTATGAACTTTCATGTGTCTTATTAAATAGGTGTTATCTGAGAAGCTTTTCAAGCATTCCGAACACTGATATGGCTTCTCTCCAGTATGAACTGCAATGTGTCGTATTAAATCTGAGTTTTTATTAAATTTTCTTAGACACTCTGAACACTTATATGGTTGTTCTCCAGTATGAATTCTTTTGTGTCTTCTTAATTCAGATCTATCAGAAAAGTCTTTTAGACACACTGAACACTGATATGGTTTCTCTCCAGTATGAATCCTCATGTGATTTATTAAATAAGCCTTTTGTGAAAACATTTTTAGGCACTCCAAACACTGATGTGGTTTCTCTCCAGTGTGAATTCTTATGTGATTATCTAATAAATATTTTTGGGAAAAAGTTTTTAGGCAGTCTGAACACTGATAACGTTTCTCGTTAGTGTGAATTTTCCTGTGCCTTAATAAATTAGATTTGTTTGCAAAATCTTTCAGACATTCGGAACACTGAAGTGGTTTCTCCCCAGTATGAACTTGAATGTGTTTCCTTAAATCAGACTTGTTCAAAAAGGCATTTGGACACTCTGAACACTGATATGGTTTCTCTCTAATATGATTTGTTATATGTCTCATCAAATCAGATTTTCTGAGGAAGACTTTTTGACATACTGAGCAGTGAAGAGCTTCTGAGTGAAGTGCATTTTGTGTTTCTTGAACACATTTATTTTTGAGTGTTTTAGACATATTGAACAGTGATCAAATAATCTTCCATATGAATTATAATCTTAGCCAAAACTGTTTTCTGTAAATATCTATTTACAATGAAAACCAATATTTTTGGAATACTGGTACGTGATATTATACACATCAGAAATTACTAACTTCATAAGGGCCAGTGTCTGGGAAACACAAGAGATGATTTAAGGAATTAGAAAATATCAAATTCCTTGGATCAAGTCCTCAGTCGTGGCAAAGCACTTCACAGGTTTCTCTAATACCATTTCAAAAGTTTTCACAACAATCTTCAGAACGATATATACTGATATAAGTTGATGTATTACCTCTCACGCATATTACAAAACCATATTTATGGTTATTTTCTGGTCACAAAAATCTGATTTCTTTCTCTCTACTGGTCTTGGTGCTTTCTATAAAGTCAAGTGATTGCTACAATGACTTTAAATTACCTAAGATAACTTATCAGAGGCACAAAGAATGTGTTTTGAACTGAGTACACAAACAAGTTATGAAAACCTCTGGTGCCAGGATAACCTGAATAATGGCACAAGTGCAATTTTTTGGTATCTGGATGACCTGCAATGTTGGTACTACAAGTGTCAGCCTCAAGTGCCAGCATCACCTGCAAAAGAAACAAATGGCACCAATAGACAATAAAATATTTATTAATTGTAATATCTTATTAACCTATAATTGTTTTACATGATGGTAGGATTGCTGGTGTCTTTTTTCTGTCTCATAAACATGCAAGATTTTAGGTACGTCTTGCTACTTCTACTTACATTTAGGTCACACTACAAATGCATGTACAAGTATATATATATACACACCCTTTATGGATTTCTTCTATTTTTCTTACTAATTCTTGTTCCTGTTTGTTTCCACTTATCTCCATGGGAAAGTGGAACAGAATTCTTCCTCTATAAACTGTACCTTGGGTGGGGTTTGAACCTGCGGTAACAGAGTCTCAAAACTCCAGACTGTCGTGTTAGCCACTGGGCCAGCTAGCTTCAATAAAATTCGTCCAACTAGGTATATTTCTACACCATAGGAAAGTTAGCATAGCCAACACTGTGTCCACAAATGCAAGTTTTTACAGATGAATCTCCCGCTAGCATGGCCATGATGAACTCTAGCTCAAGTCCCGTCAAAGCCGTCAACATGACTCACGAAATCGTAATGACACGATTGCAAACAAACGATTTTGTGAATCATGTTGACGGCTTTGAGGGGACTTGAGCTAGAGTTCGTCATGGCCATGCTAGCGGGAGATTCGTCTGTAAAATCTTGCATATGTGGACACAGTGGTGCCTATGCTAACCTTCCTATGGTGTAGAAATATACCTGTTGGATGAATCTTATTGAAGCTAGCTAGCCCAATGGCTAACGCAACGGTCTGGAGTTTTGAGACTCTCTTACCTCGGGTTCAAACCCCACCCGTGGTATGGTTTGCTTGCAATCGTGTCATTACTATTTCACGAGTCTTCCTCTATAAGCCATGCATGTCGTAAGAGGCGACTAAAATGCCAGAAGCAAGGGGCTAGTAACCTCTTCTCCTATACAGTGGTCCCTCGTTTTTCGTAGTTAATCCATTCCTGGAGTTGCTAGTATTATTGAATCTACGATTTCCCAATCAATTTTCCCCATAAGAAATAATGTAAATACAGTTAATCCATTCCTGACACCCAGAAGTATTAAAACAAAAAAATTTTTTACATGAAATATGCATGTAGTACATAAACAATACAATGGGACATGATGAATGAAACATTAACAGCATAACACTTACCTTTATTGGAGATTCTTCTTAGTGTATGGGAGACTGGAGGAGGAGAGAGTGGATTGTTTATAGTTTGGAAGGGGAATCCCCTTCCATCAACACCTCAGGTACCATTTGCTTTTCTGGGGTTGCTTCTCTTCTCTGTTTCTTAATGCCACTAGGACCACCTTGAGAGTCACTGGAGTCCTGTCTCGCAAAACAACTGTGGAGAGAGCTCTGTTTCTGGCGTCTCTTTAACACTTCCCTAAAATGGCCCAAGACTTTGTCACTGTACATGTCGCCAACATGGCTTGCAACAACCTTGTCAGGGTGATGTTTCTCCATAAAGCTTTCCATCTTACCCCACACAGCAAAAATCTCTTTAATTTCCGAAGAAGGCACCTTCTTCCATCTCTCTTCCTCCTCCTCTGCAGCAAGATTTCTGAGCTGCGATCTGTTGCTGTTCCTGCTGCTGAAGCTCTTGCAGCTCCTCAGTGGTGAGCTCTTCGTTGTGGTCTTCCACCAATTCTTCCACATCCTCCAAACTCACATCCAACCCCATGGAACTCCCCAGTGCCACAAATTGATTTTAAAAACAGACATAGGCTCATCAGGGGCAGTCCAAAACCCTTCAAAATCCCTCTTGTCAACACAATCTGGCCACAATTTTCTCCAAGCAGAGTTTGAAGTCCTGGTAGTCTATATCTCCCAAGCCATACCTATAAGGGTTATGCAATGGAGGATGCTGAAGTGTTCTCTCCAAAATTCCCTTAGGGTCAAGTGAGTGTCTGTGGTCACAGTCAAGCACCTGTGAAACATTGCTTTTGTGTAGAGTTTTTTAAAGATTGCAATGACCTGCTGGTCCATGGGCTGGAGGAGAGGAGTGGTATTCGGGGACAAGAACTTTACTGTGATGAATCCAAACTCCTCAAAAATTAGGTCATCCAAGTTTGGAGGATGAGCAGGTGCATTGTCCATTACTAGCAGGTACTTGAGATCCAATTTCTTTTCCAGGAGGTAATTCTTTACACTAGGGCCAAACACTTCATTGAACCACTCGACGAAAATTTCCCTCGTGACCCATGCCTTACTATTAGATTTCCAAAACACACACAATTTACTCTTCATAACATTGTTTTTCCTGAACACTCTGGGATTTTCAGAATGGTACACTAGTAACGGCTTCACTTTGAAATCCTCACTAGCATTAGCACAGAACATAAGTGTCAGCCTGTCTTTCATAGGTTTGTGTCCTGGCATTGCCTTTTCCTCTTGTGTAATGAAGGTCCTCTTTGGCATTTTCTTTCAAAAGAGGTCTGTTTCATCACAATTGAACACTTGTTCAGGTTTCAGTCCTTCACTGTTTATGTACTCCTTGAATTCATGCACATATTTTTCAGCCGCCTTGTGGTCCGAACTGGCAGCCTCACCATGCCTTACCACACTGTGTATGCCAGTACGGTTCTTAAATCTCTCAAACCAACCTTTGCTGGCCTTAAATTCACTCACATCACCACTATTTTCAGGCAATTTCTTTACCAGATCGTTGTGCAACTGCCTAGCCTTTTCACAAATAATCGAAGTCATAAGAGTATCTCCTGCTAATTGTTTCTCATTTATCCACACCAATAATAACTTCTCAACCTCTTCGAGTACTGGTGATCTCATTTTTGTCAGCATAGTTACTCCCTTTGCAACAACAGCATCCTTGATTTCCTTTTTCTTGGCTACTATGTAACATATGGTTGTGTAGGGTTTCTTATACATCATGGCCAGTTCGGCCGCACTTGTGCCACTTTCATATTGTTCAATGATGTTTTTCTTAAATTCAATCGTATTTCTCACCTTCTTTACCACAGGCTTGGCACTAGGAGCTTTCTTTGAAGCCATGGTAGCCTACTTAGTACTTGCAAGCACTAAAATGAGTATATTATGAAATATTTCGTAGGAGCACGTGAGGGGACCTTCGCTCACTGGTAAACAATGCCAGACTGGCTGCCGCCCCGGCTCACACCGTGCGTATGCATCCCGGATGAACTACTACTCGCGAGTCAACCTATGATTAGCGAGCCCATGTTTATACAAAAATATCCCTATGATTTCTGAAATCTATGATTCCCAAGAACTACGAAAAGCGAGGGACCACTGTATATGTTACTAAATGTTAAAGGAGAAGCTTTCGTTTTTGCTTTTGGGCCACCCTGCCTTGGTGGGATGCTGCCAGTGTTTTGAATGAAAGAAAGAAATATCTTATTAAACTTTTTCTTCAAGAACATTACATTATAAGTGTCATATGTAATACTTATAGAATCCAATGAAAATGCCACATTTAGTCCTGGTGTGACACCATATTCACTTAACAAGATCTGCTTCAGTGCCACTCACATGACATCAGGACTAAATACGAGGTTCTAAGCTTCTTTCTACATTCTCTTTGTATCTACAGAAGTGAATTCCTCAAAGAAGAACGAGACTTCCACAAGCAAGTCTTTATTAAACTTCATTACCAGTGACATTTCATCAGAGCTTGCAGATGCCAGGACACCAACACAAGAAGATACATAGTCCTCCTTAACTCCATTGTTAAATATATCTTCAATACCAAATTCCAAGACAATCAGGGACAATCAAAGACAAAGGCATCACCAGGAAGAGATACCACCTACAACTGCAAGCCACTGCAGGAGTATATACCAATCCACTGCAACAAGTGGCAAAATATATGAAGAAGAAAGAGACCCCTATCATGTTGTAAATGGAATCCAATATAGATTCTCCAAGACTTACAATGAGGTTACGTTTCAACAACGCATCCTAAGTTGAAAATATCTTAAGTCGAAAATTAATATGTGATAAATAACTACTGTCACTAAATAAGTAAATAGACAAATAACTACTGTAATTAAATACCAGTATTGAAAAGCAAATAAATGAATACAAGTTACGGATTTGACACCTTCATGCTGAGTAATTATCTAAATATCATCTTTGAAATACAACGGACCCCAGGATATCGTAGTAGTCGGATTTTGTAATATTCGGTAATCGTAACTTTTTCTCGTCAAAATATTGGCTCGGTGATCATCATTTAGCTTGGTAACAGTCATTAGTCCCGAACGTGTTCGAGCAGCCCAACACACCATTTACAGTCAGTGTGTCATTGTTTATCAGCCAGTGAGCATGATCCCACGAGTTCATACAATACATTTCGTAATATTCCATTCGTTTTAGTGCTTGCAACTGTTAAATAAACCACCATGAGCCAAAAGAAAGCTTCTAGTGCCAGCCCTTTGGTAAAGAAGGTGATAAACATGACAGAATTCAAGAAAGAACACAGCAGTCAGGGTACTTCCCCATACAACAGCCAGGGTACTTCCCCACACACACCAGCCAGGGCACTTCCCCATACAACAGCCAGGGTACTTCCCCACACACCAGACAGGGTACTTCCCCACACACCAGACAGGGTACTTCCCCACACACCAGACAGGGTACTTCCCCACACACCAGACAGGATACTTCCCCACACACCAGACAGGGCACTTCCCCACACACACAATTTGATTTGAGTGAGACTTGCACATGCGTGAATAGAATTATCAAAGCTTATTGCTTGGGAAGCATTGAAAATTGGGTTGGGCAAATAAAATACGATTCTGTTAGTGGGATGGTTTGTGAAGACCTGCCTAGTATGGGCCAACAGGCTTGCTGCAGTGTTCCTGCTTTATGTTCTTATGTACACCAGCTGTGGAAATTGCATCAGGAGGAGAAAGAGAGAGGGAAGAAGGTGCCTTCTTCAAAGATTAAGGACATTTGTGCAAAGTGGATTGTGGTGCAACATTTGTGCAAAGTGGATTGAGGTGCAAACATTTGTGCAAAGTGGATTGTGGTGCAAACATTTGTGCAAAGTGGATTGAGGTGCAAACATTTGTGCAAAGTGGATTGTGGTGCAAACATTTGTGCAAAGTGGATTGAGGTGCAAACATTTGTGCAAAGTGGATTGAGGTGCAAACATTTGTAGAGGAATATCACTCTAAACCTCTCCCCTCCTCCCATTTTCCAAACACCAACAAGAGTCTTCCATAAAGGTAAGTGTGATATTATTGTTTTATACTTGATTTCTCATTCTTTTCTGTATATAAGTCTCTATTTAATCCATAAAAAAATAGTTTTAGCTAATACTTTTGAGTGTCTGGAACAGATTAATTGGATTTACATTATTTCTTATGGAGAAAATGAATTTGAATATCATCAAATTCAGCTTTAGTCACACTCTCTGGAACGGATTAACTCCTTCAGGGTCCAAGGCCAAAATTTGAAGTGGTGCCCCAGTGTCCAAGAATTTTCCCCCAAAAAATTTGTTATTTTTTCTTATGAAATGGTAGAGAATCTTTTTGTGAAGGTAATAAAACAAAAAGTACGAAATTTGATGGAAAATTGACGAAATTATGCTCTCGCGAATTTTGATGTGTCAGCGATATTTACAAATCGGCGATTTTGCCGACTTTGACTCCCATTTTAGGCCAATTACATTATTCCAGTCAATCAAATTCTTAGCTATTTCACTAGTATTACTTCTATTCTATCGATTGAGCACAAGAAATCGCCAAGTCAACTGTTTCAACTACAAAATAAAGTGATCGGAAATTGGTAATTTGGCCAATTTAACACAAAGTTCAAAATATTCCAATTTCAAAATAGCATCCAGAATAAACAATGTAGACATTCCTGGCATTAAAGTAACATTTCCTCTGTTCATTAGTTATGTTTTCAGACTTTACAAATAAATCCCATTTTGATTTTTTATTCACATAATGAATTTTTATTCACACCAAAAAATAGAAGATTTACTGTTATGCAATATTGTAATAATTGTATAAATATCATCACCACATTTGTGAATGTATATAAGACCCACCAGCTGGCGTGTATTAGACGTGTGAGGTCGTTTGTTTACTCATGAACATCGGCAAAAATTTAACATTTCCGCTACTTTGAGCTCAGTTTCAAGCCATTTCCAGTGCTAAAACCAATCAAAATCATCTCTATTTCTGTAATATGTCTTCCATTCTATCAAATGAGACCAAGAAATTGCAAATACAACTATAAAAAACATACGAAAAATCACTGCAAAGTTGCTGTTTTAATCGAAAATCTTGGTTTCAGTTGTTTTTCTCTCATTATACACAGTGTGCTGCAGGATTTGCTTTATGTGGTGCACACATACCACATAGATGTATTCTCTCATATCTAGGCCCAAGTGTACCACTCACAGTTTATAAGAGTGAGCTGAGCTCATGACATAGATCTACGGTTTGGACCCTGAACATAAAGCCGTAGATCTACGGGACGGACCCTGAAAGGGTTAATTACGATAACCGGGGGTCCACTGTACAGTGGGCTCTTGGTTATCGGTCGTTCCGTATACTGGACAATTCAAATTTCTATCCCAGATTTTGGCCGTCAACTCAGAAACTGGCCGTATTGGACGAGTCTGCCCGCCACTCCGCTACATTTGTGAGTCAGTCTGACTGTGTCTCTTAGTGAGTGAGCAAGACTCCACACATTCATCCAAACATTACATAATAATCCATTGTTTTTTTAGTTGTTGATCGAGTACAACTGTGAAATAAGCCACCATGCTCCAGAATGTGTCCTTGACAAGGATTTCGGAGGGTTTGAGGCTGACCCTGACCAGAATGTGTCCTCAACAAGGATTTTGAAGGGTTTGAGGTTGACCCTCACCAGAATGTGTCCTCAACAAGGATTTTGAAGGGTTTGAGGCTGACCCTGTCGACCCTCTGCCTGCTGTGAAATCTATTGTGTCTTTAGGGAAGTCCATGGGATTGGAGGTGAGTGGTGAGTATGTGGAAGAGTTTGTGGAGGACCACATGGAAGAGCTAACAACTGAAGACCTGCAAGACCTTCATCTGCAGCAGCAACAGACCACAGCTGAAGAAATTGATTCAGAGGAGGAGGAAGAAGGAAGGATGTGTCTTCTTCAGTGATTAAGGACATTTGTGCAAAGTGGAGTGTGGTGCAAAGTTTTGTGGAGGAATACCACCCTTACCAAGCTGAAACAAGCCATATCTGCAACTTGTACAGTGACAAAACCTTGGCCCACTTCAGGCAAATCTTAGCCCTTAAACTGTCCAAACGTAGATCTACGTTCACGTGCATAGCGCTCCGACTTTGATTTTCCCCATTCAAAAGCATGTAAAAAAAATAGATCTACGTTTGGAGCCTGCTGCACGTCATAGTATATCTACGTTTGGACAGTTTAAGGGTTAGAGCCGCCAGAAACAGAGCTCTCTGGTAAGTTTTTTTGTGCAACAGGGGTCCAGTGACTCTCAAGCTGGTCCTAGAGCTAGTAAATGAATAAGAAGGGAAGACACCACATAGAGGACTTAGATTCCTAAAGTCCTTATGACAGGGGATTCCCTTTCCAAACAATAATCACTCCTGCCTCTCTCCTCTTCCCTGTCTTCCATACACCAACAAGAGTCTTCAATAAGGTATGTAATGTTTATATTTATCATTGTTTTCTGTATGTAAAACTACAGTTGTGCTTTAAAAAATGTTTTTTTTTGTGAATATGTTTGGGTGTCTGAAACGGATTAATTGCATTTACATTAATTCTTATGGGAAATATTATTTCAGTCTTTTCGGATTTAGGCCGATCTTCTGGAACGAATTATGGCCGATAACCAAGGGACCACTGTAATTGCTCTCCACCATCGTAAAAATGAAATACAGTTGACCGCCATTTAACACGGTAGTTACATTTTTTTTTTCTTATTCGCCGGTATTCTCCCGCCCCGGGTCTTTTCCAAGTAGTGGTGACCCGGCCTTCGCTCCCTCTCTGGGGAGTATCTTGAGACCTAAGTCTGCCATGGGAGGAGGTACAAGTACCCCCTCATCTTTGGGACCAAGTGTCCCCAGGCCTAGCCACAGTCCCCGCCCTCACGGGGCTCGTAGGGAGAAGCTAGGCCTCTGGTCTGCCATCTGCCCCGCCCCAAAGGGGCTCATGGGGATGGCAGTCTCATGGTAGTTACATTGCTGAAAATGCAATGGTAGTTAAAACCGTGTTAGACAAACTGAAGAACTTATGGAAAAAATAGGGTTATGCTCCTGTGAACCCACAAAATGCCAAACAACTTTTTTTTAGACCAACAGATCTTACAAAAATAAAAGTGAATATGTAATAGTAGTTTATTGTTGTGATGTATTATGTGTTTACTGCTTGAGATTAAAAGTGCAACAGAAATAATGGTATTTCTTACCTTAAATTGTGGGTGCTGGTATTTGTGGATGATTGTGGAGAGTGGAGAGTTACGCTGTGGTCCTTCTGAGCTGAGGTGGATGGTAGAGGTTCTGGTACCGAAGTCGATGGTTGTACTGGAGTGTGCATAAATCAGTCCAGTCAATCAGTCAATTCAGTCAATTCAGTCAAGTCAGTCAGTCAATCACACAAACTCATATTTACCTAGTGAGTTTAACCCCTTGACTGTCGCAACCCCAAATCCTGAAGTGTCTCCTGGTGTCACAAAATTCCCCCCCCTCCCCCCCCCCAAAAAAAAAAAGAATTTTTCTTATGAAATGATAGAGAATCTGTTCCCGATTGTAATGACACCAAAAGAATGAAATTTGATGGAAAACTCACGGAATTACACTTGTGAAGTTAGGTAAACTCCAGGTAAAACCTCAGCGATATTTACGAGTCGGTGATTTCGCCCACTTTGAGCCCTATTTTTGGCTAATTCCATTCTTCCAGTCGACCAAACTCATAGCTATTTCTTTAGAACTCCATATTTTCTATCGATTGAGTACAAGAAACTGCCCATTTACCGATTTCAACTACCCAATAACGTGGTCAGATATTTGCAATTTGGTCAATTTCACGAAAATTATAAAATATAACAATTTCAAAATAGGGTCCAGAATGAACAATGCAGACATTCCTGGCTCTAAAATAACATTTTCTATATGCATCAGTCACGTCTCCAGGCCCCTCTGATATTACTCTTGCTTTCTATTCTGAATTTTTTTTCAAACAATAGAAGATTTACTGTTATGCAGACTACTGCAATATTGTAATAATTGTATAAATAATGTCAACCCATTCATGACTGCATATTAGAATGGCTACTTGGGAATTTATTGAACAATGACATCATTTGTTTACTTTTGAACATTGGCAAAAATCAAACATTTCCCCTATTTTGAGCTCCATTTCCAGGTTCTTTTCACAGTAAAACCAACCAAAATCACCTCTATTTCTATAATATGTTTTCCATTCTATCAAATGAGACCAAGAAAACTAGAATATAACCATAAATACTATACGAAAATAGACCACAAAGTCGGCATTTTAATTAAAAAATAACGGTCGGAGGTTTTTTTTTCTCATTATGCACTGTGTGCTGCAGGATTTTTTTTATATGGTGCACACTGACCACACAGACCCATTCTCTCACATGTGGGCCTACAAGCTTTCTCCTGCTTGATTTGAAGCCACTAGAATTTATGAGTACAGTGGAACCTCTACTTACGAGCACATCCACGTGCGAGATTTTCCAGATACGAGCAGCTGCTCAGTTGATTTTTTGCTTCCAGTTGCTAGAAAAATTTCCAGATGCGAGTGGGCCTCAAGGGAGGTTAATTGACACTGGTGAGGGGGCTCTTGCTCTTGATTTAGGGAATTGGTTCCCAGTTGTTTGTTTGACTATCTTATTGAAGCTTGGGCGATGTATGACGAAAATATGCTTTTTAACATACATCAAAAATGAAAGAAATCGGACAATAAACAACGGAGTTCACTTCTTGGCCATTAGCCTCCCCTTAGCGGTATATTTTCGTATGGTTTTTATGGTTGTATTTTTGTTTTATTTGGTCTCTTGTGATAGAATGGAAAATATACTACAAAAATGAATATGATTTTAATTGGTTTTACGATGAAAAGTACCTTGAAATTGTGCTCAAAATAGCAGAAATGTTCGACTCTTTGGCGACATCAGTGGTAGACATCATGAGGTAGCAGTGGTAGACAACATGAAGCAGCAGTGGCAGACAACATGAAGCAACAGTGACAGACAACATGAAGCAGCAGTGGCAGACATGAAACAGCAGTGACAGACAACATGAAGCAGCAGTGACAGACATGAAACAGCAGTGACAGACAACATGAAGCAGCAGTGACAGACATGAAACAGCAGTGACAGACAACATGAAGCAGCAGTGACAGACATGAAGCAGCAGTGACAGACAACATGAAGCAGCAGTGACAGACATGAAACAGCAGTGACAGACAACATGAAGCAGCAGTGACAGACATGAAACAGCAGTGACAGACAACATGAAGCAGCAGTGACAGACATGAAGCAGCAGTGACAGACATGAAGCAGCAGTGACAGACAACATGAAGCAACAGTGACAGACATGAAACAGCAGTGACAGACATGAAACAGCAGTGACAGACATGAAGCAGCAGTGACAGACAACATGAAGCAACAGTGACAGACATGAAACAGCAGTGACAGACAACATGAAGCAGCAGTGACAGACATGAAGCAGCAGTGACAGACAACATGAAGCAGCAGTGACAGACAACATGAAGCAGCAGTGACAGACATGAAACAGCAGTGACAGACAACATGAAGCAGCAGTGACAGACATGAAGCAGCAGTGACAGACAACATGAAGCAGCAGTGACAGACATGAAACAGCAGTGACAGACAACATGAAGCAGCAGTGACAGACATGAAACAGCAGTGACAGACAACATGAAGCAGCAGTGACAGACATGAAACAGCAGTGACAGACAACATGAAGCAGCAGTGACAGACATGAAACAGCAGTGACAGACAACATGAAGCAGCAGTGACAGACATGAAACAGCAGTGGCAGACAACATGAAGCAGCAGTGACAGACATCATGAGGTAGCAGTGACAGACAACATGAAGCAGCAGTGACAGACATCATGAAACAGCAGTGACAGACATGAAACAGCAGTGACAGACAACATAAGGTAGCAGTGGTAGACAACATGAAGCAGCAGTGACAGACAACATGAAGCAGCAGTGAAAGACAACATGAAGCAGCAGTGACAGACATCATGAAGCAGCAGTGAAAGACAACATGAAGCAGCAGTGACAGACAACATGAAGCAGCAGTGACAGACAACATGAAGCAACAGTGACAGACAACATGAAGCAGCAGTGACAGACATCATGAAACAGCAGTAACAGACATGAAACAGCAGTGACAGACAACATGAAGCAGCAGTGACAGACAACATGAAGCAGCAGTGACAGACAACATGAAGCAGCAGTGACAGACAACATGAAGCAGCAGTGAAAGACAACATGAAGCAGCAGTGACAGACAACATGAAGCAGCAGTGAAAGACAACATGAAGCAGCAGTGACAGACAACATGAAGCAGCAGTGACAGACATCATGAAGCAGCAGTGACAGACAACATGAAGCAGCAGTGACAGACAACATGAAGCAGCAGTGACAGACAACATGAAGCAGCAGTGACAGACAACATGAAGCAGCAGTGACAGACATCATGAAACAGCAGTGACAGACATGAAACAGCAGTGACAGACAACATGAAGCAGCAGTGGCAGACAACATGAAGCAGCAGTGAAAGACAACATGAAGCAGCAGTGACAGACAACATGAAGCAGCAGTGACAGACAACATGAAGCAGCAGTGACAGACAACATGAAGCAGCAGTGACAGACATCATAAAGCAGCAGTGACAGACAACATGAAGCAGCAGTGAAAGACAACATGAAGCAGCAGTGAAAGACAACATGAAGCAGCAGTGGCAGACAACATGAAGCAGCAGTGAAAGACAACATGAAGCAGCAGTGAAAGACAACATGAAGCAGCAGTGAAAGACAACATGAAGCAGCAGTGACAGACAACATGAAGCAGCAGTAACAGACAACATGAAGCAGCAGTGACAGACAACATGAAGCAGCAGTGAAAGACAACATGAAGCAGCAGTGACAGACAACATGAAGCAGCAGTGACAGACATCATGAGGTAGCAGTGGCAGACAACATGAAGCAGCAGTGACAGACAACATGAAGCAGCAGTGAAAGACAACATGAAGCAGCAGTGACAGACATCATGAGGTAGCAGTGGCAGACAACATGAAACAGCAGTGACAGACATGAAACAGCAGTGACAGACAACATGAAGCAGCAGTGACAGACAACATGAAGCAGCAGTGACAGACAACATGAAGCAGCAGTGACACACAACATGAAACAGCAGTGACAGACATGAAGCAGCAGTGGCAGACAACATGAAGCAGCAGTGACAGACAACATGAAACAGCAGTGACAGACATGAAACAGCAGTGGCAGACATTATGAGGTAGCAGTGGCAGACAACATGAAGCAGCAGTGACAGACATGAAGCAGCAGTGACAGACAACATGAAGCAGCAGTGACAGACAACAAGAGGTAGCAGTGACAGACAACATGAAGCAGCAGTGACAGACAACATGAAGCAGCAGTGACAGACAACATGAAGCAGCAGTGACACACAACATGAAGCAGCAGTGACAGACAATATGAAGCAGCACTGACAGACAACATGAAGCAGCAGTGACAGACAACATGAAGCAGCAGTGACAGACAACATGAAGCAGCAGTGACAGACAACATGAAGCAGCAGTGGCAGACAACATGAAGCAGCAGTGACAGACAACATGAAGCAGCAGTGACAGACAACATGAAGCAGCAGTGACAGACAACATGAAGCAGCAGTGACAGACATGAAACAGCAGTGACAGACAACATGAGGTAGCAGTGACAGACAATATCAAGCAGCAGTGACAGACAACATGAAGCAGCAGTGACAGACAACATGAAGCAGCAGTGACAGACATGAAACAGCAGTGACAGACAACATGAGGTAGAAGTGACAGACAATATGAAGCAGCAGTGGCAGACAACATGAAGCAGCAGTGACAGACAACATGAAGCAGCAGTGACAGACAACATGAAGCAGCAGTGGCAGACAACATGAAACAGCAGTGACAGACATCATGAGGTAGCAGTGGCAGACAACATGAAGCAGCAGTGACAGACATCGTGAAACAGCAGTGACAGACATGAAACAGCAGTGACAGACATCATGAGGTAGCAGTGGCAGACAACATGAAGCAGCAGTGACAGACATCGTGAAACAGCAGTGACAGACATGAAACAGCAGTGACAGACATCATGAGGTAGCAGTGGCAGACAACATGAAGCAGCAGTGACAGACAACATGAAGCAGCAGTGACACTAGCCACATACCTAATGACATGTACAGTGGACCACCACCTTACGATATTAATCCGTTCCTGAGAGCTCATCGTAAGCCAAAATTATCGTAAGGCGAATTAATTTTCCCCATAAGAAATAATGGAAATAAAATTAATCCGTTCCTGACACCCCAAAGTACGAAAAAAAATCTTTTTACCATATGAAATATTAATTTTAATACACACAAACTGAAGAAGACATGCACAATTACTACTCTACTAAGAATAGAATACATGACACTTACCTTTATTGAAGATCTGGTGATGATTGATGGGATGGGAGGAGGGGAGAGTGCGGAAGTTGTTATTGTTTAGAAGGTGAATCCCCTTCCATTAGGACTTAAGGTATCAAGTCCTTTTCTGGGGTTACTTCTTCTTTTAATGCCACTAGGACCAGCTTGAGTCACTGGACCTCTGTTGCACAACAAATCTGTCCATAGAGCTCTGTGCCTCCCGTTCCTTTAAGACTTACCTAAAATGGGCCATTACATTATCATTATAATAGTTACCAGCACGGCTTGCAGTAGCTGTGTCAGGGTGATTTTCATCTGCAAAGGTTTGCAGTTCATCCCACTTTGCACACATTTCCTTAATCTTTGAAGTAGGCAACTTCCTCAATTTCTCTCTCCCCTCCTCTGAAGCAGTTTCCTCAGGTCTGGCCTCTTGCTGTTGAAGATGATCTTGCAGCTCTTCAGTGGTTAGTTCTTCATTGTCCTCCTCCACCAACTCTTCCACATCCTCCCCACTAACCTCCAACCCCGTGGATTTTCCCAATGCCACAATAGATTCCACAATTTGCATAGGCTCCTGAGGGTTAGCCCCAAACAATTCAAAATCTCTTTCTTCTACACATTCTGGCCACAGTTTCTTCCAAGCAGAGTTCAAGGTCCTCTTAGTCACTCCCTCCCAAGCCTAACCTATAAGGTTTACACAACTGAGGATGCTAAAGTGATCTTTCCAAAACTCTCTTAGAGTCAATAGTGTGTCTGAGGTCACTTCAAAGCACTTTTGAAACATAGCTTTTGTGTAGAGTTTTTTTGAAGTTTGAAATGACCTGCTGGTCCATGGGCTGCAAGAGAGGAGTTGTATTAGGAGGCAAAAACTTGACCTTAATCCTTCGACTGTTTTGGTCATATATATACGTCTTATGAGGTACCGTGTTTGACGTATATATACTTATAAATTCTAGCGGCTTCAAATCAAGCAGGAGAAAGCTGGTAGGCCCACATGTGAGAGAATAGGTCTGTGTGGTCAGTGTGCACCATATAAAAAAATCCTGGAGCACGCAGTGCATAATGAGAAAAAAAAAAACGGACCGTTTTTTTTAATTAAAATGCCGACTTTGTGGTCTATTTTCGTATAGTATTTATGGTTCTATTCTCGTTTTCTTGGTCTCATTTGATAGAATGGAAAACACATTATAGAAATAGAGGTGATTTTGATTGGTTTTACTATAAAAAGAACCTGGAAATGGAGCTCAAAGTAGGGAAAATGTTTGATTTTTGCAGATGTTCAAAAGTAAACAAATGATGTCATTGTCCAATAAATGTCCAACTAGCCAATCTAATATGCAGTCATGAATGGGTTGACATTATTTATACAATTATTACAGTATTGCAGTAGTCTGCATAACAGTAAATCTTCTATTTTTTGTTTGAATAAAAATTCAAAGTAGAAAGCAAGAGTAATATCAGAGGGGCCTGGAGACGTGAATGATGAACAAAGAAAATGTTATTTTAGAGCCAGGAATGTCTGCATTGTTCATTCTGGACCCTATTTTGAAATTCTCATATTTTTTAATTTTCACGAAATTGGCCAAATTGCAAATTTCTGACCACATTATTGGGTAGTTGAAATCGGTAAATGGGCAGTTTCTTGTACTCATTCGATTGAAAAAAATGGAGTTCTAAAGAAATAGCTATGAATTTGGTCAACTGGAACAAATGGAATTAGCCAAAAATAGGGATCAAAGTGGGCGAAATCGCCGATTTGTAAATATCGCCGAGGTCACTAACTTTGCGAGAGCGTAATTCTGTCAGTTTTCCATCAAATTTCGATTTTTTTGGTGTTATTACAATCGGGAAAAGATTCTCTAACATTTCATAAGAAAAAATTATTTTTTTTTTTTTAAATTTTGTGACACTAGGAGACACCTCAGGATTAGGGGTTGTGACAGTCAAGGGGTTAACCCTTTGAGGGTTTTGGTCGTACTAGTACGTCTTACGCGTAGGGGTTTTTGACGTACTAGTACTCGTAAATTCTAACGGCCTCAAATCTAGTGGGAGAAAGCTGGTAGGCCTTCATATGAAAGAATGGGTCTATGTGGTCAGTGTGCACAGTCTAAAAAAAATCCTGCAGCACACAGTGCATAATGAGAAAAAAAAAACTTTGACCGTTTTTTTTTAATAAATCAGCGACTTTGCAGTGTATTTTCGTATGGTATTTATTGTTGTATTCTAGTTGTCTTGGTCTCATTTTATAGAATGGAAGACATATTACAGAAATTGAGATGATTTTGACTGGTTTTACAATGAAAGGTGCCTTGAAATTGAGCTCAAAGTAGCAGAAATGTTCGATTTTTACCAAAGTTCAAAAGTAAACAAATCATGCCAAGCGTGCAATACACGTCAACTGGTGAGTCTAATATTCTTTCACAAGTGCACCAATAATATTTATACCATTTTTTACACTAATGCAATAGTCTGCATAACAGTAAATCTTATATTTTTTGTGAGAATAAAAATTCAAAGTGGAAAGCCAAAGAATATAAGAGGGGCCTTGAGACGTGACTAATGGCTAGAGGAAATGTCATTTTAGTGCCAGGAATGTCTTTCTTGTTTATTCTGGACCCTATTCGGAAATTGGCATCTTTTGAAATTTGTGTGAAATTGGCAAAATTGCTAAATTCTGACCACTGTACTGGATAGTTGAATTTCATAAATGGGTGGTTTCTTGCACCCATTCGATAGACAAAATGGAGTTCTAGCGAAATATTCATGTTTTTTGTCGACTAGTACAGTGAAATTGGCCGAAAATGGGGCTCAAAGTGGGCAAAATCGCCGATACGTAAACATCGCCGAGACCGCTAACTTTGCGAGAGCATAATTCCGTAAGTTTTCTATCAAATTTCAAACTTTTGGTGTCTTTATGATCGGGAAAAGATTCTCTATCATTTCATTAGAGAAAATCATTTTTTTTTTAAATTTGGCCGACCCTGAGAACGAGTTTCGGAGAGGGCCTGTCGACCCTCAAAGGGTTAATGAAGCTCATGTCCCCAGAAAGTCGCTCTGCCAAATCTGAAGGATGACCAGGAGCATTGTCTAATATCAGGAGGAACGTAAGGTCCAATTTCTTTTCAATTAGGTAATTTTTCACAGTGGGGGCAAATGTATGGTGTAACCAGTCATAGAAAAAGTCCCTAGTGACCCATGCCTTACTGTTTGCCCTCCACAGCACACACAAATTAGCCTTGACGACATTGTTTTTGCCTGAACACTCTGGGAGTTTCAGAGTGATACACCAATAAAGGCTTCACTTTGCAATCACCACTAACATTAGCACACATCAACAGAGTAAGCCTGTCTTTCATAGGCTTATGTCCTGGGAATGCCTTTTCCTCCTGAGTAATGTAGGTCCTGCTTGGCATTTTCTTCCAAAACAGGCCTGTTTCGTCGCAATTAAACACTTGTTCCGGTTGCAATTCTTCACTGTTTATATAATCCTTGAATTTCTTCACATATTTTTCAGCCGCTTTTTGGTCCGAACTGGCAGCCTCACCATGCCTTATCACACTATGTATGCCACTACGATTCTTAACCCTTTCAGAGTTTCGGCCGTATTAGTACGGCTTATGCACCAGGGTCCATGACGTACTAATACTCATAAATTCTAGCGCCTTCAAATCTAGTGAGAGAAAGCTGGTAGGCCTACATATGAAAGAATGGGTCTATGTGGTCAGTGTGCACAGTATAAAAAAAATCCTGCAGCACCCAGTGCGTAATGAGAAAAAAAAAACTTTGACAGTGTTTTTGGATTAAAACAGCGACTTTGCACTATATTTTCGTATGGTATTTATTATTGTATTCTAGTTTTCCTGGTCTCATTGTATAGAATGGAAGACATATTACAGAAATTGAGATGATTTTGACTGGTTTTACAATGAAAAGTACCTTGAAATTGAGCTCAAAGTAGCAGAAATGTTCGATTTTTACCAAAGTTCAAAAGTAAACAAATCATGCTAAGCGTCCAATACTGGTGAGTCTAATACAGTGGACTCCTAGTTTACAATATTATTTCATTCCAGAAGTATGTTCAGGTGCCATTACTGAACGAATTTGTTCCAATAAGGAATATTGTGAATTAGATTAGTCAATTTCAGACCCCCAAGCATACACGTACAAACGCACTTATATAAATAAACTTACATAATTGGTCACATTGGGAGCTGATCGTAAACCGTGGGTCCACGATATTATTCATACCATTTCTACACTAATGCAGTAGTCTGCATAACAGTAAATCTTCTGTTTTTTGTGAGAATAAAAATTCAAAATGGAAAGCAAAAGAATGTAAGAGGGGCCTGGGGACATGACTAATGAACAGAGGAAATGTTATTTTAGTGCCAGGAATGTCTTTCTTGTTTATTCTGGACCCTATTTGGAAATTGGCATCTTTTGAAATTTGTGTGAAATTGGCAAAATTGCTAAATTCTGACCACTGTACTGGATAGTTGAAATCAGTAAATTGGTGGTTTCTTGTACTCATTCGATAAAAAAAATGGAGTTCTAGTGAAATAGTTACGATTTTTGTCGACTAGTACATTGGAATTGGCTGAAAATAGGGCTCAAAGTGGGCAAAAGATTCTCTATCTTTTCATATGAAAAAATAATTTTTTTTTTTTTGAAATTTGGGGGACCCTGAGAACAAGTCTCTGAGAGGGCCTGTGGACCCTGAAAGGGTTAAATCTCTCAAACCAACCTTTGCTGGCCTTAAATTCACTCACATCACCACTAGTTGCAGGCATTTTTCTAATTTAATCCTCACGCAACTTCCTAGCCTTTTCACATATGATCGCTTTAGAGATGCTATCTCCTGTTATCTGTTTTTCGTTTATCCATACCAATAACAGTCTCTCAACACCTATCACTTGCGATCTCTGTTTCGAAAACAAACTTGCACCTTTTGTAAGAACAGCTTCCTTGATTGCCATTTTGTTGGCCAAGATAGAAGCGATGGTTGATTGGGGTTTGATATACAACCTGGCCAGCTCCGAGATACGCACTCCACTTTCGTACTTGGCTATTATCTCTTTCTTCATTTCTGTAGTAATTTTCACCCTTTTTACCACAGGATTGGCTGTAGAAACTTTCTTGGGGCCCATGGTGACTTATTTTGCAGCTACAAGCACTAAAAAACACTGTGATACTATGAAATGTACAGAATGTATGCTTAGATGCGACCGCACTGGCTGGCTTGTAAACACTGGCACGCATGGGGCAGCTGAGGCCACGCGGGATACGTCCTGGACGAATCATGTGAGGGGAGTTTTTTATCGTGAGGCAAGGGAAAATTTTTGCATTCAAATGCTTCGTACGGCGGATTTAACGTAACGTGATGCGTTTGTAAGGTGGGGGTCCACTGTATTTCATTCATTCTAGCGCATATATCATGTTTCTATGTTATTAATATTATTTATTATGCCATATTACATGAATTGTGATAGATAAATAATTTGTAGAGTTGATATTAGGGAAATTATTAAAGTATTTTCTCATGCCTGGAATTCCACTGGAACGAATTAATTCCATTTCAGTTTATTTAAATGAGGAAAATTGACTCTGCAAACGAGCAAATCCAGTTACGAGCAAGGTCATGGAACGGATTAAACTCATAAGTAGAGGTTCCACTGTATATATACGTCAAAAACGGTGGCTCCTAAGACGTATATATACGACCGAAACAGTCAAAGCATTATATGATTATTATGCACCCCATACCCATCCTGTGGGTGGTAATCGAAAGGTTACAGAGGTACATAATGAGTCCAGGGACTGGGCCCCAAAGTTTTGATAACAGAGCAAGTTACAAAGGTAATGAACTCCAGGCAGATCTCATCACAATCATGACAAGTTACAAAGGTATTTACAGATTACATAGGTACATAAAGGGTCCAGAGACTGGGCCCCAAAGTTTTGATAGATGAACTAGGTACAAAGGTAATGAACTCACAAGTTACAAAAGTAATGAATCATGTAAGTAAATTTACTTACTAACGTTTATAATCACGGCTATAATCATGAACAAATTATAGAGTAATGAGCAATTCACATGTCCACACCCGGTCACAACTGTAATGAGTTATTGGTGCAAATATTAATTGTTGGGTCACACACACACATTCATTCAAGACCCTGTACACTGTGTACATTAGGCCCATATTGGAATATGCAGCACCAGTTTGAAACAAGACTAGTCCTGGAGCTAAGGGGTATGTCCTACGAGGAGAGGTTAAAGGAAATCAACCTTACGACACTGGAAGACAGGAGAGTGAGGGAGGATATGATAACGACATATGAAATACTGAGAGCTTATTGCTACCCTCTATAACAAAGCCAACAAGAATCTCTGAGACAAGTGCCTCATTACTTGACCATATCTGGACCAACATAATATCCCCACTACACGCAGGTATAATCACAGACAACACCACAGACCACTACCCTATTTTCTCATAACCAACTTATCTAAATTGCCTCAAGAAACAAGAACGATCTCATTTCGCCTGCAATATGAGACATCGATAAACAACCTAACATTAGCTCTAGGTGCCACTGATTGGCAGAGAGATCTAGCTGACAGTAATAATATTGATAAAGATGTCAAATTTTTTTTACATAAAACCTTAAACCTCTATAACAAACGTTGTTCAATCAAAACGAAACAGATCACAGAAAAGAGGCTAAACAGCCCATGGCTAACAAAAAGTATCCTCAAATCTATTAAAAAAAACACCAACTTGAAAAACAGTTCAGATTAGGCCTAATTACTAAAGAATTTACTGAAAGATACACATCAATACTCACAAAACTAATATGAAAATCAAAGCAATTGTACACCTACCATCCGACTTGCGACCGGCTCGACTTACGACCGTGTTTATTATGCCAAATTTCTGGGAAATAAACAAGTATTTGTGTTGTACACAGCATTTATCCTAAACCTTACAGTATAAAATACAGTACTAACAGCATAAAAATTAAAGTAAAACATGAAATACCAAAATAAAACAATAAAATAAAGTCATTACAAAAATGTTTTGTTGATATTCAGTAGTAAAGTTCGACTTATGACCATTTCGTCTTACGACCGGTTTCTCGGAACCGAACTCGGTCGTAAGTCAGATGGTAGGTGTATTATGAAAATAAATTTAGTGAAATAAAAGGTGATATGAAAAGTACCTGGCAAACTCTCTCCAAAATTTTGGGTTCTAGGAAACCGTCTGGAAATAGAGAGAGAAATTTAACTAAACCAGATAAACCTCACATACAACCTATAGGCTTGGCCGACAAATTTAATGTCTTCTTCTCCACTGTAGGATCAAAGCTAGCAAGTCAAATTCCTAGCTCAAATACCCAGGTGAACGAGTACCTCACTGGCAACTACCCAAATACTCTATTTCTAGCTCAAACAAATTCCACTGAAGTCTCACTCATCATTAAATCATTAAAAAACAAAGCAGGTGATCTAGATAACTTGCCGCCATTCATATATAAAAAAGCTGCACCAGAACTTCACCCATTATTGCAACAGTGTTCGACAAATCTATAGCATCCTCAACCTTCCCATCTATACTCAAGACAGCAAGGGTCACCCCGATCCACAAAGGAGGAGATCCAACTGATTTGAACAACTACAGACCCATATGTAACTTGCCCTTACTTTCCAAGATAACAAAAAAAGGCACAATACCGTGACTGGAACAATACACAAATAACCCGCACATAAAAGAGAGAAGCTTACGACGACGTTTCGGTCCAACTTGGACCATTTACAAAGTCACATTAACCAGAAGTAGAGTAGGACGGCTATATATAGGCAGTAAGAGGTGGTAGTAGTAGTAGTACAAGAATGGTATATAATACCGACAAGATGAAATTAAGACACATGCGCAACACCCGGGCATCTCTATCATAGACGTTTCGCCATCCAGCCAGCCACTGGATGGCGAAACGTCCACAACAAAGACACTCAGACGGCGCACATGTGTCTTAATTTCATCAGTAGTAGTAGTAATAGTAGTAGTAGAAGAGGTAGTAGTAGTGGTAGTGGTAGAAGTGGGGAATAAGGAGGACGAGCCAGTCAAATACAAAGGAAGGGGAGCACTGCAAGAGAGCTAGGTGCCCACTGAGGGAGAGCAAGCGCACAGAGGTGCATGAAAGGGGAAGTGGTGAAATAAATGAAGAAGGAACAGAAACACGAGGCAGAGGAGAGAAAGACAACCCAGAGGAGAAAAAGGAAAGAGGAAAGGGGAAGAGGGAGAAGAAGAAAAAGAAAAAGAAAAAATGAGTTAACCTGACTCCTCTGATGAAATTAAGACACATGTGCGGCGTCTGGGTGTCTTTGTTGTGGACGTTTCACCATCCAGTGGCTGGCTGGATGGCGAAACGTCTACGATAGAGATGCCCGGGTGTTGCGCATGTGTCTTAATTTCATCTTGTTGGTATTATATACCATTCTTGTACTACTACTACTACTACCACCACCTCTTCCTGCCTATATATAGCCGTCCTGCTCCACTTCTGGTTAGTGTGACTTTGTAAATGGTCCAAGTCGGACCGAAACGTCGTCGTAAGCTTCTCTCTTTTATGTGCGGATTATTTGTGTAACTTTCCAAGATATTCGAAAAAATAATACACATGCGACTTTACTCCTACCTTACATCCAACAACATACTTAACCCATGCCAGTTTGGGTTTAGACCCAAAAAAAGTACAAATGACGCTATTATACAAATGCTTGAACTAATATACACAGCTCTCCATAAAAATGAATATCCTCTTGGGCTGTTTATCGACCTACAAAAAGCTTTTGATACAGTCGACCACAATCTCTTGCAGCTAAAACTGAATCATTACGGCATCAGAGGACATTCTCTTGACTACCTAAAATCCTATCTTAACGACAGGCACCAGTGTGTACATGCAAATGGAGTCAACTCCGCTATCCAACCTGTAGCTGTAGGAGTACCTCAGGGTAGTGTCCTAGGCCCAGTCCTCTTTCTCATCTACATCAATGATTTCCCCAATACTTCCCAACTTCTTAAACCAGCTCTATTTGCAGATGACACTGCGTATGTCTACTCCCATTCACACCCAACTGTATTTAGTAACACTGAAACAATGAACAGCTAAAGATATATGCTTGGATGATGACCAACAAACTCACACTCAATATAAACAAAACATACTTCATGCTGTTTGGCATCAGAGCCTCAAATATTCAACTCAACATACTGTTAAATGGTTCCCCTATATCAAGACACGCTGAGGGTAAATTTCTAGGTCTTCTCCTTGACTGTAATCTTAAATTTCAGTCCCATACCCATCACATAGCCAAGAAAATTGCCAAATCAGTAGAATCCTTTCCAAGATACGATACTATGTACCACAAATGACTCTCCTTACCTTGTACCACTCTCTAATTTATCCTTACCTCACCTATGGTATCTGTGCCCGGGGCTCTACCACAGTCAACCATCTTAGACCTTAATAATCCAACAAAAAGCTGCTGTGTGGGTGATAACCAGCTCCTGTGCTAGACAGCACACACCACCACTTTTCAAAAGACTCAATTTGCTAAATATACAAGACATACACTCTTATTATTGTGCCTACTACATATACAGAACTTTAAACTCCACTGTAAACCCCACCTAAAACTACTCCTCGACAGTTACAACAGAATGCACAGGCGCAATACAAGGCATAAGGCATTTTTCAACATCCCTCGAGTCAGACTCTCACTATGCAAGAACGCTATGCATATAAAAGGCCCAAAGATCTGGAACTCGCTACCGGAACAAGTCAAGGATCCCCTGACAACTTATAAATTTAGGACTCTGCTAAAAATTCATCTTATCTCACAATATTAACCAAATCAGCCAAAACATTTGCTAATTAGTTTTATTATGTGACCTCCTGGCTTTTAATTCTGCCAATTCATAAAGTATTACCACCTGAACCATTACTTGTAAGGTAGATTTTGTGTGCAATTTCAAGACTATTTTACCGAACTTTACTCCACCTTACTACCTTTCACTTGTATTAAGTTTAACCCGTAAACGGTCCAAACGTATATATACATTTTTTCAACATTTGAAAGTATGTAAAAAAAGTAGATCTCCTTTTTGTTTTTTTACATTTGAAAATGTGTAAAAAAACTTTGATCTAATTTTTTTTTTGTTATATTTGAAAATATGTAAAAAAAACTTAGATCTACTTTTGTAGCTCTACACGTGTGAACGTAGATCTGCTTGGACCGTTTACGGGTTAAATAAGATTGTAAAACAGTTAACCACTACTTCTTGTCTAGTTTTGAGTATAGTTATTATGTGTTAGGATTAGTCTGCCCAAAATGCCTCGGCACAATAGTGGTTATCTTTGTTCTTAGCAAATCAAAATTGTAATTATACATTGTAACCTTTACAAAGAAATAAACTTTACTTTACATACTTCACTATGAAAGAATGGGTCTGCGTGGTCAGTGTGCGCAGTATAAAAAAAATCCTGCAGCACGCATTGCATGAGAAAAAAAATCCGACCTTGTTTTTGGTTTAAAACAGAGATTTTGCAGTGTATTTTTGTATAGTATTTATGGGTGTATTCTTGTTTTCTTGGTCTCATTTGACAGAATGGAAGATATATTATAGGAATAGAGATTATCTATATTGGTTTCACGCAATTTTTACTGATGTTCAAGAGTAAACAAATCACGTCACGCGTCCAATACACATCAACCGGTGAGTCTAATATTCTATCACAAGTGCGCTGATATTATACCATTTTTACAATAATGTAATAGTCTGCGTAACAGTAAATCCTCTATTTTTCGTGAGAAAAACTCGCAGCAGAAAGCAAGAGTAATACAAGACGAACCTGAAGACGTGACTAATGAACAAAATAAATGCTATTTTAGTGCCAGGAATGTCCGTCTTGTTTATACTGGACCCTATTTTGAAATTGTCATCTTTGAAAATGTTTGAAATTTGTGTGATATTGGCTAAATTGGAAATTTCTGACCACTATCGGGAAGTTGAAATCGGTAAATGGGCAGCTTCTTGTACTCAACTGATAGAACAAATGGAGTTCTTGCAAAATAGTTATGATTTTAGTCGACTAGATTAATGGAAATGACCTAAAATAGAGCTCAAATTGGGCAAAATCTCCGATGCGTAAATATCGCAGATACCGCTAACTTTGCAAGAGCGTAATTACGTAGGTTTTCCATCAAATTTCGCATTTTTGGTGTCATTATCATCGAGAAAAATTTTTTTATCAATTCATAAGAAAAAAAATAATTTTTTTTTAATTTTTCGACCCTGAGAGTTTAAGGACGATAATAATAATAATAATAATAATAATAATAATAATAATAATAATAATAATAAAAATAAAAATAATAATAATAATAATAATAATAATAATAATAATAAATGTGTATTTTCTTGCAGTTTACAATGTATGGTTTACAAATTATAAAATAATTGTAAGGAAGGCCTCTAGTAGGCCTAGGTATTTCAGGTAGACTAATCAAGTGGAAATAAATAAGACAGACAGTCCTGGATGACACACTGACGTTCCTGGGTTATCCTGGCTGGCTAACCCACCTGGGTTATCCTGGCTGGCTAACCCACCTGGGTTATCCTGGCTGGCTAACCCACCTGGGTTATCCTGGCTGGGTAACCCACCTGGGTTATCCTGGCTGGCTAACCCACCTGGGTTATCCTGGCTGGCTAACCCACCTGGGTTATCCTGGCTGGCTAACCCACCTGGGTTATCCTGGCTGGCTAACCCACCTGGGTTATCCTGGCTGGCTAACCCACCTGGGTTAAAAATCCCAACAAGGTGACTACTACTAAAATCAAGGGGGAGCACTAAACCCGTAGGATTATGTAGCGCCTGTGGGGGGGATGTGGAAGGTATTCAGGCTTAATTCAGGGAACTGGAGCACAGATCCAATTCCCTAGATCAAGAGCCCCTCACCAGCATCAAGGAACCTTCCCTGAGGGGCCTCCAATTCCCTAGATCAAGAGCCTCCCACCAACATCAACGAACCTCCCTTGAGAGGTAAACCACAAGTGATATACACGTTTAATACAACTTAACACTACTTATTATGTCTTATCTTACCGTGTGAGGTGAACTCTGGGGTGTAAACTATCCTCCCTCAGTTTACCTCTGCCACAAACACAACAAAAACACACAAGTACATTGAAAATTATTCTTCTTCTTCTTCTGTTTGTTTCTTTGTTGTGGTTTATAAGGGCAACTTACGCCATAAGCCGTATTATTTGTTGTTGTTGTTGTTGTTGTGGTTTATAAGGGCAACTTACGCCATAAGTTTAGTTAGTTTAATATGTTTATTATGCACCCCATACCCATCCTGTGGGCGGTAGTCACCACATACCCATCCTGTGGGTGGTAGTCACCACATACCCATCCTGTGGGTGGTAGTCACCACATACCCATCCTGTGGGCGGTAGTCAAAAGATTACAGAGGTACATAATGGGTCCAGGGACTGGACTCCAAAGTTTTGATAGCTGAGCAAGTTACAGAGGTAATGAACTCACAATTTACAAAGGTAATGAACTCCAGGTAGGTCTAGTCACAATCATGACAAGTTACAAAGGTATTTACAGATTACAGAGGTACACAATGGGTCCAGGGACCGGGCTCCAAAGTTTTGATGGCTGAACTAGGTACAAGGTAATGAACTCACAAGTTACAAAGGTAATGAACTCACAAGTTACAAAGGTAATGAACTCACAAGTTACAAAGGTAATGAATACTGTAAGAATGGTTACTTACGTTTATACATGGCTGCAATCATGAACAAATTTTAGAGTAATGAGCAATTCACACTTCCACACCCGGTCACAACTGTAGTGAGTTATTGGTGCAAATGTTGATTGTTGAGTCACACACACACACACACACACACACACACACACACCACACCACACCACACACACACACACACACACACACACACACACACACATACAAATTCACACAACACAACACACACACACACACACACATCACACACACACACACACACACACATACACACACACACACACACACACATACACACACACACACACACACACACACAACACACACAACACACACACACACACACACATACACAAACTCATACACACACACGCACACACACTCATACACACACACACACACACACACACACATACACAAACTCATACACACACACGCAACACACTCATACAAACACACACACACACACTCATACACACACACACACACTCATACACACACACACTCACACACTCATACACATACACACACACACACACACACACACACACACACAACACACACACACACACACAACACACACACACACACACACACACACACACACACACACACACACACACACACACCTGTTTGGAACCCGCACTTGATAAAGCACGTCAAGAAACTAGAGAAAGTAAAAGGTTTGCAACAAGGTTAGTTCCAGAGCTAAGGGGAATGTCCTATGAAGAAAGATTAAGGGAAATCGGCCTGACGACACTGGAGGACAGGAGGGTCAGGGGAGACATGATAACGACATATAAAATACTGCGTGGAATAGACAAGGTGGACAAGGACAGGATGTTCCAGGGAGGGGACACAGAAACAAGAGGCCACAATTGGAAGTTGAAGACACAAATGAGTCAGAGAGATAGTAGGAAGTATTTCTTCAGTCATAGAGTTGTAAGGCAGTGGAATAGCCTAGAAAATGACGTAGTGGAGGCAGGAACCATACACAGTTTTAAGACGAGGTTTGATAAAGCTCATGGAGCGGGGAGAGAGAGGGTCTAGTAGCAACCGGTGAAGAGGCGGGGCCAGGAGCTAGGACTCGACCCCTGCAACCACAAATAGGTGAGTACAAATAGGTGAGTACACACACACACACACACATGCACATATGTGGTAATGCTTTATTTACAGCTAGCAAAGTCAGGGTATTTCTCCAGAATGGTCTGTAATATACCACTGTGGATAAAATACTTAGCCATTTCTTGAACACTTCTGAGTGAGTTGTTTCTAAATTCATTAATTTTATCGCACTCCAGTACATAATGACGCAAGGTGTGACAATAATCCATCTGGCAAAGTTTACATTTCGTTTGGTCTACATCTGGTGGTGGTGATTTAACCTGCCAAAGATACTTGTAACCCAGCCGGAGCCGGGCGGTAGTGACATCCAAGAGTCTGCTTATTTTGTTGGATGCACCATAGACATGTGGCTCCTCCTGCATGATAGAATGATGATAGATGGACTCACTGGTGTCAATCTCCCTGAGTCTTAAGTCCATAAAATTCAGCTGAAGTTCTTTTCGTATTATTGTTCTCAAACTACTACCTGACAAGCCAAGATTGTAATCTACCCCCTCTTTGAAAGCATACAGCTTAGCCAATTTATCAGTTCTATCATGCATCTGAAGACCAATGTAAGATGGAATCCACAGCATGTGCACTCTGACTCCACTGTCCACAATCTTACCATACCTGTGTCTGGCTTCTGACACAAGCATGCCACAATTTATGCTTAATGAGTTGAGAGCATTTATGGATGACAGAGAATCAGTTACAATTAAACTGTCAATCTTTGATACATAGATGCAAACAGTTCTGTCTGAAGGGTAGAGGCCCAGTTATTGATGCGTGCTCCAATTTCTTTAAGAGAGCCATCACTCTGTACGACAACAGCAGCACTACCAGCTGCACCAGTGGATTGGTGAACAGAACCATCAACGTAAATAATTTGCAAGAGTGTGTGCTGTGTGACTAAGTTATCAACACAGCTTAAGGCCTCATGTTTGGCTTCAAGGCGAAGTTTTGGTTGTGATTTAAGAAGTAGTTTGGGGGGAAATGGAGCAATGGTAGTTTGGAATGGGGTAATATTCCATGGAGCGGAGAAGTGCCGCTGTTGCCTTACTTGACATAGATCATGTCTCTGATTCATGCGGAGGTCGGTTCCAGTCTTTTCGATCCATCTGGAGGAGTGTTCACCAGTGCTGAGGAAAGTTTGGAGGGCTTCTGTGCAGGGGTTTGAATGAGCTTGCCTGAGCATATTAACCCCAATTAGGATATTTCTTTCAGTAACACGATCTCTGATGCTTGGAATATCAAGTTCTTTTTGCATATTTAAAATTTTGGCAGTACGAGGGCATCCTAGGATGATCCTCATTGCTTCGTTCTGCAGTTTTTCCAGCCCTCCAAGCTTCCAGTCAGACACAAGAGCAAGTAGTGGCGCAGCATAATCAACCACAATTTTAACATTAGCACCATACCTTGGGTGAAACCCAGCCACAACTCTAAGTGCTCTCAGCCTTTCTTTGCATTGGCAACAAAGTCTTGTTACAACAGGTCCAAGTAGTGGAACCTCAAAGCCTAGATACCTGTATCTGCTTACATATTCTAGAAGAGACCCATCATGCAATTGGATCTGACGAACTGTGCCTCTGTCGAGGAGGACACCTATTGAGTATCTTTGTTTTATCAGTAGAGATTATCAACCCCAGGTCCTGACACGAGGCTAGTACATGATTAAGAATGTTTTGGGTGTTGGAGAATCCGGTGGTGTGAATCATTATATCATCAGCAAAACTAATCACATAATTATGGGGCTGACTAGGCATAGCATTAAGTATTGCATTAATTAGAATATTGAACAGTGTGGGACTGAGCACACCTCCCTGTGGGGTTCCTAATTCAAAGTCTTTAGTTACACTTCTATGTCCTTGGAACAACACAGACGATTTTCTGTTGGACAGGTAGCCTTTAATCCAGCGGAGAAGCCATCCTCCAACATCCATTCTGGCAAGTTCACTAATTATTACATGTCGGTTGGCTACATCGAAAGCGGATTTAAGGTCAAGGAAGGTAGTGTATGAGCTGTCAGTGTGCAGGGTGAGAAAGGTGGCTATGCAATGATGCACGCTCTTTCCATGCATGAAACCATGTAACCGGGGAGACAAAAATTGTTTGATTCTGTACATGAGACGATTAAGAATCATTCTCTCAAATGTTTTACACAAGCAGCTAGTAAGAGATATTGGGCGAAATGCATTTTGTTGATTGGGCTTAGGAATTGGAATGATGAGGCTGTTGGTCCAAGATTGAGGGAGCTCCCCAGTTACATAGCTCATGTTATATAATTCAAGTAATGGATTACCTGGTACTCGACACAGCAATCTGAGTATGTTGTAAGTAATACCATCCTCACCAGGCGACGTGGAGTTGCCCTTAGTTAGTGCTTCATCAAGTTCATAATTAGTGAAAGGAATGTTGCAGTCATCTGCCTTGCTGAGCATAAAGCAAACAAGTCTCTCCCTTGCATCATATTTGTCATTTAATTTCGCCTGTGTGGTACTGGGAAGACTGTCATAGCTAGATGTAGCAGCCCAAGCACTGACTAACTCATTCGCCCTATGCAAGGGATGAGGGTGCGCGATCTGCCCAGTTCTGTTACCCTTAATTCTATTTATGTCCCTCCATGCCCGGCTAAGTGGGGTGTGAGCATTAAGACCGTTGACAAATTTTTCCCAGTCGGTTTGCCGCAGCTCTGTCATACGCTCTCTGGCAGCAGCAAGGGCAGTTTGGAAGAGCCTCAGCATTCCAGGGGTACGATGTTTTCTATAGGCTAGGCCTAGTCTGCGAGCAGTACGTTTCAATGTACGAAGTTTAGAATCATTGTAATAAGTATGGTTTTTGAAGGAGGTATGATTATTACGGAAGTTTGTTGGGTTTAGAGTACCAAGAGGTTGCAGTGGCGGCTCTAAGTAGTTCTGAATACTGCTCACAAGATCATTGTTAAAGGTCTCTACAGAGGAACACTCATAGGAATTATACCAGTCAGTCACATGTGCAACAAAGTCATCATGTTGATCAGTGGGAATATTGAAACGTTTCCGTTTGAATATCCCACCAGGAAGGATAGTATTACCAATATCTAGAGAGGTTAGCCTTGGGAAATGATCAGACGCTATATCTGTTACAATGGAAGACTCACAACTGGCAGAAGTAATGTTGGAAGCCCGGCACAGATCAAGGACGCCTCCATAGATATGTGTGGGTTCAAGGTCACCTACAATTTGGACATTATCATGACTGTTTAAGAGTGACAACAGTTGATTGCCATTACGATTACCAAACTGTGAGTTTCCAATGCTTTTGTGTCTCGCATTGTAATCGCCAATAATAAGAGTAGGCTCAGAATGAGCACAAGTTGGGAGCTCCAAGTAATTAAACTTATCAGCAGGAGCAAACAAGTTAAATATGTTGAGAGCAGAGTTCCCTATATAAATCCTAACACCGTGATATTGTAGCCCCTCTGTTTTCTTATGTGCAAGAAGTTGATGGGGAAGTGATTTTTTAATATATAGAACACAAGAGTTAGTAGATTTGAGCCATAAGCCGTATTATTTGTTGTTGTTATTGTTGTTGTGGTTTATAAGGGCCACTGACGGATTACGCCGTAGTGAACCCGACTTCCCGATGTAAGTTTATTTAGGTATAATTACATAGAAATACTGTCGGCTAACACCTAGGTATGTGTTCACCTAGCAGCAGGTAGGTATCTGGGTGTTAGTGGGCTGGTGTGGGTGGCATCCTGGGTGTTAGTGGGCTGGTGTGGGTCACATCCTGGGTGTTAGTGGACTGGTGTGGGTGGCATCCTGGGTGTTAGTGGACTGGTGTGGGTGGCATCCTGGGGGACAAGATTAAGGACCACAATGGATATAAGTTAGGCAGTCCTCGATGACACACTGACTTTCTTGGGTTATCCCCGGGG
>NC_069480.1:11414631-11427131 GCF_026875155.1 Cherax quadricarinatus
AGAAACCAGGGGTTTGAACAACCAGGAGTCTTAAAGACAACAGGAGTCTTGAAGGGACAACCAGGGGTCTTGAAGAAAAACCAGGGGTCTTGAAGACAACCAGGGGTCTTGAAGACAACCAGGAGTTCTTGAAGACAACCAGGAGTCTTGAAGAAAAACCAGGGGTCTTGAAGAAAACCCAGGGGTCTTGAAGACAACCAGGAGTCTTGAAGACAACCAGGGGTCTTGAAGACAAACAGGGGTTTTGAAGACAACCAGGGGTCTTGAAGAAAACCCGGGGTCTTAAAGACAAACCAGGGGCTTCCCACACTATTTGTCCCAATTCTTCACCAGGAACGTGTCAGCAATTTATAAATAACTAACTTAGGCCATTGTACACCAAATGACCTTTGAAAACACCCGATTACATTGCAACAATTCAACCCGGTTTTTTTTTTTTTTATTCGCCGGTATTCTCCCGGCCCGGGTTTTTCCAAGTAGTGGTGCCCCGGGCCCTTTGACCCCCTATCTGGGGAGTATTTGAGACGTATTCATCCTGTGTTCACACATTAAATTCAATATGGCGTCCTTCTGCATGCCCCCTCACTCGAAATTTCTCGAAGGGTCACAACAGCATCACTTTTAATTTTACATTATCATATTATTAAAATTTACACAAGCAGAATTTAGGGAAATTCGAAATTTTCCATATCAACGTCCCAGCGGTCTTTTCCACTACTAGAGGTGTGCTAAATTTAAGCAGGGAAGGAAGGGATTTTTAAGTTAGACTTCCTGTACACTTGTTAAATTGTCTTACTGCGTCATTGCAGTATGAACGTGGTTGAAAACTGACCATAAGTTTTAAAGGGGTGGGTGGTAAGCCAGCGGGAGGTCGCGGTCAGATGCCCGAAGCTCCAAAGGTGGGTCATCATCTGACTAAGACCCGCGTCAGGGGAAACCCCTTGTCCTGTTTTCCCGACAAACCTTACCTAACCTGACCTAACCTAACTTAACCTAACCTGACCTTTAAACCCAACCTAACCTAACTACCAACCTAACCTGACCTAACCTAACCTAACCTAACCTAACCTAACCTAACCTAACCTAACCTGACCTAACCAAACCTAACCTAACCTAACCTAACCTAACACTGACCTAACCTAACCTAACTAACCCGACCAACCTAACTAAACTAACCCAACCTACCCTAACCTAACCTAACCTACCTAACCTAACCTAACCTAACCTGACCTAACCTGACCTAACCTAACCTAACCTACCTGACCTAACCTGACCTAACCTAACCTAACTTATAACCTAACCTGACCTAACCTAACCTAACTGACCTGACCTAACCTAACCTAACCTAACATAACCTGACCTAACCTAATCTAACCTAACCTAACCTGACTAACCTAACCTAAACCCAACCTAACCTAACCTAACCTAACCTAACCTGACCTAACCTAACCTAACCTAACCTAACCTAACCTAACCTAACCCGACCTAACCCAACTAACCTAACCTAACCTAAAACCCAACCTAACCTGACCTAACCTAACCTGACCTAACCTTACATCGCAAAAACAATAGATAGAATACCCATTATTCCTTTTAAAACAGTGCCAAATTTTTGAGACAAAAATGCCTAAATTTCCTATTTTTTACTGGTTTTGCGGTTTTAAAACAAAAACATAATGAAATCAATTCTATTTACAGAAATTTTATTCTTTAATCTTTCTGCACACATATTAAACCAAAGTTAAAAATAAACAGTTTCTTATAGACTGCGACCAGATAACAGTTTCCGTTTATCTTTTTGATAATAATTGATAACACTAATGTCGCACATTCCCGTGTAAAGTAACCATTTCTCCAGAATTCTATTTACTTTGTAAACTTGTGAGGACTCATACCTTTGTACCGCTAGTTCAGCTACAAAACTATGCGGCCAGTCCTCCTGGACCTTTACGTACCGTCTGTAATCTGTAAATCTTTGTAAATTGTCGATGATTAGTGACAGACTTACCTGGAGTTCATTACCTTTGTTAAATTTTTGAGTTCATTAGCCTTTGTATGTTTGTGAGTTCATTACCTTTGTAAATTGTGAGTTCATTACCTCTGTAACTTGCCCTCAGCTTCAAAACTTTGGAGTCGTCCTGGGACGCCAATTATGTACCCTCTGTAATCTTGTTGCTACGCCCACAGATGGCGTATGGGGTGCATAATAAAAATTTAAACTAACTAACGTTTAAGGGGACTACAACCAGTGTCAAAACATTACTGAAGCTTTTGAAACTATGATAAGTATGCTGGAGGTTTATTACAGACTTTTAAAATGGTGGATTTTTGATGGGACTCCATGGAGGTTTTACCAGTTTCCTGTTATTCTCTGTCCACTGTGATAGCAGAGACAGAAGCAGCACATTGCCAGAGTGATATTTTAAGCTCACTGACAGTGTTGGAAACATTAAAAATGGTATAAAATACCGACAGTTGTTAGGTAAGACAGATATCAAACCAGTTTCAGATACGCGGAACAATGCCTTCTCCGGGTACTGAGGGGGAATGACCTCCTCAAAACTTTAAGGGTGATGGACTAATTACCATCGTCTTCAAGTATCTTCTGCTTCTTATCAACTTTCTGTTACTTCGAACTGAGAAGCCTACTGTGTAGCGATACGTTCATAATAAAAGATACCTACTGTTGCATATGTGTCTTTACCTAACAAGCCCTGACATCAGATGAGGACTGAGTTCTCAGTAGGAGGACATAGATCAAACAAGCATACAACCATTGTCAAAGGTTCGTTCTCCATTTACACATCAAACTAGGATAATGAAAGTGTTACAACTCTTGACAAGAAGTCTGTAGACTTCAAGTATCTTAATGTGACTTTCTTTCCCAGAAGCTATCAGAGGCAAAAGTGAAGGCTGGCATCTTCAACTGGGACGCCACAAGTTCTAGGGAAAAATTATGGGAGGAAGTGCTAAGAGTTCCTAAGGAAACTCACAGAGAAGGAAAACGAAGCCTGGGGAGAGTTTTGTTGCTGTAAAACCGGGTTTTCTTTAAACCCGTTTTGGGCCTAGTTCCTTGGCCTTTTGTGTATCCATATGCTCCTGCGCTACCGTCCACAGGGTGGTTCTGGGATGTACATTAACCCAGGCCACTGCGATGGCAAAATCTAAATCTTTCTGGGCCACAAACAAGGCTGATGATTATGGGGAACTTGTTGAGAAGGTAAAAAGCTATGGTCAGATGGGCTGTAGGATGTGTCCCTTTTTAAGGTCGCATTATCCTTATAGTCATCTTGAACAATTTAAAGTGAGGGAATATGGGGAGCATACTCAGAGGAGCAAAGGGCGCGCTTCCCACCTAGATATAATGGACTTTTGAACACGCCAGATATCGGGATCTAATAATGAAACTATGAGGAGCAGATGCACTGCCACCATAATGAGCCAAGGGAAGTGTGGATTACTTGTTCTCATTTGCGCAGAAGTATAAGCTTTTAGGGTTCTGGAGGAGCTGTTAACGAGAGTCTCCTTCACTCATCTGGATTGAAGGCACTTGCAATTGCATCAAACATTGCCTGATACATCATCACTGTAGCCAACTTGTTCTTTCATTAGTTGAAAGCTTGAGAAAATGTTGAGTGAGTCGTTTTTTCTTTGGCTTGTCATGTTACTTGCACACTTTCTTCCACACAAGTCCCACCTCCTTGATCTTGAACTTGAGATCAAAAGTCAGTATTTGACTTATCAATCCAAGATCTCTGAATATGGTCATTGAGGTCTGTTGGGTTTGGGTAATAAAGATTCCTGTCAATCAGCTGCTTCTTGTCAGATCATAGTCTTGGTCACTGATCCATTAAAGGAGGTGGGACCAAGCTGTCTTTGATAACTGTACACCAATACTAACTTTACCAGCTGCTCTCTAAAATCTTTGAATAAAATTATCAATCTCAAGACGGATTCGGATTCCTACTGCGTTTCACACAACATATTAAACCCTTGTCAGGTTTGGAGACAGAATAATAAAGCACAATTGGAACGCCATCCATACACATTCTAGGACTATATATATACCACCTCAAAAAGATAGACGTCCCGCTGGGCATTTTCATTGATTTACGTTAAAGCTTTCGATACAGTAGATCATGAACTACTGTACTCCTAATATAATTGCACTATCGGTATCAGGGCCGAACTCCCCAAATACCTAAAGTCATACCTTAGTAACAGAACTCAATATGTGTATGCAAATGATTGCAACTCCCACCCGGGTTGTGTGAAGTGTGGAATTGCTCATACACTATAAGTTTGTTCATGATGTTGCCATGTTATGTGTGATGAACGTAAGTAAACCTCTCATTTTACAGAATTCATTACCTTTTGTAAATTGTGAGCTCATTACTTTGTACCTATTTCAAGCTATCAAACCTGTTGGGGGCCCAGTCCTCTGGACATTACGAAACCTCTGTAATTCTGTAAATACCCTTTGTAACTTGTCATGATTGTGACCAGACCTTCCTGGGAGTTCATTAACTTGTGTTAAATTAGTGAGTTCATTACTTTGTAAATTAGGAGTTCATTACTCTGTAACCTTGCTCAGCTATCAAAACTTTGGAGTCCAGTCCCTTGGACCAATTATGTACCTCTGTAATCTTTTGACTACCGCCACAGGCATGGGTATGGGGTGACTACCACACAGGATCGGGTCATGGGTGGTGACTACGCCACAGGGATTGGGTATGGGGGGTATATTAAACATATTAAATTACTTTTTTTTTAACAACTGTACCAACCAATCCACAGTAGAGAGGTCCACACAAATGAAGTCCTTGGACCACTCCTCTTTCTGCTTCTATATCAGTGATTCTACCGAATGCATTCACAGCTACTCAAAACCCATGTTACTTGCAGATGACTACTACAATATGTCTCTTTTCCCAGACCCAAACACAGTCCTTACTAGTCAAGCAGTCAATGCTGAATTACAAGAAAATATGCCTGGATGTATGATAACAAACTTACCTTGAACTCTGTAAAACCTATTTCATTTCAGTTTGGAAACAATAGCTGAAATCGATCAATTATAACAAATTAACGCTAAATGGGATTCATCAGTCCAAAGACTCACAGAGGGAAAATTCCTAGATAGTCACCTTGAAGTAGCCTCTAAGTTCCAGACACACATACAACTCATATCACCAAGAAAATCTCCAAGACTGTAGATATACTATCAAAGACTAAAAGGGTATACGTTACAATCCTCAAGCCTCTCCTGGCACTGTTACATTCACTCATATACCTTATCTTACATAGGGAATTTGTGCATGGGGATCAACAACCATTCCAGTCACTTAAACCCTTAATAAACCAGCAATATGCGCATTAAGGAATGATAATTGAAAGTCCCCACTCCTGACAGCATACTCGCACCAATTTTTTCCAAAAGTATGAATCTGCTTACCATTAAGAACATCTCCATACTTATTCTTGTGCCTACTACTTACACAGAACAATTACACACTCAAATTAACCCTTCCACTCAAGACGTTCTTCAACAACCTTAAACAGGACACGTGACCACAACACAAGACCACAGATCTCTTTTGATTGTAAATCTCGGTGTCCATATTACACCCGTGTAAAAACTCTATGCAAGTCATTACCTCTGTAAACTTGTTCAGCTATCAAAAACTTTTGGAGTCCAGTCCATGGACCTCAATTATGTACCTCTGTAATCTTTGACTACCGCCCACAGGATGGGTATGGGGTGACTACACCCACAGGATGGGTATGGGGTGGCATAATAAACATACTTAATCGAACTAACTTAAAACTAACATAACAGGGGCCCCAAATTATGGAATTCATTACCAGAAGATATTAATGTAACCCAGCTGAAAATCAATTTTAAGACCTCTTCTCGACAAGCCACTTAATCACCCTAGACTAAATTTCAGTACACCTCACCTATGTATCCCTCATCATAAACTTCAACAATTCACATCGACCTTTTAATCCATTGTTGACAGGCATGTTCAATTGAATCTATTGTTTTCACAAAAGCATTTTGAATATAAATAGTCTTTGTATTATACAAAATTTTGATTCATTTATAATTAATATCCTAATGTACAACTATGTAATATACTACTCCTTAGCATTAAGTGGACTGTAAGTCATAATTGTTAGTTGGCGGCCCATAATGCCAGGCATAATAGAGGCTCGGTCTTGTGTATTCGTAACCCCACCGTATTGTCTATACACAATCTACTAATTTGTTTGTTAAACCCTGGTATTTGCCAAGACATTAATTAAATAAATACTAAAACTGTTGCTCTTCTCTTTACTGATTTGCTGCTTTCTGTCTTCTGACCGGTTGTCTTCTTGCTGGAGATGTAGGTACAGGAAGATCAGCACTGTGTGGTACTGGATACAATAGAGAGGGAACGTTATCTGGATAAGAAATATCAGTTATTTTTCCCAGTTTGGGCGTTTGGCAAGGATCACAGGCAGAAGTTGCTGTTGGTTGAGTGATCAGTGGGTTAGTCAAGTAAGTAAATTGTTATTCAGGTATACACAAATAGCAGTTACAATAGAATTATACATACATAGCAGCATATGGTAGAGAACCTGGGATTATCCCACAAAAAAAGTTTCAGACTAGTGACACTTATGTTTCCAATTTCAGCGCGGCTCTGGTTTCTCTCTCTATACCTGCTTCCAATGTTTATCTTACAATATTACAAGCAACAGGTGCCCAGGTCTTGTTCTTGGTCCCCAACTGGCATTGCTAAAATATGCTTGTAAGCTTCATCACACTTTCTAAGATGCTGTTACAGGAGAAACTTCTTTGCTCTTTGTCTCAATGAAATTAACAACTAGTGTTGTCGCAAAATGCATTCTGAGAGAATGATATAGACTCTTTGATGCCATTTCAACTTCTTCTGATGTATCTTCTTCAGGTAGCCAAGAGCTGAAATGAATGTAGGTTCTTGCTTTGTTCTTGTTCGCCAGGTACTTTCCCGGTCCGGGTGTTTTTCCAGAGGGTGGACCCGGTCTTGGCTCCTGTCTTGGGAGTGGTCTAAGACCGATGTCAGCCATTGGTAGAGTAATAAGTACCCCTATCTTTCAGGGACAACTGTCCCCGAGGCCTGCACTCCATTCACCCGCTTCTGGGGCTAGTAGGGAGAGTTAGTCTAGGCCCTCTGTCTGCCATCAGCCCGCCCCAGGGGGGCTTGAGTGGGCAGTGCCAGTCTTGTGAACTGCAGGTGATAGCAAGCTCTGGCTTGGCACTCATCCCACCCTAGAGGGCTGTGGGAGTGGGTGTCTGGGATTTCTTGAATGCTGGTTTGTGAGCCCCTATTTTTGACATTTTGGCCAAGCAAAACCCTAAACATTACGCATCAGTCTTCCATTAAAGTGGTCCAAGAAGTGTCATGACAAAAAAGCAAAGTTCTGGGATCAAAAATTCTTTTTTAAAATTTGTTTAGTTATAAAGAATGGGAAATGAGGATCGGTAGCCCAGGAAAACACGACGATAAGTGAAAAATTCTTAATGCCTTAGCTTTATGCAAAAACCACAAGCATGGACTATAGTCTCTACAAACTGGATTAAAATCATAAATGTGCCAGCGGGAAACAAAATTTGTTATGATGAGAATTAAGACCAGAATCAAAACCCCTACCAGAGTAGCCAGTAGGTGTTCCCAAAGATTATGCTGGGTCTCTTATTTTTTATTTAGTCCCAGTACTATGGTATACAGTACATTGGGATTAATATACGCAAGGCATACCTGTACAGTATAACATGTACAAGGTTTACATGTCAAGGCATACATGTAACAAGGCATTCAGGTTAACAGGTACTACATGTTACAAGGTATACATGTACATGGTATACATATTACAAGGCATACTGACAAGGTTTATTAATGTACTAGGTATACATGTACATGGTATACACATACAAGGCATACATGTACAAGGTATAAATGTACAAGGTATACATGTACAAGGTATACATGTACATGGTATGCATATACAAGGCATACATGTACAAGGTATACATGTACAAGGTATACATGTACAAGGTATACATGTACAAGTATACATGTACAAGGTATACATGTACATGGTATACATATACCTGGAGTTTACCTGGAGAGAGTTCCGGGGGTCAACGCCCCCGCGGTCCGGTCTGTGACCAGGCCTCCTGGTGGATCAGAGCCTGATCAACCAGGCTGTTGCTGCTGGCTGCACGCAAACCAACGTACGAGCCACAGCCCGGCTGATCAGGAACTGACTTTAGGTGCTGTCCAGTGCCAGCTTGAAGACTGCCAGGGGTCTGTTGGTAATCCCCCTTATGTGTGCTGGGAGGCAGTTGAAGAGTCTCGGGCCCCTGACACTTATTGTATGGTCTCTTAACGTGCTAGTGACACCCCTGCTTTTCATTGGAGGGATGGTGCATCGTCTGCCAAGTCTTTTGCTTTCGTAGTGAGTGATTTTCGTGTGCAAATTCGGTACTAGTCCCTCTAGGATTTTCCAGGTGTATATAATCATGTATCTCTCCCTCCTGCATTCCAGGGAATACAGGTTTAGGAACCTCAAGCGCTCCCAGTAATTGAGGTGTTTTATCTCCGTGAAAGTTCTCTGTACATTTTCTAGGTCGGCAATTTCACCTGCCTTGAAAGGTGCTGTTAGAGTGCAGCAATATTCCAGCCTAGATAGAACAAGTGACCTGAAGAGTGTCATCATAGGCTTTGCCTCCCTAGTTTTGAAGGTTCTCATTATCCATCCTGCCATTTTTCTAGCAGATGCGATTGATACAATGTTATGGTGGTTTAGGTGGCCCGGTGGCCTGGTGGTTAAAGCTCCCGCTTCACACACGGAGGGCCCGGGTTCGATTCCCGGCGGGTGGAAACATTTCGACACGTTTCCTTACACCTGTTGTCCTGTTCACCTAGCAGCAAATAGGTACCTGGGTGTTAGTCGACTGGTGTGGGTCGCATCCTGGGGGACAAGATTAAGGACCCCAATGGAAATAAATTAGACAGTCCTCGATGACGCACTGACTTTCTTGGGTTATCCTGGGTGGCTAACCCTCCGGGGTTAAAAATCCGAACGAAATCTTATCTTATCTTATCTTATCTTATCTTATGGTCCTTGAAGGTGAGATCCTCCGACCTAATCACTCCCAGGTCTTTGACGTTGGTGTTTCGCTCTATTTTGTGGCCAGAATTTGTTTTGTACTCTGATGAAGATTTAATTTCCTCATGTTTACCATATCTGAGTAATTGAAATTTCTCATCGTTGAACTTCAAATTGTTTTCTGCAGCCCACTGAAAGATTTGGTTGATGTCCGCCTGGAGCCTTGCAGTGTCTGCAATGGAAGACACTGTCATGCAGATTCGGGTGTCATCTGCAAAGGAAGACACGGTGCTGTGGCTGACATCCTGGTCTATGTCGGATATATGGATGAGGAACAAGATGGGAGCGAGTACTGTGCCTTGTGGAACAGAGCTTTTCACCGTAGCTGCCTCGGACTTTACTCTGTTGACGACTACTCTCTGCGTTCTGTTAGTGAGGAAATTATAGATCCATCGACCGACTTTTCCTGTTATTCCTATAGCACGCATTTTGTGCGCTATTACGCCATGGTCACACTTGTCGAAGGCTTTTGCAAAGTCTGTATATAATACATCTGCATTCTTTTTGTCTTCTAGTGCATTTAGGACCTTGTCGTAGTGATCCAATAGTTGAGACAGACAGGAGCGACCTGTTCTAAACCCATATTTCCCTGGGTTGTGTAACTGATGGGTTTCTAGATGGGTGGTGATCTTGCTTCTTAGGACCCTTTCAAAGATTTTTATGATATGGGATGTTAGTGCTATTGGTCTGTAGTTCTTTGCTGTTGCTTTACTGCCCCCTTTGTGGAGTGGGGCTATGTCTGTTGTTTTTAGTAACTGTGGGACGACCCCCGTGTCCATGCTCCCTCTCCATAGGATGGAAAAGGCTCGTGATAGGGGCTTCTTGCAGTTCTTGATGAACACAGAGTTCCATGAGTCTGGCCCTGGGGCAGAGTGCATGGGCATGTCATTTATCGCCTGTTCGAAGTCATTTGGCGTACAAGGTATACATGTACAAGGTATACATCTACAAGGTATACATGTACATGGTATACATATACAAGGTATACATGTACAAGGTATACATGTACAAGGTATACAGACCATAGTTGACATCAATGACATAATACTATATAGAAAGTACCTTCTTATGTTGAGCATTTCCTGCAAATTATGTCAGTTTTGTCCCAGGATGTGGCCCACACCAGTCCACTAACACCCAGGATGTGACCCACACCAGTCCACTAGCACCCAGGATGTGACCCACACCAGTCCACTGACACCCAGGATGTGACTCACACCAGTCCACTAACACCCAGGATGTGACCCACACCAGTCCACTAACACCCAGGATGACCCACACCAGTCCACTAACACCCAGGATGTGACCCACACCAGTCCACTAACACCCAGGATGTGACCCACACCAGTCCACTAACACCCAGGATGCCACCCACACCAGTCCACTAACACCCAGGATGTGACCCACACCAGTCCACTAACACCCAGGATGTGACCCACACCAGTCCACTAACACCCAGGATGTGACCCACACCAGTCCACTAACACCCAGGATGTGACCCACACCAGTCCACTAACACCCAGGATGTGACCCACACCAGTCCACTAACACCCAGGATGTGACTCACACCAGTCCACTAACACCCAGGATGTGACCCACACCAGTCCACTAATACCCAGGATGTGACCCACACCAGTCCACTAACACCCAGGATGTGACCCACACCAGTCCACTAACACCCAGGATGCCACCCACACCAGTCCACTAACACCAGGATGCCACCACACCAGTCCACTAACACCCAGGATGCCACCCACACCAGTCCACTGACACCCAGGATGTGACCCACACCAGTCCACTAACACCCAGGATGTGACCCACACCAGTCCACTAACACCCAGGATGTGACCCACACCAGTCCACTAACACCCAGGATGTGACCCACACCAGTCCAATAACACCCAGGATGTGACCCACACCAGTCCACTAACACCCAGGATGTGACCCACACCAGTCCACTAACACCAGGATGTGACCCACACCAGTCCACTAACACCCAGGATGTGACCACCACCAGTCCACTAACACCCAGGATGTGACCCACACCAGTCTACTAACACCCAGGATGTGACCCACACCAGTCCACTAACACCCAGGATGTGACCCACACCAGTCCACTAACACCCAGGATGTGACCCACACCAGTCCACTAACACCCAGGATGTGACCCACACCAGTCCACTAACACCCAGGATGTGACCCACACCAGTCTACTAACACCCAGGATGTGACCCACACCAGTCCACTAACACCCAGGATGTGACCCACACCAGTCCACTAACACCCAGGATGTGACCCACACCAGTCCACTAACACCCAGGATGTGACCCACACCAGTCTACTAACACCCAGGATGTGACCCACACCAGTCCACTAACACCCAGGATGTGACCCACACCAGTCCACTAACACCCAGGATGTGACCCACACCAGTCCACTAACACCCAGGATGTGACCCACACCAGTCCACTAACACCCAGGATGTGACTCACACCAGTCCACTAACACCCAGGAAGTGACCCACACCAGTCCACTAACACCCAGGATGTGATCCACACCAGTCCACTAGCACCCAGGATGTGACCCACACCAGTCCACTAACACCCAGGATGTGACCCACACCAGTCCACTAACATGCAGGATGTGACCCACACCAGTCAACTAACACCCAGGATGTGACCCACACCAGTCCACTAACACCCAGGATGCCACCCACACCAGTCCACTAACACCCAGGATGTGACCCACACCAGTCCACTAACACCCAGGATGTGACCCACACCAGTCCACTAACACCCAGGATGTGACCCACACCAGTCCACTAACACCCAGGATGTGACCCACACCAGTCCACTAACACCCAGGATGTGACCCACACCAGTCCACTAACACCCAGGATGTGACCCACACCAGTCCACTAACACCCAGGATGTGACCCACACCAGTCCACTAACACCAGGATGTGACCCACACCAGTCAACTAACACCCAGGATGTGACCCACACCAGTCCACTAACACCAGGATGTGACCCACACCAGTCAACTAACACCCAGGATGTGACCCACACCAGTCCACTAACACCAGATGTGACCCACACCAGTCCACTAACACCCAGGATGTGACCCACACCAGTCCACTAACACCCAGGATGTGACCCACACCAGTCCACTAACACCAGGATGTGACCCACACCAGTCAACTAACACCCAGGATGTGACCCACACCAGTCCACTAACACCCAGGATGTGACCCACACCAGTCCACTAACACCCAGGATGCCACCCACACCAGTCCACTA
>NC_069480.1:11432131-11520977 GCF_026875155.1 Cherax quadricarinatus
GAGGCTGTCACTGACCGGCTATTTTAACTTTTCAGACTTTCTCTAAAAACAACAAAATGCTCGGCCACATCGGCTACCGTATGAAAGTGACAATGCAGGACAGCCGCACCTTCATCGGCATATTCAAAGGTGAGGAAATATGTATATTTGTACTGGATGTGATTTGGCTCATGATCAAAAAATTTCAGATCCATGTCATGTTAAGACTGAATTCGAAGATCAAACTTCTGCCTAGACTTTATTGTGGAACTGCTTTACTCAAATTGTTTTTGATACAATCTTAAGAGACAACCCTTAAACTGTCCAAACGTATATCTACGTTTTTTTTTAACATTTGAAAGTATAAAAAAAAACGTAGATCTTCTTTTCTGCTCACCGACTCTGCCGTGTGGCACCATTATTACTCTCTCACTCAGCCTGTACACAAGCAACATGACAATGTTACTCATTTATATTTTAAATGATTTTGTACCTTTCTCTAACCCAATAATTTTGAAGCTAATTACAATCTCAAACAATACTGCAGACAGTACTCCTTTGAGATTTTAGCTTCGGGTGCTTCATTATAGATTAGAAGTAAATGAAAGACTACTTAATTTGTATTTTTTTTATTTAATTTGTACGTATTACGTAGTGGAAATAATTGGAAAGTTCAAATATTAAATTATATTTTAGTACCCCATTAGAAGGCAAATTGGAGTGTTGAAATGTATGATAGTAAATACAGTGGAACCTCAAATATTGAACTTTCTTCGGTCCAGAAGGCTGTTCGAGTGCCTTTACCTAATGAATTTATTCCCATTGGGAATAATGTAAATTAGATTAGTCCATTTCAGACTCTCAAAAATACACTTATAAAAGCACTTACAAAAATACACTTACATAATTGGTCGTGGTGGGAGCAGTTCGATTTTTGAGGTTCCACTGTAGTTAAATTTACTTGTAAATTAACCCTCAAATGGTCCAAACGTATATATACTTTTTTTCAACATCTGAAAGTATGTAAAAAAATGTAGATCTTTTTTGTTTTACATTTGAAAATGTGTAAAAAAAAACTTTTATCTACATTTTTTTTTTTGTTATATTTGAAAATATGTAAAAAAAAGTAGGTCTACTTTTGCAGCACTACGGATTTGAACGTTGATCTGTTTGGACCATTTAAGGGTTAATTGTTGGGTTTTGCCAAATGACATTTAAACTTCATTTCATTCCATTATTTTTTTTTTTCTCAACAAGTCGGCCGTCTCCCACTGAGGCAGGGTGACCCAAAAAGAAAGAAAATCCCTAAAAAGAAAATACTTTCATCATCATTCAACACCTTCACCTCACTCACACATAATCACTGTTTTTGCAGAGGTGCTCAGAATACAACAGTTTAGAAGTACTATATACATATGAAAATACACAGTATATCTCTCCAAACTGCCAATATCTCAAACCCCTCCTTTAGAGTGCAGGCATTGTACTTCCCATTTCCAGGACTCGAGTCCGGTTATATAAAATAACTGGTTTCCCTGAATCCCTTCACTAAATATTACCCTGCTCACACTCCAACAGATCGTCAGGTTCCAAATACCATTTGTCTCCATTCACTCCTATCTAACACGCTCACGCACGCTTGCTGGAAGTCCAAGCCCCTCGCCCACAACACCACCTTTGCCCCCTCCCTCCAACCTTTTCGAGGACGACCCCTACCCCGCCTTCCTTCCCCTACAGATTTATACGCTCTCCATGTCATTCTACTTTGATCCATTCTCTCTAAATGACCAAACCACCTCAACAAACCCTCTTCAGCCCTCTGACTTATACTTTTATTAACTCCACACCTTCTCCTAATTTCCACACTCCGAATTTTCTGCATAATATTTACACCACACATTGCCCTTAGACAGTTCATCTCCACTGCCTCCAACCGTCTCCTCGCTGCTGCATTTACAACCCAAGCTTCACACCCATACAAGAGTGTTGGTACTACTATACTTTCATACATTCCCTTCTTTGCCTCCATAGATAAAATTTTGCCTCCACATATACCTCAACGCACCGCTCACCTTTTTTCATTCATCTATTCTGTGATTAACCTCATCCTTCATAAATCCATCCGCTGACACGTCAACTCCCAAATATCTGAAAACATTCACTTCTTCCATACTCCTCCTTCCCAATTTGATAACCAATTTTCCTTTATCTAAATAATTTTATTTCATTTTTTTTTTAACAAGTCAGCCGTCTCCCACCAAGGTAATATAAATTTGTGTGTGAACGTGGGCAGGTTCACAAAACCAGATCTAGATCATTTGATAATAGGCATTGACAAATTGTGCTGATGCAGTTTTTATGATATTAAACACTATATATGTCCCATTGTAGGTAACAGTTTTTCAATTAGTTAATCTGGTAAGATGTTTCAGGTGAGGTTGACAAGGCAAAGCAAATTGTCTTCTTCACTACCTAGTCCTAATCAGATCCACCGTAATGTCCTTGCTACCTGAACCCCAAACCGCCATAAAAATTGACTTGGGGAATTTTCAGACCACCACCATACTGCCTTCCCCACTACCACCTTCTACTATTACGACCTCCTGCCTATATATGCTCTCTCTCCTTTTCGTTAGTGTGACTTTGTAAATGGTCCAAGTCGGACTGAAACATCATCGTAAGCTCCTCTCTTCAATGTGCAGGTTATTTCTGTATTTCTCTCCCTATCTAGTAGGAGAGCAAAGGTGATAAAGAACATGATCCAAACAGGTCTGAATGAAATTGTTGTCAAGAAGATGCATTGTGTACTTAAAATTTATTATATATTCAGTCCCCAGATCACTATAAGACAATGATATTTTAAAGCATGTGTGGGTGTGTTTCTGGGGCCAAGATAAAGGGGTTACAGAGGAGTCCTCCCCCCTGCCAGTTCAGGTGTGCTATGCCGTAAAACTCAGGCATAACATGTATGTCATGGCAGACAGTATAGTCCTAGGTTATTAAGTCAGTTGCCAATAATTACAGTTTACAAAACACCTTTCATTAGACTTCCAGCTTTTTATTGTTTTGATGACTCGCGAAATCGTAATGACACGATTGCAAACCATACCACGGATGGGGTTTGAACCTGTGGCAAGTCTCAAAACTCCACACTCGCGTTAGCCGCTGGGCCAGCTAACGCGACGGTCTGGAGTTTTGAGACACTTACCGTGGGTTCAAACCCCATCCATGGTATGGTTTTTTTTATTCTTTTTTGGGGCTTCACTTCAAGTATTTATACAGAACTTAACCCTGCATCTTTCTGAGAAGCCATAGATAGTGTTAAATATGCTGACACTCATCAACAAGATCACCATCAACTGCGGTGTAATCACTAAGCACAAGCTACATACACCATCTGTGACTGCCCTCATAATAGTATTATCCAGATTAACCCTTTGACTGTTTCAGGCCCCTCTCTGAAACTGTCATTCTATGTCGCTCAATTTTTGAAAAAAAAAAATATTTTTTCTTATGAAATGATAGAGAATCTTTTCCCGGTGGTAATGACACCAAAAGTTCGAAATTTGGTCGAAAACTCGTGGAATTATGCTCCCGCGAAGTTAGCGGTCTCGGCGACATATGTGTATCAGCGATTTCGCCGACTTTGAGCCCTATTTTCAGCCAATTCCATTGTTCCAGTTGACCAAACTCATAGCTATTTCTTTTGAACTCCATTTTATCTATCAGCTGAGTACAAGAAACCTCCCATTTACTAATTTGGACTACCCAATATGGTGGTCAGAAATTGGCAATTTGGCCAATTTCACGCAAACTAAAAAAGATGCCAATTTCAAAATAGGGTCCAGAATAAACAAGGTAGACATTCGTGGCACTAAAATAACATATCCTCTGTTCATTAGTCACATTTCTAGGCCCCTCTTATATTATTATTGCTTTCTATTTTGATTTTTTATTCATACAAAAAAATACAAAATTTACTGTTATGCAGACTACTGCATTATTGTAAAAATGGTATAAATAATATCAGTGCACTAGTGAAAGAATATTAGACTCCCCAGTTGACGTGTATTGGACGTGTGGTGTGATTTATTTACTCCTGAACATTGGTAAAAATCGAACATTTCCGCTACTTTGAGCTCAGTTTCAAGGTCGTTTTCATCGTCAAAGTAATGAAAATCATCTCTATTTCTGTAATATGTTTTCCATTTTATCACCTAAGACCACGAAAACGCGAATACAACGATAAATATTATACGAAAATACACCTCAAAGTCTGCGTTTTATTCCAAAAAAACAATCAGTTTTTTTTTTTCTCATTACGCAATGTGTGCTGCAGGATTTTTTTTATGTGGTGCACACTGACCACACAGACCCATTCTCTCACATGTGGGCCTACCAGCTTTCTCCCGCTTGATTTGAAGCCGCTAGAATTATTGAGTATATATACGTCAGAAACATTGGCTCGTAAGACGTATTTATACGTCGAAAAAGTCAAAGGGTTAAGAGTTGGTTGACCATCTATTGCTGGACAATCAGAGTTGTACCTGTATGAACAATAACACCCTAAAACTTTGTGCTGCCTCACTCCAGGTGTGTTTTAACTGTTGATCTTCTCTTCCCTTATGACACATGTATACCATTTTAAGTGTCTAACAGCTTCGTAACTATGCTTTTGTTTTAACCAAGGCCTACATTGTCTTTTTTATTATTAACATTTTTTATTAACACACAGGCGGATTCCCACCAAGGCAGGGTGGCCCGAAAAAGAAAAACTTTCACCATCATTCACTCCATCACTGTCTTGCCAGAAGGGTGCTTTACAATACAGTTTTTAAACTGCAACATTAACACCCCTCCTACATTGTCTTTATATTCTTTTATATAATTAATATTTTAAATGGTTACTATGGACAGTCAGGATATGCAAGCTTAATATTTAATACAGTAAATCTAGATAGGTTATTATTCACAAAATATTACACATTGTTTTGCAAATAACTTTTCCCAATAAATAAGTGCCATAAATTCGGTTTATGGTAGCTAAATAAAAAATGTAAAAGAATACTGAATACAGTGGTACCCTATGTGTTTTGTACAAAATTCGTTCCAGAAGGCTGTTAGTGCCATTACCAAACAAATTTGTTCCCATAAGGAATAATGTAAATTAGATTAGTGCGTTTCAGACCCCGAAAAATACACTTACAAAAGCACTTGTATTAATACACTTAACTATTGTTCGAGTTAGGTGTTGGAAACTCAGGGTACCACTGTGTTAACATGACATAACACTATTTCACAGTTCACAGTTTTATTTTCTCAGTTCTTCCCTCTTGTTTCACTTTGAAGTTGAATCTTGTTAAATGTTCTACAACTTAAAAGGATTTTTTTTTGTGCAATTATAAGCTAACAGTAAATCTTGATAACTTGTATTCACATTCAGTGTTGATTAATGTTTTGCATTGCTTCAGTTTAAGAAGTTTGGTCTGAAACAAGAGCCTTAGGGTACCAATGATCCCCTGAACCATTTTATAGAAAGTTCACATACTATCACGTCATTCATTTTAGGTCTTATTTTTTTCAGCCTTCGACAAACACATGAACGTCATCTTGGCTGACTGTGAGGAGTTCAGACTCGTCAGGGGAAAAAAGAATAAAGAAGAGAAGCAGGAGAAGCGAACGATGGGTTTGTTATTACTCCGAGGGGAAACGATTGTCACCATGACTCTGGAAGGTCCTCCACCTACTGAGGTACGGTTTCCCATAAACCACAGAACAGGTGGAGATATAACCCGTGGTAATCCCCACCCGTTCTGTGGTTTGCTTGCAGTCGTGTTTATTACAGTTTTATGAGTTGTGGTTTCTCGTCTTTGTAAATAGATTGTGTCAAAGTGGAATTGTGTTTTGCTACATATGGCTACATTTCAGCAGAAATAGGAACTTTGTTGTACGTAAGTAGCATTAGATAATTTCAGAGTGGAATGGTATATACTGTTTTATTTATTTTAATACGTGGTCGTCTCTCACTGAGATAGGGTAATCTGGAAAAGAAAAGATTTCAATATCACTTGTTCAGTTACTTTTGCCAAAAGCATGCCAACATCATAGTTCAGATGCACCTCCAAACTGCAGTATCCCCACCCCTCCTTTGTGGTGTAGGCACTGTACTTCCTATCACCCCCTCCCCCTGCTTCCATAGTTCATGCACTGTACTTCCACTCACCCCCCCCCCCCTCCATAGTGCAGGCACTGTGCTTCCCACCAGCACCCACCTTCCATAGTGTAGGCACTGTACTTCCCATCACTACCCTCCATAGTGCAGGCACTGTACTTCCTGCCACCACCCCCTTTCCATAGTGCAGGCACTGTACTTCCCGCCACCACCCCCTTTCCATAGTGCAGGCACTGTACTTCCCATCACCATCCACCCTCTATAGTGCAGGCACTGCACTTCTCACTACCCCTCCATAGTGCACTGTGCTTCCAGTCACTACCTTCCCTTTACTTTATAATGTAGGTACTGTACTTCCCGCCACCACCCCCTTTCCATAGTGCAGGCACTGTACTTCCCATCACCATCCACCCTCTATAGTGCAGGCACTGCACTTCTCACTACCCCTCCATAGTGCACTGTGCTTCCAGTCACTACCTTCCCTTTACTTTATAATGTAGGTACTGTACTTCCCACCTCCAGAACCCGTCATGTTAAATGGTTTTCCTTAATCCATATACGTATATAATTACCCTACTTGCACTCTAACAGCAAGTCATAAAAATCATTTGCCTCTGTACCTGTCTAATTCACTCAAAATCCTGTTGGATGTCTAGTCCCCTGTCACTCAAAATCTTTGCCTCTCCCCAATCCATCTTTTCTTGTGGTGACCCCTTTGCCTGCTAATGACTAAATTTTGAGTGTTGATGGTGTGTTCCTTAAGGTTGATATATGCTTAGTTGGTACAATTAATTTATTAAGAGAAGCTGTGATTACAATAAACCTTCAATTTAATTGACTTTGAATTAGTGTCTGAAATAAAGCGTGCATAGTCAATCACATTTAAATTAATTGGAACACCTGTCCTTAATGTTTACTTTCAGGAGTAGAGAGAGAGGCATAATATTATGAAAAATACTTGAGTTCTTAGTCCTAAATTTATACACTACCATCATGTAATGGTGTGATGGATATGGGAGAAAATGAAAGATAAACCTTTGAAGGGTAAGGGCATGGAAGGCAGAATAAGTGAACACATTATTAACATCAGTGGGCCTAGACTATCTAACATCTTGCCAGAAGATATCTGAAATGCTACTGGAACAAGTGTAGACATCTTGAAGGAGACTTAACTTTTACCTCTTCCAGTGCCTGTATCAACCAGGCTGTGGTGTATTCATGGACCACTGGGCTGCCAGCTGGCTCATATATCATGGTCTGGTCTAATCTGATGCTTACCTGGTCTAGTCAGCCAGCCAGACAGGCTTGGCCCAGGGTCAAAATGCAGGGGTGGAGCCCAAAAATCCTATATGTACATGTATACAGGACATAATCGGGTGGCCAGCAAATTGGCCATTATTGTTTTCTAACAGAGTTGTAGATGCATGGAACAGTCTTCCCAGTGGGGTGATAGAGGTTAGGACCTTGGGTAGCTTTAAGAAGAGACTGGACAAATATATGAGTGGGAGGGGCTGGGTTTGATTGGTGTCAAGGGGTACGGGAGTTATTTCTTGAGTAGCTTTAGGTAGATGTCGTTTTGATAAGGACCTGCCTCGTATGGGCCATTAGGCCTTCTGCAGTGTTCCTACATTCTTATGTTCTTATGATCACTGCTAAACTATCTCCGTGCTGTCCGCACCACAATCTCCTGTACCATTAGATTAAGCTGAGGGTTTAGTGTACATATATGTGTGACTTCGTTAAAGGTTTATGATGTGCAAGTAATTTTTTCTCTAAATAGGATGGACCACGTGTGAACCTGCCAGGAGCTTCACCTGGACCAGGTGTGGGACGCCCAGCTGGCCGTGGAATGCCTGGAACTGGGGGTGGCGGTCTGCAGGGCCCAGTACGTGGAGTGGGCGGACCTTCCCAGCAGATGATGCAACCAGCGGCTCGTGCTGGACCCCAGTTGAATGTTCCCCCAAGGGGAGGTCCCCCAGGTGGTATGCCTCCTCACATGATGGGTGGTATGCCCCCACACATGGGTCGTGGGGGTCCCATGGCACCACCAAGCAGCTCTATGATGAGAGGAGGTAACAGACTTATGTTTATTGTATGGTTGATGTACCTTTACCTTTGATATGCCTTTTATATGTTTCGTGTCTTTCTACTCCCAGTACTTGTATGATGTATGAATGACTGAATCTATATTAATTCTGATACTGAATTTCACATGGTATCCTGAGTTTACTTTTACGTACTAAATCTTAAAATGGATTAGAAAAGATGGTTATAATTAAGATAAACATCAAAATGGTATACAATACCGACAGGTTGTTAGGTAAGACACATATGCAACAGTTAGACAACTTTATTCCGAAACGTTTTGCCTACACAGTAGGCTTCTTCAGTCGAATACAGAAAATAGGCAGGAACAGTAGAGATGTGAAGACGATGTAATCAGTCCATCACCCTTGTAGTCGTAGAATTTGAGGTTGTCAGTCCCTCGGCCTGGAGAAGTTCAGTTCCATAGTCAGGAACTATCTGAAGATCAAGCGACAGTGCGGAGACTTAAATACTGTCGGAAGGAGAGGTGCAGAGTAGTAGTAGTAGTAGTAGTAGTAGTAGTAGTGAGAATGTAACCACTGAGAGGTCATGTCCCTCTCAGATCCAACACTTCTCACTTGAAAAGCTTGTCCAAGGTGTTTTCTGTACCAAGATGCCATGTGTTGCAGTGTCTGACAAGATGAACATCTTGTCAGACACTGCAACACATGGCATCTTGGTACAGAAAACACCTTGGACAAGCTTTTCAAGTGAGAAGTGTTGGATCTGAGAGGGACATGACCTCTCAGTGGTTACATTCTCACTACTACTACTACTACTACTACAAACTACTACTACTACTACTACTACTACTACTACTACTACTATACTACTACTACTACTACTACTACTACTACTACTCCCTACTACTACTATACAAACTACTACTACTACTACTACTACTACTACTACTACTACTACTACTACTACTACTACTACTACTACTACTACTACTACTACTACTACTACACTACTACTACTACTACTACTACTACTACTCTACTACTACTACTACTACTACTACTACTACTACTACTACTACTACTACTACTACTACTACTACTACTACTACTACTACTACTACTACTACTACTACTACTACTACTACTACTACTACTACTACTACTACAACTACTACTACTACTACTACTACTACTACTACTACTACTACTACTACTACTACAACTACTACTACTACTACTACTACTACTACTCTACTACTACTACTACTACTACTACTACTACTCTACTACTACTACTACTACTACTACTACTACTACTACTACTACTACTACTACTACTACTACTAAACTATACTACTACTACTACTACTACACTACTACTACTACTACTACTACTACTACCCTACTACTACTACTACTACCTACTATACTACTACTACTACTACTACTACTACTACTACTACTACTACTACTACTACTACTACTCACCTCTCCTTCCGACAGTATTTAAGTCTCCGCACTGTCGCTTGATCTTCAGATAGTTCCTGACTATGGAACTGAACTTCTCCAGGCCGAGGGACTGACAACCTCAAATTCTACGACTACAAGGGTGATGGACTGATTACATAGTCTTCACATCTCTACTGTTCCTGCCTATTTTCTGTATTCGACTGAAGAAGCCTACTGTGTAGGTGAAACGTTTCGGAATAAAGTTGTCTAACTGTTGCATATGTGTCTTACTTATAATTAAGATAGTTATAAATAATCATTTTATCCTTGATTGTAGTTAATTCTTGTTGGAAATATATTTTGAAGTATTCATTAGAAAGTTTATTAAATCATTAAAATGAGATACAGTTGTCTTCAAAAAATTTCAATAATAACTTATTACAGCTCAAAGAACGTAATTGTTTAATAGTTACCCTCTTTCACTCTGTCACATTGAACTACATTACTGAGGCCAGGGTCTCTTGAGATAGTTATGCGTCACGAGCTTGGCTTGTCCAGATAAGCTGTGAGTGGTAAATTTTGGCCTAGATGCGAGAGAATGGGTCTATGCAGTGAGTCTGCACAGTTAAAAAAAAATCTTGCCCCCACATGTGCATGGTAGGGAAAAACAAAATTGAATGTATAGTTTTTAAATAGCAATTTTTTTTTGGGGGGGGGGAAGGGGGAGGGGATTGTCTTGGTATCATTTGACAGAATGGCTGGAATATCATTGTAATAGTGTTACATGTATATTACTTGGCTTCAGGTAAGACCTCTCTACAACCTCCAGTCTAGTTTTGTGGGTTCTTAATCTAATTCAATTATTGGGATGATACAAACCATGAACAATCTTTACTGGTTATATTTTATTATCTGAGAAATAGAGTAAATCTAATTTTGTGTTGAAGAATTTAAAATGGAAGGTAAATGTAGTATAGGAGAGGCCTGGGGGGACATTACTAATGAATAGAGGAGATGTTTTAGTGCTAAGAATGTCTACGTTGTTTATTATGGACTCTTAGTTTTAAATTTTTAATTTTTGGGTAAAATTGGCCAAATTACCAACTTCTGTGCATTTTATAGGGTAGTTGAAATGTTGAATGGTCAGTTTCTTGTGCTCAGTCTATAGAATGGAAGGCATACTAGTGAAGGAGCTAAGAATTTGGTCAAATTTAACCCTTTGACTGTTTCGGCTGTATATATACGTCTTACGAGCCAGTGTTTCGAACGTAGTATTTTTTTTTTTTTTTCAACAAGTTGGCCATCTCCCACCGAGGCAGGGTGACCCAAAAAAGAAAGAAAATCCCCAAAAAGAAAATACTTTAATCATCATTCAACACTTTCACCACACACACATTATCACTGTTTTTGCAGAGGTGCTCAGAATACAACAGTTTAGAAGCATATACGTATAAAGATACACAACACATCCCTCCAAACTGCCAATATCCCAAACCCCTCCTTTAAAGTGCAGGCATTGTACTTCCCATTTCCAGGACTCAAGTCCGACTTTATGAAAATAAGTTGTGCAAGACAGGTATACAATACCGACAAGATGAAAGTTAAGACACTTGTGCAACATCTGGTTATCTTTATTGTAAATGTTTCGCCATCCAGTGGCTTTATCAATACAAATTCTTGGACATAATTAGAAAACAGAAGAACTATATACAAAAGATGAGGTAATCAGTCCCTCAGCCTTGGAGGTGGTGTTTACAACACCGTGGTTGTAGAGATTCTGAAGCACAGAATATAAGCCTATATAAGCGCCAGTCTCCTTACCTGTGCTTCAGAATCTCTACAACCACGGTGTTGTAAACACCACCTCCAAGGCTGAGGGACTGATTACCTCATCTTTTGTATATAGTTCTTCTGTTTTCTAATTATGTCCAAGAATTTGTATTGATAAAGCCATTGGATGGCGAAACATTTACAATAAAGATAACCAGATGTTGCACAAGTGTCTTAACTTTCAACTTTATATGAAAATAACCGGTTTCCCTGAATCCCTTCACTAAATATTACCCTGCTCACACTCCCAACAGATCGTCGGGTCCCAAGTACCATTCGTCTCCATTCACTCCTATCTAACACACTCATGCACGCTTGCTGGAAGTCCAAGCCCCTTGCCCACAAAACCTCCTTTACCCCCTCTCTCCAACCCTTTCGAGGACGACCCCTACCCTGCCTTCCTTCCCCTATAGATTTATATGCTTTCCATGTCATTCTACTTTGATCCATTCTCTCTAAATGACCAAACCACCTCAACAACCCCTCTTCTGCCCTCTGACTAATACTTTTATTAACTCCACACCTTTTCCTAATTTCCACACTCCGAATTTTCTGCATAATATTTACACCACACATTGCCCTTAGACAGGACATCTCCACTGCCTCCAACCGTCTCCTCGCTGCTGCATTTGCCACCCAAGCTTCACATCTATATAAGATTGTTGGTACTACTATACTTTCATACATTCCCTTCTTTGCCTCCATAGATAACGTTTTTTGACTCCACATATACCTCAACGCACGACTCACCTTTTTTCCCTCATCAATTCTATGATTAACCTCATCCTTCATAAATCCATCCGCTGACACATCAAATCCCAAGTATCTGAAAACATTCACTTCTTCCATACTCCTCCTCCCCAATTTGATATCCAATTTTCTTTATCTAAATCATTTGATACCCTCATCACCTTGCTCTTCTCTATGTTCACTTTCAACTTTCTACCTTGACACACATTCCCAAACTCATCCACTAACCTTTGCAATTTTTCTTTAGAATCTCCCATAAGCACAGTATCATCAGCAAAAAGTAACTGTGTCAATTCCCATTTTGAATTTAATTCCCCTAATTTAATCCCACCCCTCTCCCAGACACCCTAGCATTTACTTCTTTTACAACCCCATCTATAAATATATTAAACAACCATGGTGACATTACACATCCCTGTGTAAGACCTACTTTTACTGGGAAGTAGTCTCCCTCTCTTCTACACACCCAAAACCTGAGCCTCACTATCCTCATAAAAACTCTTTACAGCATTTAGTAACTTAACACCTATTCCATATACTTGCAACATCTGCCACATTGCTCCTCTATCCACTCTATCATATGCCTTTTCTAAATCCATAAATGCAATAAAAACTTCCCTACCTTTATCTAAATACTGTTCACATATATGCTTCAATGTAAACACTTGATCTACACATCCCCTACCCACTGAAACCACCTTGCTCATCCGCAATCCTACATTCTGTCTTGCCTCTAATTCTTTCAGTTATAACCCTACCGTACACTTTTCCTGGTATACTCAGTAAACTTATTCCTCTATAATTTTTACAATCTCTTGTCCCCTTTCCCTTTATATAAAGGGACTATACATGCTCTCTGCCAATCCCTAGGTACCTTCTGTTCTTTCATACATTTATTAAACAAAAGTACCAACCACTCCAACACTATATCCCCCCTGCTTTTAACATTTCTGTCATGATCCCATCAGTTCCAGCTGCTTTACCCCCTTTCATTCTACGTAATGCCTCACGTACCTCCCCCACACTTGCATTCTGCTCTTCTTCACTCCTAAAAGATGGTATACCTCCCTGGCCAGTGCATGAAATTACCGCCTCCCTTTCTTCCTCAACATTTAAAAGTTCCTCAAAATATTCTCGCCATCTACCCAATACCTCCATCTCCCCATCTACTAACTCCCCTACTCTGTTTTTAACCGACAACTCCATACTTTCCCTAGGCTTTCTTAACTTGTTTAACTCCAAAAAAATTTTCTTATTTTCATTAAAATTTCTTGACAGTGCCTCTCCCACTCTATCATCTGCTCTCCTTTTGCACTCTCACCACTCTCTTCACCTTTCTTATACTTTCCATATACTGTGCTCTTCTTATAACACTTCTGCTTTGTAAAAACCTCTCATAAGCTACCTTTTTCTCTTTTATCACCCCCTTTACTTCATCATTCCACCAATCACTCCTCTTTCGTCCTGCCCCCACCCTCCTATAACCACAAACTTCTGCCCCACATTCTAATACTGCATTTTTAAAACTATTCCAATCCTCTTCAAACCCCCCCCCCCCCCACTACTCATCTTTGCACTAGCCCACCTTTCTGCCAATAGTCACTTATCTCACCTGAATTTCCTCCTCCCTTAGTTTATACACATTCACCTCCCTCTTACTTTTTGTTGCCACCTTCCTGTTTTCCCATCTACCTCTTACTCTAACTGTAGCTACAACTAAATAATGATCCGATATATCAGTTGCCCCTCTATAAACATGTACATCCTGAAGCCTACCCATCAAACTTTTATCCACCAATACATAATCTAATAAACTACTTTCATTGCGTGCTGCATCATACCTTGTATATTTATTTATCCTCTTTTTCATAAAATATGTATTACTTATTACCAAGTCTCTTTCTACACATAGCTCAATTAAAGGCTCCCCATTTACACTTACCCTGGCACCCCAAATTTACCTACTACTCCCTCCATAACATTTTTACCCACTTCAGCATTGAAATCCCCAACCACCATTACTCACACTTGATTCAAAACTCCCCACACATTCACTCAACATTTCCCAAAATCTCTCTCTCTCTCTCCTGTACACTTCTCTCTTCTCCAGGTGCATACACGCTTACTATAACCCACTTTTCACATCCAATCTTTATTTTACTCCACATAATCCTTGAATTTATACATTTATAGTATATATACTCAATTCTAGCAGCTTCAAATCAAGCAGGAGAAAGCTGGTAGGCCCACGTGTGAGAGAATGGGTCTGTGTGGTCAGTGTGCACCATATAAAAAAAATCCTGCAGCACACAGTGCAAAATGAGAATTTTTTTTTTTAACCCTTTGAGGGTCGACAGGCCCTCTCCTAAACTCGTTCTCAGGGTCGGCCAAATTTAAAAAAAAAAAATTATTTTCTCTTATGAAAAGATAGAGAATCTTTTCCCGATCATAAAGACACCAAAAGTTTGAAATTTGATAGAAAACTTACGGAATTATGCTCTCGCAAAGTTAGCGGTCTCGGCGATGTTTACGCATCGGCGATTTTGCCCACTTTGAGCCCCATTTTCGGCCAATTTCACTGTACTAGTCGACAAAATACATGAATATTTCGCTAGAACTCCATTTTTTCTATCGAATGGGTGCAAGAAACCACTCATTTATGAAATCCATCTATCCAGTACAGTGGTCAGAATTTAGCAATTTTGCCAATTTCACACAAATTTCAAAAGATGCCAATTTCCGAATAGGTCCAGAATAAACAAGAAAGACATTCCTGGCACTAAAATGACATTTCCTTTATGCATTAGTCATGTCTCAAGGCCCCTCTTATATTCTTTTGCTTTCCACTTTGAATTTTTATTTTCACAAAAAATATAAGATTTACTGTTATGCAGACTACTGCATTAGTGTAAAAAATGGTATAAATATTATTGGTGCACTTGTGAAAGAATATTAGACTCACCAGTTGACGTGTATTGCACGCTTGGCACGATTTGTTTACTTTTGAAGTTTGGTAAAAATCGAACATTTCTGCTACTTTGAGCTCAATTTCAAGGCACCTTTCTTTGTAAAACCAGTCAAAATCATCTCAATTTCTGTAATATGTCTTCCATTCTATAAAATGAGACCAAGAAAACTAAAATACAACAATAAATACCATACGAAAATACACTGCAAAGTCGCTGATTTATTAAAAAAAATGGTCAAATATTTTTTTTTTCTCATTATGCACTGTGTGCTGCAGGATTTTTTTTAGACTGTGCACACTGACCACATAGACCCATTCTTTCATATGAAGGCCTACCAGCTTTCTCCCACTAGATTTGAGGCCGCTAGAATTTATGAGTACTAGTACGTCAAAAACCCCTACGCGTAAGACGTACTAGTACGACGAAAACCCTCAAAGGGTTAATTAAAATGCCGACTTTGTGGTCGATTTTTGTATAGTATTTATGGTTATATTCTCGTTTTCTTGGTCTCATTTGATAGAATGGAAAACATTTTATAGAAATAGAGGTGATTTTGATTGGTTATACTATGAAAAGAACCTGGAAATGGAGCTCAAAGTAGGGGAAATGTTTGATTTTTGCCGATGTTCAAAAGTAAACAAATGATGTCATTGTCCAATAAATGTCCAAGTAGCCATTCTAATATGCAGTCATGAATGGGTTGATGTTATTTATACAATTACAATATTGCAGTAGTCTGCATAACAGTAAATCTTCTATTTTTTGTTTGAATAAAAATTCAAAATAGAAAGCAAGAGTAATATCAGAGGGTCCTGGAGACATGACTGATGAACAAAGAAAATGTTATTTTAGAGCCAGGAATGTCTGCATTGTTCATTCTTGACCCTATTTTGAAATTGTCGTATTTTTTAATTTTCGTGAAATTGGCCAAATTGCAAATTTGACCGTTATTGGGTAGTTGAAATTGGTAAATGGGCAGTTTCTTGTACTCAATCGATAAAACAAATGGAGTTCTAAAGAAATAGCTGTGAGTTTGGTCGACTGGAACAATGGAATTAGCCGAAAATAGGGCTGAACGTGGGTGAAATTGCCGATTCATAAATATCGCCAAGGTTGCTAACTTCGCGAGAAGGTAAGTCCGTTGATTTTCCATCAAATTTCGTTCTTTTGGTGTCGTTACAATTAGGAAAAAATTCTGTCATTTCATGAGAAAAAAATTTTTTTTTTTTTTGTTTTTGGGAATTTTGCGACACCAGGAGACACCTCAAGATTTGGAGTTGCGACAGTGAAGGGGTTAATAATAGAATTTGCATAAAATAGGACTCAGTGGGCAAAATTGTCAATGCGTAAATTGCACCAAAACCGCTAACTCAGTCTGCGTAATTCCACAAGTTTTCCATCAATTTTTTTTTTTTTATATATATATCAAAGTAGAATGACATGGAAAGAATATAAATCTATAGGGGAAGGAAAGAGGGGTAGGGGTCATCCTCGAAAGGGTTGGAAAGAGGGGGTAAAGGAGGTTTTGTGGGCGAGGGGCTTGGACTTCCAGCAAGCGTGCATGAGCGTGTTAGATAGGAGTGAATGGAGACGAATGATACTTGGGACCTGACGATCTGTTGGAGTGTGAGCAGGGTAATATTTAGTGACGGGATTCAGGGAAACCGGTTATTTTCATATAGTCGGACTTGAGTCCTGGAAATGGGAAGTACAATGCCTGCACTTTAAAGGAGGGGTTTGGGATATTGGCAGTTTGGAGGGATATGTTGTGTATCTTTATACGTATATGCTTCTAAACTGTTGTATTCTGAGCACCTCTGCAAAAGCAGTGATAATGTGTGTGTGTGGTGAAAGTGTTGATTGATGATGAAAGTATTTTCTTTTTGGGGATTTTCTTTCTTTTTTGGGTCACCCTGCCTCGGTGGGAGACGACCGACTTGTTGAAAAAAAAAAAAAAAAATATAGAAGAGACTGAGAGTTAGACTTGAGTCCTGAAGGTTGGAAGTACAGCGCCTACACTAGAGATTAAGATAAGATTTCGTTCGGATTTTTAACCCCGGAGGGTTAGCCACCCAGGATAACCCAAGAAAGTCAGTGTGTCATCGAGGACTGTCTAACTTATTTCCATTGGGGTCCTTAATCTTGTCCCTCAGGATGCGACCCACACCAGTCCACTAACACCCAGGTACCTATTTGCTGCTAGGTGAACAGGACAACAGGTGTAAGGAAACGTGTCAAAATGTTTCCACCCGCCGGGAATCGAACCCGGGCTCTCCGTGTGTGAAGCGGGAGCTTTAGCCACCAGGCCACCGGGCCACTGGAGGAGGGTTGTTGTTATGTTGCAGTTTTTTTCACTAGTGTAGGCAAGACAGTGATGGAGTAAATGGTGAAGGCATTTCTTCTTTTTCGGGTCACTCTGCCTGTGTGGTAAATGGCTGCTGTGTTGATAAAAAAAAAAGAAAATAGGCCCTCATGGCCTTAAATTTTCTTCAAGTGTATGACTGTGTTAAAGAATGCCCAGAGAATTGCAGTAAGGTCAAAAAACATTGGTGGGTGGCAGATTAGAAGGTACGAAAAATTGTTCATATTAGCATATCAAACAGTTGCCACTTGCATACTAATATGTCAAGCACGGTTTAAAGGTTAAATGGATATTGTATAATCTGCTAAATATGGCAAATCCTCCCCAAAAATGCGGGATAACTGTATCTTTATATATATATATATATATATATATATATAATATATATATATATACACACACACACACACACACACACACACACACACACACACACACACACACACACACACACACACACACACACACACACACACACACACACACACACACACACACACACACACACACACACACACACACACAGTGGACCCCCGCTTAACGATCACCTCCAAATGCGACCAATTATGTAAGTGTATTTATGTAAGTGCGTTTGTACGTGTATGTTTGGGGGTCCGAAATGGACTAATCTACTTCACAATATTCCTTATGGGGAAAAATTCGGTCAGTACTGGCACCTGAACATACTACTGGAATGAAAAAAGTTCGTTAAGCGGGGGTCCACTGTATATATAATTTTTTTTTTTTTTTTTTTTTTTTCTCTTAACAAGTCGGCCGTCTCCCACTGAGGCAGGGTGACCCAAAAAAGAAAGAAAATCCCCAAAGAGAAAATACTTTCATCATCATTCAACACTTTCACCACACTCGCACATTATCACTGTTTTTGCAGAGGTGCTCAGAATACAACAGTTTAGAAGCATATACGTATAAAGATACACAACATATCCCTCCAAACTGCTAATATCCCAAACCCCTCCTTTAAAGTGCAGGCATTGTGCTTCCCATTTCCAGGACTCAAGTCCGACTATGTGAAAATAACCGGTTTCCCTGAATCCCTTCACTAAATATTACCCTGCTCACAGTCCAACAGATCGTCAGGTCCCAAGTACCATTCGTCTCCATTCACTCCTATCTAACACACTCACGCACGCTTGCTGGAAGTCCAAGCCCCTTGCCCACAAAACCTCCTTTACCCCCTCTCTCCAACCCTTTCGAGGACGACCCCTACCCCGCCTTCCTTCCCCTATAGATTTATATGCTTTCCATGTCATTCTACTTTGATCCATTCTCTCTAAATGACCAAACCACCTCAACAACCCCTCTTCTGCCCTCTGACTAATACTTTTATTAACTCCACACCTTTTCCTAATTTCTTTATATGTATATGCTTCTAAACTGGTGTATTCTGAGCACTTCTGCAAAAACAGTGATTGTGTGAGTGTGGTGAAAGTGTTGAATGATGAAAGTATTTTTTGGGGGGATTTTCTTTTTTGGGTCACCCTGCCTCGGTGGGAGACGGCGACTTGTTGAAAAAAAGAAATCTGTAATAGGACTACAGGTTTGCTCTGAGCATACATTGTTGAAATACAAATATTTCTGCTTTTGTATCTATAATTTCTCATAGATCAGTGGACATGGGGGGATGAATCATAGAACTGATGAGGGGCAGAAAAGGTGGGTTGTGTAATTGAGGCACCTGTGGAGACAGTGTTCGTTATCCATGGAGGCAAAATGGGTAATTTGAGAACGTTGCAGTGAGGAGGCTGCATAAGGCAGTGGAGACGTCTTTTCTAAGGGCTTAAAAGAAAGAAAAAAAAAATGAGAGGAAAAATTTTCATCAACTCTTTCACCATCACTCATACATAATCGCTCTTTGTATAGGCACTCATACGGCAGTTTTGATGTCCTTCCAAACTGCCAATATCCCAGACTCCACCTTTAGAGTGCAGGCATTGTACTTCCCACTTCCACCACTCAAGTTTGGCTGACCAGTTTCCCTGAATCCCTTCACAATATTACCCTGCTCAAACTCCAACAGCTCGTCAGGTTCCAGAAACCATTCGTCTCCATTCACTCGTGTCTAACCTGCTCACACAGGCTTTCTGCAATCCAAGCCCCTTATCCACAAAACCTCCTTTATGCCCTCCCTTCAACCTATCCTAGGATGACCTCTACCCTGCCTTCCTTTCCCTACAGATTTATACTCCAAGTCATTCTACTTTGTTCCATTCTCTCTAAATGATGAAACCACCTCAACAAGCCCCCTTCAGCCCTCTAATACTTTTAGTGACTCCACACCACCTAATTTCCACACTACGAATTCTCTGCATAATATTTACACCACACTTGGACACATCACTAATTTTATTCTTTTTAAAAGTGTAAGTTGTTTTCTGTCTTGGTAAGAAATATTTCTAGACAGGATTAACTTGATTCCTTGAGTAGTTATATCCATTTTTGCACTAAAATAACCAAAATTTTCTGTGATGTGGCCTTAGCAAATTGTATTCATCTGTAGTGTATGGCCTTAGCAAATTGTATTCATCTGTAGTGTAATCTTGGGAATACTGTTACTTAAACTAGTCAGCTTTAATAATTTTATTTCTAACACTTGTGTAACGTAAGGGTTGTGTTTCTTTTACTCATTTCTTCGTGCTTTTCCTAATTTGCAAGTGAACTACATCTGCCACTTTTAAACCACAACATTAACTTCATCCTGAATGTCCCTGTACCTTGTACCTTGCCAGCCTATTTCTTGTCCTTGTACCTTGCCAACCTATTTCTTGTCCTTGTACATTGCCAACCTATTTCTTGTCCTTGTACCTTGCCAACCTATTTCTTGTCCTTGTACCTTGCCAACCTATTTCTTGTCCTTGTACCTTGCCAACCTATTTCTTGCCCTTGTAACTTGCCACCTATTTCTTGTCCTTGTACCTTGCCAACCTATTTCTTGCCCTTGTAACTTGCCAACCTATTTCTTGTCCTTGTACCTTGCCAACCTATTTCTTGCCCTTGTAACTTGCCAACCTATTTCTTGCCCTTGTAACTTGCCAACCTATTTCTTGTCCTTGTACCTTGCCAACCTATTTCTTGCCCTTGTAACTTGCCAACCTATTTCTTGTCCTTGTACCTTGCCAACCTATTTCTTGTCCTTGTACCTTGCCAACCTATTTCTTGCCCTTGTAACTTGCCAACCTATTTCTTGTCCTTGTACCTTGCCAACCTATTTCTTGTCCTTGTAACTTGCCAACCTATTTCTTGTCCTTGTACCTTGCCAACCTATTTCTTGTCCTTGTAACTTGCCAACCTATTTATTTTCTGAGAACTTTAATACTGTAGCTATTCACTTGTAGGTTTCTGTATTTAAACAAAAACATTTATGATCCTTCCTGTGATTTCTCTGTATTTATGCACCTATTGCCCATCAGTCTCATGTTTTCATCCAATAGAGAATTTTCCTAGTCTGGTTACGGATACTGTTAAAATGTCTTTGTGGCAACGTCTAGGGGTGTGTGGGGAGACTGACCCGAGGCTGGAGCAGAAAACCCCCTTGAAACTCATCAATGGCTTTGAAATGGAGATGATTTTTTTTTATCAAATGTAGTGGAACCTCAATATGCAACCTTAATTCATTCCAGAGTGTTGTTCGAGTGCTGCTCCGTTTGAGAATTGAACAAGTTCTTCCCAACCAATTTTCTGTTTGGTTTGCTGTTTTCACTAATCGTCGTAGGCCCCTTGGTGACTTATTTATACAAATAATAACAAAAAAAAAGAGTGAAGAAACACGAAATACAGTGGCCCCCGGTTTACGATATTTCACTCCAGAAGTATGTTCAGGTGCCAGTACTGACCGAATTTGTTCCCATAAGAAATATTGTGAAGTAGATTAGTCCATTTCAGACCCCCAAACATACACGTACAAATGCACTTGCATAAATACACTTACATAATTGGTCGCATTGGGAGCTGATCGTAAACCAGGGGTCCACTGTAGTTTACAGCGAGGTTCCAGCAGGTTGTGCTTGTTTGGTTGAGTGCTGAGCTTTGTTCGAGTAGGGAGCTGGTCATATACCGAGGTTCCACTGTATTCTTGAAAGTGTATTTTGTAGATTGTAGTACCATTTATTATCATTTTGCATTTGCACAGTTTATAGTCAGGTCCTTGAGTTCAAAGAGTTAGGGTCCTGTAGGTCTGAATATTGCCACATTCTATTAGTGTAATAAACAGATTTTGGGCAATATCTTAAATATTGATCTAATCTGAGTAATTATCCAGGAGGTTTTCAGGCCTTGGGAAATGTATCGAGCACAATTTTAATTTAATTATTTAAAGTAAAGGATCTGTGTCATATTGTATAAACAGGTTTCACACTAGTAACAACGTTTCATTGAATCATGTGTTTGTTCATATTTTTATATATATATATATATATACAGTGGACCCCGCATAACGATTACCTCCGAATGTGACCAATTATGTAAGTGTATTTATGTAAGTGCGTTTGTACGTGTATGTTTGGGGGTCTGAAATGGACTAATCTACTTCACAATATTTCTTATGGGAACAAATTCGGTCAGTACTGGCACCTGATCATACTTCTGGAGTGAAAAAATATCGTTAACCGGGGGTCCACTGTATATATATTTTTTTAGCTCGTCTATTAACTAATTATGAGAAGTTGTAAGTAAAGTTAGTGACATGATAAACACTGAGAATTCCAAATCGAATAGATACCCAATTCCTGTATTTTGAATGGCCACCAGACCCTTGCCTCATTTTCAACAAGTTTTTTATAATAAAATCTGACAGAAAGGCATTTTGTTAATGTTGCTACACAGAAAAGACCCAGATTATCTCTTCCACAGTAAAATGGGAAGGTTTCCATAGGTGGCATTCTGAAGGTGTGGATGCATCCTTAACCCTTTGACTGTTTCAGGCCCCTTTCTGAAACATTCTATGTCGCTCAGTTTTTTTGAAAAACAAAAAATTCTTATGAAATGATAGAGAATCTTTTTCCGATGGTAATGACACCAAAAGTTCGAAATTTGGTCGAAAACTCGTGGAATTATGCTCCCGCGAAGTTAGCGGTCTCGGCGACATATGCATATCGGCGATTTCGCCGATTTTGAGCCCTATTTTCAGCCAATTCCATTGTTCCAGTTGACCAAACTCATAGCTATTTCTTTAGAACTCCATTTTATCTATCAGCTGAGTATAAGAAACCTCCCATTTACTAATTTGCACTACTCAATATGGTGGTCAGAAATTGGCAATTTAGCCAATTTCACGCAAACTAAAAAAGATGCCAATTTCAAAATAGGGTCCAGAATAAACAAGGTAGACTTTTTTTTTTTTTTTTTTTTTTATCACACTGGCCGATTCCCACCAAGGCAGGGTGGCCCGAAAAAGAAAAACTTTCACCATCATTCACTCCATCACTGTCTTGCCAGAAGGGTGCTTTACACTACAGTTTTTAAACTGCAACATTAACACCCCTCCTTCAGAGTGCAGGCACTGTACTTCCCATCTCCAGGACTCAAGTCCGGCCTGCCGGTTTCCCTGAACCCCTTCATAAATGTTACTTTGCTCACACTCCAACAGCACGTCAAGTATTAAAAACCATTTGTCTCCATTCACTCCTATCAAACACGCTCACGCATGCCTGCTGGAAGTCCAAGCCCCTCGCACACAAAACCTCCTTTACCCCCTCTCTCCAACCTTTCCTAGGCCGACCCCTACCCCGCCTTCCTTCCACTACAGACTGATACACTCTTGAAGTCATTCTGTTTCGCTCCATTCTCTCTACATGTCCGAACCACCTCAACAACCCTTCCTCAGCCCTCTGGACAACAGTTTTGGTAATCCCGCACCTCCTCCTAACTTCCAAACTACGAATTCTCTGCATTATATTCACACCACACACGTTGCCCTCAGACATGACATCTCCACTGCCTCCAGCCTTCTCCTCGCTGCAACATTCATCACCCATGCTTCACACCCATATAAGAGCGTTGGTAAAACTATACTCTCATACATTCCCCTCTTTGCCTCCAAGGACAAAGTTCTTTGTCTCCACAGACTCCTAAGTGCACCACTCACTCTTTTCCCCTCATCAATTCTATGATTCACCTCATCTTTCATAGACCCATCCGCTGACACGTCCACTCCCAAATATCTGAATACATTCACCTCCTCCATACTCTCTCCCTCCAATCTGATATTCAATCTTTCATCACCTAATCTTTTTGTTATCCTCATAACCTTACTCTTTCCTGTATTCACCTTTAATTTTCTTCTTTTGTACACCCTTCCAAATTCATCCACCAATCTCTGCAACTTCTCTTCAGAATCTCCCAAGAGCACAGTGTCATCAGCAAAGAGCAGCTGTGACAACTCCCACTTTGTGTGTGATTCTTTATCTTTTAGGTAGACATTCGTGGCACTAAAATAACATATCCTCTGTTCATTAGTCACATCTCTAGGCCCCTCTTATATTATTATTACTTTCTATTTTGATTTTTTATTTATACAAAAAAATACAAAATTTACTGTTATGCAGACTACTGCATTATTGTAAAAATGGTATAAATAATATCAGTGCACTAGTGAAAGAATATTAGACTCCCCAGTTGACGTGTATTGGACGTGTGGTGTGATTTATTTACTCCTGAACATTGGTAAAAATCGAACATTTCCGCTATTTTGAGCTCAGTTTCAAGGTCGTTTTTATCGTCAAAGTAATGAAAATCATCTCTCTTTCTGTAATATGTTTTCCATTTTATCACCTAAGACCATGAAAATGCGAATATAACGATAAATACTATACGAAAATACACCTCAAAGTCGACGTTTTATTCCAAAAAAACGATCAGTTTTTTTTTTCTCATTACGCAATGTGTGCTGCAGGATTTTTTTGAGGGGGCACACTGACCATACAGATACCCATTCTCTCACATGTGGGCCTACCAGCTTTCTCCCACTAGAATTGAGTATATATACGTCAGAAACATTGGCTCGTAAGACGTATTTATACGTCGAAAACAGTCAAAGGGTTAAAGAAGTCTAGTTATTCCCGTCAAAAAAAAGTCTTAATATTTGGAAGTAATATTAATATTGAGGCATCTTTGGAAAGTATTTTATCTTGGAGTTAAAAAAAGATATGCACCAGAGTTCATTATAATAAAATTGGTAGAATTTCCAACAATATGTAAAGTAAAAGGACACAAGTGCAACTAATGTGACATTTTATCGTGGCAACGTTTTGCTCTCCAGAAGCTTTATCAAGCTGATGCAAACAACATGGACACAGAGGGTATATAAAGGCTCAGAGTGAGGTGCAATACTAGTGAGGTACCATTTCAATGTTCACTAGTGGTGGTAGTAGTAGTAGTAGTAGTAGTAGTAGTGACAATATGATAGAGCAATTAATTCGTACACGAGTAAAAGGATATAAAAGCTTTTTTTTTTTTTTCAAACAAGTCGGCCGTCTCCCACCGAGGCAGGGTGACCCAAAAAAGAAAGAAAATCCCCAAAAAGAAAATACTTTCATCATCATTCAACACTTTCACCACACTCGCACATTATCAGTGTTTTTGCAGAGGTGCTCAGAATACAACAGTCTAGAAGCATACACATATAAAGATACACAACATATGTGTATGCTTCTAGACTGTTGTAAAAGCTATTACAAACATTAATAGTATCGGCTTTGTCAAGCCGATACTGTTTGTGTCGGCTTGACAAAGCTCCTGGAGAGCGAAACATTGCCACAATAAAATGTCACATTAGTTGCACTTGTGTCCTTTTACTTTACAGAGTTCATTATGTAAGTGTGAGGCATTGGTTTTTGAACACTGCAGTGCGAAGGCAAGAAACAATGGTTATGTTGCACTTGTGAGCATTGTGAGGTGAATATTACACCAAAATTTGAGCATGGAAATAAAGATTAGTCACCAGGGATTTAATTCAGAGATGAAGAGGGAATGTGAAAGCAGTTTAGGTATTTAAAGAGGATGTATAATTCTGGGGTGGAATGTCAGAGTGAGGCAGGGGTTGTCTCAAGAATGGCTGGGGGTAATAATGAAAACTTGAGTGTTTGGGGTTTGAGCATCCAGCAGGCTTGTGCGAGAGAGATGAGATAACTTGGGACAAATGATTCTTAACCAAAAAGTATGAAATTTTATGGAAAACTTGTGGAATTATGCTTTTGCAAAGTTAGCTGCTGTCTTGGTGATATTTATGCACTGGCGATTTTTGCCCAATTTGAGCCCTATTTTAGGCCAATTCCATTGCTCCAGTTAATCAAACTCTCTACTATTTCTCTAGTATGCCTTAAATTCTGTTGATTGAGCACAAGAAACCCAATTACCTATTTCAACAATCCAATATAGTGATCAGAAATGATCAATTTCTCACAAAATTAAAGAAAATGACTATCAAAATAGGGTCCAGAATAAACACTGTAGATATTCCTGGCATTAAACCTTTCCTTCTTTCAACAAACCGGCTGTATCCCACCAAGGAAGGGTGGCCCAAAAAGAAAAACGAAGGTTTCTCTTTTTAAATTTAGTAATTTATGGAGGAGAAGGGGTTACCAGCCCCTTGCTCCTGGCATTTTTGTTGCCTCTTACAACACGCATGGCTTAGAGGAAGCATTCTGTTCCACTTCCCCATGGAGATAACAGGAAATAAACAACAACAAGAACTAGTAAGAAAATAGAAGAAAACCCAGAGGGGTGTGTGTATATACAGTGGACCCCCAGTTCGTGACAGTAATCCGTTCCTGAGAGCTCATCGTAAACCAAAGTTATCGGAAAGCAAATCAATTTCCCCATAAATAATGGAAATCAAATTAATCCATGCAAGACACCCAAAAGTATGAAAAAAAAAACTTTTACCACATGAAATATTAAGTTTAATGCAATAGAATAATTAAAATAACAATAGAATAATTGACACTTACTTTTAATAAAGATCTGGTGATGATTGATGGGATGGGAGGTGGGGAGAGAGTGAATGGTGTTAGCGTTTAGAAGGGGAATCCCCCTCCATTAGGGCTTGAGGTAGCAAGTCCTTTTCCGGGGTTATTTCCCTTCTTTTAATGCCACTAGGACCAGGTTGAGAGTCACTGGACTTGTGTCGCACAACATATCTGCCCATAGAGGTCTGTACCTCCCGTTCCTTTATGAATTTCCTAAAGTGGTTCACAACAGTGTCATTGTACAGGTTGCCAACACGGCTTGCAGTAGCTGTCTGAGGGTGATTTTCATCAAAAAAGCTTTGCACTTTAAGCCACATTGCACACATTTCCTTAATCTTTGAAGTAGACAACTTTTTAAATTTCTCTGTCCTCTCCTCTGGAGCAGTTTCCTCAGGTCTGGCCTCTTGCTGTTAAAGATGATCTAGCAGCTCATCAGTGGTTAGTTTGTCATTGTCCTCCTCCATCAACTCTTCCACATCCTCCCCACTAACCTCCAACCCCAAGGACTTCCCCAATGCCACAGTGGATTCCTCAACTGGCATAGGCTTCTCAGGGTTAGTCTCAAACCCTTCGAAATCCCTTTTGTCTACACATTCTGGCCACAGTCTTTTCCAAGCAGTTCAAGGTCCTCTTAGTCACTCCCTCCCAAGCCTTACCTATAAGGTTTACAGAATTGAGGATATTAAAGTGATCCTTCCAAAACTCCTTTAGTCTCAATAGAGTATCTGTGGTCACTACAAAGCACCTTTCAAACATAGCTTTTGTGTACAGTTTCTTGAAGTTGGAAATGACCTGCTGGTCCATGGGCTCCAGGAGAGGAGTGGTATTAGGAGGCAAAAACTTGACCTTAATGAAACTCATGTCCGCAGAAAGTCGCTCTGCCACGTCTGTAGGATGACCAGGGGCATTGTCTAATACCAGGAGGCACTTAAGGTCTAATTTCTTTTCAATCAGGTGATTTTTCACATTGGGGCAAATGCATGGTGTAACCAGTCATAGAAAAAGTCCTTAGTTACCCATGCCTTACTGTTTGCCCTCCACAGCACACACAAATTAGCCTTGAGGATATTCTTTTGCCTGAACGCTCTGGGAGTTTCTGAGCGATACACCAATAAAGGCTTCACTTTGCAATCACCACTAGCATTGGCACACATCAGAAGAGTAAGCCTGTCTTTCATAGGCTTACGTCCTTGGAGTGCCTTTTCCTCCTGAGTAATGTAGGTTCTGCTTGGCAATTTCTTTCAAAACAGGCCTGTTTCATCACAATCCTTAAGCCTCTATGTACTCCTTGAATTCATGCACATATTTTTCAGCCGCTTTGTGGTCCGAACTGGCAGCCTCACCATGCCTAATCACACTGTATGCCACTACAATTCTTAAATCTTTCAAACCAACCTTTGCTGGCCTTAAATTCACTCGCATCACCACTAGTTGCATGCAATTTCTTTACCAAATCGTCATGCAACTGCCTAGCCTTTTCACAAATGATCGCTTGAGAGATGCTATCTCCTGCTATCTGTTTTTTATTTATCCACTCCAATAACAGTCTCTCAAACATTTTCTAACACTTGCGGTCGCTGTTTCGTAATCACAGTTGCACCTTTTGCAAGAACAGCTTCCTTGATTGCTGTTTTCCTGCTCACTATAGTAGAGATGGTTGATTGGGGGTTTACTATACAACCTGACCAGCTCCGACACACGCACTCCACTTTCGTACTTTGCAATTATCTCTTTCTTCATTTCAACAGTCATTAGCACCCTTGGTCTCAAGGGTTGGCACTAGGAGCTTTCTTGGGGCCCATGGTGACTTATTTTGCAGAAACAAGCACCAAAAACAGTGATAATATGGATAATGTGGAATGTACCGAATGTATCCTTAGATGCGCGCACACTGGCTGGCTTGTAAACACTGGCACACACGGGGCAGTTCAGGCCACACGTGGACACGTCTCGTACGAATCGCATCGCATACCGGGTTTTGTAATGGGAACCGAGGCAAATTTTCTGCGATATAATGCATTGGTTACCGGATTTATCGGATACCGATAGCATCGCGAACCGGGGATCCACTGTATATATTTTATTTTTTTTCAACAAACCAGCCACATCCAACCAAGGCAGGGTGGCCCAAAAAGAAAAACGAGAGTTTCTCTCTTGCAATTTAGTAATCCATACAGGAGAAGGGGTTACTAGTCCCTTTGCTCCTGCCATTTAATCGCCTCCTACAACACGCATGGCTTACGGAGGAAGAATTCTGTTTCACTTCCCCATGGAGATAAGAGGAAATAAACAAGAACTATAAGTAAATAGAAGAAAACCCAGATGGGTATGTATATATATGCTTGTACAAGCATGTGAAGTGTGACCCAAGTGTAAGTATAAGTAGCAAGATGTACCTGAAATCTTGTGTGTTTGAGACCGAGAAAAGACACCAGCAATCCTACCATCACGTAAAAAAATTACAGGTTTCCGTTTTACACTTACTTGGCAGGATGGTAGTACCTCCCTGGGTGGCTGCTGTCTACCAACCTACTACCTAGGTAAAACCTTTCCTCTGTTCATTATGTTCCCAGACCTCTCCTATATTACACTTGCTTTCCATTTTAAATTTTTATTCACACAAGAAATATAAGATTTACTGTTATGGAGAGTAGTGTATTATTGTAATGATTGTATAAAGTTAACGCATTTGTTGACACGTATTAGACTGACCAGTTGGACGAGTATTGGAGAAGTGATTTAATTTGTGTATTCTGGAATATCGGCAAAAATCGGGCATTTCTGCTACTTTGAGCTCAACTTCAAGCTACTTTCAGTCATTAAACCAATCAAAATCATCTCTATTTCTGTAACATATCTTCCATTATATGAAATGAAACCAAGAAACCGAGAACACAAGAATAAAACTCGTACGAAAATACACCGCAAAGTTACCGTATTAAATGAAAAACAGTCGCAGATTTTTTGTTTTCCCCTAATTATTCACTGCTTGTTGCAGGATTTTGTTTTTATTTGGGGCGCACGTACCGCATAGACCCATTCCCATATCTAGGCCCAAATTTACTGCATGAGTAGTATTTTTATACCATTTTCAAAAAGTATTGGTATTTTACCATCTATACTTTTGTGAAATCCATGGGGGACGACATTATCTTTTTTTTTTGTCATGGTTCATTAATTGACATACATTACCTTGTAGCCCTAAATCCATCTTGGTTGAAGTTGTGTAGGTCATTCTTTTTGAAAAAGTTAGTAATTTGGTATTTTGTCCTTTCAAAGGACTTGCTGTTCTGGTTTGTTAATTTTTGCCCTCACTCTGACTGTCTCATTTGTCCAGTGGACTTGTGTCTGCACTTTTAAGACCCATTGGATTTCACCTAGATCTAAAGTCTTCAAATGATGCCAAGTTGTTGTGTGAGTGGGAATTTACACTTGTTTATAAATAAGGACCTTGTGAGAGCCTTGACCCTGGTGAAGGGCTCTTAATCCCAAGAATTGGAACTACCTCTCCTCGCTCTTGTATCAAATCTGGTTACCACTTACTCCCAAAGCACCGAATTTCTTCTCCAGAAAAGAAGCTAAATAGGGAAATACCAGTTACAATCTTATTGCTTTTTACTTTTTTCTTTATTTGTAATTGAATACAGGTATTATTAGCCCCCCTTACTACTAGCATTTTGTTTTTCTTTTGTATAATTTGTATGTCTTTCAGTGGAAGAATTCTAGTCCACTAGCATCATGGGACAGGACAACAAGAAGGGTGTATGAATCTGGGGTGGTAGGTAGGAGGGTTAGGGGTCCTAGGAATGGTTGGAGGGAGGGGGGTATAATACACAAATAACCCGCACATAAAAGACAGAAGCTTACGACGACGTTTCGGTCCGACTTGGACCATTGACAAAGTCACACTAACAGAGGAGGAGCAGGACGGCTATATATAGGCAGGAAGAGGTGGAGGTAGTAGTAGTGGTAGTACAAGAATTGTATATAATACCGACAGGATGAAATGACACATGCACAACACCCGGGCATCCCCACCGTTTCGCTGGATGGCGAAACGTCTACGGTGGGGATGCCCGGGTGTTGTGCATGTGTCATTTCATCCTGTCGGTATTATATACAATTCTTGTACTACTACTACTACCACTACTACTACCTCCACCTCTTCCTGCCTATATATAGCCGTCCTGCTCCTCCTCTGTTAGTGTGACTTTGTCAATGGTCCAAGTCGGACCGAAACGTCGTCGTAAGCTTCTGTCTTTTATGTGCGGGTTATTTGTGTATCGTTCCAGTCACGGTATTGTGCCTTTTTGTTATTTATTTGAGGGGGGTATAAGAGATTTTTGTTTCAGAGGCTGGAGCATCCAGCAGGCTTATGTGAGCATGTTAAATCAGAGTGAATAAAAAAACTAGTTTATAATGGACTTTGTGTTGAAAAGGTTCAAAGAAACAGCTTAGCTGAAAGTTTTTGTGAGAAAAGAAGTGGGGATGTTACAATTGGAGGGTAATCTGATTGTAACATCAATGTTTTCTATGGGATGATAATTTTTTTGCCGATAATCTCCGTCCTCGGTTTTAGGCTGATACTGATATCTATCACTGATATCCACTGATGCTTTGTGACATCCCTCTTCAGCACACTTCTGGAAAGGTGGTAACTGTGCTTTTATTGGTCATTCTTCCTTAGCGGGAGATTTTTCCAAATTAACCCATTAACCCTTAAACGGTCCAAACGTATATATACGTTTTTTCAACATCTGAAAGTATGTAAAAGAAATGTGGATCTTTTTTCTTTTACATTTGAAAACTTGTAAGAAAAACTTTTATCTACATTTTTTTTTTTTGTTATATTTGAAAATATGTAAAAAAAAAGTATTTCTACTTTTGTAGCTACGAATTTGAACGTCGATCTGTTTGGACCGTTTAAGTGTTAAGTGTCCAAGCCGTAGTTTTACACCATGAGCTCAGCTCGCTCAGATAACCCGTGAGTGGTAAATTTTGGCCTAGATACGAGAGAATGCATCTGTGGTAAGTGTGCACCATATAAAACAAATCCTGCAGCATGCAGTGCATAATGAGAAAAAATGCGACTGTTTTTGGACTTTTGTATGGTTTTTTCAGTTGTATTTGTGGTTTCTTGTTCTCGTTTGATAGAATGGAAGATATACAGTGGACCCCCAGCATACGATGGCATCGGCATACGATACATTTTAACGCAAAAAATTTTGCCTCTCCTCATGTTAAAAAACTCGCCTCACGCAATTCGTCCGAGACATGTTCCACGTCTGGCCTCAGCGCCAGTGTTCACAAGCCAGCCAGTGCGGTCGTATCTACACATACATTCTGCACATTTCACATTATCCCAGTGCTTTTAGTGCTTGTAACTACAAAATAAGTCACCATGGACCCCAAGAAAGCTTCTAGTGCCATCCCTGTGGTAAAAAGGGCGAGAATTAGTATGGAATTGAAAAAGGAGATTAAGGAAATGTGTGCAAAGTGGCTTTAAGTGCAAACCTTTATGGATGAAAATCACCCTCACACAGCTATTGCAACCTGTGCTGGTGACTATTACAATGACAATGTTGTGAACCACTTTAGACAAATCATAAAGGAACGAGAGGTACAGGCCTCTATGGACAGATATGTTGTGCGACAGAGGTCCAGTGACTCAAGCTGGTCCTAGTGGCATTAAAAGAAGAAAGGAAGTAACCCCGGAGAAGGACTTGCCACCTCAAGTCCTATTGGAAGGGGATTCCCCTTCTAAACAATAAGTTCGACACACTCCCCTCCTCCCATCCCATCAATCATCACCAGATCTATTGTTAGCAGAGTACTACTTACTGTGCATGTCTTCTTCAGTTTGTGTGCATTAAAGTTAATATTTCATGCGGTAAAACTTTTTTTTTAATTCTTTTGGGTGTTTTGCACGGATTAATTTGATTTCCATTATTTCTTATGGGGAAAATTAATTCGCCTTACGATAATTTCGGCATACGATGAGCTCTCAGGAACGGATTAATATCGTATGCCGGGGGTCCACTGTATTACAGAAAGAGATGATTTTGATTGGTTTTAGTACTGGAAATAACTAATATACTGGTTTGTCTAATATACATTCACGAATGCGCTAATATTATTTTTACAATTATTACAGTATTGCATAAACAGTCAATCTTCTATTTTTTGGTGTGAATAAAAATTCTATGTAAATAAAAAATGAAAATGGAATTAATCTGTAAAGCCTGAAAATGTAACGAATAAACAAGAAATGTTATTTTAGCACCAGGAATGTCTGTATTATTTTTTCTGGATCCTATTTTGAAATTGGAATATTATGAACATTGTGTGAAATTGGCTAAATTACTAATTTCTAATCACGTAATGGATAGTTATAATAGTTGATTTGGCAGTTTCTTCAGCTAAGTCAATGAAATGGAAGGTATACTAGCAAAATAGCTAAGAATTTGGTTGACTGGAAAAAGTGTAATTGACTAAAAATCTCAATGCTTGTCACTAACACCTCTTCAAGGGGGGCTCCTTGGCATGGTGAAGAGGCTCTTGGTCTGAGGAATAGACCTGATGGTCTCCTTCCTCAGACCAAACCTAATTACCCCCAATCCCCCCTTCCCTATCCCATCCTCCCTACCCTCTCTTCCCTTTCCTCCTCCTCCCTGCCCCTCCCTTATTCCCTTCCTTTTTTTGGCCTGTAGGATTCTTCCTACAGGCATGCTCGTTCGTAGGTAGGGGGAAGGGTACCGGGGTCCATCCCATTCCATTGAGGTTCTTGGAGGTGGCGTAGTTTGCCGTGGAATCTGGATCGCCTGGGGATGTCCCGATCTATCTCCGGTATCCTGGGGGGAGGGTGGCTTTGGGTGTCTTTCAGGCGATGGGTATATCTCTAGAAGCCGCCTTTCGGATTCCGGGGGTGGTGGCCGAAGGAGGTATGTTTTGTGGCGGATATCCGGCCGTCCTCTCTTTTGTCCGTCGAGGTAGCTTGGCAGATGTGAGGTTGCTATACTGGATTGCTGGTATGCTGACATGAAGGGTAGGGTATGGCATGGGTTCCATGCTGCATCTGCGCTACTTGTGGTTCTGACGTCCTCTTGGGCGCGAGGGGGAATTTCCGGCAGTTTCATTCCTCCTCGCTCCCCCCTTTTTTTAATTTATTTATTTTTTATTTTTTTTCTTAAAAACAAAGACAAGAAGTAACCTAACCATGGAGATCCCAATCCATGAACCTCCTACCCCGGGGCCCTTCATGATACCGCACCCCATTCTGACCCTGCCTCAATTTTTGACCACTCTTTGGACACTCCTGATGCCTCTGTACCTCTTGCTGGTGCTGTTTCCTCACCTGCTTCAGGTACCGGGGCTTCGACTGACTCCTTCGATTTGTCTGACCTCTGCTCTCCTTTGACTATGCTTTCGGCCTCTCCCTCTACGTTGCGGCAATTTTCGAATCGCCAGCCCGTTTCACGGACCAACTTCGGTCCCACTCCTAAACGCCAACGACAATTGCCTGATGATGATAATACTTCACCACCTTCTCGTTCTTCTCAGAAAAGATCAACCCGTCATGCACTCCCTTTCATGCTCAGTTTTGGAATGCACAATGGACTAAATTCTTTACTTCATGACCGACATCCTCTAGTGCGTATCTTTCTGACCATAGTATTGGCAAGGTGCTCCTATGACATGTTGGTAGAGATATTTCCTTTTATGCTCTTAAGAGCGGTACGTGCATCATCACTGTCCAGAATGCTACTCAAGCTCATGATTTTTCTCTTTCGCATATCTATACTATTTCTTCGCATATCGATACTATTTCTGTCACTATCGAAAAACATCATTCCCTCAATTCTTGTAGTAGTACTGTCATTCTGCCCCATACCATAGTCCAACAGAATTTTCAGACATGTGGCAATGACATTCTTGAACAGCTGGAACTCCAAGATCTCCCAATCCTCAAGGTAGACACTTACGTCCTTCCTGCCCGCGGGCGGAGGCAATGTGGCTCGATTAACTTTTGACAGCCGTGAACTCCCATCCTCTGTTTATATAGCAGGACATCGGTTACAAGTTCGAAAGGTGGCCACTACACCACAACAGTGTAGAAATTGCTGGCAATTTGGTCACCCAGCAAAATATTGCAAATCTATACCTGGATGCCCAGTCTGTGGTGCCGATGACCATTCTAATACGTCTTGCAGTCAACCTCCCTCTTGCCTTAATTGTCACGAGGCTCGCCCATTATACTCTCGCTGTTAACAGGTCTGCTTAAATGAGTGTGAAATCCGTTGCCTCAAAGAAGCAGATCTCCCTTATGCTATGGCAGTTTCTCATCTCCACCTCCAAGGGAGACTACCCCGTGTTTCTTATTCACGTGTTTCCAAATGTCCCCCCACTTCTGGGGTCCCATCTTCTGCAGCCTCCTCTGTGGTTACCCCTCCCATAGCCACTCCTGTATCTAACTCTTCTGCTTTCCTGGGCTCAGACGTCCCTACTACAACACCTCAGTCTGTTCTCACATCTTCACATCCTTCCTCGCAAGCCCCAGTATCGACAAGACCTCGTACGACACCTACCAATCGCCCCTCTACTTCTCAGAAGTCCAAAAAATCCCCATTGCTCAAATCTTCTTTGCCCCCCTCCTTCCCTTCTTCCACCTCCGCATTTTACCTTTCCAGTCTCTGTTCCTAGTTCTTTCCCTCTCACTGGCTCTATTACAAGTGTGGAGGTTCACCCTCCTCCTCGTACTGTGCCTTCCACCCCTGTCCCCTCCCAAATTTCTCCCTCGTCTGCCACCTCCCAGGTTTCTGCCTCTTCTGTCCCCTCCCACACTTATTCTCCAGTCCCCTACACTCTTTCGTCCCCCCCCTGCTTTGGCACAGTCCATTACTGTCCCAATCTTTACTCACCCTCCTCCTACCTCCAATATTGTCTCCCATACGTCTTTGAATTCAGAAACACTTGAAGCCATTTCAGAATATATTGCCTTGAATTTTCCATCCAAAATTTGGTCATTCCTTTATGTTGATGACTTCACTATTGCTTGTGCAGGCACTGACTGTCACCTCATTACAGTTTCTCTCCAGCATGCGGTTGACCGTGTTTCCAATTGGGCCACCACACATGGGTTTAAATTTTCCAGTACCAAAACTTGCCAAATTACTTTCACTAGACGCTCTGCCATCTCCGATCATCCTTTGTACCTCTATGGCTCCCGTATCCCTGAACGTGATAGTCAGGTTTCTAGGCCTTCTCTTTGACCATAGGTTATCCTGGAAACCTCGCATTACCTCTCTGAAGGCAACTTGTCACAGCCGGCTGAACCTTCTTAAAACCCTTGCTCATCTTTCATGGGGAGCTGATCATCAAACTCTCCTTTGCCTACATTCAGCCCTTATTTTATCGAAACTCAGTTATGGTGACTAGATCTATTCAGCGGCCTCTCCTGCTACTCTCTCCAGCCTTAACCCCATCCATCACCAAGGATTACGTTTATGCCTTGGTGCTTTTCCCTCTTTCCCTGTTGAGAGCCTCTATACAGAAGCGAATGATCTGTCCTTGTCTGATCGCCGTGATGCCCATTGCCTTCGTTACTATGTACGCTCTTATGATCTCCACAATCCTTCCATTTATAGAATGGTCACTGATATTAGTAGACATTATCTGTTCGCTGTCCCTGTTTGCTCCGTCCCTTCTCTCTTCGCCTACATTCGATCTTGTCTTCCCTTCAGTTACCACCTTTCTATGTTCATGTAGCATCTCACTCCCCCCCCCCCCCCCCCCCCCGGGAAGTTCCAGCTTTTCGAGTCTGTTCTTTCTCCGCCCCTTGCTCGAAAGCCCAACTGCTTACAGTAGCTTCCCGCTCTATTTTGCTTGGCCACTTCCACTCTCATTCTCATGCCATTGCAGTGTACACAGATGGCTCTAAGTCTTCTGACGGTGTAGGATTCGCAGCACTGTTTCCGGACAGTGTCATGCGAGGGCATTTACTATCTTCGGCTAGCATTTTTACTGCTGAATTGTATGCCATTCTTGCAGCACTTATCCGTATTGCATCTATGCCTGTCCTTTGTGGTTGTCAGACTCCCTCAGTGCTCTACAGGCTATACGAAAATTTTTTACACATCAACTCCTAGTTCTCCTTACCCAACTTTGGCTACGCTGCATCTCTATCAAGCATAAAGATATTGTTTTTTGTTGGGTCCCTGGTCATGTTGACGTACAGGGCAATGAACAGGCAGACACTGCTGCGCGGTCAGCAGTACATGACCTACCAGTTTCACATAGGTGTTCCATTTACGGACTATTTTGCTGTAATAGCTACCCACCTACACACCCGTTGGCAAGAACGTTGGTCTAATCTGCTTGGTAACAAACTTCAGTCTATTAAACCGAGTATAGGTAACTGGCCGTCTTCTTGTCATCAGTGTCGAGGTTGGGAGACTACTCTCTCCCGTCCTCGCATTGGCCACACTTGTCTTACTCATGGGTATCTCATGGAGAGGCGCCCTGTTCCTCTCTGTGAGAAGTGTCAGGTTCCAGTACGGTTAGCCGCATTCTGTTAGACTGCCCTCTATCAACGAGCACACAGAATTTACCTCCAACGTCGTCTGTTACTACTTTCTCTTTATCTTCCCTTCTTGCTGATGGACCCTCCTTTAATCCTGACTCTCTCATTGACTTCTTGACAACGACTGATTTACTCCATAAACTCTGATGATACCTTTCGCACTCCCCTCAGCCCTTTCTACCTCAATCTTTTGCTGCCCTCTATCCTTTCACTATCCACTGCCCCGCTGTTCTCCACAACCTACTACTCATCCCACTCCCTTTTGCCACCTGATGCCCTCGCTTCCTTTCTGCCCTGCAGCGCTGTATAGCCCTTGTGGTTTATCGCTTCTTTTTGATTATAATAATTGTCACTAACAGAAAAATTCGCAAAAGTGTAATTTCATCAATTTTCCATCAAATTTTGTACTTTGTTTTATTACCCTCAAAGATTATGTACCATTTCATAAGAAAATTCTTGGACATTGTGGACACTTGAGATCAGGGGTCTCGACACTCGTGGGGTTAATGATTTAAGGCGATTGGTCGTAGTAGATCCCCAAGCACAAATACCATAGGTGAGGTCAGGGTAGGGCATTATGTAAGCCCTCTGGGTTGATGTTTTCCCATGAATACAGCCTCTCCTCACTTAGCGACGTACTCGTTTACCGACACCTTGGACTTGTGACGGGCTCTGACCAGTATTTATACCTAAATAATGTATATTAGAGCTGAGTTCGTCTATTTTGTTTATTTCAATATACAGTACACTACTGGATAAAGATTTGAAAATATATCAGAAATGTTATAAGTGGTGCAAGGTGACATTAAAAGAATATCAAAGATGGTTGACACACATCCACTTCCATTCTAGTATGCTCCTTACTTAGCAATGAATTCGTTTAACGACGTGGTCTTAGGAATAGAACGTCATTGTTATAGAGAAGAGGCTGTATAGTAACTTAGTTTATTCAAGTATACACAAATAATGCTTATTTGTTTTTTCAGTTCCCCCAGGAGGCCGACCCTACTAGACAACCCATCCAGACACCGGAATTGCCTCAGACATTATGGTGGCACACACTACATTCATCTTTTCCGACTCATATGAGATTCTTCAGTTATAAAGAATAAATTATCTAGTTCAATCTGTTTATCCTAAAAGAGGTAGTGTATTTTCTTCTCACCTTCATCCCTGTGTATTTTGGAAGAAAGTTTTAATATAAATACAGTTATATACATTGTTGTATTTAATTACTGTATGCAGTTCAGGGTTATTAGTGGTGATTAAGACAAGTACCTTTTAGATTTATACTTGTGTATATTTATTGTATTCATGAAGGATATTGCCAGATTAATGTACCATTAATACAAACCCTTGTACTCTGTCCTAATTTGTAATTGTCAAATTTTTTTAAAATAAAAATATAAAATACTTGTTCTGTTCTTCTTTCAACAAACTGACCGTATCCCACCAAGGTAGGGTGACCCAAAAAGAAAACCAAAGTTTCTCTTTTTAACTTGAGTAATGTATACAGGAGAAGGGGTTACTAGCCCCTTGCTCCCGGCATTTTAGTCGTCTCTTAGGACACGCATGGCTTATGGAGGAAGCATTCTGTTCGACTTCTCGATGGAGAAGTTGTTCTGCTATTCTCATAATTCATTTAGTATAGAGCATTTTGTCAGTACTGGTTTAACATGTTTTTGGATGCAATGATCCATTAAACTTTGTGTCAAATTTGACCTTGCTGATAACCCAACTTTGACACAAGATTCCCTTTGATTTTTTTGACAGCACAGATTTATTACACCAACTTTGATTATACTTCCTTTAGCACTGCTCCCCTCAAGGGAGGTTCCTTGATGCTGGTAAGGGGCTCTTGATCTAGGGAATTGGATCTATGCTCTGGTTCCCTGAATTGAGTCTGAATACCTTCCATCCTCCCCACATGCGCCGTATAATCCTACGGGTTTAGCGCTCCTCCATGATTATAATAATTTAGCACTTCACCACCCATACTAATTCTACTTCTGTTATCCTCTCCATCCACCCTCAGTAGTCACTAATCAGGCAAGCACACCCTGCCCTGCAGCACTTTGACCCTTGTGGGTTTAGTACTTGGTTTTAATAATCCTCTTTATCTCGTCAGACCCTGCAGTGCTGTGTGACTTGTGGGTTTAGTGCTTAGTTTTAATTTTAATTGCATTAAAGATAGTTTAAATGTGCTGTAGGGATGTATAGTGGTAATTGTCTACAGTGCACTTTGATGATGCAAATGGTCTAATAAGCGATGATACTTTGTAAATAGCTGAAATTTACCTGTCTTCGTAAAAGCAACATTATGACTCCCATATAGGTTTAGTACTTTTATTATTGCATTATTTACTTCACACAGGCAGGATAATTTATAATTGAATGTGCCAAGTTTGGAGGGATATGTTGTGTATCTCTATACGTATATGCTTCTAAACTGTTATATTCTGAGCACCTCTGCAAAAGCAGTGATAATGTGTGAGTGTGGTGAAAGTGTTGATGATGAAAGTATTTTCTTTTTGGGGATTTTCTTTCTTTTTTTTGGGTCGCCCTGCCTCGGTGGGAGACGACCGACTTGTTGAAAAAAAAAAAAAAAAAAAAGTGTAACTTTCCTACTGGATCAGTTCCCATGCCTTAGCACTCCTCACTGCCCTTACAAACTCTACCTACATTATACTCTCCACTTTTTCTAGTTTCAGATGAAGCATATGACACAGTGGATGCACTTTACCCTGCAGTGCTGTATGACCCTGATGGGTCATTCAGCACTGCAGGGTAAAGTGCTTAGTTTGGATTTTAATAATTCTATCAGTAAAAGAAAGTTTGCCACTGTGCTAGCAGGATAGTTAGTCTTAGATCCTTGAACATATGAATATTAAAAGTAAAGAGGGAGCCACTTTACGAGAAGTTTGCGGTAAAATGATTAAATGGCTTTGACTCAAGATTTAATAACTAATATGGTATTTGATAAAGAAAAAAGGCAATACTTTGACTGGAACGATACACAACCCGAAACGTTGTCGTAAGCTCGTCTCTTCTATGTGCGGGTTATTTGTGTATGGTATCTGATTTTTGCTGGGGTAATGTGCTGTACTGAGTAACACTTCAAAATAATCATGGTACTACGACTCCTACAGGTTTGAACCCCGTGTATATAGTTAATTTTATGTTGGATGATTAAGATGTGGGTTGTAATCAAGTGCTAACCTGCTCTGGGTATTTAAGAACATCACAAAAATTGTCAGTGTCTGTAGTTATGCTCCCTCATTATGGCCCCACCTTTGACACACTGACTTAGTCAGCAACAGTTTGATTACACCAACTTTGATTATACTTTCTCTAGCACTCCTCTCTACCCTTACTAATTCTACCTCTTGTTCCCCTCAAGGAAGCTTCCTTGATGTTGGTGAGGGGCTCTTGATTTAGGGAATTGGATCTGAGCTCCAGTTCCCCGAATTAAGCCTGAATGCCTTCCACATCCCCCCCCCCCCAGGCGCTGTATAATCCTCCGGGTTTAGCGCTTCCCCCTTGATTATAATAATAATCTACCTCTTGTTATACTCTTCAGCTGCTGAGATTTTTTTTTTTTTTTACAGTGGTTGCTGTGGTTCAGTCCCCCAGTGAGGTACCTTATCTAGGGATTTGATCTATGCTCCATTTCACTGAATTGAGCCTTGCCTTTCTCCTCCCCTTTTCACAGGTGCTGTATAATCTGTATGGGTTTAGTGCTCTTCTTTGTTGGGTATGTGAGGGCCACTGACAGCATACGCTGTATCGAGCCCAATTTCTCGATGGTACGAGAAAAAATTGTTGCTCAAGGCTGGGTGATGAGAGACAAGGAACAAAAGTTCCTTTGTAAATAGAGATAGAAACTTGAAGTTTCCAATTATATCGGGTGGACCCCCTTGCCAAGCCCCAGCAGAGAGGGACGCCTACACTCCCACCTGAGTTCAGTAACCGGCTTCCCACCAAAGACCGCTAAAGAATTTTCCGCAGAGTGGAATAAAATGGAGCTGGCTAAAGTAAGCCGATGAACAGGTGCCCCTCCTGTAGAGTGCCCGGCGGGCAAAATAGACGAGGACAAGCATCCTAGTGAGAACGGGGGAAATTTGTCACTGATACTTAAGCGATAGAGAGACGTCCACACCCGACGAAGGCTGGCGCAGAAGTTCGGGTTTAGTGCTCCTCCATGATATGGTTTAGTTCATTTAGCTCTGTGACTAAATCTTGTTGCATTCCTCTTATTTTTAGTTTATTTACTTGCCTTTATTAGTGAGGGTTTTGTGCTTGTGCTGCATTCTTCTGGATAGACCTAATGTCATGTATAGAGCCATGGATATTTGTAGTAGTTATGGTGAATATTCCATCATTATGATGGAATATTTGTGGAAGTTATGGTGAATATTGCTGTATAGTCCTTGTGGCTTAGCGCTTCTTTTTGATTATAATAATAATATGGTGAATATTCCATCATTATGATGGAATATTTGTGGAAGTTATGGTGAATATTCCATCATTATGATGGAATATTTGTGGAAGTTATGGTGAATATTCCATCATTATGATGGAATATTTGTGGAAGTTATGGTGAATATTCCATCATTATGATGGAATATTTGTGGAAGTTATGGTGAATATTCCATCATTATGATGGAATATTTGTGGAAGTTATGGTGAATATTCCATCATTATGATGGGCACAAAGTTAATTGGTGATTTACTCCTTGAAATATGAATGGCTGTAGTTTTTGCTGGCTCTTGGTTTTTGCTGGCTCTTGGTTTTTGCTGGCTCTTGGTTTTTGCTGGCTCTTGGTTTTTGCTGGCTCTTGGTTTTTGCTGGCTCTTGGTTTAGTGGCTTTGGGAGTAGGAACCTTGGTAATGGATGCATCACCCAAGAGAAGCAGGTTTGTTAATGACTATTTTAAGCTTTGCTAAGGCTTAGCCAGTGAAGAGCTTAGTATTGATGTCTGATAAGGTTCTTGATGCCAGATGATGGCTTTTATGATGCATTTTCATTCCAGTTTGGATCTTGATGTGTGGCTGATGATTCTTGTTGTTTTGCAGTGTTTTGGGTCATTTGTGTATTTGTAGGCTGATGATTATAGGGACAAGTATAAACTCATCCCTACAGGCTAGTATGGCCAACAGCCTCACTTCTTTGGACATCAACATGTCTTGGCATCCAGTTGAGAGTAGTTTGGCTTCCTTATACATCTTGGACTTGCAAAATGGAAAGTCTTGTGTTGGAGACTGTATGGCCCTTGTGGGCTTAACACTTTATTTCAATTATAATACAGTGGACTCCCAACTTACGATATTAATTCGTTCCAGAACGCTGTTCGGGTGCCGTTACCAGACGAATTTGCTCCCATTAAGAATATTGTAAATTAGATTAGTCTGTTTTGGACCCCCAAAAATGCACTTACGAAAATACACTTGCATGATTGTTCAAGTTGGGAGCTGTTCGTAAGTTGGAGGTCCACTGTAATAATAATGAACAGCTTAGTAATCTCTGTGAAGGCTGTGTTACGACCTGCTCTATGCCGCGACCCCTCAAGGAAGGTTCCTTGATGTTGGTGAGGGGCTCTTGATTTAGGGAATTGGATCTGTGCTCCAGTTCCCCGAATTAAGTCTGAATGCCTTCCACATTCCATCCCCCCCCCAGGCGCTGTATAATCCTCCGGGTTTAGCGCTTCCCCTTGATTATAATAATAATAATAATAATGCTCTATGCCGCAACAATAGGGGGAATAAAGACTTAGTTTTGCTTTTGGTTAGTTTTATTTACTACAAATTATGAACCTTTATTGGTATCCAGTTAGTGAATTAAAATAATTCACTATTATCAATGAAATGAGACTGTACAATGAGGAACGTAATTCTATGTTCAAATCCCCATGAATCGAGTATAATACAATAATTACAATGAAGAGTCCAAATAAGAATTAACATTAAAATGGTATAAAATACCGACAGATTGTTAGGTAAGACACATATGCAACAGTTAGGTATCTTTATTTCGAAACGTTTCGCCTACACAGTAGGCTTCTTCAGTCGAGTACAGAAAAGTTGATAGAAGTAGAAGATACTTGAAGACGATGTAATCAGTCCATCACCCTTAAAGTTTTGAGGTGGTCAGTCCCTCAGTCTGGAGAAGAGCATTGTTCCGTTGTCTGAAACAATATGAAGTTGAAGTGACAGAATGGGGCCTTATATAGTGCCAGGAGGTGAGACGTAGGTTGCTTTGGGAGGGCAGGTCCCTCTCAGACAACGGAACAATGCTCTTCTCCAGACTGAGGGACTGACCACCTCAAAACTTTAAGGGTGATGGACTGATTACATCGTCTTCAAGTATCTTCTACTTCTATCAACTTTTCTGTACTCGACTGAAGAAGCCTACTGTGTAGGCGAAACGTTTCGAAATAAAGATACCTAACTGTTGCATATGTGTCTTACCTAACAAATAAGTATTATTATGGGAACTTTAAGGAAGTCCATCAGTTATCCTTCTTAAAGAGAAGAGTTATCAGACTCTTGGAATTAACAGCTAAGTTAAGACAATAGACACGATGTAGAATTATTGGCCAAGTTAAGATCTCTGGGTTGAAGACCCGATCAGAGTCAGTGCTAGGTTAGGTTAGGTAAGGTTCGTCAGGAAACAGGACAAATGTTTCCTGACGCGGGTCTTAGTCAGATGATGACCCGCCTTTGGAGCTTTTGGTCATCTGACCGAGGCCTTCCGCTGGCTTACCGGTCCACCCCTTTAAAAATTATTGTCATTTATAACCATTGTTATATGACTTCAGCAATTTTTAGAGTCAGTGCTATGATCTGACTCCCCGTTCAAATGCTCAGTGGTCTGACATCAGGTTGGTCAGGAGGTAGCGCCAGGCGCCAATTCTGGAACCATCAACCGGTCTTTAAAAGTAGTCTTTTCCCACAGAACACAGTAATCAACCTACTATAATACAATAATAATATAATACAACGTAATGTATTATAATGCCTAACTAATATATTATTGAATACAATCTTGCTTGAGAGTACCTTTGATGATTTATACCGTACCAGATAATAATATATAGTCGAACCTGCTTTATCTAGCTAGTAATAAAGTGATTCACGATATATTACTACAGAACTTACTTTGACCAGGCCTTTTATTTTTGTATATAATGGAGTGTGAAGGAGGGGCGCATAACAGGCTGACATACTGCTTACTTTATTGTAAAGCATGTGTTAGTACTTCCTGGATTGTTACACTCTGTTTGCACTGAACAGTGGTCAGGTAGTCTCCATTTCTTGAATTGTCCATCATGATACTCTTAACTGCTGCACATTTTTCTAGATCCGCTGAGAGCAGATTGGAAACATAAACACATATGCAGTTTAATGTGATCCTTTATTGACAACGTTTCGCCCACACAGTGGGCTTTTTCAAGTCACAAACAGATTACCTGGGGTGGAAGGTACGGGAGTATTTATAGTCAGGTTCAGAATGTTGAGGTCAGGTGGAGAATGCTGCATCTTAGTCAGGTTCAGAATGTTGAGGTCAGGTGGAGAATGCTGCATCTGATGATCTACCAGGTGGGGTTATAGAGTCTTGGGTAGCTACCCAAGACTACCCAGATGCAGCATTCTCCACCTGACCTTGTCAATAAAGGATCACATTAAACTGCATATGTGTTTGTTTCCATTGTGTCGGTATTTTATCCATTTATTTTCATTGAGAGCAGATTGTTATATTCTCAAGTGTCAATTGAGGATACAGGCCCCTATCCAGGTACAGTGGAACCTAGGTATGCGACCTTAATTCATTCCAGGAGGCTGTTCCATTGCTGCTCCGTTTGAGTATCGAACAAGTTCTTCCCAACCAATTTTTCTGTTTGGTTGGCTGTTATCAGTAATCATCGTAGGCCCCAAGGTGACTTGTTTATACAAATACAAAAATGCAAAGAAACACCAGAGAGTTTACAGCGAAGTTCTGGCTGATCGTATTTGGTCAGTGCTAAGCTTTGTTCGAGTACTGAGCTGGTCGTATACTGAGGTTCCACTGTATATATATGTATATTGTTTCTCGTACCTTGGTTGCTAGCGCACTTGGCTCACACTGAGGTCAGTGGTTCAATTCTCGGTATGGATGGAAACAGGATGTGTTTCCTAAGACACCTGCTGTCCATGTTCACCTGAATGTTATTTGACTGGTGTGGGTCGCATCCTAGGAGCAAAATTGACCTAATTTACCCAAAATTCTCTGAGGGGGGGGGAAGAGGCTTTCTATATAGTAGTATGTCATTGATGTCAGCTAGGCCTGTATACCTTGTACAGTGGACCCCCGCTTAACGATCACCTCCAAATGCGACCAATTATGTAAGTGTATTTATGTAAGTGCGTTTGTACGTGTATGTTTGGGGGTCTGAAATGGACTAATCTACTTCACAATATTCCTTATGGGAAAAAATTCGGTCAGTACTGGCACCTGAACATACTACTGGAATGAAAAAAGTTCGTTAACCGGGGGTCCACTGTACTTGTAGAAATAAAGATAATACGTACATGTAATATACGCAGGAGGGAGAGATACATGATTATATACACCTGGAAAATCCTAGAGGGACTAGTACCGAACTTGCACACGAAAATCACTCACTACGAAAGCAAAAGACTTGGCAGACGATGCACCATCCCCCCAATGAAAAGCAGGGGTGTCACTGGCATGTTAAGAGACCATACAATAAGTGTCAGGGGCCCGAGACTGTTCAACTGCCTCCCAGCATACATAAGGGGGATTACCAACAGACCCTAGCCTGGTTGATCAGGCTCTGATCCACCAGGAGGCCTGGTCACAGACCGGGCCGCGGGGGCGTTGACCCCCGGAACTCTCTCCAGGTAAACTCCAGGTAATACTATTATAAACACATGATACAACTTACACAGACCTAGCCAGCATTAATGGCATAGTATATAAAAAGCCTCTGGTTATTATGCAGTGCATTTCAGGCAACTTAGGTTGATTTTTTTACCCAGGTATACTCCAGGATACGACCCACACCAACTGACTAACACTTAGGTACTTACTTTCTGCTACATAGGTGAACAAGGACAACACATGCTTTAATAAGGAAATACGCACAATGTTAAAACCTGTACTGCAGATTGATCCATAGACACTGTGTCAAGCTGAGTGTTACCAACCGTTGTCCCTATATGCTGATGCTTCACAGATATATTTTTGCGCAAAAGCATATGGATAAACCATACCCCCGGCCGGGATTGAACCCGCGGTCATAGAGTCTCAAAACTCCAGCCCGTCGCGTTAGCCACTAGACCAGCTAGCCACAATAAGTCATATGGATACACAAGAGGCCTAGGAACTATGCCCAAAACATCTGAATTTACAGCTAAAACTCATTTATGTTACAAGAAGATTTAGAAAATTTGCTTAATGCGTTTGGTATCTTTATTTCGTTAATAAGATATCTTGACATATTATCTAGGTTATTATGCTGCCTATCTCTATATTCCTCAATTAGTGGACACTTAAGCACCTAGTGTTCAAGATAGTGATGATAGGCTTGATCATCTGTCAAACTGTCAGATGTACTCGTAACCAAGCCTAAGCCTGGCTTCTACAACATTAGTCAGTCTTCACATTGCAAGTTTCTCCATAAACTTACTAATCAATGTTCGTGTTACTGTAGTGGGTTATAGACCTCAGGGTTCTAATTGCATAGGGTGGCCCGGTGGCCTGGTGGCTAAAGCTCCCGCTTCACACACGGAGGGCCCGGGTTCGATTCCCGGCGGGTGGAAACATTTCGACACGTTTCCTTACACCTGTTGTCCTGTTCACCTAGCAGCAAATAGGTACCTGGGTGTCAGTCGACTGGTGTGGGTGGCATCCTGGGGGACAAGATTAAGGACCACAATGGAAATAAGTTAGACAGTCCTCGATGACGCACTGACTTTCTTGGGTTATCCTGGGTGGCTAACCCTCCGGGGTTAAAAATCCGAACGAAATCTTATCTTATCTTATCCTATAACATTGTTTCATTATTTTTCTCCTATTATTCCTAATGGTAGACACACCAAAGTTATATTCTATATTTGCCTTCCGTATATTTTTCTTGAATAATTCATCAACTTTATCACGAAAGAACAATCTTATGTGTGATAGAATTCATAACAATTGTACATTAATTAATTTTCCAGGATTTTTGAGTATGGCTTTTCCAAGTAGCATTTTGTTAGTCATTATGTGAGTCAAGATCCTTAAGTGATAACATAGAATCAGTAATAATAGTAGAGCCAAGCTAAGTGTCATAAATTACTTAAGTGCCACTTGGATGGCAAATAATTCAAATTGCAATGTAGACACCCAGTTGTTAATGCCTCACTCAGTAAGGTTCTTATTCTTAACTAGGGAGATGGCAACCAGCAGATGCAACCCTGTCAATAGACTCCTGTTTAGATCCATCAGTGTATAAAACATGATGATAAATTAGACACATGTGCAACTCTTGGGTATCTTTATTGAGGAAACGTTTCGCCACACAGTGGCTTCATCAGTCCATACAAAGGAGAATCTTGAAGAACAGGAGGAGAATGAGGTAATCAGTCCCTCAGCCTTGAGTCGATGTGGTCAGTCCATCAATCTTGAATCAATCTATTCAAGATTGATGGACTGAACACATCGACTCAAGGTTGAGGGACTGATTACCTCATTCTCCTCCTGTTCTTCAAGTTTCTCCTACGTATGGACTGATGAAGCCACTGTGTGGCGAAACGTTTCCTTAATAAAGATACCCAAGAGTTGCACATGTGTCTAATTTATCAACATGTCGGTTCTCTGAACCATTCATCTATAAAACATGATAAAATTATTACTAACAGTTTAGCGAGAAATTTCTTCATGAGAAGTTGCCTTTGGAAGTGATTTAAGGAAGAGAGTACTAGCAATAAGCTTCGTAGGAGGGGCTTGCAGGTATGTAATATTAAATGAACACATTTTCCATAGTGAGGTGAAATACTCTTGTTGTCTACAGCAGTACAGTTGGTGTAAGTTCTAAAACTTTATGTAATTGCATGTTTTCACAACCCATTTAGATCTATATATACAGGTACCATCCGGCTTATGACCAAGCTTGGTTCCGACCAACCGGTCGTAAGTCAAAATGGACGTAAGTTGAACCTTAATACTGAATATCAACATCACACTTTTGCAGTGATTTTATTTTGTTTTATTTTGGTAGTATTTCATTTTTCCTTTACTTTTTATGCTTTTAGTACCGTATTTTTTAACATAAGGTTTAGCATAAACACTGTGTACAGCACAAACAGTTGTTTATTAACAAACCATACCCCGGCCGGGATTGAACCCGCGGTCTGGAGTTTTGAGACTCTCTGACCGCGGGTTCAATCCCGGCCGGGGTATGGTTTGTTTGCAATCGTGTCATTATGATTTCGTGAGTCAAGTTGTTTATTTCCCAGAAATTTGGCATAAAAAACATGGTCGTAAGTCGAGTGGTTGAATGTCGAGCAGGTCGTAAGTCGGATACTAGGTGTATTTATTTTTAGACATTAAGTAAGATTTGCAGTGACTGTGTGGTTCATTTCTTAGCATTCTAATACCAAGTACAGTGTTAATCTCAATCATCCTATCAGTGATACTAAAAACACCTGGCGACTTCCTCATATTAAGAGTTTGGTAGATTTAGAATAGCCAAGAGTAAGTCTTCATCTGCAGGTGCATATCCCTTTATCCAAAACCCTTGGGCCTGTTTTGTTTTGAATTTCAGACTTTTTTGAATATCAGAATGATTCTCAACACTGCCACGTGATGGAGTTACCCAGGCCCGGTGGCCTGGTGGCTAAAGCTCCCGCTTCACACACGGAGGGCCCGGGTTTGATTCCCGGCGGGTGGAAACATTTCGACACGTTTCCTTACACCTGTTGTCCTGTTCACCTAGCAGCAAATAGGTACCTGGGTGTTAGTCGACTGGTGTGGGTGGCATCCTGGGGGACAAGATTAAGGACCCCAATGGAAATAAGTTAGACAGTCCTCGATGACGTACTGACTTTCTTGGGTTATCCTGGGTGGCTAACCCTCCGGGGTTAAAAATCCGAACGAAATCTTATCTTATCTAATCTAATCACACTCCATGAAAAAACTTCGGATTTTGGAGCTTTCTGAATTTCAGAATTTCGGATAAAGGGGATGTGGACCTGTAATAATTTTCGTTACTTAATATTAACATGGGCACAGCATGGGAGATTCTGAAGAGTGCTTGTTAAGGTTGGTGGATGAATTTTGGTGGGTATGTAAAAGAACAAAATAAAAAGGGAACATAGGAAAGAACAAGGTGATGAAAATAACAAAAAAAAATTAGGTAATGAAAAGTTGGATATCAGATTGGAAGGAGGGAACATGGAGGAAGCGAACGCGTTTAGATATTTGGAGATGGACTTGTCTTCAGATGGACCTCTGAAAGATAAGGTCAGCGCTGTATGGCCCTGGTGGGTTTAGCGCTTAGTTTTGATTCCCCTCAAGGGAGGTTCCTTGATGCTGGTGAGGAGCTCTTGATCTAGGGAATTGGATCTGTGCTCTGGTTCCCTGAATTGAGTCTGAATGCCTTCCATCCCCCCCACATGTGCTGTACAATCCTACAGGTTTAGCGCTCCCCCATGATTATAATAATTTGTTTTGATTATAATAATGAAAGACGAGGTGAAGTATAGAACTGACGAAGGAGCACTGGGTGGTGGATTGAGGTATCTGTGGAGACGAAGAATGCTATCCATGGAGGCAAAAGGGAAGTGTATACTATGAGTGTAGTAGTACACAACGTTATATGGGTGTGCAATATAGGCTGAGAATGTTGCGACTACGAGGAGGCTGAAGGCAGTGGAGATGTTAGGTCTGGGGACAATGTGCAGTGTGAATATTACAGAGAATTCATAGTGTGGAGATTAGGAGGAGGTGCTGTTAAGCGGTTGTTGAGGTTGTTTGCACATTTAGAGAGGATGGAGCAAAATAGGATGAATTGGAGGGTGTATAAGTCTGTAGTGGAGGGATTGGAGGTAGGGATCACCTGAGTTTAGGTTAAAGGAAGGTATAACGGAGGTTTTGTATGCGATGGGCTTTGACATCCAGCAGGCGTGTGTAGGTGTTAGAGAGGAGTGAGGGGAGGCAACTGGATTTTATGATCTAGATTGAAAGATGAAGGGTTTGAGGGAAACTAGTTGACCGGACTTGAGTCCTGGAAGTGGGAAGAAGAGTGCCTGCACTCCGAAGGAGGGGTGGAGGATATTGCAGTTTGGAGGGACATCTGTACTGTAGTGTCAGCATGCCTCTGGCAAGACAGTGATGGAGTGAGTGATGATGAGAGTGTTTTCTTTTCAGATCACCCTGTCACATTTGGAAGATGGCTGGTGTTTTCAAAATGATCTGAGTGTCTCACCTCATTACCCGGTAGCCTGGTGGCTACAGCTCCCGCTTCACACACGGAGGGCCCGGGTTCGATTCCCGGCGGGTGGAAACATTTCGACACGTTTCCTTACACCTGTTGTCCTGTTCACCTAGCAGCAAATAGGTACCTGGGTGTTAGTGGACTGGTGTGGGTGGCATCCTGGGGGACAAGATTAAGGACCACAATGGAAATAAGTTAGACAGTCCTCGATGATGCACTGACTTTCTTGGGTTATCCTGGGTGGCTAACCCTCCGGGGTTAAAAATCCCAACGAAATATTATCTTATCTTATCTTATCTTAACCCATAAACGGTCCAAGCAGATCTACGTTCACATGTGTAGCGCTACAAAAGTAGATCTAAGTTTTTTTTTTTACATATTTTCAAATATAACAAAAAAAAAAGTAGATCAAAATTTTTTTTACACATTTTCAAATGTAGAAAAACAAAAAGAAGATCTAATTTTTTTACATATTTTCAAATGTTGAAAAAAATGTTCGGACCGTTTATGGGTTAAATACTGTTAGCTGAATTCAAATTCTGACTGGCTTCATTTATTCTGTGCTGGAGTACTTTTGGATATTGGTCTCCCTGACAAAAGAGAATTTATCTTTAGTATGGCTTCAAAAATAACGTGTCAAAGTAGACTTAGTTTAGAACTTTTATTTCCTAATGTGTCAGTTTTACAGAAAAAAAATCGTATACAGCCACTCCTCACTTAGCGACGTACTCCTTTACCGACGCCTCAGACATATGACGGGCTCTGACCAGTATTCATACGTAAATAAATGTATATTAGACCTGATTTCCTCTATTAAATTTATTTCAATATAAAGTACACTACTGTATAAACATTTAAAAGGTGACATTAAAACAATATCAGAGATGGTTGACACAAACTCACTACCATTATAGTATGCTCCTCACTTAGCAACGAATTCATTTAACGATGTGGTCCTAGGAATGGAACTCTGTCCTTAGTTGAGGAGAGGCTGTATTAATGTCTGCGTGATAACTGATGAATCTCAGATCTGCGTAGCTTCAAATCTTCAACACAAATACAGTGGACCCCCGGTTAACAATATTTTTTCACTCCAGAAGTATGTTCAGGTGCCAGTACTGACCGAATTTGTTCCCATAAGAAATATTGTGAAGTAGATTAGCCCATTTCAGACCCCTAAACATACACGTACAAACGCACTTACATAAATACACTTACATAATTGGTCACATTCGGAGGTAATCGTTATGCGGGGGTCCACTGTACTTAACTGAATTAAATACTCGGGGCCATTCTACATTAATCTTCCATGAGAATTAAGTCAGGAGAGTCCTGAAGGCTACACAACCTTGGCCACCACAAGACAAGAATACCTTAAACAAAAAATAGGGATTTTAATCCCTATTTTATTGACTGAGAGAACTATTTTTTTTTATCATATCGGCCTTCTCCCACCAAGGCAGAGTGACCTGGAAAAGAAAAAAAATTCATCATCATTCACTCCATCACTGTCTTGCCAGAGGGGGGCCTCACAGTTATAAAACTGCAACTAAGTTAGTAAGTAAGTAAGTAAGTAAGTTTATTCAGGTATACACAAATACAGTTACATAGAATTATCATACATAGCAGCATATGTGTAGAGATAGATAAGATAAGATAAGATAAGATTTCGTTCGGATTTTTAACCCCGGAGGGTTAGCCACCCAGGATAACCCAAGAAAGTCAGTGCGTCATCGAGGACTGTCTAACTTATTTCCATTGGGGTCCTTAATCTTGTCCCCCAGGATGCGACCCACACCAGTCGACTAACACCCAGGTACCTATTTGCTGCTAGGTGAACAGGACAACAGCTGTAAGGAAACGTGTCGAAATGTTTCCACCCGCCGGGAATCGAACCCGGGCCCTCCGTGTGTGAAGCGGGAGCTTTAGCCACCAGGCCACCGGGCTAACCCAAAAAAGTCAGACAGAGTGACTTATTTCCAACATTAACACCCCTCCTTCAGAGTGCACACACTGTACTTCCCATCTCCAGGACTCACGTCTGGCCTGCCAGTGTCCCTGCATGACATAAATAATATCTTTATTTACTACAAGTACATGTACAAGGTATACATGTACAAGGTATACATGTACAAGGTATACAGGTACAAGGTATACATGTACAAGGTACACATGTACAAGGTATACATGTACAAGGTATACAGGTACAAGGTATACATGTACAAGGTACACATGTACAAGGTATACATGTACAAGGTATACATGTACAAGATATACATGTACAAGGTATACATGTACTAGGTATACATGTACAAGGTATACATGTACAAGGTATACAGGTACAAGGTATACATGTACAAGGTACACATGTACAAGGTATACATGTACAAGGTATACATGTACAAGATATACATGTACAAGGTATACATGTACAAGTTATACATGTACAAGGTATACATGTACAAGATATACATGTACAAGGTATACATGTACAAGGTATACATGTACAAGTTATACATGTACAAGGTGTTTCCAGTAGGGAAACACTAATTAATAATCTTGAGGTTAATGATGAGCTTGGGGAAAGTGATCACAAATCACTCAGTTTTAATATATCATGGAATTCCCCTAATAATGGCAATCAAGTCTCCGTCCCTGACTTTCGCTTGGCTGATTTCATAGGACTGAAAAATTACTTAGGTGGGCTGAACTGGAATGACCTGACTAAGGGTCAGGTAGGTGGTGATGGTTGCCGATATGATGCTTTCCAGGGCATAGTTCTAGCTGCTCAGTCAAATTATGTTCCAAATAGGGAAATCAGATCAAACAAAAATGATCCTAAATGGATGAACAATAGATTAAAATATCTGATTGGTCAAAAGAGAGGCATATACAGGAAGGCCCCACTTATACGGCGGGTTAGGTTCCAGGCTAGCGCCGTAAAGCGGAAATCGCCGTAAAGTGGAACACCCTTTTTTTCCACTTATAAATGCATACAAACACTAGATAACAAGTTTACACTAACATATATTAAGTTAGCAATAGAACCAGGCATCAAAAAACAATAAAAAGGTACAATACACACATAGTGCACTCATTACTTACCTTAAAATATTTATAGTCTTAATCTAGGGTGAGACAAGTAGTATTTATTGTAAGAAATCAAGTGTGGTATGTATTGTAATAGCCTCACCAGGCCACCCCACCCACACATACTATTCTATGATATTTAAGCATCCCAGAGCGATAAAATGTATATACAGTTCACTCATTACTTACCTTAAAATATTTGTAGTCTTAATGTAGGGTCAGGAGTAAGTAAATGAGATAAAACGAATAAATGAGAGAGAGAAAGAATGAATACATGAGAGGTAACAGGCGCAGAGTTATGTAAACAAACCAGGCTCCCACATCTTATATTTATGTTTATTTATTCTATTGTGGGGTGTATTTATCATCTTTTTATGTTATGTATCGTGTTTATTATATAATTTTGAAAAAAATATCATGGCTGGATTAATGAAAATGTGTATATTAACGTAATATACGACATTTAATGAGACTCAGTATTGTTATTATCACCACTTGTGCAAGTCGTCTGCTACACAGCTCACATTTGTTTATTTATTCTACTGTGGGGTGTATTTATCTTATTTATATGTTATGCATCGTGTTTATTATATAATTTTGAAAAAAATATCATGGATGGATTAATGAAAATGTGTATATTACCGTAATATACGACATTTAATGAGACTCCGTGACTATTGTTATTATGGCGTCACTTGTGGAAGTCGTCTGCTACCAGAGATCACATTTATGTTTATTTATTCTACTGTGGGGTGTATTTATCTTATTTATATGTTATGTATAGTGTTTATTATATAATTTTGAAAAAAATATCATGGCTGGATTAATGAAAATGTGTATATTACCGTAATATACGACATTTAATGAGACTCAGTATTGTTATTATCACCACTTGTGGAAGTCGTCTGCTACACAGCTCACATTTATGTTTATTTATTCTACTGTGGGGTGTATTTATCTTATTTATATGTTATGCATCGTGTTTATTATATAATTTTGAAAAAAATATCATGGATGGATTAATGAAAATGTGTATATTAACGTAATATACGACATTTAAATGACTTGATGTATGTAAGTTTATTTAGGTACAGGTATACATAAGTATAATTATCAGAGTATATATAAAATATGAAATAACTTTTAAAAACATTTGAAATTTTGGAGTTTCCAGACAAAATGGAGAGACTTAGTGCTTACTGAGCTCATGGAGAATGTAAACAAACAGGGTGGGGCACGGTGACCGTATTAGAAAGTCAGGTGGGGGGAGCCGTATAGTGAGTTTTGGTCATAATTTGAAATGTCCGTATTAGCGGAACGCCGTAAAGTGAAACGCCGTAAAGCGGGGCCTTCCTGTATAGGCAAATCAAAAGAGGAGAGGGGCAATTAAGAAATAGATATATTCAGATAAAGAGAGAAATAAAAAAGGGAATTAGAAAAGCAAAAAGAGATTATGAGGTTAAAGTTGCAAGAGAATCGAAGACTAACCCAAAAGGATTCTTTCAGGTTTACAGAAGTAAGATCAGGGACAAGATAGGCCCACTCAAAAGTTCCTCGGGTCAGCTCACTGACAGTGATAAGGAAATGTGTAGAATTTTTAACACATACTTCCTCTCAGTTTTTACACAGGAGGATACCAGCGATATTCCAGTAATGATAAATTATGTAGAACAGGACGATAATAAACTGTGCACTATTAGGGTCACAAGTGACATGGTCCTTAGGCAAATAGATAAATTAAAACCTAACAAATCCCCAGGCCCTGATGAACTGTATGCAAGGGTTCTAAAGAAATGTAAAGAGGAGCTTAGCAAACCTTTGGCTAATCTTTTCAACATATCACTACAAACTGGCAAGGTGCCAGATAAGTGCAAAATGGCAAATGTGATACCTATTTTTAAAGCAGGTGACAGGTCCTTAGCTTCGAACTATAGACCAATAAGCCTAACCTCCATAGTGGGAAAATTTATGGAATCAATAATTGCCGAGGCAGTTCGTAGCCACCTTGAAAAGCATAAATTAATCAACGAATCTCAGCATGGTTTTACAAAGGGGCGTTCCTGCCTTACGATTTTATTAACTTTTTTCACTAAGGTATTTGAGGAGGTAGATCATGGTAATGAATATGATATTGTGTATATGGACTTCAGTAAGGCTTTTGACAGGGTCCCACATCAGAGACTATTGAGGAAAATTAAGGCACATGGAATAGGAGGAGAATTTTTTTCCTGGATAGAGGCATGGTTGATAAATAGGCAGCAGAGAGTTTGCATAAATGGGGAGAAATCAGAGTGGGGAAGTGTCACGAGCGGTGTTCCACAGGGGTCAGTGTTGGGCCCCCTGCTATTCACAATCTACATAAACGACATGGATGGGGGCATAAAGAGCGACATCGGCAAGTTTGCCGATGACACCAAAATAGGCCGTCGAATTCATTCTGACGAGGACATTTGAGCACTCCAGAATGATTTGAATAGACTGATGCAGTGGTCGGAGAAGTGGCAGATGCAGTTTAATATAGACAAATGCAAAGTTCTAAATGTTGGACAGGACAATAACCATGCCACATATAAACTAAATAATGTAGATCTTAATATTACGGATTGCGAAAAAGATTTAGGAGTTCTGGTTAGCAGTAATCTGAAACCAAGACAACAATGCATAAGTGTTCGCAATAAAGCTAATAGAATCCTTGGCTTCATATCAAGAAGCATAAATAATAGGAGTCCTCAGGTTGTTCTTCAACTCTATACATCCTTGGTTAGGCCTCATTTAGACTATGCTGCACAGTTTTGGTCACCGTATTACAGAATGGATATAAATGCTCTGGAAAATGTACAAAGAAGGATGACAAAGTTGATCCCATGTATCAGAAACCTTCCCTATGAGGATAGACTGAGGGCCCTGAATCTGCACTCTCTAGAAAGACGTAGAATTAGGGGGGATATGATTGAGGTGTATAAATGGAAGACAGGAATAAATAAAGGGGATGTAAATAATGTGCTGAAAATATCTAGCCTAGACAGGACTCGCAGCAATGGTTTTAAGTTGGAAAAATTCAGATTCAGGAAGGATATAGGAAAGTACTGGTTTGGTAATAGAGTTGTGGATGAGTGGAACAAACTCCCAAGTACCGTTATAGAGGCCAGAACGTTGTGTAGCTTTAAAAATAGGTTGGATAAATACATGAGTGGATGTGGGTGGGTGTGAGTTGGACCTGATAGCTTGTGCTACCAGGTCGGTTGCTGTGTTCCTCCCTTAAGTCAATGTGACCTGACCTGACTAGGTTGGGTGCATTGGCTTAAGCCCGTAGGAGACTTGGACCTGCCTCACATGGGCCAGTAGGCCTTCTGCAGTGTTCCTTCGTTCTTATGTTCTTATGTATACATGTACAAGGTATACATGTACAAGTTATACATGTACAAGGTATACATGTACAAGGTATACATGTACAAGGCATACATGTACAAGGTATACATGTACAAGGTATACATGTACAAGGTATACATGTACAAGGTATACATGTACAAGGTATACATATACAAGGTATACATGTACAAGGTATACATGTACAAGGTATACATGTACAAGGTATACATGTACAAGGTATACATGTACAAGGTATACATGTACAAGGTATACATGTACAAGGTATACAGACCATAGTTGACATCAATGACATACTACTATATAGAAAGTACCTTGTTATGTTGAGCATTTCCTGCAAATTATGTCAGTTTTGTCCCAGGATGTGACCCACACCAGTCCACTAACACCCAGGATGTGACCAACACCAGTCCACTAACACCCAGGATGTGACCCACACCAGTCCACTAACACCCAGGATGTGACCCACACCAGTCTGCTAACACCTAGGATGTGACCCACACCAGTCCACTAACACCCAGGATGTGACCCACACCAGTCTGCTAACACCTAGGATGTGACCCACACCAGTCCACTAACACCCAGGATGTGACCCACACCAGTCCACTAACACCCAGGATGTGACCCACACCAGTCTGCTAACACCTAGGATGTGACCCACACCAGTCCACTAACACCCAGGATGTGACCCACACCAGTCCACTAACACCCAGGATGTGACCCACACCAGTCCACTATCACCCAGGATGTGACCCACACCAATCCAGTAACACCCAGGATGTGACCCACACCAGTCCACTAACACCCAGGATGTGACCCACACCAGTCCACTAACACCCAGGATGTGACCCACACCAGTCCACTAACACCCAGGACGTGACCCACACCAGTCCACTAACACCCAGGATGTGACCCACACCAGTCCACTAACACCCAGGATGTGACCCACACCAGTCCATTAACACCCAAGATGCCACCCACACCAATCCAGTAACATCCAGGATGTGGCCCACGCCAGTCCACTAACACCCAGGATGTGACCCACACCAGTCCACTAACACCCAGGATGTGACCCACACCAGTCCACTAACACCCAAGATGCCACCCACACCAGTCCACTAGCACCCAGAATGCCACCCACACCAGTCCACTAACACCCAGGATGTGGCCCACGCCAGTCCACTAACACCCAGGATGTGACCCACACCAGTCCACTAACACCCAGGATGTGGCCCATGCCAGTCCACTAACACCCAGGATGTGACCCACACCAGTCCACTAACACCCTAATCGACATGTGCCTAGGACCAAATGGTAACTAACTAACCCAGGATGCCACCCACACCAGTCCACTAACACCCAGGATGTGACCCACGCCAGTCCACTAACACCCAGGATGTGACCCATACCAGTCCACTAGCACCCAGGATGCCACCCACACCAGTCCACTAACACCCAGGATGTGACCCACACCAGTCCACTAACACCCAGGATACCACCCACACCAGTCCACTAATTCCCAGGATGCCACCCACACCAGTCCACTAACACCCAGGATGTGACCCACACCAGTCCACTAACACCCAGGATGCCACCCACACCAGTCCACTAACACCCAGGATGCCACCCACACCAGTCCACTAACACCCATGATGTGACCCACACCAGTCCACTAACACCCATGATGTGACCCACACCAGTCCACTAATTCCCAGGATGCCACCCACACCAGTCCACTAACACCCAGGATGCCACCCACACCAGTCCACTAACACCCAGGATGTGACCCATACCAGTCCACTAACACCCATGATGTGACCCACACCAGTCCACTAACACCCAGGATGTGACCCACACCAGTCCACTAACACCCAGGATGCCACCCACACCAGTCCACTAACACCCAGGATGTGACCCCACACAGTCCACTAACACCCAGGATGTGACCCACACCAGTCCACTAACACCCAGGATGTGACCCACACCAGTCCACTAACACCCAGGATGCCACCCACACCAGTCCACTAACACCCAGGATGTGACCCACACCAGTCCACTAACACCCAGGATGCCACCCACACCAGTCCACTAACACCCAGGATGTGACCCACACCAGTCCACTAACACCCAGGATGCCACCCACACCAGTCCACTAACACCCAGGATGTGACCCACACCATGGGGCACCGGGCCACGGGGCACCAGGCACCGGGCCACTGGGCACCAGGCACCGGGCCACGGGGCACCGGGCCACTGGGCACCAGGCACCGGGCACGGGGCACGGGCCACGGGGCACGGGGCACCAGGCACGGGCCACGGGGCACGGGGCACCAGGCACGGGGCACGGGGCACCAGGCACGGGCCACGGGGCACGGGGCACCAGGCACGGGCCACGGGGCACGGGGCACCAGGCACGGGCCACGGGGCACGGGGCACCAGGCAAGGGGCACGGGGCACCAGGCACGGGCCACGGGGCACCAGGCACGGGGCACGGGGCACCAGGCACGGGCCACGGGGCACCAGGCACGGGGCACGGGGCACCAGGCACGGGGCACGGGTCACCAGGCACGGGGCACGGGGCACCAGGCACGGGCCACGGGGCACCAGGCACGGGGCACGGGGCACCAGGCACGGGCCACGGGGCACCAGGCACGGGGCACGGGGCACCAGGCACGGGGCACGGGGCACCAGGCACGGGGCACGGGGCACCAGGCACGGGGCACCAGGCACGGGGCACGGGGCACCAGGCACGGGCCACGGGGCACCAGGCACGGGGCACGGGGCACCAGGCACGGGGCACCAGGCACGGGCCACGGGGCACCGGGCACGGGGCACGGGGCACCAGGCACGGGGCACCAGGCACGGGCCACGGGGCACCGGGCACGGGGCACGGGGCACCAGGCACGGGGCACCAGGCACGGGCCACGGGGCACCGGGCACGGGGCACGGGGCACCAGGCACGGGGCACCAGGCACGGGCCACGGGGCACCGGGCACGGGGCACGGGGCACCAGGCACGGGCCACGGGGCACCGGGCACGGGGCACGGGGCACCAGGCACGGGGCACCAGGCACGGGCCACGGGGCACCGGGCACGGGGCACGGGGCACCAGGCACGGGGCACCAGGCACGGGCCACGGGGCACCGGGCACGGGGCACGGGGCACCAGGCACGGGGCACCAGGCACGGGCCACGGGGCACCGGGCACGGGGCACGGGGCACCAGGCACGGGGCACCAGGCACGGGCCACGGGGCACCGGGCACGGGGCACGGGGCACCAGGCACGGGGCACCAGGCACGGGCCACGGGGCACCGGGCACGGGGCACGGGGCACCAGGCACGGGCCACGGGGCACCGGGCACGGGGCACCAGGCACGGGGCACCAGGCACGGGCCACGGGACACCGGGCACGGGGCACGGGGCACCAGGCACGGGGCACCAGGCACGGGCCACGGGGCACCGGGCACGGGGCACGGGGCACCAGGCACGGGGCACCAGGCACGGGCCACGGGGCACCGGGCACGGGGCACGGGGCACCAGGCACGGGGCACCAGGCACGGGCCACGGGGCACCGGGCACGGGGCACGGGGCACCAGGCACGGGGCACCAGGCACGGGCCACGGGGCACCGGGCACGGGGCACGGGGCACCAGGCACGGGGCACCAGGCACGGGCCACGGGGCACCGGGCACGGGGCACGGGGCACCAGGCACGGGCCACGGGGCACCGGGCACGGGGCACCGGGCACCGGGCACGGGGCACCGGGCACGGGGCACCGGGCACCGGGCACGGGGCACCGGGCACGGGGCACCGGGCACCGGGCACGGGGCACCCTGCTTGTACACGTCTCCAAATAATAAATTATTTATTTTCTCATCTTAAAAATTCTCTGTATTTACTAAATAATTTACTAAGTAAATATTTTTACCGCTAACTAAAGTATAATTATAATGAGAATAATATAATTATTATTTTTTGTAATTAAATTAGTAGAAGTACAAAAAAAATCTTCCTTGTAATTAATTTTAATTTATATAATTCATGTATATTTTTAAAAGTTTTCTTAAATAATTAAAATCTTTTAGGGAAATATCATAAAATTTTTGTCTGTTTTAATGATAATTAAATACTTTTTTTTTTATGAAAATTTTCCTATTTTCAGTTCATGGATACCATGCCTAACCCTTCTAGGGTAGGTGCCTGAGCCCGAGCCTTTAGCTCATAAGACTGTGACTTGACCATTGTTGCCAGATACAACTGAGTACAGGGCCAGGAGCTGTGACTCGACCTTTACAATCACATATAGATGAGTACAGGGCCAGGAGCTGTGACTTGACCATTGTTGCCAGATACAACTGAGTACAGGGCCAGGAGCTGTGACTCGACCTTTACAATCACATATAGATGAGTACAGGGCCAGGAGCTGTGACTCGACCTTTACAATCACATATGGATGAGTACAGGGCCAGGAGCTGTGACTCGACCTTTACAATCACATATGGATGAGTACAGGGCCAGGAGCTGTGACTCGACCTTTACAATCACATATGGATGAGTACAGGGCCAGGAGCTGTGACTCGACCTTTACAATCACATATAGATGAGTACAGGGCCAGGAGCTGTGACTCGACCTTTACAATCACATATAGATGAGTACAGGGCCAGGAGCTGTGACTTGACCTTTACAATCACATATAGATGAGTACAGGGCCAGGAGCTGTGACTCGACCTTCTCAAGTACATATATTTGAGAACCACTACTAATCAATACAATTTTTTAAATCTACTTAAATTCAACTTAAATTTAATGGAACCTAAACCAAGATATGTGAACTTGAGTTCAGTAACACAAGTCAGCTTGACTCACTAAGCTGAGCTCGGTCTAGGAGACGATACAGCTTAGTACAGGATGCTATGTTGTCTAGAAGGTTACCAATTATTATTATTAATAAAGATTCCCCGGTATGCTCCCGGCCCGGGCCTTTTCCAAGTGGTGGCCCGGCCTTGGCTCCCTCTTTAGGGAGTGTCTGAGACCTACGATACAGCTTAGTACAGGATGCTATGTTGTCTAGAAGGTTACCAGTTATTATTATTAATAATAAAGATTCCCCGGTATTCTCCCGGCCCGGGCCTTTTCCAAGTGGTGGCCCGGCCTTGGCTCCCTCTTTAGGGAGTGTCTGAGACCTACGATACAGCTTAGTACAGGATGCTATGTTGTCTAGATGTTTAGAAGGTTACCAATTATTATTATTAATAAAGATTCCCCGGTATGCTCCCGGCCCGGGCCTTTTCCAAGTGGTGGCCCGGCCTTGACTCCCTCTTTAGGGAGTGTCTGAGACCTACGATACAGCTTAGTACAGGATGCTATGTTGTCTAGATGTTTAGAAGGTTACCAATTATTATTATTAATAAAGATTCCCCGGTATGCTCCCGGCCCGGGCCTTTTCCAAGTGGTGGCCCGGCCTTGACTCCCTCTTTAGGGGGTGTCTGAGACCTAAGTCTCCCATGGGAGGAGGCACAAGTACCTCCTCATCTTTGGGACCAAGTGTCCCCAGGCCTAGCCACAAGCTAGGCCTCTCTGGTCTGCCATCCCCGCCTCAACGGGGCTAAGGGGAATGACAGTCTTGTGAGCTACAAGCTCTAGCTCAGGCACCTACCCTACTCAAGAAGAGCTGGGCATGGTGTTGATGTACAAGCTCTGGCTCAGGCACCTACCCTACCCTAGAAGAGCTGGGCATGGTGTTGATGTACAAGCTCTGGCTCAGGTACATACCCTACCATAGAAGGGCTGGGCATGGTGTTGATGTACAAGCTCTGGCTCAGGCACCTACCCTACCCTAGAAGGGCTGGGCATGGTGTTGATGTACAAGCTCTGGCTCAGGCACCTACCCTACCCTAGAAGAGCTGGGCATGGTGTTGATGTACAAGCTCTGGCTCAGGCACCTACCCTACCCTAGAAGAGCTGGGCATGGTGTTGATAAGAAAGTTACCAAAGTCTGTAGGCAGGTACATGGCAGAGTACTGGTGATCTATGGTGGTACAAGGTAGTGGTGATCTATGGTGGTAGAAGATAGTGGTGATCTATGGTGGTACAAGGTAGTGGTGATCTATGGTGGTACAAGGTAGTGGTGATCTATGGTGGTACAAGGTAGTGGTGATCTATGGTGGTACAAGGTAGTGGTGATCTATGGTGGTACAAGGTAGTGGTGATCTATGATGGTACAAGGTAGTGGTGATCTATGGTGGTACAAGGTAGTGGTGATCTATGGTGGTACAAGGTAGTGGTGATCTATGGTGGTACAAGGTAGTGGTGATCTATGGTGGTACAAGGTAGTGGTGATCTACGGTGGTACAAGGTAGTGGTGATCTATGATGGTACAAGGTAGTGGTGATCTATGGTGGTACAAGGTAGTGGTGATCTATGATGGTACAAGGTAGTGGTGATCTATGGTGGTACAAGGTAGTGGTGATCTATGATGGTACAAGGTAGTGGTGATCTATGGTGGTACAAGGTAGTGGTGATCTATGGTGGTACAAGGTAGTGGTGATCTATGGTGGTACAAGGTAGTGGTGATCTATGGTGGTACAAGGTAGTGGTGATCTATGATGGTACAAGGTAGTGGTGATCTATGGTGGTACAAGGTTCCTAAACCTGTATTCCCTGGAACGCAGGAGGGAGAGATACATGATTATATACACCTGGAAAATCCTAGAGGGACTAGTACCGAACTTGCACACGAAAATCACCCACTACGAAAGCAAAAGACTTGGCAGACGATGCACCATCCCCCCAATGAAAAGCAGGGGTGCCACTAGCACGTTAAGAGACCATACAATAAGTGTCAGGGGCCCGAGACTGTTCAACTGCCTCCCAGCACACATAAGGGGGATTACCAACAGACCCCTGGCAGTCTTCAAGCTGGCACTGGACAAGCACCTAAAGTCAGTTCCGGATCAGCCGGGCTGTGGCTCGTATGTTGGTTTGCGTGCAGCCAGCAGCAACAGCCTGGTTGATCAGGCTCTGATCCACCAGGAGGCCTGGTCTCAGACCGGGCCGCGGGGGCGTTGACCCCCGGAACTCTCTCCAGGTAAACTCCAGGTGATCTATGGTGGTACAAGTTAGTGGTGATGTATGGTGGTACAAGGTAGTGGTGATCTATGGTGGTACAAGGAAGTGGTGATCTATGGTGGTACAAGTTAGTGGTGATGTATGGTGGTACAAGGTAGTGGTGATCTATGATGGTACAAGGTAGTGGTGATCTATGGTGGTACAAGGTAGTGGTGATCTATGGTGGAACAAGTTAGTGGTGATGTATGGTGGTACAAGGTAGTGGTGATCTATGATGGTACAAGGTAGTGGTGATCTATGGTGGTACAAGGTAGTGGTGATCTACGGTGGTACAAGGTAGTGGTGATCTATGGTGGTACAAGGTAGTGGTGATCTATGGTGGTACAAGGTAGTGGTGATCTATGGTGGTACAAGGTAGTGGTGATCTATGGTGGTACAAGGTAGTGGTGATCTATGATGGTACAAGGTAGTGGTGATCTATGATGGTACAAGGTAGTGGTGATCTATGATGGTACAAGGTAGTGGTGATCTATGGTGGTACAAGGTAGTGGTGATCTATGATGGTACAAGGTAGTGGTGATCTATGATGGTACAAGGTAGTGGTGATCTATGATGGTACAAGGTAGTGGTGATCTATGGTGGTACAAGGTAGTGGTGATCTGTGGTGGTACAAGTTAGTGGTGATGTATGGTGGTACAAGGTAGTGGTGATCTATGGTGGTACAAGGTAGCGGTGATCTATGGTGGTACAAGGTAGTGGTGATCTATGGTGGTCCAAGGTAGTGGTGATCTATGGTGGTACAAGGTAGTGGTGATCTATGGTGGTACAAGGTAGTGGTGATCTATGGTGGTACAAGGTAGTGGTGATCTATGATGGTACAAGGTAGTGGTGATCTATGATGGTACAAGATAGTGGTGATCTATGGTGGTACAAGGTAGTTGTGATCTATGGTGGTACAAGGTAGTGGTGATCTATGGTGGTACAAGGTAGTGGTGATCTATGATGGTACAAGGTAGTGGTGATCTATGGTGGTACAAGGTAGTGGTGATCTATGATGGTACAAGGTAGTGGTGATCTATGGTGGTACAAGGTAGTGGTGATCTATGATGGTACAAGGTAGTGGTGATCTATGATGGTACAAGGTAGTGGTGATCTATGGTTGTACAAGGTAGTGGTGATCTATGGTGGTACAAGGTAGTGGTGATCTATGGTGGTACAAGGTAGTGGTGATCTATGGTGGTACAAGGTAGTGGTGATCTATGGTGGTACAAGGTAGTGGTGATCTATGGTGGTACAAGGTAGTGGTGATCTATGGTGGTACAAGGTAGTGGTGATCTATGGTGGTACAAGGTAGTGGTGATCTATGATGGTACAAGGTAGTGGTGATATGGAAGTACATAGAAGTGGTAAAGTATTGTGCGGTAAACATATACCTGGGTGTTAGTCGACTATTGTATCGTAGTGTAGTAAACAGTAGTGTGGTGTTGACTGTTGTGGGTGGCATCCTGGGTGATAATGGACTGTTGTGGGTGGCATCCTGGGCAGAGTAAACCAAAACATTTTTTTGATCGTCAGGAAACAGGACAAGTGTCTCCTGACACGGGTTTCATTTAGATCATCCATTAGTAACTAACAGGACAAGTGTCTCCTGACACGGGTTTCATTTAGCTCATCCATTAGTAACTAACAGGACAAGTGTCTCCTGACACGGGTTTCATTTAGCTCATCCATTAGTAACTAACAGGACAAGTGTCTCCTGACACTGGTTTCATTTAGATCATCCATTACTAACTAACAGGACTAGTGTGTCCTGACACGGGTTTCATTTAGATCACCCATTACTAACTAACAGGACAAGTGTGTCCTGACACGGGTTTCATTTAGATCACCCATTACTAACTAACAGGACAAGTGTCTCCTGACACGGGTTTCATTTAGATCACCCATTAGTAACTAACAGGACAAGTGTCTCCTGACACGGGTTTCATTTAGATCACCCATTAGTAACTAACAGGACAAGTGTCTCCTGACACGGGTTTCATTTAGATCACCCATTAGTAACTAACAGGACAAGTGTGTCCTGACACGGGTTTCATTTAGATCATCCATTAGTAACTAACAGGACAAGTGTGTCCTGACACGGGTTTCATTTAGATCACCCATTAGTAACTAACAGGACAAGTGTCTCCTGACACGGGTTTCATTTAGATCACCCATTAGTAACTAACAGGACAAGTGTCTCCTGACACGGGTTTCATTTAGATCACCCATTAGTAACTAACAGGACAAGTGTCTCCTGACACGGGTTTCATTTAGATCACCCATTAGTAACTAACAGGACAAGTGTCTCCTGACACGGGTTTCATTTAGATCACCCATTAGTAACTAACAGGACAAGTGTGTCCTGACACGGGTTTCATTTAGATCACCCATTAGTAACTAACAGGACAAGTGTGTCCTGACACGGGTTTCATTTAGATCACCCATTAGTAACTAACAGGACAAGTGTCTCCTGACACGGGTTTCATTTAGATCACCCATTAGTAACTAACAGGACAAGTGTGTCCTGACACGGGTTTCATTTAGATCACCCATTAGTAACTAACAGGACAAGTGTGTCCTGACACGGGTTTCATTTAGATCACCCATTAGTAACTAACAGCAGAAAATACGTACCTGGAGTTTACCTGGAGAGGGTTTCGCGGAGCCAAGGCCCTCGCGACCAGGTCTGAGACCAAACCTCATGTCATAATTGTTCAGGAAACAGGATAAGTGTGTCGTGATGGGGATCTTACATGATAACCCGCCACTGGAGCTTTTGGTCATCTATCCGAGACCTTCCACTGGCTTACCCCTCCACCCCTTTAAAAATTAAACACAAATCCCTAACAGTTGTGATGAATGGTTTGAAAAACCGACAAGTTGAAGATTGAGACGCTTATGCAACTTATGAGAATCTTAATTGAGGAAATGTTTCGCCACACAGTGGCTTCATCAGTCCTATACAAAGTAGAAAGGCGTAAGGAGAGGAGGAGTTTGAGGTAATCAGTCCCTCAGCCTGGAGTCGATGTGTTCAGTCCATCAATCTTGTAGAATGTACAGCATAGGGTCGTAGACGTAGCTCCTCCTGCCTCACCTCACCTCACTACAGTATATAAGCCACGTCTACGGCCCTATGCAGCTACCCATAGCAGCTACCCATCTCTAAGTGTCTCTGCAGTCAAGACACCCTCAGCAATCATGCTGAGACAAGCATGGCACTGGCAGAGGGAGGCACATGTGGAGTGTATTTCACAGATGGTTCTGTCGACCCTGACAGGAAGAGAGCAGCAGCTGGACTGTACCACAATGGTCACACACAAGGCTGGCGACTCCCTGACCACTGCACGATCCTTCAAGCTGAGCTGGTGGCGATTCAGCAGGCATTGTCACATGCCCTACGACATCGACTCCGACCTGTCATACATGTTGATTCCACCTCTGCAATCAATGCCCTCTCCCATCCTCAACCACAGGATAATGTTCACCTCATCACATCGATCTTGAGCATAATGACAGCCTTAGAAGTTCAGGGTAATAGATCGACATTGAACTGGATCCCCAGCCATGCTGGCATCCGGGGAAATGAGGCGGCAGATGATGCAGCCAAGGCAGCAACAGACTATCCACATGTTGGGATTACTGTCCCAATCAGCCTACGACAGACCAAACTGGTGGCTGCCAGAGCCACGAAACTTATGGGGGAGGTCTTAGGTGATACCCCATCTCAACAGTGGTACCGAGCAGCGACTCGGGGAGAACCCCCTCCATATGATAGAAGCTGGTCCAGAGCGCAGTGTACCGCCATCCATCGGCTTCGTTTGGGCTTTCCCACAGCCAAGAGGATGGTAGACAAAGCTGAGGAGGAGATGTGCCAGTACTGTCAGCACGTTGTCCAGCGGCCCCTAACACACTATCTTCTAGAGTGCGAAGTTACTGAGACACTCCGCAGGCAACTAGGGGTGATATTCCCTCCCGAAGAGGACCCAGAGATGACTGCGGCCCGGTGGCCTGGTGGCTAAAGCTCCCGCTTCACACACGGAGGGCCCGGGTTCGATTCCCGGCGGGTGGAAACATTTCGACGTTTCCTTACACCTGTTGTCCTGTTCACCTAGCAGCAAATAGGTACCTGGGTGTTAGTGGACTGGTGTGGGTCGCATCCTGGGGGACAAGATTAAGGACCCCAATGGAAATAAGTTAGACAGTCCTCGATGACGCACTGACTTTCTTGGGTTATCCTGGGTGGCTAACCCTCCGGGGTTAAAAATCCGAACGAAATCTTATCTTATCTTATCTTAGTGTACCATGGGATCAACGAACCAGACAAGCTGTTACCTGTAATAATGACATATCCTCCTCCTCGCTAGTGTCCATAGTTACATATGGTGTCGCTTATGAGATGCACCAGTTGAACTGACCAGAGGGGCGCTTGAGCGGCATGTGTCGCATCATTGTGGAAACCTTTCTCCATCGGGAGCCAGAGACGGGTCATCGCAAGATTGGGACCCGTGCCAGGACTATGGTCTTGGCGAACATTATACATACACCTATGTTGTACATTCTACAAGACTGATGGACTGAACACATCGACTCCAGGCTGAGGGACTGATTACCTCAAACTCCTCCTCTCCTTACGCCTTTCTACTTTGTATTGGACTGATGAAGCCACTGTGTGGCGAAACATTTCCTGAATAAAGATTCTCATAAGTTGCATAAGCGTCTCAATCTTCAACAAATCCCTAGCAGAAAACAGTAACCTAGCATAAAACAGTAACCTAGCATAAAACAGTAACCTAGCATAAAACAGTAACCTAGCATAAAACAGTAACCTAGCTGCTAGTTGACCACTAAGTAGCATCGTGGAAGACGACCCTTGAACCCTAATTAGAAATACTCACCACTGATCACTTTTTTTCGAGCAAATGGCAGCTAAATCTTGAACTGGTGTTTTCGAAATATAAAGAAAATATGGAGAACTTGCCCATCATTATCTGTTTGTTCCCAGAAGCTCAGAGACCCTTGGGTAATGGGGGCCCCTCAAGGAAGGTTCCTTGATGTTGGTGAGGGGCTCTTGATTTAGGGAATTGGATCTGTGCTCCAGTTCCCCGAATTAAGCCTGAATGCCTTCCACATCCCCCAGGCGCTGTATAATCCTCCGGGTTTAGCGCTTCCCCCTTGATTATAATAATAATGAGTAATGGGGAAACACTGCATCTAAGTTCCCGTAAACGTATATATACGTTTGGACCGTTTACGGGTTAATTAAGGAGCTAGGTAAATGACTCATCAGGGTAAATAGGTATCCCAGGGAGCTAGGTAAAAGACTCATCAGGGTAAATAGGTATCCCAGGGAGCTAGGTAAAAGACTCATCAGGGTAAATAGGTATCCCAGGGGGCTAGGTAAATGACTCATCAGGGTAAATAGGTATCCCAGGGAGCTAGGTAAATGACTCATCAGGGTAAATAGGTATCCCAGGGAGCTAGGTAAAAGACTCATCAGGGTAAATAGGTATCCCAGGGAGCTAGGTAAATGACTCATCAGGGTAAATAGGTATCCCAGGGAGCTAGGTAAAAGACTCATCAGGGTAAATAGGTATCCCAGGGAGCTAGGTAAACGACTCATCAGGGTAAATAGGTATCCCAGGGAGCTAGGTAAATGACTCATCAGGGTAAATAGGTATCCAAGGGAGCTAGGTAAAAGACTCATCAGGGTAAATAGGTATCCCAGGGGGCTAGGTAAATGACTCATCAGGGTAAATAGGTATCCCAGGGGGCTAGGTAAATGACTCATCAGGGTAAATAGGTATCCCAGGGAGCTAGGTAAAAGACTCATCAGGGTAAATAGGTATCCCAGGGAGCTAGGTAAATGACTCATCAGGGTAAATAGGTATCCCAGGGAGCTAGGTAAATGACTCATCAGGGTAAATAGGTATCCCAGGGAGCTAGGTAAATGACTCATCAGGGTAAATAGGTATCCAAGGGAGCTAGGTAAAAGACTCATCAGGGTAAATAGGTATCCCAGGGGGCTAGGTAAATGACTCATCAGGGTAAATAGGTATCCCAGGGGGCTAGGTAAATGACTCATCAGGGTAAATAGGTATCCCAGGGAGCTAGGTAAAAGACTCATCAGGGTAAATAGGTATCCCAGGGAGCTAGGTAAATGACTCATCAGGGTAAATAGGTATCCCAGGGAGCTAGGTAAATGACTCATCAGGGTAAATAGGTATCCCAGGGAGCTAGGTAAATGACTCATCAGGGTAAATAGGTTATCCCAGGGAGCTAGGTAAAAGACTCATCAGGGTAAATAGGTATCCCAGGGAGCTAGGTAAAAGACTCATCAGGGTAAATAGGTATCCCAGGGAGCTAGGTAAAAGACTCATCAGGGTAAATAGGTATCCCAGGGAAATAGGAAAAAGACTCATCAGGGTAAATAGGTATCAGAGGGAGCTAGGTAAAAGACTCATCAGGGTAAATAGGTATCCCTGGGAGCTAGGTAAAAGACTCATCAGGGTAAATAGGTATCCCAGGGAGCGAGGTAAATAACTCATCAGGGTAAATAGGTATCCCAGGGAGCTAGGTAAAAGACTCATCAGGGTAAATAGGTATCCCTGGGTGCTAGGTAAAAGACTCATCAGGGTAAATAGGTATCCCCGGGAGCTAGGTAAAAGACTCATCAGGGTAAATAGGTATCCCAGGGAGCTAGGTAAAAGACTCATCAGGGTAAATAGGTATCCCAGGGAGCTAGGTAAACGACTCATCAGGGTAAATAGGTATCCCAGGGAGCTAGGTAAATGACTCATCAGGGTAAATAGGTATCCCAGGGAGCTAGGTAAATGACTCATCAGGGTAAATGGGTATCCCAGGGAGCTAGGTAAAAGACTCATCAGGGTAAATAGGTATCCCAGGGAGCTAGGTAAAAGACTCATCAGGGTAAATAGGTATCCCAGGGAGCTAGGTAAACGACTCATCAGGGTAAATAGGTATCCCAGGGAGCTAGGTAAATGACTCATCAGGGTAAATAGGTATCCCAGGGAGCTAGGTAAATGACTCATCAGGGTAAATAGGTATCCCAGGGAGCTAAGTAAAAGACTCATCAGGGTAAATAGGTATCCCAGGGAGCTAGGTAGAAGACTCATCAGGGTAAATAGGTATCCCAGGGAAATAGGAAAAAGACTCATCAGGGTAAATAGGTATCCCAGGGAGCTAGGTAAATGACTCATCAGGGTAAATAGGTATCCCAGGAAGCTGGAAAGGTAAAAGACTCATCAGGGGAAATAGGTATCCCAGGAGCTAGGTAAAAGACTCATCAGGGTAAATAGGTATCCAGGGAGCTAGGTAAAAGACTCATCAGGGTAAATAGGTATCCCAGGGAGCTAGGTAAAAGACTCATCAGGGTAAATAGGTATCCCAGGGAGCTAGGTAAAAGACTCATCAGGGTAAATAGGTATCCCAGGGAAATAGGAAAAAGACTCATCAGGGTAAATAGGTATCCCAGGGAGCTAGGTAAAAGACTCATCAGGGTAAATAGGTATCCCAAGGAGCTAGGTAAAAGACTCATCAGGGTAAATAGGTATCCCAGGGAGCTAGGTAAAAGACTCGTCAGGGTAAATAGCACACAGCTGTTGGCATGGCCGATGCGGCAGGTACTGTAGCGGGCTAGCTGCGGGATTTTCAAGGATAGCTCCTGGTCAAAGAGGCTGACCAGGTCCCTATTTAACAGTCAGCGCCCCCCCCTCTCCGCTGGGGGGGAGGGGGAGGGCGTGTGTAGTAAACAGTGACCCTCTCATAACCCTCACCCCTGCCCGTCTCCCCCGCCTCACCCACCCTCTCATAACTCCTCACCCCTGCCCGTCTCCCCCGCCTCACCCACCCTCTCATAACGCCTCACCCCTGCCCGTCTCCTCTGCCTCACCCACCCTCTCATAACTCCTCACCCTGCCCGTCTCCCCCGCCTCACCCCACCCTCTCATAACGCCTCACCCACCCTCTCATAACGCCTCACCCCTGCCCGTCTCCTCTGCCTCACCCACCCTCTCATAACTCCTCACCCCTGCCCGTCTCCCCCGCCTCACCACCCTCTCATAACGCCTCACCCACCCTCTCATAACGCCTCACCCCTGCCCGTCTCCTCTGCCTCACCCACCCTCTCATAACTCCTCACCCCTGCCCGTCTCCCCCGCCTCATCCACCCTCTCATAACGCCTCACCCACCCTCTCATAACGCCTCACCCCTGCCCGTCTCCTCTGCCTCACCCACCCTCTCATAACTCCTCACCCCTGCCCGTCTCCCCCGCCTCACCCACCCTCTCATAACGCCTCACCCACCCTCTCATAACGCCTCACCCCTGCCCGTCTCCTCTGCCTCACCCACCCTCTCATAACTCCTCACCCCTGCCCGTCTCCCCCGCCTCACCCACCCTCTCATAACGCCTCACCCACCCTCTCAAACGCCTCACCCCTGCCCGTCTCCTCTGCCTCACCACCCTCTCATAACTCCTCACCCCTGCCCGTCTCCCCCGCCTCACCCACCCTCTCATAACGCCTCACCCACCCTCATAACGCCTCAACCCCTGCCCGTCTCCTCTGCCTCACCCACCCTCTCATAACTCCTCACCCCTGCCCGTCTCCCCCGCCTCACCCACCCTCTCATAACGCCTCACCCACCCTCTCATAACGCCTCACCCCTGCCCGTCTCCTCTGCCTCACCCACCCTCTCATAACTCCTCACCCCTGCCCGTCTCCCCCGCCTCACCCACCCTCTCATAACGCCTCACCCACCCTCTCATAACGCCTCACCCCTGCCCGTCTCCTCTGCCTCACCCACCCTCTCATAACTCCTCACCCCTGCCCGTCTCCCCCGCCTCACCCACCCTCTCATAACGCCTCACCCACCCTCTCATAACTCCTCACCCCTGCCCGTCTCCTCTGCCTCACCCACCCTCTCATAACTCCTCACCCCTGCCCGTCTCCCCTGCCTCACCCACCCAACTACCAGCGCCACCCCATCTGTAGAGTACTTCTCCCCTAACCCACGATGTCAGCGATGGCACTGCAGTGAGTGCCGGGCTCACAGGAGCTTCCACTGCAGGGACAGCATCGTGGAGTTCGACCGCGAGGCAGCTGCCAGGTGTGCCACAGGCAGTGTGCCACAGGCAGTGTGCCACAGGCAGTGTGCCACAGGCAGTGTGTACTCAGTTCCTCAAGCTTCAACATCCGTGCACACGAGGGCCTGGGATCTTCAATCAACTTGGCGTCCACCAGGACGCTGACATGTCCCTGGGGCAGCTCTCCATCGTCATGATTGTCATGATTGTGACCAGACTTACCTGGAGTTCATTACCTTTGTAAATTGTGAGTTCATTACCTCTGTAACTTGCTCAGCTATCAAAACTTTGGAGTCCAGTCCCTGGACCAATTATGTACCTCTGTAATCTTTTGACTACCGCCCACAGGATGGGTATGTGGTGACTACCGCCCACAGGATGGGTATGTGGTGACTACCGCCCACAGGATGGGTATGGGGTGCATAATAAACATATTAAACTAAAAAAACTCCATCGGGCTGCTAACGGAGCCACTGGCTTCTTGGACCTCTTGGGGAGGGTCGATGGTGCTCGTGCAAGCAGCAGATCCCGGGGCAACTTGCTGCTGTTTGCAATGGCTGTCTGCCGAGGAGAGACAGGCACCTAGCAACATCTGTTGTTGGGGCAATGGATGAATTCCCTGCTATGTTTGTTAACTGCTCATTACTCTGTAATTTGTCTATGATTGTAATCATGTCATAACGTGTTTATCATTCATTACCTTTGAAACTTGTCATGATTGTGACCAGCTCTACCTGGAGCTCATTACCTGGAGTTTACCTGGAGAGAGTTTCGGGGGTCAACGCCCCCGCGGCCCGGTCTGTGACCAGGCCTCCTGGTGGATCAGCGCCTGATCAACCAGGCTGTTGCTGCTGGCTGCACGCAAACCAACGTACGAGCCACAGCCCGGCTGATCCGGAACTGACTTTAGGTGCTTGTCCAGTGCCAGCTTGAAGACTGCCAGGGGTCTGTTGGTAATACCCCTTATGTGTGCTGGGAGGCAGTTGAACAGTCTCGGGCCCCTGACACTTATTGTATGGTCTCTTAACGTGCTAGTGACACCCCTGCTTTTCATTGGGGGGATGGTGCATCGTCTGTCAAGTCTTTTGCTTTCGTAGTGAGTGATTTTCGTGTGCAAGTTCGGTACTAGTCCCTCTAGGATTTTCCAGGTGTATATAATCATGTATCTCTCCCGCCTGCGTTCCAGGGAATACAGGTTTAGGAACCTCAAGCGCTCCCAGTAATTGAGGTGTTTTATCTCCGTTATGCGCGCCGTGAAAGTTCTCTGTACATTTTCTAGGTCGGCAATTTCTCCTGCCTTGAAAGGTGCTGTTAGAGTGCAGCAATATTCCAGCCTAGATAGAACAAGTGATCTGAAGAGTGTCATCATGGGCTTGGCCTCCCTAGTTTTGAAGGTTCTCATTATCCATCCTGTCATTTTTCTAGCAGATGCGATTGATACAATGTTATGGTCCTTGAAGGTGAGATCCTCCGACATAATCACTCCCAGGTCTTTGACGTTGGTGTTTCGCTCTATTTCGTGGCCAGAATTTGTTTTGTACTCTGATGAAGATTTAATTTCCTCATGTTTACCATATCTGAGTAATTGAAATTTCTCATCGTTGAACTTCATATTGTTTTCTGCAGCCCACTGAAAGATTTGGTTGATGTCCGCCTGGAGCCTTGCAGTGTCTGCAATGGAAGACACTGTCATGCAGATTCGGGTGTCATCTGCAAAGGAAGACACGGTGCTGTGGCTGACATCCTTGTCTATGTCGGATATGAGGATGAGGAACAAGATGGGAGCTAGTACTGTGCCTTGTGGAACAGAGCTTTTCACCGTAGCTGCCTCGGACTTTACTCTGTTGACGACTACTCTCTGTGTTCTGTTAGTGAGGAAATTATAGATCCATCGACCGACTTTTCCTGTTATTCCTTTAGCGCGCATTTTGTGCGCTATTACGCCATGGTCACACTTGTCGAAGGCTTTTGCAAAGTCTGTATATATTACATCTGCATTCTTTTTGTCTTCTAGTGCATTTAGGACCTTGTCGTAGTGATCCAGTAGCTGAGACAGACAGGAGCGACCTGTTCTAAACCCATGTTGCCCTGGGTTGTGTAACTGATGGGTTTCTAGATGGGTGGTGATCTTGCTTCTTAGGACCCTTTCAAAGATTTTTATGATATGGGATGTTAGTGCTATTGGTCTGTAGTTCTTTGCTGTTGCTTTACTGCCCCCTTTGTGGAGTGGGGCTATGTCTGTTGTTTTTAGTAACTGAGGGACGACCCCCGTGTCCATGCTCCCTCTCCATAGGATGGAAAAGGCTCGTGATAGGGGCTTCTTGCAGTTCTTGATGAACACAGAGTTCCATGAGTCTGGCCCTGGGGCAGAGTGCATGGGCATGTCATTTATCGCCTGTTCGAAGTCATTTGGCGTCAGGATAACATCGGATAGGCGTGTGTTAATCAAATTTTGTGGCTCTCTCATAAAAAATTCATTTTGATCTTCGACTCTCAGTCTGGTTAGCGGCTTGCTAAAAACTGAGTCATATTGGGACTTGAGTAGCTCACTCATTTCCTTGCTGTCATCTGTGTAGGACCCATCTTGTTTAAGTAGGGGCCCAATACTGGGCGTTGTTCTCGATTTTGATTTGGCATAGGAGAAGAAATACTTTGGGTTTCTTTCGATTTCATTTATAGCTTTTAGTTCTTCCCGCGATTCCTGACTCCTAAAGGATTCTTTTAGCTTAAGTTCGATGCTTGCTATTTCTCTGACCAGTGTCTCCCTGCGCATTTCAGATATATTGACCTCTTTTAGCCGCTCTGTTATTCTTTTCCGTCGCCTGTAAAGGGAGCGCCTGTCTCTTTCTATTTTACATCTACTCCTCCTTTTTCTTAGAGGAATAAGCCTTGTGCATACATCGAGTGCCACCGAGTTAATCTGTTCTAGGCATAAGTTTGGGTCTGTGTTGCTTAGTATATCTTCCCAGCTTATATCGGTTAGGACTTGGTTTACTTGGTCCCACTTTATGTTTTTGTTATTGAAGTTGAATTTGGTGAATGCTCCCTCGTGACTAGTCTCATTTTGTCGGTCTGGGGCTCCTCGCATACATGTCTGAACCTCAATTATGTTGTGATCTGAGTATATTGTTTTTGATATGGTGACATTTCTTATCAGATCATCATTGTTAGTGAATATGAGGTCTAGTGTATTCTCCAGTCTAGTAGGCTCTATTATTTGTTGGTTTAAATTGAATTTTGTGCAGAGATTTAAAAGCTCGTGTGAGTGTGAGTTTTCATCAGAGCTGCCTCCTGTGTTATTACTGCAACAATATTATTTGCTATATTCCTCCATTTTAGGTGCCTTAAGTTGAAATCCCCCAGGAGCAAGATGTTGGGTGCAGGAGCTGGAAGGTTTTCCAGACAGTGGTCAATTTTTAACAGCTGTTCTGGAATTGCTGGGATGTTGCATCCGGAGGCTTGTAGACTACCACAATGACTAGGTTTTGGTTTCTCGACCTTTACTGCTAAAACTTCCACTACATCATTTGAGGCATTAAGCAGTTCTGTGCAAACAAGTGACTCTGCAAAGTACAGGCCAACCCCCCCCTTTTGCCTGTTCACTCTGTCACATCTGTACAGGTTGTAACCTGGGATCCATATTTCATTGTCCAAGTGATCCTTTATGTGGGTCTCAGTGAAAGCCGCGAACATTGCCTTTGCCTCTGCAAGCAGTCCACGGATGAAAGGTATTTTGTTGTTTGTTGCTGGCTTTAGACCCTGTATATTTGCAAAGAAGAATGTTATCGGACTGGTGGTATTGTTGGTACCTCCTACCTCTGTAATCTTTTGACTACCGCCCACAGGATGGGTATGGGGTGACTACCACCCACAGGATGGGTATGGGGTGCATAATAAACATATTAAACTAAACTAAGGGTAAATAAGTATCCCAGGGAGCTAGGTAAAAGATTCATCAGGGTAAATAGGTATCCCAGGGAGCTAGGTAAAATACTCATCAGGGTAAATATGTATCCCAGGGAGCTAGGTAAAAAGACTCATCAGGGTAAATAGGTATCCCAGGGAGCTAGGTAAAAGACTCATCAGGGTAAATAGGTATCCCAGGGAGCTAGGTAAAAAGACTCATCAGGGTAAATAGGTATCCCAGGGAGCTAGGTAAAAGACTCATCAGGGTAAATAGGTATCCCAGGAGCTAGGTAAAAAGACTCATCAGGGTAAATAGGTATCCCAGGGAGCTAGGTAAAAGACTCATCAGGGTAAATAGGTATCCCAGGGAGCTAGGTAAAAGACTCATCAGAGTAAATAGGTATCCCAGGGAGCTAGATAAAAGACTCATCAGGGTAAATAGGTATCCCAGGGCATCTAGGTAAAAGACTCATCAGGGTAAATAGGTATGGAAAATTTTCTTGGGGTGATTACTTCTACGTACCTCAACATTACATACATACAAGTAATCTCAGTGGGAGACAACAACTATATTGTTTACCGTAGTCACCCCGTGTAGACATGTGAGAAAACTTAACCACCTCTGGTCACTACAGGTGGCCCCTCGACCCTCACAATCTTATCCATATCTATCCGAGACCAGTATAAATTGGATAGCACCCACAAGTACGGTGCTACTAATTAATTGTGGACTGTATAGATTATATTAGTTTAACTGAATGAAGGGGGGGGGAGGTTACACATGGATATATCCATCAAGGAAAAACACTTGTACATAATCCCACCACTTACCAGATGTTCTCTGGGGGTCACTTGATGTAGCTGGATCACCCATAACCTATCCATCATCGACACCATGCCTAACCCTTCTAGGGTAGGGTAGGTGCCTGAGCCCGAGCCTTTAGCTCATAAGACTGTCATTCCCATTAGCGCCCTTGGGGCGGGGATGGCAGACCAGAGAGGCCTAGCTTGTGGCTAGGCCTGGGGACAGTTGGTCCCAAAGATGAGGAGGTACTTGTGCCTCCTCCCATGGGAGACTTAGGTCTCAGACACTCCCTAAAGAGGGAGCCAAGGCCGGGCCACCACTTGGAAAAGGCCCGGGCCGGGAGAATACCGGCGAATCTTTAATATTAATAATAATAACCTATCCAATTACAACATACCTAACTAGCCAGTATCAGTCTGCTATAACTAGAAGGGTTACTTAACTGTGGGTGATTGATACTCCTTATTTCCTCCATTCACCATCTCATTTCGATGTCCTGCTACACCGACACAGTTCTTATTCCAGCAGGACGAGGTATCCGTTGGTTTTATCCCGGTTTAGAAGTCGTAACTCCAAACTTCACTATCCTCGAGACAGGAACACGAGATAAACAGATGCTCACTCTGAGAACGGCGACTCATTTCACTTCACATATTCTCTTAACTTAGTGTTATTATCACTGATTACATTACAATTCACAAGACGATTTAATGTCTCATAATTATTATACACATTAGAGATCACTTCATTAAGATCTGAGACCGATGAGTGAGGATTAAACCAAGGGTAATTTTCCCCAGGACACAGTCAATGGCGACGCGCCAGTCACCACCGGTCCTACCCTTATTCACGATCGACACCATGCCTAACATCAACACCATGCCTAACCCTTCTAGGATAGGGTAGGTGCCTGAGCCCGAGCCTTTAGCTCATAAGACTGTCATTCCCATTAGCCCCCTTGAGGCGGGGATGGCAGACCAGAGAGGCCTAGCTTGTGGCTAGGCCTTTGGACAATTGGTCCCAAAGATGAGGAGGTACTTGTGCCTCCTCCCATGGGAGACTTAGGTCTCAGACACTCCCTAAAGAGGGAGTCACGGCCGGGCCACCACTTGGACAAGGCCCAGGCTGGGAGAATACCGGCTAATCTTTAACTAACCTTATTCACTCATTTTACCACTCTATTACGGTGGTCCCGTAAATCCCGTTCCCTCACTCTCCACCAGGAACAGTTACGACACTTCCCATTATGAAATGAGGCCTATATTAATCCTTAGGCCGCCGTGAACGCCAATTTCCTGATCCCATGTTTTCACGGCCTCAACTACATTCAAAACACCGCCGCCTCCCCCATGCCCTGACTCGACCTGTCCCCCCCGCACATCCGGGCAGGCGCCGGGCGAACCCTGTTGGTTCTATTCAAAATTATGGGAATTTATTTTCAACAATAGGTATCCCAAGGCAGCTAGTTTTCTGTTCCAACAACTCAGTGCAGCTGTTCAGAGGGGTAATGCCTGCTGTATGTTGGGCACGCGCCCCAGCTCAGAGGTGCAGTTCAGAGGGGTAATGCCTGCTGTATGTTGGGCACGCGCCCCAGCTCAGAGGTGCAGTTCAGAGGGGTAATGCCTGCTGTATGTTGGGCACGCGCCCCAGCTCAGAGGTGCAGTTCAGAGGGGTAATGCCTGCTGTATGTTGGGCACGCGCCCCAGCTCAGAGGTGCAGTTCAGAGGGGTAATGCCTGCTGTATGTTGGGCATGCGCCCCAGCTCAGAGGTGCAGTTCAGAGGGGTAATGCCTGCTGTATGTTGGGCACGTGCCCCAGCTCAGAGGTGCAGTTCAGAGGGGTAATGCCTGCTGTATGTTGGGCACGCGCCCCAGCTCAGAGGTGCAGTTCAGAGGGGTAATGCCTGCTGTATGTTGGGCACGCGCCCCAGCTCAGAGGTGCAGTTCAGAGGGGTAATGCCTGCTGTATGTTGGGCACGCGCCCCAGCTCAGAGGTGCAGTTCAGAGGGGTAATGCCTGCTGTATGTTGGGCACGCGCCCCAGCTCAGAGGTGCAGTTCAGAGGGGTATGCCTGCTGTATGTTGGGCACGCACCCCAGCTCAGAGGGGTAATGCCTGCTGTATGTTGGGCATGTGCCCCAGCTCAGAGGGGTAATGCCTGCTGAATGTTGGGCATGTGCCCCAGCTCAGAGGTGCAGTTCAGAGGGGTAATGCCTGCTGTATGTTGGGCATGCGCCCCAGCTCAGAGGTGCAGTTCAGAGGGGTAATGCCTGCTGTATGTTGGGCATGCACCCCAGTTCAGAGGGGTAATGCCTGCTGTATGTTGGGCACGCACCCCAGCTCAGAGGGGTAATGCCTGCTGAATGTTGGGCATGCGCCCCAGCTCAGAGGTGCAGTTCAGAGGGGTAATGCTGCTGTATGTTGGGCACGCACCCCAGCTCAGAGGGGTAATGCCTGCTGTATGTTGGGCATGTGCCCCAGCTCAGAGGGGTAATGCCTGCTGTATGTTGGGCATGTGCCCCAGCTCAGAGGGGTAATGCCTGCTGTATGTTGGGCACACACCCCAGCTCAGAGGGGTAATGCCTGCTGTATGTTGGGCATGTGCCCCAGCTCAGAGGGGTAATGCTGCTGTATGTTGGGCCGTGCCCCAGCTCAGAGGGGTAATGCCTGCTGTATGTTGGCCACGTGCCCCAGCTCAGAGGGGTAATGCCTGCTGTATGTTGGGCACGTGCCCCAGCTCAGAGGGGTAATGCCTGCTGTATGTTGGGCATGTGCCCCAGCTCAGAGGGGTAATGCCTGCTGTATGTTGGGCATGTGCCCCAGCTCAGAGGGTAATGCCCTGCTGTATGTTGGGCATGTGCCCAGCTCAGAGGTAATGCTGCTGTATGTTGGGCACGTGCCCAGCTCAGAGGGTAATGCCTGCTGTATGTGGCCACATGCCCCAGCTCAGAGGGGTAATGCCTGCTGTATGTTGGGCACGTGCCCCAGCTCAGAGGAACTGGATGAGATTTTCACAGTATAATCAGCGAGAAATACGTAACAATATGTACTAAGCATGTATCTCTCTGACCTCATGTGTTGTATGTACCAGGAGAAGCCATACCACGGGCGGGATTTGAACCCGCGGTCAGAGTCTCAAAACTCCAGACCTTCGCGTTAACCACTGGACCAGCTGCCACAATAAGATTCGTCCAACTAGGTATATTTCTACACCATAGGAAGGTTAGCATAGGCCACCACTGTGACCACAAATGCAAGTTTTTACAGACGAATCTCCAGCTAGCGTGGCCGTGACGAACTCTAGCTCAAGTCCCCTCACTGCCGTCAACATAACTCACGAAATCGTAATGACACGATTGCAAACAAACCAGAGACTGACCGCGAGTTCAAACCCCACCCATGGTATGGCTTGTTTACAATCGTGTCATTACGATTTCATGAGTCATACCGGGAGAAAGATCCGGGGGTCAACGCTCCCGCGGCCGGTTGAGACCAGACTCTACATCAATAAACTAATACATTATTGCCGTAAGGCAGTTCAAAAAATAATAGGGGTATGATCCCCGGAACCAATAATTTACCACCTATTTCAAATAATAAATAATATAATTATGGATTATTTTATGCTTAAAAAATATTATACAAAATTATTTTTGCTCTGAAAGAAAAATTAAAATATTTTATTAAAAAATTAATAATTTATAACAACAAATTTCGGGTTTAAAAGTAAATTTTAAATTTCTGGAAACCTTATTTTTTTTTATTTAAGCAAATATTAAAATTTGAGAAACGACTACTTACATTTGGATTTTTATTATCAAGATTAGATATCGTCGGTTTTTATCCCAGGAGGGTTAGCCAGCAGGATAACCCAGGAGGGTTAGCCACCCAGGATAAACCCGGAGGGTTAGCACAGGATAACCCCGGAGGTTAGCCACCAGGATAACCCCGGAGGGTTAGTCACCCAGGATAACCCCGGCGGGTTAGCCACACAGGATAACCCCGGGGTTAGCCACCCAGGATAACCCGGAGGGTTAGCACCAGGATAACCCGGAGGGTTAGCCACCCAGATAACCCAAGAAAGTCAGTGCGTCATCGAGGACTGTCTATTATTTCCATTGTGGTCCTTATTCTTGTCCCCCAGGATGCACCACACCAGTACATAACACCCGGATGCCACCCAACCAGTCCACTAACACCAGGATGTGACCCACACCAGTCCACTAACACCCAGGATGTGACCACACCAGTCCACTAAACACAGGATGTGACCCACACCAGTCCACTAACACCAGATGCCACCCACACCTGTCCACTAACACCAGAATGGACCCCACACCAGTCCCACTAACACCCAGGATGTGACCCACACCAGTCCACTAACACCCAGGATTGTGACACACACCAGTCCACTAACACCCAGGATGTCGACCCACTCAGTCCTCTAACAACCAGGATTGTGACCAACCAGTTCACTAACCCCAGGATGTGACCCACCAACCAGTCCACTATCACCACGGGATGTGACCCACCCAGTCCACTAACACCAGGATGTGACCCACACAGTCCCACTAACACCTAGGATGTGACCCACAAGTCACTAACACCAGCGATGTGACCCACACCAGTCCTAACACCAAGGATGTGACCCACACAGTCCATAACCACCCAGGATGTGAGCCCTCACCGTCCACTAACACCAGGATGTGTACCACACCAGTCCACTAACACCCCAGGATTGTGACCCCAACACCCAGTCACTAACCTCCCAGGATGTGACCTCACCAGTCCTAAACAACCTGGATGTGACCACAAGTCCACTTCCACCAGGATGTGACCCACCCACCAGTCACTACACTAGGATGTGGACCCACACCAGTCCACTAAAACCAGGATGTGTGACCCACACAGTCCACTAACACCCCAGGATGTGACCCACACCAGTCCTACACCCATGATGTGGACCACACCAGTCCACTAACACCCAGGATGTGACCCACACCAGTCCACTAACCACCCAGGATGTGACACCACACCAAGTCCACTAACACCCAGGATGTGTCCCCCACCAGTCCTAACACCCAGGATGTGACCCCACACCAGTCACTATCCACTAGGATGTGACCCACACCAGTCCATAACACCCAGGATGTGACCCACACCAGTTCCATAACACCCAGGATGTGACCCAACCAGTCCACTACCCACCCAGGTATGTGACCAAACCAGTCAGTAACACAGGAGTGGACACACAGTCCACTAACACCAGGATGTGACCCACACCAGTCCACTAACACACAGGTGTGACACCACTCACCTGTCCATAACACCAGGATGTGACCCCACCAGGTCCATAACACCCAGGAATGTGACCCTACACCAGTCCACTTATCACCCAGGATGTGACCCACACCAGTCACTAACCACCCAGGGATGTGACCACACCAGTCCACTAACACCCCGGCTGCACCCACTCCAGTCCACTAACACCAGGATGCCACCCACACAGTCCACTAACACCAGGATGTGAACCCACACAGTCCATAACACCCAGGATGTGACCACACCAGTCCACTCAAACACCCAGGATGTGAACACACCAGTCCACTAAACACCCAGGTGCGACCAACACCCGTCCACTAACACCAGGATGCGGACCTAACCAGTCAATAAAAACCAGGATGTGACCCACACCAGTCCACTAACACCAGGCTGCCTCCACACCAGTCCATAACACCAGGATGTGAACCACACCAGTCCACGACACCAGGATGTGACCACACCAGTCCACTAACACCCAGGATGGGACCCTGCTCCAGTCCAAAATCCCAGGATGTGACCCACACCAGTCCACTAACACCAGGGTTGATGACAACCCGTCACTAACACCAGGATGCGACCACCCAGTCCACTAACACCCAGGATGCGACCCACACCGGTCCACTAACACCAGGATGTGTCCCAACCAGTCCACTATCAACCATCGGTTTGCGACCCACACAGTCGACTAAACACCCGGATGTGGACCCCACACCCTTCACTAACACCCAGGTTGCGACCCACCCCAGTCGACTAACCCCAGGGATAGTGACCAATCACCAGCCTCTAACACCTAGGGATGCCACCCACACCAGTACATCTAAACACCAGGGATGCCACCCACAGTCACCTAACACCTAGGATGCCACCCCACACCAGTCCACTAAAACACCAGGATGCCACCCACACCAGTCCACTATCTCCTAGGATGCCTACCCCACCAGTCCACTAACACTAGATGCCACCACACCAGTCATAAACACTAGGATGCGGAACCACCACCAGTCCACTAACACCAGGATGTGACCCACACAAGTACACTAACCACCCAGGATGCGACCAAACCAGTCACTAAACCACCCAGGATGCGACCACACAGTCCATAACCCCAGGATGTGACCCACACCGTCCACTAACAACCCAGGATGCGACCCACAAAGTCTCTCTAACACCCAGGATGTGGACCCAACCAGTCACTAACACCAGGATGTGACCCACACCAGTCCACTAACACCCAGGATGTGTCCACACAGTCGACTAAACCAGGATGCGACCACACCCGTCCACTAACACCCACGGATGTGACCACTCAGTCCACTAACACCCAGGATGTGACCACACCAGTACAATAACACCCAGGATCTGTGACCCACACCAGTCCACTAAACCAGGATGTTGACCCACACCAGTCCACTAACACCCAGGATGTGACCCACACCGTCCTCTAAACAGCCCGGATCGTGGACCCACCAGTCCATAACACCCAGGATTGACCACACAGTCCACTAACACCCAGGATGCCACCCAACCAGTCCACATAACACCCAGAGGTGACCCAACCAGTCCAATACACCAGGATGTGGACCCTACCAGTCCACTAACACCGGATGCGTCCACCCCACACCATTCCACTAAACCCAGGATGTGACCACACCAGTCCACTAACACCAGGAGCGGACCCACACCAGTTCCATAACACCCAGGATGTGACCCAACCAGTCCACTAACACCTGGAGTGACTCAACTGTCATACTAACCACCAGGATTGTGGCCCACACCAGATCGGACTAAACACCCAGGATGCGACCCACACAGTCCACTAACACCAGGCTGCCACCACACCCGTCCACGAACACCCAGGTTGTGCCCACACCAGTCACTAACAACCAGGATGTGACCCACACGTCACTAACACCCAGGGATGTTGACCCCACAAGTTTCCACTAACACCAGGATGCGACCCACTCCCAGTCCACTAACACCTAGGGATGTGACCCCACCAGTCACTAACACCCAGGATGGTGACCCACACCAGTCCACTAACACCCAGGATGTGTACCCACACCAGTCCACTAACACCAGGCTGTGACACACACCAGTCATAACACCCAGGATGTGACCCCACACCAGTCCACTAACACAGGATGTGACCACTCCAGAGTCCACTTACACCCAGGATGTGACCACCACCAGTCCCTAACACATTGATGATGACCTAACCAGTCCCATAAACACCCAGGATGTGACCCACACAGTCCACTAACACCCAGGATGTGACCCTCACCAGGTCCATCTAACACCAGGTTTGACCACACCTGGTCCACTAACACCCAGGAGGTGACCCACACCTGTCTCTAACACCCATGATGTGACCTACACCAGTCCTCTTAATCAACCACATGATGGACCCACACCAGATCACTCACACAGGATGTAGACCCAAACCAGTCCACTAACACCTGGATGTAGACCTACACCAGTCCACTAACACCCTGGATGTGACCACACCAGTCGGCTAAACCCAGGATGCCACCCACACCAGTCCACTAACACCAGGATGTGACCACACAGTCCACTAACACAGGATGTGACCCACACAGACCATAACACCCAGGATGTGACCCACACCAGTCGCACTAACACCCAGGTACTATTTTTTGCTGCTAAGGTGAACAGGAAACAGGTTGTATGGAAACGTGTCGAATGTTCCTCCGCCGGGAGATTCGATACCAGGAGGCCCTCCGTGTGTTTGAAGCGGGAGCTTCAGCCATCAGTACACGGGACACTGGGCACAGGCCACCGGTCCACGGGCCACCTGCCACAGCCACCGGAGACCCAGGGCCTCCAGCCACGGGCCTAAATATATTTTGAGAGCATTATTATCCAAGGAGGAATAATAATCCTGGATATCCTAATAGGTGCCATATTATTTATATCCGTATTTTTATTTTTGTACTTTATGGTCACTAGATAATACAATTGTAATAATTCTCTTTAGTGACTTTTTTTGTATTTGCCCAAGGTTGTCGACACATATGCAGTTGACCCCGGGTTAACGATTTTTTTTGCAATCCAGCAGTTGTTCAGGTGCTGCTACTGACGATTTTGTTCCATAAGCGTATTGTGAAGTAGATTAGTCCATTTCAGGACCCATTACACGTACAAACGCACTTACATAAATACACTTAACATAACGTGTTCGATTCGGAGGATGGTAGTCGTTATGCGGGGTTCAACTTTATTATTATGTATGATAATATGTTGATAACTAAATATAGTGTTTATATATGTTATTATGTTCACCACAACATATACAACTATGTAAGATAATCTAGTAACACACACATATACTGCGAAGTATGATATAATCTATGTAAACCACAACATTTACAACTATGTATGATACTCTATGTAACCACACATATACCCCACCCCAAACTATGTATGATAATCTATGTAACCACACATATACTGCTATGTATGATAATCTATGTAACCACACATATACTGCTATGTATGATAATCTATGTAACCACACATATAAAAACTATGTATGATAATCTATGTAACCACACATATACAACTATGTATGATAATCTATGTAACCAACACAGTTTAAATCACATATAATTACATAGATTATCACATATACAACTATGTATGATAATCTATGTAACCACACATATAAAAACTACCTGGAGTTTACCTGGAGAGAGTTCGGGGTCAACGCCCCCGCGGCCGGTCTGTGACCAGGCCTCCTGGTGGATCAGCGCCTAATCAACAAGGCTGTTGTGCTGGCTGCACGCAAACCAACGTAACGAGCCACACCCGGCTGATCAGGAACTGACTTTAGTTGCTTGTCCAGTGCCAGCTTGAAGACTGCCAGGGGTCTGTTGGTAATCCCCCTTATGTGTGCTGGGAGGCAGTTGAACAGTCTCGGGCCCCTGACACTTATTGTATGGTCTCTTAACGTGCTAGTGACACCCCTGCTTTTCATTGGGGGGATGGTGCATCGTCTGCCCAAGTCTTTTGCTTTCGTAGTGAGTGATTTTCGTGTGCAAGTTCGGTACTAGTCCCTCTAGGATTTTCCAGGTGTATATAATCATGTATCTCTCCCTCCTGCGTTCCAGGGAATACAGGTTTAGAAACCTCAAGCGCTCCCAGTAATTGAGGTGTTTTATCTCCGTTATGCGCGCCGTGAAAGTTCTCTGTACATTTTCTAGGTCGGCAATTTCACCTGCCTTGAAAGGTGCTGTTAGAGTGCAGCAATATTCCAGCCTAGATAGAACAAGTGACCTGAAGAGTGTCATCATGGGCTTGGCCTCCCTAGTTTTGAAGGTTCTCATTATCCATCCTGTCATTTTTCTAGCAGATGCGATTGATACAATGTTATGGTCCTTGAAGGTGAGATCCTCCGACATAATCACTCCCAGGTCTTTGACGTTGGTGTTTCGCTCTATTTTGTGGCCAGAATTTGTTTTGTACTCTGATGAAGATTTAATTTCCTCATGTTTACCATATCTGAGTAATTGAAATTTCTCATCGTTGAACTTCATATTGTTTTCTGCAGCCCACTGAAAGACTCGGTTGATGTCCGCCTGGAGCCTTGCAGTGTCTGCAATGGAAGACACTGTCATGCAGATTCGGGTGTCATCTGCAAAGGAAGACACGGTATGATAATCTATGTAACCACACGTATACAACTATCTATGATAATCTATGTAACCACACATATACTGCTATGTATGATAATCTATGTAACCACACATATACTGGGTATGTAAAGATAATCTATGTAACCACACATATACTGCTATGTATGATAATCTATGTAACCACACATATATTGCTATGTATGATAATCTATGTAACCACACATATACTGCTATGTATGATAATCTATGTAACCACACATATACTGCTATGTATGATAATCTATGCTTAACAATTCGCAAAGAGGAAAGATTATTTGCAGTCTCTACGTCCTCAGCAGGACTCGAACCTGCTAACTCTGTATCAGAGTCCACAGTACTTTACCGTGAGACTAGACCTGTCTAGTTTCGTGGTAGATCGACACCTTGCCCAACCCTTCTAGGGTAGGGTAGGTGCCTGAGCCAGATCTTGCAGCTCAGAAGACTGTCATTCCCATTAGCTCCCCCTTGGGGCGGGGATGGCAGACCAGAGAGGCCTAGCTTCTCCCTACGAGCCCCGTGAGGGCGGGTAATGTAGCTGTGAGCCAACTGAGGGTGGCTAAGGGCTCCTACTGGGGCACTGAGCCTCACAGCTCTGTACCCAGTGTGGGAGGCTGAGGTCACAGGCAGCAGCTCTGCTGCTGGTTCTGACCCCACACCTACAGTCACCATGACAGACCGATGAGAGCGGCCTAAACGTTCATTGGAATGCGGGGACAAGTTGGAGTACGACGTGGGGCTGGTGGGAGCCCCCACCAAGAAGGCCAAGGATGCAGGAGAGACTATTGTATCTGCCACTAGATCCGTCGGCAGCCGCTACCCAAGTTAGTTTAATAGCTTTTAT
>NC_069480.1:11521477-11606747 GCF_026875155.1 Cherax quadricarinatus
TTTTCTTTTCCCCAACAACTCGTGCAGCTTTCAGAGGGTAATGCCTGCTGTATGTTGGCACGCGCCCCAGCTCAGAGGGCAGTTTCAGAGGGTAATGCCTGCTGTATGTTGGGCACAGCGCCCCAGCTCAGAGGTGCAGTTTCAGAGGGTAATGCCTGCTGTAGTTGGGCACGCGCCCCAGCTCAGAGTGCAGTTCAGAGGGGTAATGCCTGCTGTATGTTGGGCACGCGCCCCACTCAGAGGTGCAGTTCAGAGGGGTAATGCCTGCTGTTATGTTGGCATGCGCCCCCAGCTCAGAGGTGCAAGTTCAGAGGGTAATGCCTGCTGTATGTTGGGCACGTGCCCCAGCTCAGAGGTTGCAGTTCAGAGGGGTAATGCCTGCTGTATGTTGGGCACGCGCCCCAGCTCAGAGGTGCAGTTCAGAGGGGTAATGCCTGCTGTATGTTGGGCACGCGCCCCAGCTCAGAGGTGCAGTTCAGAGGGGTAATGCCTGCTGTATGTTGGGCACGCGCCCCAGCTCAGAGGTGCAGTTCAGAGGGGTAATGCCTGCTGTATGTTGGGCACGCGCCCCAGCTCAGAGGTGCAGTTCAGAGGGGTAATGCCTGCTGTATGTTGGGCACGCACCCCAGCTCAGAGGGGTAATGCCTGCTGTATGTTGGGCATGTGCCCCAGCTCAGAGGGGTAATGCCTGCTGAATGTTGGGCATGTGCCCCAGCTCAGAGGTGCAGTTCAGAGGGGTAATGCCTGCTGTATGTTGGGCATGCGCCCCAGCTCAGAGGTGCAGTTCAGAGGGGTAATGCCTGCTGTATGTTGGGCATGCACCCCAGTTCAGAGGGGTAATGCCTGCTGTATGTTGGGCACGCACCCCAGCTCAGAGGGGTAATGCCTGCTGAATGTTGGGCATGCGCCCCAGCTCAGAGGTGCAGTTCAGAGGGGTAATGCCTGCTGTATGTTGGGCACGCACCCCAGCTCAGAGGGGTAATGCCTGCTGTATGTTGGGCATGTGCCCCAGCTCAGAGGGGTAATGCCTGCTGTATGTTGGGCATGTGCCCCAGCTCAGAGGGTAATTGCCTGCTGTATGTTGGGCACACACCCCAGCTCAGAGGGGTAATGCCTGCTGTATGTTGGGCATGTGCCCCAGCTCAGAGGGGTAATGCCTGCTGTATGTTGGGCACGTGCCCCAGCTCAGAGGGGTAATGCCTGCTGTATGTTGGCCACGTGCCCCAGCTCAGAGGGGTAATGCCTGCTGTATGTTGGGCACGTGCCCCAGCTCAGAGGGTAAATGCCTGCTGTATGTTGGGCATGTGCCCCAGCTCAGAGGGGTAATGCCTGCTGTATGTTGGGCATGTGCCCCAGCTCAGAGGGGTAATGCCTGCTGTATGTTGGGCATGTGCCCCAGCTCAGAGGGGTAATGCCTGCTGTATGTTGGGCACGTGCCCCAGCTCAGAGGGGTAATGCCTGCTGTATGTTGGCCACATGCCCCAGCTCAGAGGGGTAATGCCTGCTGTATGTTGGGCACGTGCCCCAGCTCAGAGGAACTGGATGAGATTTTCACAGTATAATCAGCGAGAAATACGTAACAATATGTACTAAGCATGTATCTCTCTGACCTCATGTGTTGTATGTACCAGGAGAAGCCATACCACGGGCGGGATTTGAACCCGCGGTCAGAGTCTCAAAACTCCAGACCTTCGCGTTAACCACTGGACCAGCTGCCACAATAAGATTCGTCCAACTAGGTATATTTCTACACCATAGGAAGGTTAGCATAGGCCACCACTGTGACCACAAATGCAAGTTTTTACAGACGAATCTCCAGCTAGCGTGGCCGTGACGAACTCTAGCTCAAGTCCCCTCACTGCCGTCAACATAACTCACGAAATCGTAATGACACGATTGCAAACAAACCAGAGACTGACCGCGAGTTCAAACCCCACCCATGGTATGGCTTGTTTACAATCGTGTCATTACGATTTCATGAGTCATACCGGGAGAAAGATCCGGGGGTCAACGCTCCCGCGGCCCGGTCTGAGACCAGACTCTACATCAATAAACTAATTACATTATTGCCGTAAGGCAGTTCAAAAATAATAGGGGTATGATCCCCGGAACCAATAATTTACCACCTATTTCAAATAATAAATAATATAATTATGGATTATTTTATGCTTAAAAAATATTATACAAAATTATTTTTGCTCTGAAAGAAAAATTAAAATATTTTATTAAAAATTAATAATTTAATAACAACAAATTTCTGGGTAAAAGTAAATTTTAAATTCTGGAAACCTAATTTTTTTTTATTTATAGAAATTTAAAATTTGAGAAACAACTACTACATTTGAATTTTTATTATCAAGATAAGATATCGTCGGATTTTTAACCCCGGAGGGTTAGCCAGCCAGGATAACCCCGGAGGGTTAGCCACCCAGGATAACCCCGGAGGGTTAGCCACCCAGGATAACCCCGGAGGGTTAGCCACCCAGGATAACCCCGGAGGGTTAGCCACCCAGGATAACCCCGGAGGGTTAGCCACCCAGGATAACCCCGGAGGGTTAGCCACCCAGGATAACCCCGGAGGGTTAGCCACCCAGGATAACCCCGGAGGGTTAGCCACCCAGGATAACCCAAGAAAGTCAGTGCGTCATCGAGGACTGTCTAACTTATTTCCATTGTGGTCCTTAATCTTGTCCCCCAGGATGCCACCCACACCAGTCCACTAACACCCAGGATGCCACCCACACCAGTCCACTAACACCCAGGATGTGACCCACACCAGTCCACTAACACCCAGGATGTGACCCACACCAGTCCACTAACACCCAGGATGTGACCCACACCAGTCCACTAACACCCAGGATGCCACCCACACCAGTCCACTAACACCCAGAATGTGACCCACACCAGTCCACTAACACCCAGGATGTGACCCACACCAGTCCACAACACCCAGGATGTGACCCACACCAGTCCACTAACACCCAGATGTGACCCACACCAGTCCACTAACACCCAGGATGTGACCCCACACCAGTCCACTAACACCCAGGATGTGACCCACACCAGTCCACTAACACCCAGGATGTGACCCACACCAGTCCACTAACACCCAGGATGTGACCCACACCAGTCCACTAACACCTAGGATGTGACCCACACCAGTCCACTAACACCCAGATTTGACCCACACCAGTCCACTAACACCCAGGATGTGACCCACACCAGTCCACTAACACCCAGGATGTGACCCACACCAGTCCACTAACACCCAGGATGTGACCCACACCAGTCCACTAACACCCAGGATGTGACCCACACCAGTCCACTAACACCCAGATGTGACCCACACCAGTCCACTAACACCCAGGATGTGACCCACACCAGTCCACTAACACCCAGGATGTGACCCACACCAGTCCACTAACACCTAGGATGTGACCCACACCAGTCCACTAACACCCAGATTTGACCCACACCAGTCCACTAACACCCAGGATGTGACCCACACCAGTCCACTAACACCCAGGATGTGACCCACACCAGTCCACTAACACCCAGGATGTGACCCACACCAGTCCACTAACACCCAGGATGTGACCCACACCAGTCCACTAACACCCAGGATGTGACCCACACCAGTCCACTAACACCCAGGATGTGACCCACACCAGTCCACTAACACCTAGGATGTGACCCACACCAGTCCACTAACACCCAGGATGTGACCCACACCAGTCCACTAACACCCAGGATGTGACCCACACCAGTCCACTAACACCCAGGATGTGACCCACACCAGTCCACTAACACCCAGGATGTGACCACACCAGTCCACTAACACCCAGGATGTGACCCACACCAGTCCACTAACACCCAGGATGTGACCCACACCAGTCCACTAACACCCAGGATGTGACCCACACCAGTCCACTAACACCCAGGATGTGACCCACACCAGTCCACTAACACCCAGGATGTGACCCACACCAGTCCACTAACACCCAGGATGTGACCCACACCAGTCCACTAACACCCAGGATGCCACCCACACCAGTCCACTAACACCCAGGATGCCACCCACACCAGTCCACTAACACCCAGGATGTGACCCACACCAGTCCACTAACACCCAGGATGTGACCCACACCAGTCCACTAAACACCCAGGAATGTGACCCACACCAGTCCACTAACACCCAGGATGCGACCCACACCAGTCCACTAACACCCAGGATGCGACCTACACCATCCACTAACACCCAGGATGTGACCCACACCAGTCCACACAACACCCAGGATGCCACCCACACCAGTCCACTAACACCCAGGATGTGACCCACACCAGTCCACTAACACCCAGGATGTGACCCACACCAGTCCACTAACACCCAGGATGTGACCCACACCAGTCCACTAACACCCAGGATGTGACCCACACCAGTCCACTAACACCCAGGATGTGACCCACACCAGTCCACTAAACACCCAGGATGCGACCCACACCATCCACTAACACCCAGGATGCGACCCACACCAGTCCACTAAACACCCAGGATGTGACCCCACACCAGTCCACTAACACCCAGATGCGACCCACACCAGTCGACTAACACCCAGGATGTGACCCACACCAGTCCACTAACACCCAGGATGCGACCCACACCAGTCGACTAACACCCAGGATGTGACCCACACCAGTCCACTAACACCTAGGATGCCACCCACACCAGTCCACTAACACCCAGGATGCCACCCACACCAGTCCACTAACACCTAGGATGCCACCCACACCAGTCCACTAACACCCAGGATGCCACCCACACCAGTCCACTAACACCTAGGATGCCACCCACACCAGTCCACTAACACCTAGGATGCCACCCACACCAGTCCACTAACACCTAGGATGCGACCCACACCAGTCCACTAACACCCAGGATGTGACCCACACCAGTCCACTAACACCCAGGATGCGACCCACACCAGTCCACTAACACCCAGGATGCGACCCACACCAGTCCACTAACACCCAGGATGTGACCCACACCAGTCCACTAACACCCAGGATGCGACCCACACCAGTCCACTAACACCCAGGATGTGACCCACACCAGTCCACTAACACCCAGGATGTGACCCACACCAGTCCACTAACACCCAGGATGTGACCCACACCAGTCGACTAACACCCAGGATGCGACCCACACCAGTCCACTAACACCCAGGATGTGACCCACACCAGTCCACTAACACCCAGGATGTGACCCACACCAGTCCAATAACACCCAGGATGTGACCCACACCAGTCCACTAACACCCAGGATGTGACCCACACCAGTCCACTAACACCCAGGATGTGACCCACACCAGTCCACTAACACCCAGGATGTGACCCACACCAGTCCACTAACACCCAGGATGTGACCCACACCAGTCCACTAACACCCAGGATGCCACCCACACCAGTCCACTAACACCCAGGATGTACCCCACACCAGTCCAATAACACCCAGGATGTGACCCACACCAGTCCACTAACACCCAGGATGCGACCCACACCAGTCCACTAACACCCAGGATGTGACCCACACCAGTCCACTAACACCCAGGATGCGACCCACACCAGTCCACTAACACCCAGGATGTGACCCACACCAGTCCACTAACACCCAGGATGTGACTCACACCTGTCCACTAACACCCAGGATGTGACCCACACCAGTCGACTAACACCCAGGATGCGACCCACACCAGTCCACTAACACCCAGGATGCCACCCACACCAGTCCACTAACACCCAGGATGTGACCCACACCAGTCCACTAACACCCAGGATGTGACCCACACCAGTCCACTAACACCCAGGATGTGACCCACACCAGTCCACTAACACCCAGGATGCGACCCACACCAGTCCACTAACACCTAGGATGTGACCCACACCAGTCCACTAACACCCAGGATGTGACCCACACCAGTCCACTAACACCCAGGATGTGACCCACACCAGTCCACTAACACCCAGGATGTGACCCACACCAGTCCACTAACACCCAGGATGTGACCCACACCAGTCCACTAACACCCAGGATGTGACCCACACCAGTCCACTAACACCCAGGATGTGACCCACACCAGTCCACTAACACCCATGATGTGACCTACACCAGTCCACTAACACCCAGGATGTGACCCACACCAGTCCACTAACACCCAGGATGTGACCCACACCAGTCCACTAACACCCAGGATGTGACCCACACCAGTCCACTAACACCCAGGATGTGACCCACACCAGTCCACTAACACCCATGATGTGACCTACACCAGTCCACTAACACCCATGATGTGACCCACACCAGTCCACTAACACCCAGGATGTGACCCACACCAGTCCACTAACACCCAGGATGTGACCTACACCAGTCCACTAACACCCAGGATGTGACCCACACCAGTCGACTAACACCCAGGATGCCACCCACACCAGTCCACTAACACCCAGGATGTGACCCACACCAGTCCACTAACACCCAGGATGTGACCCACACCAGTCCACTAACACCCAGGATGTGACCCACACCAGTCGACTAACACCCAGGTACCTATTTGCTGCTAGGTGAACAGGACAACAGGTGTAAGGAAACGTGTCGAATGTTCCCACCCGCCGGGAATCGAACCCGGGCCCTCCGTGTGTGAAGCGGGAGCTTCAGCCATCAGTCCACCGGGCCACTGGGCCACCAGGCCACCGGGCCACCGGGCCACCAGCCACCAGGCCACCGGGACACCGGGCCACCAGCCACCGGGCCTAAATATATTTTGAGAGCATTATTAACCAGGAGGATTAATAATCCAGGATATCCTAATAAGGTGCCAATTATTATATCCTTAAAATTATTTATGTACACTTAATGTCCCTAGAAAATACAATGTAATAATTCTCTTTATCTGACTTTTTTGTATTATCCCAGGTTGTCTACACATATGCAGTTGACCCCCGGTTAACGATATTTTTTTCACTCCAGAAGTATGTTCAGGTGCCAGTACTGACCGAATTTGTTCCCATAAGGAATATTGTGAAGTAGATTAGTCCATTTCAGACCCCCAAACATACACGTACAAACGCACTTACATAAATACACTTACATAATTGGTCGCATTCGGAGGTAATCGTTATGCGGGGTCCACTGTACTATTATGTATGATAATATGTATAACTACACATATAGTGTTATATATGATAATCTATGTAACCACACATATACAACTATGTATGATAATCTATGTAACCACACATATACTGCTATGTATGATAATCTATGTAACCACACATATACAACTATGTATGATAATCTATGTAACCACACATATACAACTATGTATGATAATCTATGTAACCACACATATACTGCTATGTATGATAATCTATGTAACCACACATATACTGCTATGTATGATAATCTATGTAACCACACATATACAACTATGTATGATAATCTATGTAACCACACATATACAACTATGTATGATAATCTATGTAACCACACAGATTATCACATATATTACATAGATTATCACATATACAACTATGTATGATAATCTATGTAACCACACATATACAACTACCTGGAGTTTACCTGGAGAGAGTTTCGGGGGTCAACGCCCCCGCGGCCCGGTCTGTGACCAGGCCTCCTGGTGGATCAGCGCCTAATCAACAAGGCTGTTGCTGCTGGCTGCACGCAAACCAACGTACGAGCCACAGCCCGGCTGATCAGGAACTGACTTTAGTTGCTTGTCCAGTGCCAGCTTGAAGACTGCCAGGGGTCTGTTGGTAATCCCCCTTATGTGTGCTGGGAGGCAGTTGAACAGTCTCGGGCCCCTGACACTTATTGTATGGTCTCTTAACGTGCTAGTGACACCCCTGCTTTTCATTGGGGGGATGGGCATCGTCTGCCAAGTCTTTGCTTTCGTAGTGAGTGATTTTCGTGTGCAAGTTCGGTACTAGTCCCTCTAGATTTTTCCAGGTGTATATAATCATGTATCTCTCCCTCCTGCGTTCCAGGGAATACAGGTTTAGAAACCTCAGCGCTCCCAGTAATTGAGGTGTTTTATCTCCGTTATGCGCGCCGTGAAAGTTCTCTGTACATTTTCTAGGTCGGCAATTTCACCTGCCTTGAAAGGTGCTGTTAGAGTGCAGCAATATTCCAGCCTAGATAGAACAAGTGACCTGAAGAGTGTCATCATGGGCTTGGCCTCCCTAGTTTTGAAGGTTCTCATTATCCATCCTGTCATTTTTCTAGCAGATGCGATTGATACAATGTTATGGTCCTTGAAGGTGAATCCTCCGACATAATCACTCCCAGGTCTTTGACGTTGGTGTTTCGCTCTATTTTGTGGCCAAATTTGTTTTGTACTCTGATGAAGATTTAATTTCCTCATGTTTACCATATCTGAGTAATTGAAATTTCTCATCGTTGAACTTCATATTGTTTTCTGCAGCGCCACTGAAAGACTTCCGGCTTGATAGTCCGCCTGGAGTTGCAGTGTCCTGCAATGGAAGACACTGTCATGCATGAATCGGGTGTCATCTGCAAAGGAAAGACACGTATGATAATCTATGTAACCACAGCGTATACAACTATCTATGAATAATCATGTAACCACACATATACTGCTATGTATGGGGAAAAAAAAATAATCTCATGTAACCACATAAACTTCTATGTATGCTAATCTATGTAACCACACATATCTGCTATGTATGAATAATCTATGTAACACACATATATCCAATGTTGATAATCTATGTAACCACACATATACTGCATGTATGAAAATCTATGTAACCCACATATACTGCTATGTATGATAATCTATGCTTAACAATTCGCAAAGAGGAAAAGATTATTTGCAGTCTCTACGTCCCTCAGCCGACCTCGAAACCTGCTAACTCTGTATCAGAAGTCCACAGTACTTTAAACCGTGAGACTAACCTGTCTAGTTTCGTGGTAGAATCGGACACCTTGCCCAACCCTTCAAAGGGTAGGGTAGGTGCCTGAGCCAGATCTTGCAGTTTGTTTTTCTAGAAGACTGTCATTCCCATTAGCTCCCACTTCCCCCTTTGGGCGGGATGGCAGACCATAGAGGCCCTAGCTTCTCGCCCTACGAGCCCCGTGAGGGCGGGTAATGTAGCGTGCGCCAACTGAGGGTGCTAAGGGCTCCTACTGGGGCACTGAGCCGCACAGCTCTGTAACCCAGTGTGGGAGGCTTGAGGTCACAGGCAGCAGCTCTGCTGCTGGTTCCTGACCCCACACCTACCGTTCGAAACCATAACCAGACCGATGAGAGCGGCCTAAACGTTCATTGGAATGTGCGGAACAAGTGGAGTACTACGTGGGGCTGTGGGAAGCCCCCACCAGAAGGCCAAGGATGCAGGAGAGACTATTGTATCTGCCACTAGATCCGTCGGCAGCCGCTACCCAAGTTAGTTTAATATGCTTATTATGCACCCCATACCCATCTTGTGGGTGGTAGTCAAAAGATTACAGAGGTATCATAATTGGGTCAGGGACTGATTCTCCAAAGATTTTGATAGCAGAGCAAGTTACAGAGGTAATGAATTCACAATTTACAAAGGTAATGAACTCATGAAAGGAAACCAGGAGGCTGTAGCTCCTCCTCACCTGGCGAGGATGGAGCCATCCCAGGCCCCTTTCCCAGTTGCATCGGCCTCCACAGAGGATGGGGAATGGCTGACTTCCTTCCACGTGGAAGGAAGATCCTGCTGTGCTCGGGCCCAAGCCAACCAGGGCCTTCAATATCTTCAAGGTTCCCTATTACGGGTTTGGGAGGTATCTGGAAGGTCTACCCCGCCACAACATTATACTTCATTATACTACATTATAGTACTTCACTACAACACACATCACAACATTATACTTCACTACAACACACATCACAACATTATACTTCACTACAACACACATCACAACATTATACTTCACTACAACACACATCACAACATTAACTTCACTAACAACACACATCACAACATTATACTTCACTACAACAAACATCACTAACATTATACTTCTCGACTACAACACACAACACAACATTATACTTCACTACAACACACATCACAACTTTATAACTTCACTAAATACACACATCACAACATAAACTTCATCTAAAACACAACTCCAATCACAACATTATACTTCACTACAACAAAACACACATCAACAACATTTAATACTTCAGCACAAACACAACACACATCACATAACATTAGACTTCACTACAGCACAACACACATCACAACTTTATAATTCACTACAACCCATCACACATCACAACATTATACGTCTCTACAACACAAAACACATCACCAACAATATACTTCCCCTACAACACAACACACATCCACAACACCTATACTTCACTACCAACACACATCACAACAATTATACTTCCACTACAACACACATAAAAAACATAATACTTCACTTACAACACACATCGCAACATTTTACTCACTAACAAACACACATCACAACATTAACACTTCACTACAACACACATCATACATTTATACTTCACTAACAACAAACATCACAAACATTATACTTCACTACAACACCACATCAAAACATATACTTCCACTACAACACAACACACATCACAACATTATACTTCACTACACACAACACACATCACAACATTAACTTCACTTTACAACACACATCACTACATTATACATCACTACAACACACATCACAACATTATACTTCACTAACAACACACATCACACATTTCTACTTCACTACAACACAAACACACCTCCACAACATTATACTTAACTACAACACAACACACATCAACAAACATTATACTTTTCACTAAACAACACCACATCACTACTTTATACTTCACTACAACACACATCACAACATTATACTTCACTACAGACACACATCACACCATTATACCTTCCACTACAACACAACACACAATCACAACATTGATACTCACGTACAACACAACACACATCAACTAACATATACTTCACTACAACACTCATCACTAACAATTATACTTCACTTACAACACACATCACAACATTATACTTCACACAACACACACCACAACATTATACTTCACTACAACACAACACACATGACAACTTTATACTTCACTACAACACAACCACACATCACAACATTATACTTCACTACAACACAACACACACCACAACATTATACTTCACTACAACACAACACACATCACAACATTATACTCACACAGCACAACACACATCCACAACATTTATACTTCACTAAACACGAACCACATCACAACATTAATACTTCACTACAACACAACACACAACACAACATTATACTTCACTACAACACACATCACACATATATACTGCAACTACAACACTCATCACAAACATTATACTTCACTACAACACAACACACATCCACAACATTAATACATCACTACAACACAACACACATCACTACATATACTTCCTACAACACACTCACAACATTATACTTCACAGCAACACAACACACACACACAACATTATACTTCACATACATCACAACACACATCACAACATATACTTCAACACGAACACACATCACAACAATATAACTTCCACTACAACACAACACACATCATCACAACCATTATACTTCACTACAACACAACACCCATCACAACATTATACTTCACTACAACACAACACACATCACAACATTATACTTCACTACAATCACAAAAACACATCACAACATTATACTTCACTACAACACACTCCACAAACATTTAACTTCACTACAACACACAACATCATCACAACATTATACTTCACTAACAACAACACACACAACATTATACTTCCACTACAACACACATCACAACATTTTACTTCACTACAACACACCATCACAACATTATATTCACTACACACACATCACACATCAACAACATTATACTTCACTACAACCAAAAACACAATCCCACAACATATACTTCACTAACAACACACAACACAGACTTTAATACTTCACTACAACACAACACAACATCACAACCTTATACTTCACTTCAACACACATCACACATTATACTTCACTACAACACACATCACAACATTATACTTCTCTACAACACACATCGACACATTATACTTCACTAACAACACACATCAACAACATATACTTCACAACAACACACAATCACAACATTAATTCTACACTACAACACACATCACAACAGTATACTTCACACAACACAACACACATCACAACATTATACTTCACTACAATCACAATCATCACAACATTATACTTCACTACAACACAACACACATCACAACATTATACTTCTCTACAACACACATCAAAACATTATACTTTCACTACAACACAACACACATATCACAACATTTATACTTCACTACAACACACATCACAGACATTAGACTTCAACACTACAACACTACACACATCACAAACATTTATACTCACTACAACACAACACACATCACAACCATATACTTCACTACAACACAACACACATCGACAACATTATACTTCACTACAACACAACACACATCACAACATTAACTTCACTACAACACAATAACACACAACACAACATTATACTTCACTACAGCACAACACACATCACAACATTATACTTCACTACAACACAACAAACATCACAACATTATACTCACTACAACACAACACACAACACAACCCCCCAAATTTAAATACTTTTCACTACAACACACATCACTACATTAATACTTCACTACAACACAACACCACATCACAACATTATACTCACTACAACAACAACATACATCACAACATTTTATACTGCACTACAACACACACACATCACAACATTATACTTCACTACAACACACATCACAACATTATATTACTTCTCTACAACACATACACACATCACAACATTATAACTTCACTACACACAACACACATCACAAATATACTTTCACTACAACACAACATCACATCACAACATTATACTTCACTACAACACACATCACAACATTATACTTCACTACAACACAACATACATCACAACATTATACTTCACTACAACACACATCACAACATTATACTTCCACTACAACACAACAAACTATCACAACATTTATAATTCACTACAACACACATCACAACAATTACTTCCACTACAACACAACACACACACACTTATACTTCACTACAACACAACACACAATCACAACATTAATAACTTCCCCTCAACACAACACACATCACAACATTATACTTTCACTACAACACAACATACATCACAACATTATACTTCACTACAACACACATCACAACATTATACTCACATACAACAACAACACACATCACAACATTATACTTCACTACAACACACATCACAACTTATACTTCACTGTACTACAACACACATCAACAACATTATACTTCACTACAACACACACAATCACAACATTATCTTCACTACAACACAGCATCACAACATTAACTTCACTACAAAACAACAACATCACAACATTATACTTCACTACAACACACATCACAACATTATACTTCACTACAACACAACACACATCACAAAACATTATACTTCACTACAACATCAACAACATTACAACATTATACTTCACTACAACACAAACAACATCACAACATTATACTTCACTACAACACACACACACACAACAATATACACCATACAACACAACACACATCACAACATTATACTTCACTACAACACAACACACATCACACATTATACTTCACTACAACACAACACAACATCACAACATTATACTTCACAACAACACAACAACACACATCACAAACATTTATACTTCACTACAACACAACACACATCACAACAATTTCTACTCACTACAATGGACCACGACACATCAGCACAATAGACATCACTACAACACAACAAAACATCACTACATATACTTTACACAACGCAACACACATCACAACATTATACTTCACTACAACACAACACACATCACAACATTAACTTCACTACAACACAGCACAACCAATCACATCATTATACTTTCACTACACACAACACACCTTCATCACAACAGTTATACTCACTACAACACAACACACATCAAACATTATACTTTCACTACAGACACATCACTACATCACAACATTATACTTCACTTCTACAACACACAACAACATTAATACTTCACTCCAACACACATCACAACATTATACTTCACAACAACACTACACACATCACAACATTAAACTTCACTTACAACAAACACACATCACAACATTATACTTCACTACAACACACATCACAACATTACACTTCACTACAACACAACACACATCACAACATTATACTTCACTACAACACACATCACAACAATATACTTCCACTACATCACAAGCACACATCACTACATTATAACTTCACTACAACACACATCACAACATAGACTTCACTACAACACACATCACAACATATATACTTCTCTAACAACACACATCAACATACATTACTTCACTACAACACAACACACACCACAAACATTATACTTAACCTACAACACAACACACATCACAACGAATATACTTCACTACAACAACACTCACATCACAACATTAACTTCACTACTACACACATCACAACATTATACTTCACTACAACACACATCACGAACATAATACTTCACTACAGTCACAACACACATCAAAACATTATACTTCTCTACAACACAACACACATCACAACATTTTACTTCACTACAACACACATCACAACATTAACTTCACTACAACACAACACAACATCACAACATTATACTTCACTACAACACACATCACAACATTATACTTCACTAGCAACACCACATCACAACATTATACTTCACTACTACACACACACATCACAACATTATACTTCACTTACAACACAACACACATCAAACATTATACTTCGGGGGGGGGGGGGGGGGGGGGCGTCTTCTCAACACACAGCACAACATTATACTTCACACAAACACAACACACACACAACATATACTTCAACTACAACACAACAACTTCAACAACATTATACTTCACTACCACACACATCACAACATTATAAACTTCACTACAACACACATCATCAACATTATACTTCACTACAACACAACACTCATCACAACATTATACTTCACGACAACACATAACACACATCACAACATTATACTTCACTACAACACACATCGGACAAACATTATACTTTCACTACAACACACATCACAACATTATACTTCACTACAACACACATCCACAACATTAATCTTCACTACAACAACATCACAACATTATGCTTCACTACAAACACAACACACTCAAAACATTATACTTCACTACAAACACATCACAACATAATACTTCACTACAACCAACACCCATCACAACATTTATACTCACTACAACACAACACACACCACAACATATACTTCACACAACACAACACACATCACAACATTATAACTTCCACTACAACACAACACACATTCACAAAATTATACTTCACTACAACACACATCACAACATTATACTTCTCTACCACACACATACACACATTATACTTCACTACAACACAACACACATCACAACATAGACTTCACTACAACACAACACACATCCAACATTATACTTCACTACATCACACATCACAACATTATACTTCACTACAACAACCTCACGACATCACAACATTATACTTCACTTACAACACAACACACATCACAACATTATACTTCACTACACACAACACACATCACAACATATACTTCATTACAACACACATCACAACATATACTCACTACAACACACATCACAACATTATACTTCACTACCAACACAAACCATCACAACATTATACTTCACTACAACACACATCACAACATTATATCTTCACTACAACACACATGATCACAACTTTTATACGCACTACAACACAACCTCACAATCATTATAACTTCCCTAAAACACAACAACTCACCATCACAACATTATACTTCACTAACAACACAACACACATCACAACATTATACTTCACTACAAAACACACACACATCACAACATTATACTTCACTTAGACAGCACAACACACATTCACAACATTATAATTCACTACAACACTCACACATCACAACATTAACTTCACTACAACACAAAACACATCACAACATTATACTTCACTTACAAACACAACACACATCACAACACTAGACTTCAGCTACAACACACATCACAACATTATAATTCACTACAACACGACATCACAACATTATACTTCACTACAACAACATCGCAACATTATACTCACTAAACACACATCACAACATTATACTTCACTACAACACACATCACTACATTATACTTCACTACAACACACATCACAACCCATTATACTTCACTAAACACACAGTCAAACCATTATACTTCATCTACAACACAACACACATCACAACATTATACTTCACTACAACACAACAACGCTCACAACATTAGTACTTCACTACAACACACAACACTACATTATACTTCACTACAACAACACATCACAACATTATACTTCACTACAACACCCACCAACAACATTATACTTCACTACAACACAACACACATCACAACATTATACTTCACTACAACACAACACACATCACAAAATTATACTTCACTACAACACACATCACTACATTATACTTCACTACAACACACTTCACAACATTTATAACTTCACTACAACACACATCACATCATTATACTTCAACTGCAACACAACACACTCACAACATTATACTTCAACTACAACACAACACACATCACAACATTATACTTCACTACAAACACACTTCACTACATTATACTTCACTACAACACACTCACAACAATTAAACTTCCACTACAACACACATCAACAACATTATACTTCACTACAACACAACACACATGACAACATTAATACTTCACTACAACACAACACAATCAACAACATTATACTTCAATATCAACACAACACACATCACAACATTATACTTTACTACAACACAACACACAATCACAACATTATACTTCACTTCAGCACAACACACATCACAGTGACATTATACTTCACTACAACACAACACACATCACAACAAATTTTCTTCACTACAACACAACACACATCACAACATTATACTCACTACAACACACATCACTACATTATACTTCACTACAACCACACATCACAACATTATACTTCACTCTACAACACAACACACATCACGAACATTGTTACTTCACTCACACAACACACATAACTTACATTATAGCTTCACTTACACACACATCACAACATTATTCTTCACTAACAACACAAACACACATCACAACATTTATACTTCACTACAACACAACACACATTCACAACATTATACTTCACTACAACACACATCACAACATTATACTTCACTACAACACAACACACATCACAACATTATACTATCACTACCACACAACACACATCCCCACTTATACTTCACTACAACACAACACACAATCACATAAACTATTATACTTCACATACAACAAACACACACACAGACAATTATATACTTCACAACAACACAACATCACAACATTATACATCACTACAACACAACACAGCCATCACAACATTATACTACACTACAAACACAACATCACAACATTATCTTTCACTACAACACACATCACAACATTATACTTCACTACAACACACATCACAACTTTATACATTCACTACAGCACAACACACATCACAACATTATACTTCAGCTACAACACAACACACAGTCACAACATATACTTCACTACAACCACTCATCACAACATTATACTTCAACTACACACAACACACATCACAACTTATATACTTCACTTCAACACACATCACAACATCATACTTCATCTACGACACATGCATCACAACACTTATACTTCATCTACAACACACATCACAACATTATACTCACTACAACACACATCACAACATTTAACTACGGTCACTACAAAACACATGAACAACATTATACTTCAACTCAACACACATCACAACAATTATACATCACTACAACACACACACATCACAAACATTATATCTTCCACTACAACAACACATCACACATTTACTTCACTACAAACACAACACACATCACAACATTATACTTCACTACAACCACATCACAAACATATACTTCACTACAACACAACACACAATCACAACATTATTACTTCACTACAAACACACATCCAACATTATCCTTCACTGACAACACAAACACACATCACAACATTATACTTCACTACAACACACATCACAACATTATACTTCACTACAACACATCACACTTCACAACCAGTTTACTCCACTACATACACAACACACATCACAAACATTAACTTCACTACAACACAACACACATCAACACATTTATACTTTCACTACAACACAACACACATCCAACATTATACTCACTACACACAACTCACAACACAACATTATACTTCACTACACAACAACACACATCACAACATTATACTTCACTACAACACAACACACATCACAACATTAAATTCACTACAACACACACACATCACACAAACATTATTACTTCCACTACAACACACATCACTACATATACTTCACTACAACACAAAACACAATCACAACATTATACTATCCACACTACAACACAACATACATCACAACTTTATACTTCACTACAACACAACCCACATCACAACATTATTCCTTCACGACAACTCACACATCACAACATTATACTTGCACTAAAACACAACACACATCACAACATTATACTTCACTACAACATAACAACACACATCACATGTATGTAAATCGAATTATACTATGAACTGCACTAAGGAACAAAGACTATACAACACACATCACAACATTATACTTCACCTACAACACAACATACATCACAACATTAATACTTTCACTACAACACAACACAGTACCAAAATTGCACAACGAAAATCACCACTAACGAAAGCAAAAGACTGGCAGACTTGCATGCACCATCCCCCCCCAATGAAAAGCATAGGTGTCACTAGCCAGCGTTAAGAGACCATACAATAAGTGTCAAGGGGCCCGAGACTGTTCAAACGTGCCTCCCAGCACACACTTAAGGTGGGAATTTACCAACAGACCCAATCTGCATCTTCAAAGCTGGCAACTGGACAAGCAACTAAAGTCAGTTCCTGATTCACGCGGGCTGTGGCTCGTACGATTGGTTTGCGTGCAGCCAGCACAACAGCCAAGTTGATCAGGCGCTGATCCACCAGGAGGCCTGGGTCACAGACCGGCCGCGGGGGCGTTGACCCCGAACTCTCTTCCAGGTAAACTCAGGTAAACATCACAACATATACTTCACTACAGACACACATCGACAACATTATACTTCACTACAGACACAACAAACATCAACAACATTATACTTCACTACAACACACAATCACAACATATACTTCCACTACAACACAACACACATCACAACATTATACTTCACTACAACACAACACACATCACAACATTATACTTCACTACAACACAACAACACACACAACATTATACTTCACTACAACACAACATACATCACAACATATACTTCACTACAACACACATCACAACATTATACTTCACATAACTACAACACAACACACATCACAACATTCTATACTTCACTACAACCACATCACAACATTATACTTCACTAAACACAACACACATCACAACAAATACTTCACTACAACACAACCCACATCACAACATTATACTTCACTACAAACACAACACACATTACAAACATTATACTTCACTACACACAAACACACACACAACATTTAATAACTACAACACAACACACATCACAACATTATACTTCTCTACAACACACACACATCACCAACATTATACTCACAAACACACAACACACATACAACATTATACTTCACTCACAACACAACACACCATCACAACAATATACTTTCACCTACAACACAACACAACATCACAACATTATAACTCACTACAACACAACACACATCCACAACACAACATTATACTTCACTACAACACAACACACATCACAACATTATACATCACTACAACACAACACACATCACAACATTTATACTCACGTACAACACAACCACATCAAACATTATACTTCACTACAACAAACACACATCACAACATATACTTCACTACAACGACTACGACACAACACAACATTATACATTCACTAGCAACACAAACACATACAACATATACTTTACTACAACGCAACACACATTCACAACATTATACTTCGGGACTGACAACACAACACAACATCACAACATATTCTCACACAACACAACACACATCACAACATATACTTCACTACAACACAACACACATACAACATTACCTTCACTACAACACAACACACATCACAACATATACTTCACTACAACCAACACACATCACAACAATATACTTCACTACAACACACATCACAACATTATACTTCACTACCAACCACACATCACAACATTATACTTCACTACAACACAACCCACATCACAACAATATACTTCACTACAAACACAAACACACATCACAACATTATACTGTCAACTACAACACGACCATCACAAATTATACTTCCAAACTACAACACAACACTAACACATCACAACATTATACTTCACTACAACACACATCACAACATATACTTCACTACAACACAACAACACATCACAACAATATACTTCCACTACACACACATCACAACATTATACTTCACTACAACACACATCCACTACATTATACTCACTAAAACACACATCACAACATTATCTTCACCTACAACACAACACACACCACAAACATTATACTTAACACAACACAAACACACCTCACAACATTATACTTCACAACACACAACACACATCACAACATTAATACTTCACTACAACACACACACACATTATACTTCACGTATCAACACAACACACATCCCAACATTTATACTTCACACAACGACAACACAGCATCACAACATTATACTTCATTACAACACACCATACAACATTTAATACTTCACTTACAACACACATCACAACATTATACTTCACTACAACAGCAACACCATCACAACATTAAACCTTCACTACAACACAACACACAACACAACATTATACTTCACTACAACACAACACACATCACAACATATACTTCACAACAACACAACACCCATCACAACTTATACTCACGTACAACACAACACACATCAGAACAACATTATCCTTCACTACAACACAACACACTCACAACATTATACTTCAACTACAACACACATCACAACATTGATACTTCACTACACCACACATCACAGACATATACTTCACTACAACACAACACACATCACAACATTATACTGCACTACAACACAACACACATCACTACATTATACTTCACAACAACACACATCAACAACATTATGACTTCACTACAACACACATCACAACATTATACTTCACTACAACACACAACCAAACAATTTAATACTTCACTACAACAAACATCACAAACATTATGCTTCACTACAACACATAGCAACACACATCACAACATATACTTCACTACAACACACATCACAACATTATACTTCACTACAACACAACCCCACATCACAACATTATACTTCACTACAACACCAACACTCATCACAACATTATACTTCACTACAACACAACACACATCACAACATTATACTTCACTACAACACAACACACAGTCACAAAATTCTACTTCACTACAACACACATCACAACATTATACTTCACTACAACACACATCACAACATTAATACTTCACTACAACACAACACGACATCACACACTATATATCTCACTACAACACAACACACATCACAACATTAACTTCACTACAACACACATCACAACATTATACTTCACTACAACACATCACACACACAACATTATACTTCACTACAACACAACACACATCACAAACATTAAACATCACTAACAACACCAACACACATCACAACTTATAACTTCCACTACAACAACACATCACAACATTATACTTCACAAACAACACACATCACAACCATTATACTTCACTACAAGCTCACACATCACAACGATTATACTTCCCTACAACACACATCACAACATTAATCTTCACTACAATCACAACATCACAACATATAGCTCACTACAACAAACATCACTAACATTATGCTACACTACAACACAACACACATCACAACATTATACTTCACTACAACACACTCATCAACATTATAATTCACTACAACACAACACACATCACAACATTATACTTCACTACAACACAACAACACAACACAACATTATACTTCACTACAACACAACACTCCATCAACAACATTATACTTCACTACAACACAACACACCATCACAACATTATACTATCACTACAACACACATCTCAACATTATACTTTCACAACAACACAACACACGTCACAAACATTAATACTTCACTACAACACAACACCACATCACAACATTATACTTCACACTACAACACAACAACATCACAACTTATCTTCCTCTACAACACACAATCACAACATTATACTTCACTACAACACACATCACAACATATACTCCACTACATACACAGACATCACAACATAATACTTTCACTAATCAACACAACACACATCACAAACATTATACTTCACTACAACCACACATCACAACATTATACTTCACTACAACACAACACACATCACAACATTATACTTCATTTCTGTGGAAATTGGTGTCACGCCCCTTGTGCAGATATCCAAGAACTAGCTACAAGCAGTATTAAAACAGGGAATGTTTTTGGGTATGTGCCCAAATGAGATAAATCTGTGGACTAAAATCACAAGGGTATTAAAAGAGGTCAACATCAAAGCTGCTTTCATAGAAAACCTGGAAGCTTTCTACAACAGATGGGAACATAAAAAGTCCGGCTGAATGGTATTGCCCTTGATACTGTCCAATGTAGTCAGAAACAGTAAGGCTGAGATGAATGTTCCTGGTAGTCATAAATGGGGGGCTGATAGTGCTGTCCTGGGAGACATAATGGGGAAGCTGGAGGTGCTGTCCTGGGAGACAGTAATGGAGGAAGCTGGAGGTGCTGTCCTGGAGACAGTAATGGAGAAGCGGGAGATGCTGGTCCTGGGAGAACGAGTAATGGGAAGCTGGAGATGCTGTCCTGGGAGACAGTAATGGTGAAGCCTGGAGATTTTGGTCCAGTAGTCGGGAATTAATTACGCAGGAAGGAAATACATATACTGACCTCATAGGGACAGGAGCCATAGTAGGGAAACAAGTGTAGTCAAAGATCAGATAAAACCCAATTATTGCAAACTAGAAATACCGCAGAAAATAGCAAACAAGAGGACTCCACTAGCAATAGTGAGGATATATATCCATAAAACAAATGTGGGAGCTCCATTGTTGTGCTAGGGAGGATAGAAGTAAGACAGGGAAACATGCACCAACAGGGAATACAGTCACATAAACCCCAGGCAAACGGAAACCAGAGCCTGTGCACATACTATGCACCCGGTACTGCTGGCACATGGGAAATCTGGAAAAACAGCTGGGACGTGCACTATGACCACCCTAGGAAATGCCAATGCCCATATGACAACAGGAAAATGCAAACGACTCCCTTCCTGTAAGTCTTTTCACCCTGAACTGTGTACCTCTTGCAGTAGCAGGAAGGACAGTTCTAAATTTAAATGGCCAGGCATACCATCTAAAGGGGACAAAAGATGCAAAACATCCGGCCATGTGGAAAACCTGGGTAGCCCACAGCCCACTCAAGAGGGAGAGGTTTTAGTGCAAGGAGGAAAAAAAACTTGCAGGAAATGGCAGAAATTCGTACACCAAATCCAGTCATTCCTGGAGTGGAACCACAGAGACGATGGCCTCCACCCAAACCAACAGATACAGATACTAATGGCCGGAAAAAAAAATCCCCCCCATTACCAACAATACCACCAGTCTGATAACATTCTTCTTTGCAAATGATACAGGGTCTAAAGCCAGCTAACAAACAACAAAAACCTTTCATCCGTGGACTGCTTGCAAGAGCAAAGGCAATGTTTGCGGCTTTCACTGAGGACCCACATTAAAGGATCACTTGGACAAACGAAATATGGATCCCAGGTTACAACCTATACAGATGTGACAGAGGTGAACAGGCAAAAGGGGGGGGTTGCCTGTTACATTGCAGAGTTCACTTGTTTGCACAGAACTGCTAATCTCAAATGATGTAGTGGAAGTTTTAGCTAGTACAAGGTCGAGAACCCAAAACCTAGTCATTGATGAAGTGCTACAAGCCTCCGATGCAACATCCCAGCAAATTCCAGGAACAGCAGTTTAAAAACGACCACTGTCTGGAAAACCTTTCCCTCTCCTGCAACCCAACATCTTGCTCCAGTAGCAGATTGGCATTGATACAATGTCTATGGTCTTGAAGGTGAGATCCTCCTACATAATCACTCCCAGGGACCTTTGACGTTGGTGTTTCGCGTCTATTTTGTGGCCAAATTTGTTTTGTACTCTATGAAGATTTAATTTCCTCAGTTTACCATATCTGAGTAATTGAAATTTCTCATCGTTGAACTTCATATAGTTTTCTGCAGCGCCACTGAAAGACTTCCGGCTTGATAGTCCGCCTGGAGTTGCAGTGTCCTGCAATGGAAGACACTGTCATGCATGAATCGGGTGTCATCTGCAAAGGAAAGACACGTATGATAATCTATGTAACCACAGCGTATACAACTATCTATGAATAATCATGTAACCACACATATACTGCTATGTATGGGGAAAAAAAAATAATCTCATGTAACCACATAAACTTCTATGTATGCTAATCTATGTAACCACACATATCTGCTATGTATGAATAATCTATGTAACACACATATATCCAATGTTGATAATCTATGTAACCACACATATACTGCATGTATGAAAATCTATGTAACCCACATATACTGCTATGTATGATAATCTATGCTTAACAATTCGCAAAGAGGAAAAGATTATTTGCAGTCTCTACGTCCCTCAGCCGACCTCGAAACCTGCTAACTCTGTATCAGAAGTCCACAGTACTTTAAACCGTGAGACTAACCTGTCTAGTTTCGTGGTAGAATCGGACACCTTGCCCAACCCTTCAAAGGGTAGGGTAGGTGCCTGAGCCAGATCTTGCAGTTTGTTTTTCTAGAAGACTGTCATTCCCATTAGCTCCCACTTCCCCCTTTGGGCGGGATGGCAGACCATAGAGGCCCTAGCTTCTCGCCCTACGAGCCCCGTGAGGGCGGGTAATGTAGCGTGCGCCAACTGAGGGTGCTAAGGGCTCCTACTGGGGCACTGAGCCGCACAGCTCTGTAACCCAGTGTGGGAGGCTTGAGGTCACAGGCAGCAGCTCTGCTGCTGGTTCCTGACCCCACACCTACCGTTCGAAACCATAACCAGACCGATGAGAGCGGCCTAAACGTTCATTGGAATGTGCGGAACAAGTGGAGTACTACGTGGGGCTGTGGGAAGCCCCCACCAGAAGGCCAAGGATGCAGGAGAGACTATTGTATGCTGCCACTAGAATCCGTCGGCAGCCGCTACCCAAGTTAGTTTAATATGCTTATTATGCACCCCATAAGCACATCTTGTGTGTGGGTAGTCAAAAGATTACAGAGGTATCATAATTGGGTCAGGGACTGATTCTCCAAAGATTTTGATAGCTGAGCAAGTTACAGAGGTAATGAATTCACAATTTACAAAGGTAATGAACTCATGAAAGGAAACCAGGAGGCTGTAGCTCCTCCTCACCTGGCGAGGATGGAGCCATCCCAGGCCCCTTTCCCAGTTGCATCGGCCTCCACAGAGGATGGGGAATGGCTGACTTCCTTCCACGTGGAAGGAAGAATTCCTGCTGTGCTCGGGCACAAGCAACCAGGGCCTTCAATATCTTCAAGGTTCCCTATTACGGGTTTGGGAGGTATCTGGAAGGTCTACCCCGCCACAACATTATACTTCATTATACTACATTATAGTACTTCACTACAACACACAACACAACATTATACGTCACTACAACACACATCCCAACATTATACTTTCACTACAACACACATCACAACATTATACTTCACTACAACACACATCACAACATTAACTTCACTAACAACACACATCACAACATTATACTTCACTACAACAAACATCACTAACATTATACTTCTCGACTACAACACACAACACAACATTATACTTCACTACAACACACATCACAACTTTATAACTTCACTAAATACACACATCACAACATAAACTTCATCTAAAACACAACTCCAATCACAACATTATACTTCACTACAACAAAACACACATCAACAACATTTAATACTTCAGCACAAACACAACACACATCACATAACATTAGACTTCACTACAGCACAACACACATCACAACTTTATAATTCACTACAACCCATCACACATCACAACATTATACTCACTACAACACAACACACATCACAACATTATACTTCACTACAACACAACACACATCACAACATTATACTTCACTACAACACACATCACAACATTATACTTCACTACAACACAACACACTCACAACATTATACTTCACTACAACACAACACACATCACAACATTATACTTCACTACAACACACATCACAACATTATACTTCACTACAACACACATCACAACATTATACTTAACTACAACACAACACACATCACAACATTATACTTCACTACAACACAACACACATCACAACATTATACTTCACTACAACACACATCACACACATTATACTTCACTACAACACAACACACATCACAACATTATACTTCACTACAACACAACACACATCACAACATTATACTTCACTACAACACACATCACAACATTATACTTCACTACAACACAACACACATCACAACACATTATACTTCACTACAACACAACACACATCACAACATTATACTTCACTACAACCACATCACAACATTATACCTCACTACAACACAACACACATCACAACATTATACTTCACTACAACACACACACAACATTATACTCACTACAACACACATCACAACATTATACTTCACTACAACACACAATCACAACATTATACTTCACTACAAACACACATCACAACATTATACTTCACTACAACACACATCACAACATTATACTTCACTACAACACAACACACATCACAACATTATACTTCACTACAACACACATCACAACATTATACTTCACTACAACACACATCACAACATTATACTTCACTACAACCTCACATCACAACATTATACTTCAGTACAACACAACACACATCACAACATTATACTTCACTACAACACACATCACAACATTATACTTCACTACAACACACATCACAACATTATACTTCACTACAACACACATCACAACATTATACTTCACTACAACACAACACACATCACAACATTATACTTCACTACAACACACATCACAACATTATACCTCACTACAACACAACGCCATCACAACATTATACTTCACTACAACACACATCACAACATTATACTTCACTACAACACAACACACATCACAACATTATACTTCAACTACAACACAAACACACCACAACATTATACTTCACTACAACACACATCACAACATTATACTTCACTACAGCACAACACACATCACAACATTATACTTCACTACAACACACATCACAACATTATACTTCACTACAACACACATCACAACATTATACTTCACTAACAACACAACACACATCACAACAATATACTTAACTACAACACAACACACATCACAACATTATACTTCACTACAACACAACACACATCACAACATTATACTTCACTACAACACACATCACTACATTATACTTCACTACAACACAACACACATCACAACATATACTTCACTACAACACAACACACATCACAACATATATACTTCACCTACAACACAACACACATCACAACATTATACTTCACTACAACACACATCACAAACATTATACTTCACTACAACACACATCACAACATTATACTTCACTACAACACAACATCACAACATTATACTTCACTACAACACAACACACATCACAACATATACTTCACTACAACACAACACACATCACAACATTATACTTCACTACAACACAACACACAACACAACATTATACTCACTACAACACAACACACATCACAACATTATACTTCACTACAACACAACACACATCACAACATTATACTTCACTACAACACAACACACATCACAACATTATACTTCACTACAACACACATCACAACATTATACTTCACTACAACACACATCACAACATTATACTTCACTACAACACACATCCACAACAATTATACTTCACTACAACACACATCACAACATTATACTTCACTACAACACACATCACAACATTATACTTCACTACAACACAACACACATCACAACATTATACTTCACTACAACACACATCACAACATTATACTTCACTACAACACAACACACATCACAACATTATACTTCACTACAACACAACACACATCACAACATTATACTTCACTACAACACACATCACAACATTATACTTCACTACAACACAACACACATCACAACATTATACTTCACTACAACACAACACACATCACAACATTATACTTCACTACAACACACATCACAACATTATACTTCACTACAACACACACACATCACAAACATTTATACTTCACTACAAACACAAACACACATCACACATTATACTTCACTATCAACACACATCACAACATTATACTTCACTACAACACAACACACATCACAACATTATACTTCAGTAGAACACACATCACAACATTATACTTCACTACAACACACACACATCACAACATTATACTTCACTACAACACAACACACATCACAACATTATACTTCACTACAACACAACACACATCACAACATTATACTTCACTACAACACACATCACTACATTTATACTTCACTACAACACAACACACATCACAACATTATACTTCACTACAACACACATCACTACATTATACTTCACTACAACACAACACACATCACAACATTATACTTCACTAACAACACAACACACATCACAACATTATACTTCACTACAACACAACACACATCACAACATTATACTTCACTACAACACACATCACAACATTATACTTCACTACAACACAACACACATCACAACATTATACTTCACTAGAACACACATCACAACATTATACTTCACTACAACACAACACACATCACAACATTATACTTCACTACAACACAACACACATCACAACATTATACTTCACTACAAACACACATCACAACATTATACTTCTCTACAACACACATCACAACATTATAACTTCACTACAACACATCACACATCACAACATTATACTTCACTACAACACAACACACATCACAACATTATACTTCACTACAACACACATCACAACATTATACTTCACTACAACACAACACACATCACAACATTATACTTCACTACAACACAACACACATCACAACATTATACTTCACTACAACACAACACACATCACAACATTATACTTCACTACAACACACATCACAACATTATACTTCACTACAACACAACACACATCACAACATTATACTTCACTACAACACACATCACAACATTATACTTCACTACAACACACATCACAACATTATACTTCACTACAACACATCACACATCACAACATTATACTTCACTACAACACAACACACATCACAACATTATACTTCACTACAACACAACACACATCACAACATTATACTTCACTGCAACACATCACACATCACAACATTATACTTCACTACAACACAAACACACATCACAACATTATACTTCACTACAACACAACACACATCACAACATTATACTTCACTACAACACAACACACATCACAACATTATACTTCACTACACACACACCATCACAACATATACTTCACTACAACACAACACACATCACAACATTATACTTCACTACAACACACCTCACACATTATCTTCACTACAACAAACCAACACACATCACAACATTATACTTCACTACAACACAACACACATCACAACATTATACTTCACTACAACACACATCACAACATTATACTTCCTACAACACAACACACATCACAACATTATACTTCACTACAACACACATCACAACATTATACTTCACTACAACCACAACCACATCACAACATTATACTTCACTACAACACAACACACATCACAACATTATACTTCACTACAACACACATCACAACATTATACTTTCACTACAACACAACACACATCACAACATTATACTTCACTACAACACACATCACAACATTATACTTCACTACAACACAACACACATCACAACATTATACTTCACTACAACACAACACACATCACAACATTATACTTCACTACAACACAACACACATCACAACATTATACTTCACTACAACACAACACACATCACAACATTATACTTCACTACAACACAACACACATCACAACATTATACTTCACTACAACACACATCACAACATTATACTTCACTACAACACACATCACAACATTATACTTCACTACAACACAACACACATCACAACATTATACTTCACTACAACACAACACACATCACAACATTATACTTCACTACAACACAACACACATCACAACATTATACTTCACTACAACACAACACACATCACAACATTATACTTCACTACAACACACATCACAACATTATAACTTCACTACAACACATCACACATCACAACATTATAACTTCACTACAACACAACACACACATCACAACATATACTTCACTACAACACACATCACCAACATATACTTCACTACAACACACATCACAACATTATAACTTCAACTACAACACATCACACATCACAACATTATAACTTCACTACAACACAACACACATCACAACATTATACTTCACTACAACACAACACACATCACAACATTATACTTCACTACAACACACAACACACATCACAACATTATACTTCACTACAACACAACACACATCACAACATTATACTTCACTACAACACAACACACATCACAACATTATACTTCACTACAACACAACACACATCACAACATTATACTTCACTACAACACAACACACATCACAACATTATACTTCACTACAACACACATCACAACATTATAACTTCACTACAACACATCACACATCACAACATTATAACTTCACTACAACACAACACACATCACAACATATACTTCACAACAACACACATCACAACATTATACTTCACACAACACACATCACACATCACAACATTATAACTTCACTACAACACAACACACATCACAACATTATACTTCACTACAACACAACACACATCACAACATTATACTTCACTACAACACACATCACAACATTATACTTCACTACAACACAACACACATCACAACATTATACTTCACTACAGCACACATCACAACATTATACTTCACTACAACACAACACACATCACAACATTATACGTCACTACAACACAACACACATCACAAACATTATACTTCACTACAACACAACACACATCACAACATATACTTCACTACAACACAACACACATCACAACATTATACTTCACTACAACACAACACACATCACAACATTATACTTCACTACAACACAACACACATCACAACATTATACTTCACTACAACACAACACACATCACAACATTATACTTCACTACAACACAACACACATCACAACATTATACTTCACTACAACACAACACACATCACAACATTATAACTTCACTACAACACATCACAACATTATACTTCACTGCGTGACACATCACATCATTTCATCATTCATCAATAAATCATATATGCCCTATTCACACATCCCTATGGCACACATCACTTAATACAGAGCACGTCACAGCATACATTCCAGAACACTACAGAACACACCTGGTATATCAGAGCAGTTATCTACACAATATACATCCATTATAACTAATTTAATATTGTGCTTATTATTTATTACATTTTAAGCAAAAGTAAGATAATTTGTATTCTCTACTTAAATATGACTAGCCGAAAGTTTTTTCCCATTCCAGACCCTGTGGAGGAAGGTGTTCCTCTTCTCAGTATACAGGAACTTGAAGTTCTCGTGGAAGGCAAGGAGAGGATAAAACTTGATAAAGTGGCTTCCTTGTATTCTGGTCCAGGATCAGAAATTGTTATAAAGACGGCATCACGGAGATAAATCATTAATGAAGGAGTGATTTTGACCCGTCTTGGTGACATGGAAGGTAAAGTTCCTCTGATTGGTATATCCCTCGAAACTAATCAGATTGTCACAGTTTATTGTGGCGAAGATTTAGAAAGGTTTTTAGAAAAAAATGATGTGAATGAATTGATTAAGCTGGATTTACTGTTGTAATCATTTCGTATTGTACAGAGATTACATTAACTGGGTTATTGTCATAACAACATCAAACTGGCTAACTTCGCCGTTAGAACAGTGCCTATGAAAGAGGGCCATAAGTACATTGTCACTCTAATAGATTTTTGTCTGGCACTACCTTTTGGATACGTTGTACGGAAAAGGTACGAGCAGCTATACAGAGGAAAAAGGCAGGAGAGAGACGCACCTGAGATGTAGAGAGCCGAGCCTTGTACTCCTCAGACTGACATATACAGTTTAGCTGTTATGACTTCACACATGAAGATCAAACCTAAGGTCACCGGTTTACCTTTAAGACACTGGACCACTGCAGGTAAGTCTGAAAACCCTCAGGAAAGGGCCGAGCTAGATTTAATAATAAACTTTCTGGACTCTTACTTTACATATTTTAAACATATACCCAGGAAAAATACAGAAGAGGAGGTGAAGCAAGAACCGTCGTTGTGCGAGGAATCCCTTGAACTCGCAGTTAAAATGTATTCATCCGTTACAGAGGATAAAACTGCAGGAAAAAAAGAGATGGATGATGATAAGATGTCACCTCCGAGCTTGGTAGATGCAGAGAGTCGAACTGGCAAGAGAAAACGTTGTGTACTAGAAGAAGAAGAAGAATGCGTCGCAAAACGGGTAAAAATATTATCTGGCGATACAGTGTCGTGTAGTACATAACATTCTCTGTACAGTGAGAAAAATGAGGCGATATAACGCCCAATGTCACTTAGAAACTCGAAAAGTTCTTCTCGCACAGAGACTCGGGCAGAAAAAAGAAAGAGAACTTTAAGTTCTGAGGATAAGATCGTCCCACAAGATGAACTTAATTCATCTCGCCCAGAAACTCGGACTTCGAAGAGAAAAAGATGTCTTCCTGACGAGGAGAAATTTACAAAAGAGTGAACGTTATCACCAAGGGATATAGAGTATTAGAACCACGACTGAATAAAGTGGTGGAAAGTGATAGGCTGAACAGCCCTAATGACTGGTGTGAGTCATATCCTGGGTGTTAGTGGACTGGTGTGAGTCACATCCTGGGTGTTAGTGGGCTCGTGCGAGTCATCCTGGGTGTTAGTGGACTGGTGTGAGTCACATCCTGGGTGTTAGTGGACTGGTGTGAGTCACATCCTGGGTGTTAGTGGACTGGTGTGAGTGGCACTGGTGGTGTGTGCACACTATGCCTGTGTACACCTTACTATTCCTGTGTACACCTAACTATGCCTGTGTACACCTAACTATGCCTGTGTACACCTAACTATGCCTGTGTACACCTAACTATGCCTGTGTACACCTATGCCTGTGTACACCTATGCCTGTGTACACCTAACTATGCCTGTGTACACCTAACTATGCCTGTGTACACATAACTATAGATGTAGCAAGCCAGAACTGATGCCTGTCAAACAAACTGAGAAGAACATAGTGCCCAGGGGCATTTTTGATTTCAAAACCAATGATGGTAACCTTGTTGTAAGATGGAAGGAGAGCAAAGTTGTGGCTTTAGTGACCAATGATGTGGGGGTTAATCCTATGACTCCTATTGAAAGATATAACAAGGAAACAAGGATGAAAAACGAGTTCCAGTGCCCTGCAGTCATCAAGATCTATAATGCACACATGGGATGTACTGACAAAAGTAACATGTTGGTGCATCTGTACAAAACACCTTTGAAATCTAAACGTTGGTACATGCGCCTGTTTGCCTATGTTCTGGATCTTGCTGTTGTGAATGTCGGTCACTAAATACCAAATGCAGGCCACTGAGGCTATTCAGGCTTGACATCTCTATCACTGCAAGATCCAAAGGACAAACGTTGAGATGCAGCATCATAAGAAGAAGTTCAAGAAGGTGAACACCTTCATCAAGGACTTCCAATGGTGACAGTAATGATGATTTGCCATCCTTGCAATTGCCATCTGCAATGCAGTACCAACGTGCAGAAAGGCCAGATGACAGTGTGAGGTTTGACACAACCTTGTGTCACTGGCCAGTGTCAGGCAAGCTACTTACATGCAAGTTTTGCAGCACGAACAATATGTCAAATCCTCATTTTCCTGTGTCATTTATTTATTTATTTATTTATTTATTAATTTGAATTTATTATCTATTTATTAACCTATTTATTAATTTAAATCTATGTATCAAGAAGGATAGAAATTGCTTCAGAATGTTTCATTGTAAAAACTAGTGATCTAGAACGACTGTTCTTTCTCAGAAAACTCAGGAATGTAGGTATTGAAAGTTAAATCCCTTTGCAATGTGTCGCAGCGCTGTATAACCCTTGTGGCTTAGCGCTTCTTGGTTCATTTTTGTATTATTTTAATACTTACAAAATGTTATTCTTTCTCGTCGCCTGTAAAGGGAGCGCCTGTCTCTTTCTATTTTACATCTACTCCTCCTTTTTCTTAGAGGAATAAGCCTTGTGCATACATCGAGTGCCACCGAGTTAATCTGTTCTAGGCATAAGTTGGGGTCTGTGTTGCTTAGTATATCTTCCCAGCTTATATCGGTTAGGACTTGGTTTACTTGGTCCCACTTTATGTTCTTGTTATTGAAGTTGAATTTGGTGAATGCTCCCTCGTGACTAATCTCATTATGTCGGTCTGGGGCTGTGCACATACATGTCTGAACTTCGATTATATTGTGATCTGAGTATATTGTTTTTGATATGGTGACATTTCGTATCAGATCATCATTGTTAGTGAAGGTGAGGTCTAGTGTATTCTCCAGTCTAGTAGGCTCTATTATTTGCTGGTTTAAGTTGAATTTTGTGCAGAGATTTAAAAGCTCGTGTATGTGTGAGTTCTCGTCCGAGCTGCCTCATTTGAGGCATTAAGCAGTTCTGTGCAAACAAGTGACTCTGCAATGTACAGGCCAATCCCCCATCCCCTTTTGCCTGTTCACTCTGTCGCATCTGTATAGGTTGTAGCCTGGGATCCATATTTCGTTGTCCAAGTGATCCTTTATATGGGTCATTGTGAAAGCCGCGAACATTGCATTTGCCTCTGCAAGCAGTCCACGGATGAAAGGTATTTTGTTCGTTGCTGGCTTTAGACCCTGTATATTTGCAAAGAAGAATGCCATCGGACTGGTGGTATTGGTGGTACTGGGAGGGACTCTTTTTTCCGGCATTAGTATCTGTATCTGTTGGTTTGGAGTGGAGGCCATCGACTGTGGTTCCACTCCAGAAATAACTGGATTTGGCATAAGAACATAAGAACATAAGAAAGGAGGAACACTGCAGGAGGCCTGCTGGCCCATACTAGGCAGGTCCTTTACAATTCATCCCACTAACAAAACATTTGCCCAACCCAATTTTCAATGCCACCCTAGAAATAAGCTCTGATGTGAAAGTCCCACTCAAATCCAACCCCTCCCACTCATGTACTTATCCAACCTAAATTTGAAACTACCCAAAGTCCTAGCCTCAATAACCCAACTAGGTAGACTGTTCCACTCATCAACTACCCTATTTCCAAACCAATACTTTCCTATGTCCTTTCTAAATCTAAACTTATCTAATTTAAATCCATTACTGCAGGTCCTCTCTTGGAGAGACATCCTCAAGACCTTATTAATATCCCCTTTATTAATACCTATCTTCCACTTATACACTTCGATCAGGTCTCCCCTCATTCTTCGTCTAACAAGTGAATGTAACTTAAGAGTCTTCAATCTTTCTTCATAAGGAAGATTTCTAATGCTATGTATTAATTTAGTCATCCTACGCTGAATGTTTTCTAACGAATTTATGTCCATTCTGTAGTATGGAGACCAGAATTGAGCTGCATAATCTAGGTGAGGCCTTACTAATGATGTATAAAGCTGCAGTATGACCTCTGGACTTCTGTTGCTTACACTTCTTGATATAAATCCCAGTAATCTATTTGCCTTATTACGTACGCTTAGGCATTGCTGTCTTGGTTTAAGGTTGCTGCTCACCATAACCCCCAAGTCCTTTTCGCAATCTGTATGGCTAAGTTCTACATCATTTAACTTATAAGTACTAGGGTTATGGGCACTCCCAAGCTTCAGAACCTTGCATTTATCTACATTGAACTGCATCTGCCACTTTTCTGACCAAGAATAGAGTTTGTTTAAATCCTCCTGAAGTTCCATAACATCTACGTTTGAATCAATTATCCTACCTATCTTTGTGTCATCGGCGAATTTGCTCATATCACTAGTAATTCCCTCATCAAGATCATTGATATATAGTATAGACAACAACGGCATACGATTTCTGCCATTTCCTGCCAGTTTTTTCCTTCCTGGCACTAAAAAACCTCTCCCTCTTGAGTGGCTGTGGCTACCCAGGTTTTCCCATGGCCTGGATGTTTTGTATCTTTTTGTCCCCTTTAGATGGTATGCCTGGCAATTTAAGTTAATGCACAGTCTTTCCTGTACTGAAGAGGGACACATTTCAGGGTGAAAAAGCTTACAAGAAGGGAGTTTGCATTTTGCTGTTGTCATATGGGCACGGCATTTTCTAGGGAGAAGGCTTACAGCTTTTCATCTCATCCCCTGCATGCATCAGCCTTACTAGAGATATTAACAATGCAAGGAATTCGCAAGAGCAGGCGAAATATACACAAACACTGATCTCTGGCTGAAGGAGACTCGAACCTACGAACCTTGGAACAAGGTACACAGTGCTTTACCAATCTACCCACACTGGACCAATACCTTGGAGTCCAGGTTGCGCTAGACTTTGATCCACGCACACACGCACACGCGCACACTCGAATAACAAGTATCTACGCTAGGAAACTCCTATTTTCACTTAACGCACATTTCTCTACTAAACGCACATCTTCACTATGAAAAGCACATCGTCACTACTAAACGTACATCTTCACTACTTAATGCACATATTCACTACTAAACACACAACTAAACACACACCTTCACTATTAAACGCAAATGTAAACTACTAAACGCACATCGTCACTAATAAACGCACATTTTCACTATGAAACGCACATTTTCACTACTAAACGCACATATCCACTAAGAAATGCACATCGTCACTAATAAACGCACATATTCACTATAAAACACACATCTTCACTACTAGACGCACATCTCCACTAAGAAACGCACATCTTCACTACTAAACACACATCTTCACTACTAAAGCCCATCTCCACTCTGAAACGCACATCACTACTAAACGCACATCTCCACTAAGAAACGCACATCTTCACTACTAAACGCACATCTTCACTACTAAAGCCCATCTCCACTCTGAAGCGCACATCACTACTAAACGCACATCTCCACTAAGAAACGCACATCTTCACTACTAAACGCACATCTTCACTACTAAAGCCCATCTCCACTCTGAAACGCACATCACTACTAAACGCACATCTCCACTAAGAAACACACATCTTCACTACTAAGTGCACATCTCCACTAAGAAACACACATCTTCACTACTAAACGCACATCTTCACTACTAAACGCACATCTCCACTAAGAAACACACATCTTCACTACTAAGTGCACATCTCCACTAAGAAATGCACACATCTTTACTGCCATACTCACATGCACATATTTCCCATTACACTGAGAAATACATATTCGTAATTCAGTGTAAGAAGATAATTTTCCAAGTCTGACTGAAATGTCGTCACAAGTTTCTTTGATGCTTAAATCAAGTTTGTTAACAAAGTTCAATATTTACAAAGTTGTAAATAACGTTAGTTCCATTTAAGCAACTTTTTTTTACCAATATGATAATAACAGTAAGTTCGTTAAGGAAATTACTTAGAAAATAACTTTAACAAAATGTGTAATTTCACGACGTAACTTCTGTTGGTATCGATAGTCATCCTCATTGTAGATGTTATCTATATTTGTCATGTGAGATAAAATATCAAACAAGCGAATTTTGAGATGCGTTTGAGAATTCAGGACGCATTATAGCCTGGTAGTCTACGATCTACCAGACTGGGCGCCTGGTTGTTGCGACCCAGAGTCCCCGTCTCCGACGATGACCTCGGAGACGTTACCAATATCGTCAATTTCTTCTCTTTGCAAGAATTCGCTTTGCTAGAGGACAAGGGAGTGAGCCTTAGTGGTATTCGTAAACCATCAGGAAAGATGATTGCCCTAGCCCTACTTACACTGCCTGTGTAAGCCATTGTATTGATAATTGTCCTCTACTACGTTATTATGGATCTGTGTAATAAATTATAGAGGGAGGACATTCCCAAGGCGAGCGAGGACGAACTCTTGTAGGGCGAAAACAAACTTGAGGATTGTCAGGCCAAGGCCGAACCCGAATCCTAGGAATCGCCCGAAGAATCGTCCGAGGCCGAACCCAAAGAGTCGCCCGAGACCGAGACCGAACCTGAGGAGTCGCCCGAGGCCGAACCCGAAGAGTCGCCCGAGGCCGAACCCGAAGACTCGCCCGAGGCCGAACCTGAAGAGTCGCCCGAGGCCGAGCCCGAAGAGTCGCCCGAGGCCGAGCCCGAAGAGTCGCCCGAGGCCAAGCCCGAAGAGTCGCCCGAGGCCGAGCCCGAAGAGTCGCTCGAGACCGAGCCTGTAGAGTCGCCCGAGGATGAGCCCGTAGAATTGCGAGAGGCTGAGCCCATAGAGTCGCCCGAGGCCGAGTCTGAACCCGAGGAGTCGACTGAGTCTGAACCCAAAGAGTCGCCCGAGGCCGAGCCCGAAGAGTCGCCCGAGGCGGAATCCGAAGAGTCGCCCGAGGCCGAATCCGAAGAGTCGCCCGAGGCGGAATCCGAAGAGTCGCCCGAGGCCGAATCCGAAGAGTCGCCCGAGGCCGAGCCCGAAGAATCGCCCGAGGCTGAGCCCGAAGAGTCGCCCGAAGAGTCGCCGGAGGTCGAACTCGAAAAGTCCCCCTCGGCCTAGCCCGAAGAGTCGCCCGAGGCCGAAACCGAAGAGTCGCTCGAGGCCGAGCCCAAAGAATCGCCCGAGGCTGAGCCCGAAGAGTCGCCTGAAGAGTCGCCCGAGGCCGAGTCCAAACCCGAGGAGTCAACTGATTCTGAACCCGAAGAGTCGCCCGAGGCCGAACCCGAAGAGTCGCCTGAGGTCAAGCCCGAAGCGTCGGCCGAGCCCGAAGAGTCGGCCGAGCCCGAAGAGTCGCAAGAGGCCAAACCTGAAGAGTCGCCCGAGGCTGAACCCGAAGAATCGCCCGAGGCTGAGCCCGAAGAGTCGCCCGAAGAGTTGCCTGAAGAGTCGCACGAGACCGAGCCCGAAGAGTCGCCTGAGGCCCGGCTCGAAGAGTCGCCAGAGGCCGAGCCCGAAGAGTCGCCCGAGGCCGAGCTCGAAGAGTCGCCCGAGGCCGAGCCCGAAGAGTCGCCCGAGGCCGAGCTCGAAGAGTCGCCCGAGGCCGAGCCCGAAGAGTCACCCGAGGCCGAACCCTAAGAGTCGCCCGAGGCCGAGCCCGAAGAGTCACCTGAGGCCGAGCCTGAAAAGTCGCTCAAAACTGAGCCCGTAGAGTCGCCCGAGGCTGAGCCCGTAGAGTCGCACGAGGCCGAGCCCGAACAGTCGCCCGAGGCCGAGCCTGAAGAGTCGCCCGAGGCCGAGCCTGAAGAGTCGCCCGAGGCCGAGTCCAAACCCGAGGAGTCGACAGAGTCCGAACCCGAAGAGTCGCCCAAGGCCGAACCCGAAGAGTCTCCCAAGGCCGAACCCGAAGAGTCGCCCGAGGCCGAGTCCGAAGAGTCGGACGAGCCTGAAGAGTCGCCCGAGGCCGAGCCCGAAGAGTCGCCCGAGGCCCAGCCCGAAGAGTCGCCCGAGGCCGAGACCGAAGAGTCGCCCGAGGCCGAGACCGAAGAGTCGCCCGAGGCCGAACCCGAAGAGTCGCCCGAGGCCGAACCCGAAGAGTCGCCTGAGGCCGAACCCGAAGAGTCGCCCGAGGCCGAACCTGAAGGATAGGCCAAGGCAGAACCCGAAGCCGGGGAGTTGCCCGAGGCCAAACCCGAACCCTTGGAGTTGTCGGAGGTCGAGACCGAACCTGAACTCGAGGTGTTGCTCGAGGCTAAGCCCAAACCCGAGGAGTCACTCGAGGCCGAACTCGAACCCGAGGAGTTGCTCGAGGCCAAACTTGAGCTCGATGAGCCATCCGACGCCGAGGCCAAACCCGAACCCGAGGAGTCGTCCGAAGCCGAGCCCGAATCGAATCCCGAGGAGTTGCTTAAGGCCGAGGCCGAACACGAGCCTGAGGAGTCGGCCGAGGCTGAACCTGAGCCCGATGTGGTCCAAAGGACAGAGTCACCCAAGGAGGAATAGAGGATAGTGTCACCGCAGGAGGGACAGGGAACAGTGTCACTCGATGAGGGGCAAGGGACAGTGTCACACCAGGAGGATCAAGGGGCAATGTCACCCCAGGAGAACCAAGGGACAGTGCCACCCCAGGAGCAGAGGACAGTGTCATCCCAGGAGGACCAAGGGACAGTGTCATCCCAGGAGGACCAAGGGACAGTGCCATCCCAGGAGGATCAAGGGACAGTGTCACCCCAGGAGTGCAAAGGGATAGTGTCACCCCAGGAGGATCAAGGAACATAGTCATCCCAGGAGCATCAAAGGATAGTGTCACCCTAGGAAGATGAAAGAACCGTGTCACCCCAGGAGGACCAGACGCCAGTGGCACCACAGTAGGGCCAGACGACAGTGGCACCCCAGGAGTGCGATTTGGAGGGGATGAACAGATCTAGTAAAGATTCCTCACTCTTAAACAAAGTTGCTAATGTGGCACTTGGGGTTTATTCAGTGTTTCTCATCCCTGTTGCACTGACATTGTTCAGCGTGTGAAGTGTTCCACTGAACAAAAAGGTCCCTTACTACAGTCCCTTATTATTTTGTCAAAGACTGATAAAATAATTTTTATTTTAACTTATACTTTTAACTGTCTTAACATAATTGATTTTCATTATATATATATATATATATATATATATATATATATTATATATATATATATATATTTTATATATATATATATTTATAATATATATATGTGTGTGTGTGTGTATATTTTATTTATGATATTAATATTGGGTTGTACATGTAGTTTATTTTACATAGTTTATTTCATTAGGGAAATTATGGACACGTCTATTAGCTATGTTTACAAGATACAATCTGTATTTTAGGTTTTTCCATGCTTTTCCTTATTGGTTGAGCCAGTAGGGGGTGTGACCTTCTCACCCGAGTGTCATCATTCATTGATAATATGTGCGTGTAATAACATGTATGTAGGGGTCATACAACTGATGAAGGAAATAGACGTAATGAGGATCGATCCAAGGAAAGGGAGGATAAGCCGAATTCTTTGATTAAGAACCAATTACCATATAATTATTGTTATTATTACTGTTGCTGTTGCATTCAAGGAGAAACGCTAAACCTGTAGGAGTCATAAAACACTTGAATAGCAGGCATTCGGGTTCGATTTATGCTTAGCACAAGGATGCAGGATTCTGTTGCAGCCCGGGCCATCTGGCACTCCCGGGTAATGAATGAGCAGATACCGAGGCAAAGGCTGCTGTTCTGAACTATTATTATTATTATAATCAAGGGGAAGCGCTAAACCAGGAGGATTATACAGCGCCTGGGGGGGGATGTGGAAGGCATTCAGGCTTAATTCGGGGAACTGGAGCCCAGATTCAATTCCCTAAATCAAGAGCCTCTCACCAACATCAAGGAACCTTCCTTGAGGGGTGTTCTGAACTAGCTCTGTAGCACACTACTGTCTCATAGTGACTTCATGTGGCACATGCATTAGCATTTCCTTTATAAGTAACAGGCCTGGTGGGCCCTACAGACGAACACCAATTTTTTAATCTTCACCTTGAGAGGTTTCCATGTATTAAGATTATCATTATGTCATGGAAGATTACCTGTATAATGAGAAGCAGTCAGATTTGATCCATGGAAAGGGAGAATAGCTCTACTTCCTTGGATCATAAGATCTCCCACATCAGGTCATCTCCCTGAAGACACATTTTATAACAGATTCATGGAAAAATTATACCTTTATGAGTCTGTGTAGTATCCCTCTGCTCATGCCACTATCCCCCTGCTGATGGCATTAGTATCCCCCTGCTCATGGCATGAGTATCCCTCTACTCATGGCATTAGTATCCCTCTGCTCATGCCACTATCCCCTTGCTGATGACATTAGTATCCCCCTGCTCATGGCATGAGTATCCCTCTACTCATGGCATTATTATCCCTCTGCTCATGCCACTATCCCCTTGCTGATGACATTAGTATCCCCCTGCTCATGGCATGAGTATCCCTCTGCTCATGGCATTAGTATCCCTCTGCTCATGCCACTATCCCCTTGCTGATGACATTAGTATCCCCCTGCTCATGGCATGAGTATCCCTCTACTCATGGCATTAGTATCCCTCTGCTCAAAGCCACTATTCCCCCTGCTGATGACATTAGTATCCCCTGCTCATGGCATTAGATCCCTTGCTCATGCCACTATCCCCCTGCTGATGACATTAGTATCCCCCTGCTCATGGCATTAGTATCCCTCTGCTCATGCCACTATCCCCCTGCTGATGACATTAGTATCCCCCTGCTCATGGCATGAGTATCCCTCTACTCATGGCATTAGTATCCCTCTGCTCATGGCATTAGTATCCCTCTGCTCATGCCATTATCCCCCTGCTCAAGGCATTAGTATCCCTCTGCTCATGGCATTAGTATCCCTCTGCTAATGACATTAGTATCCCTCTGCTCATGGCATTAGTATCCCTCTGCTCATGACATTAGTATCCCCCTGCTCATGGCATTAGTATCCCCCTGCTCATGACATTAGTATCCCCCTGCTCATGGCATTAGTATCCCCCTGCTCATGACATTAGTATCCCCCTGCTCATGGCATTAGTATCCCCCTGCTCATGACATTAGTATCCCTCTGCTCATGGCATTAGTATCCCTCTGCTCATGACATTAGTATCCCTCTGCTCATGCCACTATCCCCCTGCTCATGACATTAGTATCCCCCTGCTCATGGCATGAGTATCCCTCTACTCATGGCATTAATATCCCTCTGCTCATGGCATTAGTATCCCTCTGCTCATGCCATTAGTATCCCCTACTCATGCCATTATTATCCCCCTGATCATGCCATTATTATCCCCCTGATCATGCCATTAGTATCCCCCTGATCATGCCATTATTATCCCCCTGATCATGCCATTAGTATCCCCCTAATCATGCCATTATTATCCCCCTGATCATGCCATTATTATCCCCCTGATCATGCCATTAGTATCCCCTGATCATGCCATTATTATCCCCCTGATCATGCCATTAGTATCCCCTGATCATGCCATTATTATCCCCCTGATCATGCCATTAGTATCCCCCGATTTATTTCCATTATTATCCTCCTGATCATGCCATTGTATCCCCCGATCATGCCATTATTATCCCCCTGATCATGCTATTAGTATCCCCTGATCATGCCATTATTATCCCCCTGATCATGCCATTAGTATCCCCTGATCATGCCATTAGTATCCCTGCTCATGGGCCCTTAGTATCCCCTGATCATGCCATTAGTTTTTCCCCCGATCATGCCATTAGTATCCCCTGCTCATGCCATTATTATCCCCTGATCATGCCATTAGTATTCCCCTGATCATGCCATTAGTATCCCCTGCTCATGCCATTATTATCCCCCTGATCATGCCATTAGTATTCCCCTGCTCATGCCATTAGTATCCCCTGCTCATGCCATTAGTATCCCTTGCTCGCCATTGATCCCTGTCATGTATCCCCTGATTCTTAGTATCCCATGAAGCATTAGTATCCCGATCATGCATTATTTTCCCCCCGCTCATGCCATTATTATCCCCCTGATCATTCCATTAGTATCCCCCTGATCATGCCATTAGTATCCCCTGATCATGCCATTATTATCCCCTGATCATGCCATTATTATCCCCCTGCTCATGCCATTAGTATCCCCTGATCATGCCATTATTATCCCCCTGATCATGCCATTAGTATCCCCTGATCATGCCATTAGTATCCCCTGCTCATGCCATTAGTATCCCCTGCTCATGCCATTAGTATCCCCCTGATCATGCCATTATTATCCCCCTGATCATGCCATTAGTATCCCCCTGATCATGCCATTAGTATTCCCCTGATCATGCCATTAGTATCCCCTGATCATGCCATTAGTATCCCCCTGATCATGCCATTATTATCCCCCTGATCATGCCATTAGTATCCCCCTGATCATGCCATTAGTATCCCCCCGATCATTTCCATTATTATCCCCTGTCATGCCATTAGTATCCCCTGTCAATGCCATTTTGTATCCCCCTGTCATGCCATTAGTATCCCCTTGCTCATGCCATTAGTATCCCCCTGTCATGCCATTAGTATCCCCCGCTCATGCCAAATTTGTATCCCCTGATCATGCCATTATTATTTCCCCCCGATCATGCCATTAGTATCCCCCTGATCATGCCATTATTATCCCCCTGCTCATGCCATTAGTATCCCCCTGCTCATGCCATTAGTATCCTCCTGATCATGCCATTAGTATCCCCTGCTCATGCCATTAGTATCCCCCTGATCTCATGCTATTAGTATCCCCTGATCATGCCATTATTATCCCCCTGATCATGCCATTCGTGCAGCATGTTTTAACAACCTGCGCCAGAATTGTAGCCTTCTCACTTACCACACAGTTCTTGTGATAACTGAGGTGCCTGTAGGGACTTCGAGGAACTTTTAGGGAAGTTCTCTAACACTGACAGTTTAATACAGGTTTTAACTGATGTGGTTTATCTGAACTTATTTGATATATGTGGTTTATGTTGGTATGTGGTTTGTATGTGGTTTATGTTGCTAGTTTGTATGTGGTTTGATATGTGGTTTATGTTGCTAGTTTGTACGTGGTTTAATGTATGTGGCTTATGTTGGTAGTTTGTATGTGGTTTAATATATGTGGTTTATGTTGGCAGTTTGTATGTGGTTTAATATATGTGGTTTACGTTGCTAGTTTGTATGTGGTTTGAAAATATGTGGTTTTTTGTTGGTAGTTTGTATGTGGTTTAATATATGTGGTTTATGTTGGTAGTTTCTATGTGGTTTAATATATGTGGTTTATGTTGGTAGTTTGTATGTGGGTTTAATATATGTGGTTTATGTTGGCAGTTTGTATGTGGTTTAATATATGTGGTTTATGTCGGCAGTTTGTATGTGGTTTAATATATGTGGGTTTTTGTTGCTAGTTTGTATGTGGTTTGATATATGTGGTTTACGTTGCTAGTTTGTATGTGGTTTGATATATGTGGTTTATGTGGTAGTTTGTGTGTGGTTTAATATATTGTGGTTTATGTTGGTAGTTTGTATGTGGTTTAATATATGTGGTTTATGTTGGCAGTTGTATGTGGTTTAATATATGTGGTTTTTTGTTGGCAGTTTGTATGTGGTTTAATATATGTGGTTTACGTTGCTAGTTTGTATGTGGTTTGATATATGTGGTTTACGTTGCTGTTTGTATGTGGGTTTAATATATGTGGTTTATGTTGGTAGTTTCTATGTGGTTTAAAATATGTGGTTTATGTTGGCAGTTTGTATGTGGTTTAATATATGTGGGTTTTCGTTGCTAGTTTGTATGTGGTTTAATATATGTGGTTTATGTTGGCAGTTTGTATGTGGTTTAATATATGTGGTTTACGTTGCTAGTTTCTATGTGGTTTAATATATGTGGTTTATGTTGGTAGTTTGTATGTGGTTTAATATATGTGGTTTATGTTGGTAGTTTGTATGTGGTTTAATATATGTGGTTTATGTTGGTAGTTTGTGTGTGGTTTAATATATGTGGTTTATGCTAGTAGTTTGTTTCTGTGGTTAGTAAATATATTTCTTAGGTCAAAGTGTTCTGCAAATTTCTTCTCATAGAGGAAAGCGCTAAACCCATAAGGGTCATAGAGTACCTGGAGACCGGAAGGCAATCAGGGTCTATCAGAGAGTAGGTTCAGTTCCACGGGAAAAGATCTTAAATCAGCATCAATGAACCTGTCTGGAGTGGTTTAAAACCAGCATCAGTGAACCTGTCTGGAGTGGTTTAAAACCAGCATCAATGAACCTGTCTGGAGTGGTTTAAAACCAGCATCAATGAACCTGTCTGGAGTGGTTTAAAACCAGCATCAATGAACCTGTCTGGAATGGTTTAAAACCAGCATCTATGAACCTGTCTGGAGGGGTTTAAAACCAGCATCAATGAACCTGTCTGGAGTGGTTTAAAACCAGCATGAATGAACCTGTCTGGAGGGGTTTAAAACCAGCATCAATGAACCTGTCTGGAGGGGTTTAAAACCAGCATCAATGAACTTGTCTGGAGGGGTTTAAAACCAGCATCAATGAACCTGTCTGGAGGGGTTTAAAACCAGCATCAATGAACCTGTCTGGAGTGGTTTAAAACCAGTATCAATGAACCTGTCTGGAGTGGTTTAAAACCAACATCAATGAACCTGTCTGGAGTGGTTTAAAACCAGTATCAATGAACCTGTCTGGAGTGGTTTAAAACCAGCATCAATGAACCTGTCTGGAGGGAGTTTAAACCAGCATCATTGAACCTGTCTGGAGGGAGTTTAAATCAACATCAATGAACCTGTCTGGAGGGGTTTAAAACCAGCATCAATGAACCTGTCTGGAGTGGTTTAAAACCAGCATCAATGAACCTGTCTGGAGTGGTTTAAAACCAGTATCAATGAACCTGTCTGGAGTGGTTTAAAACCAGCATCAATGAACCTGTCTGGAGTGGTTTAAAACCAGCATTAATGAACCTGTCTGGAGTGGTTTAAAACCAGTATCAATGAACCTGTCTGGAGTGGTTTAAAAACCAGCATCAATGAACCTGTCTGGAGTGGTTTAAAACCAGCATCAATGAACCTGTCTGGAGTGGTTTAAAACCAGTATCAATGAACCTGTCTGGAGTGGTTTAAAACCAGCATCAATGAACCTATCTGGAGGGGTTTAAACCAGTATCAATGAAGACAGCCAGGGGTCTTGAAGACAGCCAGGGGTCTTGAAGACAGCCAGGGGTCTTGAAGACAGCCAGGGGTCTATTGGTAATCCCTCTTATGTATGCTGGAAGACCGTTGAACAGTCTTGGGTCCCAGACACTTATTGTGTTGTCTCTCAGTGTACTCGTGGCACCCCTGCTTTTCATCGGGGGAATGTTGCATCTCCTGCCGAGTCTTCTGCTTTCACATGGAGTGATTTTCATGTGAAGGTTTGGTATCAATCCCTCCAGGACCTTCCAAGTGTATATTATCATGTATCTCTCTCACCTGCATTCCAGGGAATACAGATCAAGGACCTTCAACTGTTCCCAGTAGTTTAGGTGCCTTATCGCACTTATGTGTACCGTGAAAGTTCTTTGTACACTCTCCAGGTCTGCAATGTCGCCAGGCTTGAAGGTGGCCGTTAGTGTACAACACAAACGATTTGAACATTAGATTTTGCCACCGAAGTGGCTAGTTTATTGTGCACCCCATATCCATCCTATGGACGGTAGCGCAAGAGCATATGGATACACAAAAGGCCTAGGAACTAGGCCTAGAAACTAGGCCTCAAAAATCTTAACAGGTGTACATTTGGATTTACATCTATAGTTCACTTATCTGTTACAAGCAAATTTAGGAAATTTGCTTAGTATATCTGGTATCTTATTTTCATTAATAAGATATCTTGACAAGTCACATAGGATCATATTAATGACCTGTTCTCTCTGCAGATACTCCTTCATTTGTTTTACCTACACTAATATATTACATCATCTGGGTCTTCTTGACCTCTTTCCCACCCCATCTTTTCTCTTTTTATTTTATTCAGTGTCTGGGTTCGATTCCCGGCGAGGGTGGAAACATTGGGCGCGTATATATATATTATAATGTAACATAGTAAGAATGTAAGAGAAAATATGGATAAAATCAGACGAAAAAAAAATACGGTGCCAATATCCCTTTTAGTTCAGCACTCTGTTAAATATAGTTATTCACAAACAATAAGCAAAGAATGTCTAAGGTCCTGTTGAATTCTCCTCATGATACAATCTTTGCAAGTTCTCTAAGTCCTCTGTGAAAGGTTCAACAGCTTGACGTGGTACAGGTGTTTTGAAAGATCCGGACTCGAGAGACGAGATAAGAGTGGGTAGGTCACTTTCTCTGTGGTTGTATGCAGCACGGTGTAAGCCATGGGGGAACATCGAAGTCTGACGACGTTCTACGGACGAGTGTTGGTTATAACGCTTGTTGGGTATCAGGAAGTATGGACAAGCTCGACACTGACAGGCGTTACTCAACAGACCAACATCAGGACGGTATTTCTTGTAGACCTTATCGAAGGTGTCATCTGTGACATCAACTGCTCGTTTCTGAGCCTCTGCCAGGATCAACTGCCTCGTCATCGGCTGTACCACTTCTCCGTGGGCATCACCATGTGCTATTAACCAGACATCTTCCAGCTGATTTATTATTTTACCAATAAGTTCCTTGGCGATAATCCGATAATTCTCCTCTTGCACACTCTTTGTTACTAGAGCATAATTTTCATCATAGTCTCCCATTGGGGTAGACAGTCGCTCTCTAGAAGACCTATTCCGCAGTGCATGAGCAGTGTACACAAACACACTTCGTTCACTAAACAAATCATCAATAACCTCTTGTTTTAATCCAACCTCTCTGGCGAAGGTCTTCAGGGTGAACCACGATAAATCTCCAGCTAAAGATGGGTTGCGCAGCCTCTCCACCTCCTTCATTTCCACCACTATGGGAATCAGTGCTGTCAACTCTTTTTTCAGATTTTTTATCTCTTCTATTGCAGATTTTTTGGCCGCTTTCCGAGCCAGTTCTAGTGTGTAAAAATTCTCTAAAAGGTAGGATTCACATCCCGTTATTTTTTCTTTGGCTTCAGCAATGTAATTCTGGACCCATTCTCTCTTGAGGTTTTGATCAGCAAGTGTGTAGGCAAAGAAGTCTGTGAATGGAGTAGCCTGACTATCATTCTTCTTATAATGAGAGAGGCAGCGACCGATGTACTCCAAGAGGATCATTCTCATTATGTTGGCCACAACACCAGCATCTTCATGGTTCTCACTTCTCTGATACATATGAAGCACAAACATAGGCTTAATAAGCGTCTCACATTTAAGTGTTTTATTATCCACCTTTATTGTGCTCTCAGTCATAAGTGCCTGAGCAGCATCACTCTTGAGCAATTGCCAGTATTTTGTGTAGCTTGATCGACCGAGGTACAAGGCTGCCGTCGCTTCGATACTCTCAATGCGGCGACGCACAAATTCAGGTCTGGGTATGGTTGGGTACTCGTAAAGTATCCTTACCCATGTTACACCCAAAGCTGCCATGTGTATGTTAAAATCTATAATGTGTGGGTTTTTCAATATGGCATAAGTCGCGCACACTGAATAAAGCCTAGTATTAACTACTGGTTGCATAATTTTAGCGGCAGTGGGAGAGAAGACAGGGATAATGGCGTTACATCGAGTCAAAATGTCATCTTGCTTCACTTGCATTTCCTGGCTCGTATCTGGAGGATTCTGGTCAGCTATGGATTCAAGTGCCACCTGGCTCATGACCGTGTATGGCTCATCCAGCAGTGACCGAACACTAAATGACCAGGGATTAATAATTACAGTGTCCTTACTTGGAGCATACACTGGTATGCCAGAAATAGTGAAATCCTTAAGGAATTCATACTTGCTACGACTCATCATAGTGGAAAAGTCTGGGTCCTGGAGGTCAGACACAGTGGATGAGTGAGTAAATCTGCAACAATCTTCAGTAGTATTGTTAATCGTCAGAATTCTGGGCTTGTGTTCCTCGTAAATCTTCAAAAAATCTTCATAATCCTTTGCAAAATCCTCGTCTGTGTGACCTTTCAACTGCAAAGCTTTCACCTCATATTTTCCACCTCCAACTGTTGTGCTCAGAATATTTTCTGCCAGCTCTAATTCATTTTTGTATTTAAAAGTTGTTAGTATATCCCTAATCTTATTGAACAGTGTTCTGAAGTCTGTTTCATACATTTTGAACTCCTTGCGCGAAAGACGCTCCTTGACTGTTCCTGATTTTAAATCTTTCATTGCATCTATTTGTGTGTTAAAGAGACATTCCATGAAGGGTAGCACACCTAGAGGAACTCTCTCTTTCTTGTTTTGATTCTGGATGATAACAGAGTTCCACTGACGAAACACATCGTTCAGAATCGACAGGCGCATCTCCCGAGGTTCCAGTGAGATGTGACAAATATGTCTGCCAAATTTGAGTGTTAGTCGTTGTAGTGCTTCTGGCCCAGAGGGAAAATATACCCATTCTCTCAGGTGGAAGAAGTTCTTTTGTACCCCATCTGGCAGATAATACCCAGGTAGTGATAGCTCTATGCACCTTGAAGACCTCTCAGATATTATACTGGCAATCTGTTTGATCTGTTCTGGCACATCGTCTTCACTTTTGGCCCAGAAAAGAGAGGGAAGATTTGCTCTGCCATTATGCAAGCGTGATCTAATGTTGATGCTGTATTGCACAGGAAAGTCAGTGCCTGCACCTAACACAAACACATCACATGTTTTACCCTTTGCAGCATTCATTTGGTAAATAACTTTGGTTGGTTTAACCTCAGTGGAGTTATGATGCCCATCTGTCACAAGAAAAACATTGACATACCTCTCCTTGCACTTGTAAACCTCGTCTACAATAGTCTGTAGCGAGCCAGTTAAGTCGGTGCTACTGCCATCCATGTCCCTAAATTCTAATATCGTCCCCGACCTCTTGAATGTAACCTTGCTACCAAATGTATACAGATTTGTGCGTCCGACCAAACAAGGGGCTATATGCTCGTTCCAGCTATTTACTAAAGGTTTCCAATAGCAGTACATTGAGCATGAAACATCTGCCATAAGTATGTTAAATGTGTTAGTCTCGTAGTAGTCCTTGTTTGTACCTTCCAACAATTCCGTAATGTTAGATGGCATTTGTAGCATCGAATGGATCTTCACTTCACCATCTTTCTGGATATAAGAGACAGTAATGATTAAATTACATTAGTGCCTATAAGTATTACTGATTAAAATATGCTAAAAAATTTTTTTTCAATAACACAGGTACTACATATTGCTCTAATTATGGCAAAATGATCAACCCATGATACCACGATCATACAACCCTTATGGGATCACAAGGTACCTGAGGTATGGAAGATAATTAGATTTGATCCAGGGAAAGGGAGATTATCTCCAATTCCTTCGCCCAAAAATCCCTTCACTGGCATTAAGACTCCCTCATTAATGTAAAGACCAGAACAAGTCCTTGGTTTATCCAAAGGTGTAGGGAGGCAAAAACTAAGTGTGCTAGAGAATGGAAAATGTATAGAAGACAAAGGACCCAGGAAAATAAAGAGACTAGGTCAAATATTATTGACCATCATAGCAATTTACTGACCTTCTCCTTGAGGATGTAAAGTGCAGCATCAGTGACCACATCCCCGTGGTCCTCAATACCCAGCAGTTTCTCGTCCTCAAATGCCTCAGGTTCCACCATGACTGGTGGTGCCCATCTCAGCTGCTGTAAAGTATGCTCATCTAACTCTTCACCATGTCTATAGTGCTTGCCCCACATTCTATGCCCCTGGAAGGGATCATAGTATCGACCCATCATCATCATGGAGAACTCAAGGTTTCGTCTCTTCCTGTAAAAAGATTCATCTGAATCCATCTTGGTGTCCTGAAGGTCCCTTGGATCGCTGGCTAAAAGATCCTCGTCGTCTAAATCATATAGATATCCTCGGTGATCCCTCAGCAGTTTTCCCAGTTGATCCCGAGTGTTAGTAGCGCCCGAGGAACCAGCTTCAGCATCGTTCTTGCCTTTGTCTGTATCACCTTTATCGGCGTCCATCTTGGACACCTTTTTCTTCTTACCAAACATTTCACTTTTTCTGAAAAAAAAGTGAAAAGAAAATTTCAAACAGTTTGGGCCAGGAAGACTTTAAAAAGAGGAAAGGACATACAATATGGATTTATATTTATTAATAATTAAAGCGGCATTGACGAGAAGCTGAATTGTGCAGTTTACCCTGTTTACCAAGGATTTACTTTGCCGAATTAGCAAAATGAATTTTTTTTTGTCAAAAATTAGTGGAAATTGATCTGAGCATAAATAAATGTGTCAGATTTAACTTAATATTAAATACAGTGGACCCCCGCATAACGATTACCTCCGAATGCGACCAATTATGTAAGTGTATTTATGTAAGTGCGTTTGTACGTGTATGTTTGGGGGTCTGAAATGGACTAATCTACTTCACAATATTCCTTATGGGAACAAATTCGGTCAGTACTGGCACCTGAACATACTTCTGGAGTGAAAAAATATCGTTAACCGGGGGTCTACTGTACTTAAATTGACCAAATTGGCCAATAATATTGCTCACTGGAAAGATCGTACACAGCATGATTTAGTCGGACAGATCGAGAATATGGTATTGCTCCAAAACTACCGTAGAAAATTATCTATATTCACCATTAACAAAATCTATGAACTGGCTAGTTTGTAATATTTTTTGTCATGTTCCTTCAACATCTCGGTTTGTTGTGGTTGATAAAGTGACACACAGAGTTCACTTTTAATTTTTCGACACGGAAATAGCATTACTGAGAGAGATGCAGAGCTGACATGTTGGAAGGGAAGGCAAGATTTCCAGTTGATGGAGGGAGAATACTGGTAATATTGTCCAGTTGATGGAGGGAGAATACTGGTAATATTGTCCAGTTGATGGAGGGAGAATACTTGTAATATTGTCCAGTTAATGGAGGGAGAATACTGATAATATTGCCCAGTTGATGGAGAGAGAATGCTGGTAATATTGTCCAGTTGATGGAGGGAGAATGCTGGTGATATTGTCCAGTTGGTGGAGGGAGAATACTGGAAATATTGTCTTAGTGTGTTGTTGGTGTATGGTGAAGTGTTTTGTCCACAGTGGTATATTACAGACCATTTTCGAGAAATACCCTGACTTTGCTAGCTGTAAATAAAGCATTACCACATGTGTGTACTCACCTAATTGTACTCACCTAAATGTGGTTGCAGGGGTCGAGACTCAGCTCCTGGCCCCGCCTCTTCACTGATCGCTACTGGATCCTCTCTCTCTCTGCTTCCTGAGCTTCATCATACCTCTTCTTAAAACTATGTATGGCTCCTGCCTCCACTACTTCACTTGCTAGGCTATTCCACTTGCTGACAACTCTATGACTGAAGAAATACTTCCTAACGTCCCTGTGACTCGTCTGAGTCTTCAGCTTCCAGTTGTGACCCCTTGTTCCTGTGTCCCCTCTCTGGAACATTCTATTTTGCCCACCTTGTCTTTTCCCCCGCAGTATCTTGTATGTCGTTATCATGTTTCCCTGACCCTTCTGTCCTCCAGTGTCGTCAGTCCGTTTTCCCCTTTAAACCCTTTTCCCTCGTACGACATTCCCTTGAGTCTGGGACTAGCCTTGTTGCAAACCTTTGTACTTTCTCTAACTTCTTGCGTGCTTGACCAGGTGTGGGTTCCAGACTGGTGCTGCATACTCCAGTATTGGGCCTAAACATACACAGTGTACGTGTCTTGAACGATTCCTTATTAAGGTATGGGAACGCTTTTCTAGGTTTGCCAGGCGCCGTATGCTGCAGCGGTTATTTGGTTGATGTGTGCCTCCGGTGATGTGCTCGGTGTTTTGGTCACCCAAGGTCTTTCTCCTGAGTGAGGTCTGTAGTCTTTGTCCACTAGCCTTTTACTCTGTCGGGCGTCTTCTTTGCCCTCCCCAATCTTCATGACTTTGCATTTGGCTGGATTGAATTCGAGAAGCCAGTTACTGGACCACATGTCCAGCCTATCCAGGACTCTTTGCAGTCCTGCCTCATCCTCGTCCGATTTAATTCTTCTCATCAACTTCACATCATCTGCGAACAGGGACACTTCAGAGTCTATTCCTACCATCATGTCGTTCACATATATCAAAAATAGCACTGGTCCTAGAACTGACCCTGTGGACCCCGCTCATAACAGGCGCCCACTGTGATACCTCTTCACGTACCATGACTCGTTGCTGCCTCCCTGTCAGGTATTCCCTTATCCATTTCAGTGCCCTCCCTTTTACATGCGCCTGATCCTCCAGCTTCTGCACTAATCTCTTGTGGGGAACTGTGTCAAAGGCCTTCCTGCAGTCTAGGAAAACGCAATCTACCCACCCCTGTCTCTCGTGTCTTACTTCTGTTACCTTGTCATAAAACTCCAGGAGGTTTGTGATACAGGATTTGCCTTCCATGAACCCATGCTGGTTTTCATTTATAATCTTGTTCCTTTCCAGGTGATCGGCGACTCTCCTCCTGATAATCTTCTCCATGACTTTGCACACAATACATGTCAGAGACACAGGTCTGTAGTTTAGTGCCTCGTTTCTGTTTCCTTTCTTAAATATGGGGACTACATTAGTTGTCTTCCATTTCTCAGGTAGTTGCCCAGTTTCAAGGGATGTGGTGAAGATTGTGGTTAGAGGCACGCACAGCATCTCTGCTCCTTCTCTAAGGACCCATGGGGAGATGTTGTCCAGTCCCATCGCCTTTGAGGTGTCAAGGTCACTTAAGAGCTTCTTCACCTCCTCCTTAGTTGTTCGTATGTCATCCAACACTTGTTGGTATATTCCCTCTTGATGTTCCCTTCTGTGCTGTCTTCCCACAGCCCTTCCTGTCTCTACTGTAAAAACTTCCTTAAATCTCCTGTTCAGCTCCTCACATACCTCCTGATCATTTCTTGTGAGTTCTCCACCTTCTGTCCTTAATCTGATCACCTGGTCTTTGACTGTTGTCTTCCTCCTGATGTGGCTATACAACAGTTTCGGGTCAGTCTTGATTCTCGATGCTATGTCATTTTCATACTGTCGCTGGGCCTCCCTCCTTACCTGTGCGTACTCATTCCTGGCTCTGCGACTGATCTCCCTATTTTCGTGTGTTCTCTGCCTTCTGTACTTTTTCCATTCTCTATTGCACTTTGTTTTTGCCTCCTTACACCGTCGGGTAAACCAGGGGCTCGTTCTGGTCTTCCCGTTGTTTCTGTTGCCCTTGGGAATAAACCTTTCCACTGCCTCCTTGCATTTTGTTGTTACATATTCCATCATTTCATTTACTGGCTTTCCTGCCAGTTCTCTGTCCCACTGGACCTCCCGCAGGAAGTTCTTCAACCCTATGTAGTCCCCTCTTTTATAGTCAGGCTTTTCCCATTCAACTCCTGTTATTCTCTCCACTTGCAGCTCTACTATGTATTCAAAGCACAGAACCACGTGGTCGCTAGCTCCTAGGGGACTCTCATACTTGATGTCCTCAATGTCTGAGCTGCCCAGGGTGAACACAAGGTCCGATCTTGCTGTGTGTGTGTGTGTGTGTGTGTGTGTGTGTGTGTGTGTGTGTGTGTGTGTGTGTGTTTTGTGTGTGTGTGTGTGTGTGTGTGTGTGTGTGTGTGTTGTGTGTGTGTGTGTACTCACCTGCGTGTGTGTGTGTGTGTGTTGTGTGTGTGTGTGTACTCACCTGCGTGTGTGTGACCCAATATTTCCAGTAATAACTCGTTCCAGTTGTGACCGGGTGTGGACGTGTAAATGGTTCATTACCTTTGTAACTGGTCATGATTGTGACCAGATCTATCTGGAGTTCATTACCTTTGTAACTAGTTCTGCTATCATAATTTTGAGGGCCAGTCCTTGGACCTATTATGTACCTCTGTAATGTTGAGGTACAGTCCCGGGACCTATTATGTACCTCTGTAATGTTGAGGTACAGTCCCGGGACCTATTATGTACCTCTGTAATGTTGAGGTACAGTCCCGGGACCTATTATGTACCTCTGTAATGTTGAGGTACAGTCCCTGGACCCATTATGTACCTCTGTAATGCTGAGGTACAGTCCCTGGACCCATTATGTACCTCTGTAATGTTGAGGTACAGTCCCGGGACCTATTATGTACCTCTGTAATGTTGAGGTACAGTCCCTGGACCCATTATGTACCTCAGTAATGTTGAGGTACAGTCCATGGACCCATTATATACCTCAGTAATGTTGAGGTACAGTCCCTGGACTCATTATGTACCTCTGTAATGTTGAGGTACAGTCCCTGGACTCATTATGTACCTCTGTAATGTTGAGGTACAGTCCATGGACCCATTATGTACCTCAGTAATGTTGAGGTACAGTCCATGGACCCAGTATATACCTCAGTAATGTTGAGGTACAGTCCCTGGGCCCATTATGTACCTCTGTAATGTTGAGGTACAGTCCCTGGACCCATTATGCACCTCTGTAATGTTGAGGTACAGTCCCTGGACCCATTATTATGTACCTCAGTAATGTTGAGGTACAGTCCCTGGACCTATTATGTACCTCTGTAATGTTGAGGTACAGTCCCTGGACCCATTATGTACCTCAGTAATGTTGAGGTACAGTCCATGGACCCATTATGTACCTCAGTAATGTTGAGGTACAGTCCATGGACCCATTATGTACCTCAGTAATGTTGAGGTACACTCCCTGGACCCATTGTGTACCTCTGTAATGTTGAGGTACAGTCCCTGGACCCATTATGTACTTCAGTAATGTTGAGGTACAGTCCCTGGACCTATTATGTACCTCTGTAATGTTGAGGTACAGGCCCTGGACCCATTATGTACCTCAGTAATGTTGAGGTACAGTCCATGGACCCATTATGTACCTCTGTAATGTTGAGGTACAGTCCATGGACCCATTATATACCTCAGTAATGTTGAGGTACAGTCCCTGGACTCATTATGTACCTCTGTAATGTTGAGGTACAGTCCCTGGACCCATTATGCACCTCTGTAACGTTGAGGTACAGTCCCTGGACCCATTATGTACCTCAGTAATGTTGAGGTACAGTCCCGGGACCTATTATGTACCTCTGTAATGTTGAGGTACAGTCCCTGGACCCATTGTGTACCTCAGTAATGTTGAGGTACAGTTCATGGACCCATTATGTACCTCAGTAATGTTGAGGTACAGTCCATGGACCCATTTTGTACCTCAGTAATGTTGAGGTACAGTCCCTGGACCCATTATGTACCTCTGTAATGTTGAGGTACAGTCCCTGGACCCATTATGCACCTCTGTAATGTTGAGGTACAGTAACTGGACCCATTATGTATCTCAGTAATGTTGAGGTACAGTCCATGGACCCATTATGTACCTCAGTAATGTTGAGGTACAGTCCCTGGACCCATTATGTACCTCTGTAATGTTGAGGTACAGTCCCTGGATCCATTATGCACCTCTGTAATGTTGAGGTACAGTCCCTGGACCCATAATATACCTCAGCAATGTTGAGGTACAGTCCCTGGACCTATTATGTACCTCTGTAATGTTGAGGTACGGTCCCTGGACCCATTATGTACCTCAGTAACGTTGAGGTACAGTCCATGGACCCATTATGTACCTCAGTAATGTTGAGGTACAGTCCATGGACCCATTATGCACCTCTGTAATGTTGAGGTACAGTCCCTGGACCCATTATGTACCTCAGTAATGTTGAGGTACAGTCCCGGGACCTATTATGTACCTCTGTAATGTTGAGGTACAGTCCCTGGACCCATTATGTACCTCAGTAATGTTGAGGTACAGTTCATGGACCCATTATGTACCTCAGTAATGTTGACGTACAGTCCATGGACCCATTATGTACCTCAGTAATGTTGAGGTACAGTCCATGGACCCATTATGTACCTCTGTAATGTTGAGGTACAGTCCCTGGACCCATTATGCACCTCTGTAATGTTGAGGTATAGTCCCTGGACCCATTATGTACCTCAGTAATGTTGAGGTACAGTCCCTGGACCTATTATGTACCTCTGTAATGTTGAGGTACAGTCCCTGGACCCATTATGTACCTCAGTAATGTTGAGGTACAGTTCTTGGACCCATTATGTACGTCTGTAATGTTGTGGTACAGTCCATGGACCCATTATGTACCTCAGTAATGTTGAGGTACAGTCCCTGGACCTATTATGTACGTCTGTAATATTGAGGTACAGTCCCTGGGCCCATTATGTACCTCACTAATGTTGAGGTACAGTTCATGGACCCATTATGTACCTCAGTAATGTTGAGGTACAGTCCCTGGACCCATTATGTACCTCTGTAATGTTGAGGTACAGTCCCTGGACTCATTATGTACCTCTGTAATGTTGAGGTACAGTCCCTGGACCCATTATGTACCTTTGTAATGTTGAGGTACAGTACCTGGACTCATTATGTACCTCAGTAATGTTGAGGTACAGTCCACGGACCCATTATGTACCTCTGTAATGTTGAGGTACAGTCCCTGAACCCATTATGTACCTCTGTAATGTTGAGGTACAGTCCCTGGACCCATTATGTACCTCTGTAATGTTGAGGTACAGTTACTGGGCCCATTATGTACCTCTGAAATGTTGAGGTACAGTTCCTGGACCCATTATGTACCTCTGTAATGTTGAGGTACAGTCCCTGGACCCATTATGTACCTCTGAAATGTTGAGGTACAGTCCCTGGACTCATTATGTACCTCTGTAATGTTGAGGTACAGTCCCTGGACCCATTATGTACCTCTGTAATGTTGAGGTACAGTCCCTGGACCCATTATGTACCTCTGTAATGTTGAGGTACAGTCCCTGGACCCATTATGTACCTCTGTAATGTTGAGGTACAGTCCCTGGACATCTCTACGACATTCCCCATGTTCGACTAAACCTTTACTAAAATTCAATGTATTTCAAAGGCCCTAAAATCTGGAGCACCCTCCCTGAGAACTCTAGAACTGCAGACACATTCATCACTTTCAAAACTGCAGTTAGAAAACATCTTATCTCCCTGATCCACCCCGACAACTAACTACATGATAACCACCTGGTGGTTCACAATTACACTCACTCACCCACTGACTATAAACCCAGAAATACTAATCTTAATCTTAAAATAATAAATCCTAACTAGTCATAAGTTTGCCTATGATACTCCAATATAGACACTTTGTATTGTGCCAAAACAAAAGCATTCACATTGCTAAACTCACAAATTATGATGTAGTCACTTAGCCTTAATACCATAATCTGTAAGGATTTAATGTTAAGAATTAATCTAAGTCTGCTCGAAATGCCTAGCCATGCTAGGTGTCCTAGTGACCCCCTCTGTAATTAGTATTTTATAACATGTAAACCACACAATACCCAAAACCTGTAAATCCCACATTGTAACCCTTATACCTGGAGTTTACCTGGAGAGAGTTCCGGGGGTCAACGCCCCCGCGGCCCGGTCTGTGACCAGGCCTCCTGGTGGATCAGAGCGAGTACTGTGCCTTGTGGAACAGAACTTTTCACCGTAGCTGCCTCGGACTTTACTCTGTTGACGACTACTCTCTGTGTTCTGTAAGTGAGGAAATTATAGATCCATCGACCGACTTTTCCTGTTATTCCTTTAGCGCGCATTTTGTGCGCTATTACGCCATGGTCACACTTGTCGAAGGCTTTTGCAAAGTCTGTATATATTACATCTGCATTCTTTTTGTCTTCTAGTGCATTTAGGACCTTGTCGTAGTGATCCAGTAGTTGAGACAGACAGGAGCGACCTGTTCTAAACCCATGTTGCCCTGGGTTGTGTAACTGATGGGTTTATAGAGGTGGCCCGGTGTTCTGGTGGCTAAAGCTCCCGCTTCACACACGGAGGGCCCGGGTTCGATTCCTGGCGGGTGGAAATTCCGACACGTTTCCTTACACCTATTGTCCTGTTCACCTAGCAGCAAATAGGTACCTGGGTGTTAGTGGACTGGTGTGGGTGGCATCCTGGGGGACAAGATTAAGGACCACAATGGAAATAAGTTAGACAGTCCTCGATGACGCACTGACTTTCTTGGGTTATCCTGGGTGGCTAACCCTCCGGGGTTAAAAATCCGAACGAAATCTTATCTTATCTTATCTTATCTTATAGAGAATAAACTTGAATTGAATTGAATTCAAATAATTATGTACCTCTAATCTTTAGACTACCGCCCTCAGGATGGGTATGGTGTGACTACCACCCACAGGATGGGTATGGTGTGACTACCACCCACAGGATGGGTATGGTGTGACTACCCACCCAGGATAGGTATGGTGTGACTACCACCCAGGATAGGTATGGGGTGACTACCACCCACAGGATAGGTATGGTGTGACTACCACCCACAGGATGGGTATGGTGTGACTACCACCCACAGGATAGGTATGGTGTGACTACCACCCACAGGATAGGTATGGTGTGACTACCACCCACAGGATAGGTTATGGGGTGACTACCACCCACAGGATAGGTAGGGTTTGTGACTACCACCCACAGGATAGGTATGGTTGTGACTACCACCCACAGGATAGGTATGGTGTGACTACACACCACAGGGATGGGTATGGTGTGACTACCACCACAGGATGGGTATGGTGTGATACACCCACCAGGATGGGTATGGTGTGACTACCACCCACAGGATAGGTATGGTGTGACTACCACCCCAGGTGGGTATGGTGTGACTACCGCCACAGGATAGGTATGGTGGGGACTACCACCCACAGGATGGGTATGGTGTGACTACCACCCACAGGTTAGGTATGGTGTGGACTCCCAAACCCACAGGATAGGTATGGTGGGGACTACCACCCACAGGATGGGTATGGTGTGACTACCGCCCACAGGATAGGTATGGTGTGACTACCACCAACAGGATGGGTATGGTGTGACTACCACCCACAGGATAGGTATGGTGTGACTACAGCCACAGGATAGGTTTTGGTGTGACTACCACCCACAGGATGGGTATGGTGTGACTACCAGCCACAGGATGGGTATGGTGTGACTACCACCCACAGGATAGGTATGGTGTGACTACCACCCACAGGATAGGTATGGTGTGACTACCACCCACAGGATAGGTATGGGGTGACTACCACCCACAGGATAGGTATGGTGTGATACCACCCACAGGATAGGTATGGTGTGATACCACCCACAGGATAGGTATGGTGTGACTACCACCCACAGGATGGGTATGGTGTGACTACCACCACAGGATAGGTATGGTGTGACTACCACCCACAGGATGGGTATGGTGTGACTACGCCCACAGGATTAGGTATGGTGTGACTACCACCCACAGGAGGGGTTTATGGTGTGACTACCACCCACAGGATAGGTATGGTGTGATACCACCCACAGGATTAGGTATGGTGTGACTACCACCCACAGGATGGGTATGGTGTGATACCGCCACAGGATAGGTATGGTGTGACTACCACCCACAGGATGGGTATGGTGTGACTACCACCCACAGGATGGGTATGGTGGGGACTCCCACCCACAGGATAGGTATGGTGTGACTACCACCCACAGGATAGGTATGGTGTGACTACCACCCACAGGATAGGTATGGGGTGACTACCACCCACAGGATAGGTATGGTGTGACTACCACCCACAGGATAGGTATGGTGTGACTACCACCCACAGGATAGGTATGGTGTGACTACCACCCACAGGATGGGTATGGTGTGACTACCACCCACAGGATAGGTATGATGTGACTACCACCCACAGGATGGGTATGGTGTGACTACCACCCACAGGATGGGTATGGTGTGACTACCACCCACAGGATAGGTATGGTGTGACTACCACCCACAGGATGGGTATGGTGTGATACCCCACAGGATAGGTTTGGTGTGACTACCCCACAGGATGGGTATGGTGTGACTACCACCCACAGGATAGGTATGGTGTGACTACCACCACAGGATAGGTTATGGTGTGACTACACACAGGATGGGTATGGTGTGACTACCGCCCACAGGATAGGTATGGTGTGACTACCACCTACAGGATGGGTATGGTGTGACTACCACCCACAGGATAGGTATGGTGTGACTACCAGCCACAGGATAGGTATGGTGTGACTACCACCCACAGGATGGGTATGGTGTGACTACCAGCCACAGGATGGGTATGGTGTGACTACCACCCACAGGATAGGTATGGTGTGACTACCACCCACAGGATGGGTATGGGGTGACTACCACCCACAGGATAGGTATGGTGTGACTACCACCCACAGGATAGGTATGGTGTGACTACCTCCACAGGTAGGTTGGTGTGACTACCACCACAGGATGGGTATGGGGTGACTACTACCCACAGGATAGGTATGGTGTGACTACCACCCACAGGATAGGTATGGTGTGACTACCACCCACAGGATAGGTATGGTGTGACTACCACCCACAGGATAGGTATGGTGTGACTACCACCCACAGGATAGGTATGGTGTGACTACCACCCACAGGATAGGTATGGTGTGACTACCACCCACAGGATAGGTATGGTGTGACTACCACCCACAGGATAGGTATGGTGTGTGACTACCACCCACAGGATAGGTATGGTGTGACTACCACCCACAGGATAGGTATGGTGTGACTACCACCCACAGGATGGGTATGGTGTGACTACCGCCCACAGGATAGGTATGGTGTGACTACCACCCACAGGATAGGTAGGGTTTGTGACTACCACCCACAGGATGGGTTTATGGTGTGACTACCACCCACAGGATAGGTATGGTGTGACTACCACCCACAGGATAGGTATGGTGTGACTACCACCCACAGGATGGGTATGGTGTGACTACCACCCACAGGATAGGTATGATGTGACTACCACCCACAGGATAGGTATGGTGTGACTACCACCCACAGGATAGGTATGGGGTGACTACCACCCACAGGATAGGTATGGTGTGACTACCACCCACAGGATGGGTATGGTGTGACTAACACCCACAGGATAGGTATGGTGTGACTACCACCCACAGGATAGGTATGGTGTGACTACCACCCACAGGATAGGTATGGTGTGACTACCACCCACAGGATAGGTATGGTGTGACTACCACCACAGGATAGGTATGGTGTGATACCACCCACAGGATGGGTTGGTGTGACTACCCCCCACAGGATAGGTATGGTGTGACTACCACCCACAGGATAGGTATGGTGTGACTACCACCCACAGGATAGGTATGGTGTGACTACCACCCACAGGATAGGTATGGTGTGACTACCACCCACAGGATAGGTATGGTGTGACTACCACCCACAGGATGGGTATGGTGTGACTACCACCCACAGGATGGGTATGGTGTGACTACCCCCCACAGGATAGGTATGGTGTGACTACCACCACAGGATAGGTATGGGGTGACTACCACCACAGGATAGGTATGGTGTGACTACCACCCACAGGATAGGTATGGTGTGACTACCACCCACAGGATAGGTATGGTGTGACTACACCCAAGGATGGCTATGGTGTGACTACCCCACAGGATGGGTTTATGGTGTGACTACCACCCACAGGATAGGTTTATGGTGTGACTACCACCCACAGGATGGGTATGGTGTGACTACCACCCACAGGATAGGTATGGTGTGACTACCACCCACAGGATGGGTATGGTGTGACTACCACCCACAGGATAGGTATGATGTGACTACCACCCAGGATAGGTATGGTGTGACTACCACCCACAGGATAGGTATGGGGTGACTACCACCCACAGGATAGGTATGGTGTGACTACCACCCACAGGATGGGTATGGTGTGACTACCACCCACAGGATAGGTATGGTGGGGACTACCACCCACAGGATAGGTATGGTGTGACTACCACCACAGGATAGGTATGGTGTGACTACACCCACAGGATAGGTATGGTGTGACTACCACCCACAGGATAGGTATGGTGTGACTACCACCCACAGGATGGGTATGGTGTGACTACCACCCACAGGATAGGTATGGTGTGACTACCCCCCACAGGATAGGTATGGTGTGACTACCACCCACAGGATAGGTATGGTGTGACTACCACCACAGGATAGGTATGGTGTGGACTACCACCCACAGGATAGGTATGGTGTGACTACCACCCACAGGATGGGTATGGTGTGACTACCACCCACAGGATGGGTATGGTGTGACTACCACCCACAGGATAGGTATGGTGTGACTACCACCCACAGGATAGGTATGGGGTGACTACCACCCACAGGATAGGTATGGTGTGACTACCACCCACAGGATAGGTATGGTGTGACTACCACCCACAGGATAGGTATGGTGTGACTACCACCCACAGGATGGGTATGGTGTGACTACCACCCACAGGATAGGTATGGTGTGACTACCACCCACAGGATAGGTATGGTGTGACTACCACCCACAGGATGGGTATGGTGTGACTACCACCCACAGGATAGGTATGGTGTGACTACCACCCACAGGATAGGTATGGTGTGACTACCACCCACAGGATGGGTATGGTGTGACTACCACCCACAGGATAGGTATGGTGTGACTACCACCCACAGGATAGGTATGGTGTGACTACCACCCACAGGATAGGTATGGTGTGACTACCACCCACAGGATGGGTATGGTGTGACTACCACCCACAGGATAGGTATGGTGTGACTACCACCCACAGGATGGGCATGGTGTGACTACCACCCACAGGATAGGTATGGGGTACATAATAGGGAGATTAAACTTATAATAACTCAAACCTAAGTGGTCTATTTCAACGGGGATCAAATAAGACATTTATATCACTGCAGAATGGAAATCTGTAAGAATTAATGGCACTTACGACTTGCAATATATATACCCAAGCCCCGGGTATGTGTCTAATTTATTGTATGCTTGTCTACTTTCCACAGTGTGGGTATTTGACGCCATTTATCACCGTCGACTCATATCCTGTTGACGCAGTTAGTATGGTGAGTACTTCCACTCTTATAGACTCGCATTCCATACCACGGGTGGGATAGAACCCGCGGTCGGAGAGCTATAAATCTCCAGACCGACGTGTTAACCACTGGACCAGCTGCTACAATATGATTCATTCAACTAGGTATATTTATACACCATAGGAAGGTCACAGTGGTGGCCTATGCTAACCTTCCTATGGTGTAGAAATATACCTAACTGTAGCAGCTGGTTCAGTGGCTAACACGTCGGTCTGGAGATTTACGGCTCTCTGGCCGCGGGTTCTAACCCCACCCGTGGTTAAGAACATATAAAAAATTATATACAGCCACACTGATCCTGATAATGCTGGGAAAATTAGAAAAAAAAATCTCGAAACTTATCTGGCTGTACCAACCCAACAAACTAGGTATACCTGGGGTATACCTGGGGTATACCTGGGGTATACCTGGGGTATACCTGGAGTATACCTGGAGTATACCTGGGGTATACCTGGGGTATACCTGGGGTATACCTGGAATATACCTGGAGTATACCTGGGGTATACCTGGGGTATACCTGGGGTATACCTGGAATATACCTGGAGTATACCTGGAGTATACCTGGGGTATACCTGGGGTATACCTGGGGTATACCTGGGGTATACCTGGAGTATACCTGGAGTATACCTGGGGTATACATGGAATATACCTGGAATATACCTGAAGTATACCTGGAGTATACCTAGAGAGGGTTCCAGGGGTCAACGCGGGGGCGTTGACCCCTGGAACCCTGAGGCTGGTCACAGAGCCCGGTCTGTGACCAGCCTCAACTGGAGTTTACAAAATAATTATTGTAATCAACAGAAAGCTTTAAACTCGCAGGGGTCATGTACTTTAGGAATGCAAGTCAATTTTTTAAGGAGCGGCCTTTGCAGGATCAAAGCCCTTTATGTAAATAGACCCTTTTTCATAAAGTAATAAAAATAAAAATTATAATAAAAAAAATAATAATATTAAAAATAATAATTATTTTTTTTTATTTTTTTCAACGGGCCCGTTTCCCCACCAAGGCAGGGGGGCCCCAAAAAAGAAAAATTTCCCCCTCTTCACCCTCACGCTTGCCAGAAGGGGTTTAAACCTAATTTTTTAAAACGCAACATTAACACCCCCCTTCAATGCGGGCAGTTATTTCCCTCCCCGGGGACCAAGCCCGGGCCCTGCGGTTTTTCCTGAATCCTTTTAAATGTTACTTTGCTCACACCCCAAACAGCACGTCAAGATTAAAAACCACTTGTCTCCTTCACCCATCAACACGCTCAGCATGCCTGGGGAAGCCCCAAGCCCCTCGCACCAAAACCCCTTTACCCCCCCCCCCAAACCCTTCCCTGGGCCGACCCCACCCGCCTTCCTTCCACTACAACTGATATACCTTAATCATTTGTTTCGCTCCATTCTTTACATGTCCGAACCCCTCAAAACCCTTCCTCGGGCCCTCGGAACAGTTTTGGTAACCCCCCCACCCCTCCTAACTTCCAAACTACGAATTTCTGCTTATTTTCCAACCACACTTCCCTCGACAACTCTCCCCCCCTCCAGCCTTCCCCTTTCGCTGCAACATTCTCCCCCATGCTTCACCCCCATATAAGGCGTTGTAAAATATATTTCCCTACATTCCCCTTTTTGCCTCCGGACAAATTTCTTTTCTCCACAACCCCAAGGCCCCACTCACTCTTTTTCCCTCTCTTTCTATGATTCACCTATCTTTCATAACCCATGCGTGCACGCACTCCCAAATATCTGAATACGTTCCCCCTCCATACTCTCTCCCCCCAAATCGATATTAAATCTTTCTACCTAATCTTTTTGTTACCCTCTCCTTACTCTTTCCTGTATTCCCCTTTTAATTTTCTTTTTTTGACACCCTCCAAATTATCCACCAATCTCTGCAACTTTCTTCAAAATCTCCAAGAGCACGTGCATCAGAAAGAGCAGCTGTGACAACTCCCTTTTTGTGATTCTTATTTTTTAAAATCCACCCTCTTCCCAAGACCCTCGCATTTATTTCACCCCCCATCTAAAATATAAAACAACCACGGTGACTCACACTCCTTTCAAAGGCCTCTTTTACGGGGAAAAAAATTTCCCCTTTTCCCATACTCAATTTGAGCCTCATTTTCCTCGTAAAAATCTTCAGTTTCATAACCTCCCCTTTCCACACCATAATTTGCAACATCTCCCACATTCCCCCCCACCCACCCTGTCTACGCCTTTTCCAATCATAAAATGCCACAAAGACCCTTTTTTACCTTATCTAAATACTGTTCACTTATATGTTTCACTGTAAACACCGGTCCACACCCCCCTACTTTCCTAAAGCCCCTTGTTCATCTCAAAATCCTTTTTCCCCTCTTACTCAAATTCTTTCAATTATAACTCAATACACTTTACCGGTAACAACAACTTATCCCCCATAATTTTTGCACTCTCTTTTATCCCCTTTGCCTTTAACAAAGGAACTAGCATGCCTTCCCAAACCCAGGTCCCTTACCCTTTTCCATACATTTATTAAAAAATTGCCCCAAACCACTCCAAAACAAATTCCCCCACCTGCTTTTTAACATTCTATCTTTATCCCCATCAATCCCGGCTGCCTTCCCCCCTTTCATTTTCCACTGCCCACAAAATTTCCCCCCACACTCCCAACTGGCTCCCTCATCCTACAAATGTTATTCCCCTTCCCTTACACGAAATCACAGTTTCCCCCTATTTATCAACATTAACAATTCCTCAAAATATTCCCTCCATTTTCCCAATACCCAAATTTCCCTTTTTAATAACTCTCCTCCCCTTTTTTTAAAATGACAAACCCCATTTTTCTCTGGGCTTTCTTAACTTTTTAATCTCCCCAAAACTTTTTTTTTTATTTTCAAAAAAAATTGTTGATAACATCCACCCACTCTCTCATTTGTTTTTTTTTTTACATTGTTCACCACTCTTTTTAACCCTCCTCTTTTTCCCCATTACTCTTCCTCCTTGCATCACTTCTACTTTGTAAAATTTTCTTAGCTAACTTTTTCTCCTTACTACTCTCTTTACATCTCATTCCACCAATCGCCCTTTCCCTCCTGAAACCCATTTTCCCTTAACCAAAAACTTCTGCTGAACACTCAAACACAAATTTTTAAAAACTACCCCATACCTCTTCGACCCCCATTGCCCCTGCTCCATTAGCCCTTATCCCCCAATAGCTTTTATACTTACCCTACGCCCCCTCTTTTTGTTTAAAACCTTCACCTTTCCCCTTCCCTGATGCTTTTTTCCTTGTATCCCTCTACCTTTTTCTTTTCATGTAGTACAAAATAAAAAGGATCTGTTATCTGTGGCCCCTCATAAACATGTCATCTGAAGTCTACTCAAAGTCTTTTACTCCAATACATAATCCAAAAAATACTGTCATTTTGCCCCAATCATTCGTGTTTCTTATTTATCCTCTTTTTCTTAAAAATTTTTTTACCCTTAAATAAACCCCTTTCATACAAAGTTCAAACAAAAGGCTCCCTTATCATTTACACCTGGACCCCCAAACTTACCTACCCACCCTCTCTAAAAGTTCTCCTACTTTTGCATTTTAAGTCCCTACCACAAATTTCTCTCTCACTTGGTTCAAAGGCTCCCTTTTCATTCACTTAACATCTCCCAAAACCCTCTCTCCTCTGCATTCCTCTCTTCTCCAGTGCTAACGCTTATTAGCCCACTTCTCGCTTCCAACCTTTACTTAATCCACATAATTCTTTAAATTTACACATTCATTTTCTTTTTTCTCCCCCCTTTTAATGTCATTTAAAATTATGTACCCCTTTCCTTTGCTCTACTCTCTCAGATACTCCAGATTTTAATCCCCTTTTTTTCCCCCCCCCTGAAACTCTCCCACCCCCTTCAGCTTTGTTTCGTTACGGGCCCGGGGAAACCAAATTCTTTTCTTCATAACATAGCAACATCTGTTTTTTGTCATCCGCCTAATCCCCGCCCTTTTAAACTCCCAGTTTAAAAAGTTTTTCTTTTTCTCTTTTTAGTAAATGTTTTAGGAGAAGGGGTACTAGCCCTTGCTCCCGGATTTTAGTCCCCAACAACGCTGGTTACGGAGGAAAAGATTCTTTTCCCCTTCCCCAGGGGCAAAGAAGAAAAAAAAAAGAACAAAGAGTATTTTGAAAAAAAGGGGAAAAAACCCATGATTATATATATATGCAGTGGTGTCTGGAAGTTGACCAAAATGAAATAGGAAAGCAAGATATCCCTGTTTTTTTAGCGTGTTTTTGGACGAAAAAGAAACCGCAATCCTACCATCTGCAAAACGTTTTCGGGTTTTTTTTTCACAGTCTTTGGCGGACGGTAAGTACTTTTTCCCCGGGTGGTTGCTGTCTACCCAAACCTACTCCTCAATATAATAAAAAATATTTAAAAAAATTTAAAAATAATAATAAATTTAAAATAAAAATAATTTGTATGATAACAAAAAAACCATAATAAAAAATTTTAAAAAAATCCCATAATAATTTAAAACCAAAAAAGTTTTAATATGACGGAATTTTTTTTAAAGGGGGTGGACAGGTAAGCCGCGGAAGGCCCAGTCACTGACCAAAAGCTTTAAAAGGCGGGGGATTATCTAAGACCCCCGTCGGAAGCACTTGTCCCGTTTCCCGCCTTACATGACCTGACCCTGACCTGACCCGACCTGATTGACCTACCTGACTGACCGACCTGACCTGACTTTACTAACATGACCTGCCCGACCGACCTGACTTGCATAAAATACCCGCCCGACCCCATGACCGCCGACCGACCCGACCACAGACTTAATAAATTCCTGACCTATGACATACCTGCCTACCGACCTGACCTGACCCTGGGATCACACAAGAAAAAAACATAGTTCAAGGGAGGGCTAAACACTGAGGAAAAAAATATTACCCTGCAGAAGGGCCCACTGGCCCTACAAGGCAGGCCTTTTCAAAACTCCCCTTCCCTAAGTTACCCAAGAATGATATGGCCCGTGGGTTGTGTTGAGGTCACAGTGCTTACCTCCCCCTTTCCCCAAGTTACCCCCCAAAAGAATGGCCATGATTGTGTTGAGGTCCAGTGCTTACCCTCCCCTCCCAATTACCCAAGAATATAGTGGCCTGGCTTGTTTGAGGTCACAGGCTTACCTCCCCCTTCCCCAAGTTACCCCCAAAAATGATAGTGGCCATGAGTTGGTTTAGGTCACAGTGCTTACCTTTCCCCCCCTTTTAATTACCCCCCCCCCAAAAATGTTAGTGGCCATGAGCTTGTTTTGAGGGGCACAGTGGCTTACCTCCCCTTCCCAAGTTACCCCAAGAATGTGTGGCCATGAGCTTTTTTTGTTTAGGTCCAGGGTTTTACCTCCCTCCCCCAAGTTACCCAAGAATGATAGTGGCCAGTGAGCTTGTGTTGAGGTCACAGTGCTTACCTCCCCTTCCCTAAGTTACCCAAGAATGACAGTGGCCAGTGAGCTTGTGTTGAGGTCACAGTGCTTACCTCCCCTTCCCTAAGTTACCCAAGAATGATAGTGGCCAGTGTGCTTGTGTTGATGTCACAGTGCTTACCTCCCCTTCCTAAGTACCCAAGAATGATAGTGGCCAGTGTGCTTGTGTTGAGGTCACAGTGCTTACCTCCCCTTCCCTAAGTTACCCAAGAATGATAGTGGCCAGTGTGCTTGTGTTGAGGTCACAGTGCTTATCTCTCAGTAGCTGTGTTATCAAGCCAAGACTGATAATAGCTGATTCCCTATCAATTTACAGTATGATGATGTACGAGACTAGGACACACACATAGGCAATTGAAAATCAGTGGACTCACATATTTTAATCATGGGCAAGCGCTATACACGTACGATTATACAGCACCTATGGGGGAAAGATGGAAGGTATTCAGGCATAATTCAGGGAACTGCAGCACAGATAAAATTCCCTGGATCAAGAGCCCTTCACCAGCTTTAAGTAACCTTCCTTGACGGGGACTCTCTCACATAGACCTTCGGGATCATAAAATCAATAAATTAGTTGAATAAGGAATAAACTGAAGATTATATAAGGTGATCTCGATCCAGTTGGTGTCCCGTGGACGGGTGGCAAAAGCTCTCGCTTCACACGTTGAGGATCCGGGTTCGATTCCCGGAAGGGGCAGTAACATTGGGCGTGTTGCCTTACACCGGTTGTCTATGTTCACCCATCGATAAAATGGGTACCTGGGTGTTAGTGGACTGGTGTGGGTCACATCCTGGGTGTTAGTGGACTGGTGTGGGTGGCATCCTGGGTGTTAGTGGACTGGTGTGGGTGGCATCCTGGGTTTTAGTGGACTCGTGTAGGTGGCATCCTGGGTGTTAGTGGACTGGTGTGGGTGGCATCCTGGGTGTTAGTGGGCTGGTGTGGGTGGCATCGTGGGTCTTAGTGGACTGGTGTGGGTGGCACCCTGGGTGTTAGTGGACTGGTGTGGGTGGCATCCTGGGAGTTAGTGGACTGGTGTGGGTGGCATCCTGGGTGCTAGTGGACTGGTGTGGGTGGCATCGTGGATCTTAGTGGACTGGTGTGGGTGGCATCGTGGGTCTTAGTGGACTGGTGTGGGTGGCATCCTAGGTGTTAGTGGACTGGTGTGGGTGGCATCCTGGGTGTTAGTGGACTGGTGTGGGTGGCACCCTGGGTGTTAGTGGACTGGTGTGGGTGGCATCCTGGGTGTTAGTGGACTGGTGTGGGTGGCATCGTGGGTCTTAGTGGACTGGTGTGGGTGGCACCCTGGGTGTTAGTGGACTGGTGTGGGTGGCATCCTGGGTGTTAGTGGACTGGTGTGGGTGGCATCCTGGGTGCTAGTGGACTGGTGTGGGTGGCATCGTGGATCTTAGTGGACTGGTGTTAGTGGCATCCTGGGTGTTAGTGGACTGGTGTGGGTGGCATCCTGGGTGTTAGTGGACTGGTGTGGGTGGCACCCTGGGTGTTAGTGGACTGGTGTGGGTGGCATCCTGGGTGTTAGTGGACTGGTGTGGGTCACATCCTGGGTGTTAGTGGACTGGTGTGGGTGGCATCGTGGGTCTTAGTGGACTGGTGTTAGTGGCATCCTGGGTGTTAGTGGACTGGTGTGGGTGGCATCCTGGGTGTTAGTGGACTGGTGTGGGTGGCATCCTGGGTGTTAGTGGACTGGTGTAGGTGGCATCCTGGGTGTTAGTGGACTGGTGTGGGTGGCATCCTGGGTGTTAGTGGGCTGGTGTGGGTGGCATCCTGGGTGTTAGTGGACTGGTGTGGGTCACATCCTGGGTTTTAGTGGACTGGTGTAGGTGGCATCCTGGGTGTTAGTGGACTGGTGTTAGTGGCATCCTGGGTGTTAGTGGACTGGTGTGGGTGGCATCGTGGGTCTTAGTGGACTGGTGTGGGTGGCACCCTGGGTGTTAGTGGACTGGTGTGGGTGGCATCCTGGGTGTTAGTGGACTGGTGTGGGTGGCATCCTGGGTGCTAGTGGACTGGTGTGGGTGGCTCGTGGATCTTAGTGGACTGGTGTGGGTGGCATCCTGGGTGTTAGTGGACTGGTGTGGGTCACATCCTGGGTGTTAGTGGATGGTGTGGGTCACATCCTGAGTGTTAGTGGACTGGTGTGGGTCACATCCTGGGTGTTAGTGGAATGTTGTGGGTGGAATCCTGGGTGTTAGTGGACTGGTGTGGGTGGCATCCTGGGTGTTAGTGGACTGGTGTGGGTGGCTTCTGGGTGTTAGTGGACTGGTGAGGGTGGCATCCTGGGAGTTAGTGGACTGGTGTAGGTGGCATCCTGGGTGTTAGTGGACTGGTGTGGGTGGCGTCCTGGGTGTTAGTGGACTGGTGTGGGTCACATCCTGGGTGTTAGTGGACTGGTGTGGGTGGCATATTGGGTGTTAGTGAACTGGTGTGGGTGGCATCCTGCGTGTTAGTGGACTGGTGTGGGTGGCATCCTGGGTGTTAGTGGACTGTTGTGGTGGCATCCTGGGTGTTAGTGGATGGTGTGGGTGGCATCCTGGGTGTTAGTGGACTGGTGTGGGTCACATCCTGGGTGCTAGTGGAATGGTGTGGGTCACATCTGGGTGTTAGTGGATGGTGTGGGTCACATCCTGGGTGTTAGTGGACTGGTGTGGGTCACATCCTGGGTGTTAGTGGACTGGTGTGGGTCACATCCTGGGTGTTAGTGGACTGGTGTGGGTGGCATCCTGGGTGTTAGAGGGATGTTGTGGGTGGCATCCTGGGTGTTAGTGGACTGGTGTGGGTCACATCCTGGGTGTTAGTGGACTGGTGTGGGTCACATCTGGGTGTTAGTGGACTGGTGTGGGTGGCATCCTGGGTGTTTAGAGGACTGTTGTGGGTGGCATCCTGGGTGTTAGTGGACTGGTGTGGGTCACATCCTGGGTGTTAGTGGACTGGTGTGGGTCACATCCTGGGTGTTAGTGGACTGGTGTGGGTCACATCTGGGTGTTAGTGGGACTGGTTGTGGGTCACATCCTGGTGTTAGTGGACTGGTGTGGGTCACATCCTGGGTGTTAGTGGACTGGTGTGGGTGGCATCCTGGGTGTTAGAGGACTGTTGTGGGTGGCATCCTGGGTGTTAGTGGACTGGTGTGGGTCACATCCTGGGTGTTAGTGGACTGGTGTGGGTACATCCTGGGTGTTAGTGGACTGGTGTGGGGTCACATCCTGGGTGTTAGTGGACTGGTTGTGGGTCACATCCTGGGTGTTAGTGGACTGGTGTGGGTCACATCCTGGGTGTTAGTGGACTGGTGTGGGTCACATCTGGGTGTTAGTGGACTGGTGTGGGTCACATCCTGGGTGTTAGTGGACTGGTGTGGGTCACATCCTGGGTGTTAGTGGACTGGTGTGGGTCACATCCTGGGTGTTAGTGGACTGGTGTGGGTGGCATCCTGGGTGTTAGAGGACTGTTGTGGGTGGCATCCTGGGTGTTAGTGGACTGGTGTGGGTCACATCTGGGGTGTTAGTGGACTGGTGTGGGTCACATCCTGGGTGTTAGTGGACTGGTGTGGGTCACATCCTGGGTGTTAGTGGACTGGTGTGGGTCACATCCTGGGTGTTAGTGGACTGGTGTGGGTCACATCCTGGGTTGTTAGTGGACTGGTGTGGGTCACATCTGGGTGTTAGTGGACTGGTTGTGGGTCACATCCTGGGTGTTTAGTGGACTGGACTTGTGGGTCACATCCTGGGTGTTAGTGGACTGGTGTGGGTCTACATCCTGGGTGTTAGTGGACTGGTGTGGGTCACATCCTGGGTGTTAGTGGACTGGTGTGGGTCACATCCTGGGTGTTAGTAGACTGGTGTGGGTCACATCCTGGGTGTTAGTGGACTGGTGTGGGTCACATCCTGGGTGTTAGTAGACTGGTGTGGGTCACATCCTGGGTGTTAGTGGACTGGTGTGGGTTACATCCTGGGACAAAACTGACATAATTTGCGGGAAATGCTCAGCATAACAAGGTACTTTCTATATAGTAGTATGTCATGGGTGTCAACTATGGTCTGTATACCTTGTACATGTATACCTTGTACATGTATACCTTGTACATGTATACCTTGTACATGTATACCTTGTACATGTATACCTAGTACGTGTATACCTTGTACATGTATACCTAGTACATGTGTACCTTGTACATGTATACCTTGTACATGTATACCTAGTACGTGTATACCTTGTACATGTATACCTTGTACATGTATACCTAGTACGTGTATACCTTGTACATGTATACCTAGTACATGTGTACCTTGTACATGTATACCTTGTACATGTATACCTTGTACATGTTTACCTTGTACATGTATACCTTGTACATGTTTACCTTGTACATGTATACCTTGTACATGTTATACCTTGTACATGTATACCTTGTACATGTTTACCTTGTACTGATACCTTGTACTGTTTACCTTGTACTATGTTATACCTTGTACATGTATACCTTGTACATGTATACCTTGTTACATGTTTACCTTGTACATGTTATACCTTGTACATGTATACATGTACATGTATACCTTGTACATGTATACCTTGTACATGTTTACCTTGTCATGTATACCTTGTACATGTATACCATGTACATGTATACCTTGTACATGTATCCTTGTACATGTATACCTTGTTGTATACTTGTATGTTTACCTTGTACATGTTACCTTGTACATGTTTACCTGTACATTGTACTTGTACATGTTTACTTGTACATGTTACTTGTATGGTATTACCTTGTACATGTTTACCTTGTACATGTATACCTTGTACTTTACCATGTACATGTATACCTTGTTACATGTATACTGTACAGTATCCTTGACATGTATACCTTGTACATGTATACCATGTACATGTATACCTTGTACATGTATACCTTGTACATGTATTACCTTGTACATGTATACCTTGTACATGTATACCTTGTACATGTATACCTTGTACATGTATACCATGTACATGTATACCTTGTACATGTATACCTTGTACATGTATACCATGTACATGTATACCATGTACATGTATACCTTGTACATGTATATCCTTGTACATGTATACCATGTACATGTATACCTGTACATGTATACCTTGTACATGTATACCATGTACATGTATACCTTGTACATGTATACCTTGTACATGTTATACCTGTACATGTATACTGTATGTATTACCTATGTACTGTATACTTGTACATGTATCTTTACATGTTACCTTGTATTGTTACCTTGTAATTACATTGTATGTATACCTTGTACATGTATACTTGTCATGTATACTTGTACATGTTAACCTTGTACATGTATACCTTGTACATGTATCCTGTACTTGTATCTGTCATTATACCTTGTACATGTATACCTTGTACATGTATACCTTGTACATGTATACCTTGTAATGTATACCATGTACATGTATACCATGTACATGTATACCTTGTAACATGTATACCTGTACATGTATGTACATGTTACCATGTATATGTATACCTTGTACATGTATTCCATGTACATGTATACCATGTTACCTGTACATGTATACCTTGTACATGTATACCATGTACATGTATACCATGTACATGTTACCTTGTACATGTATACCTTGTACATGTATACCTTAAGATACCTTACATGTATACCTTGTACATGTACCTGTACATGTATACCTTGTACATGTATACCTTGTACATGTATACCTATGTACATGTTTACCTTGTACATGTATACTTGTACATGTATACCTTGTACATGTTACCTTGTACATGTATACCATGTACATGTATACCTTGTACATGTTACCTTGTAGAGTTACCTTGTAAGTATACCTTGTACATGTTACCTTGTACATGTATACCTTGTACATGTATACATGTACATGTATACATGTACATGTATTCCTGTACATGTATCCTGTCATGTATACCTTGTACATGTATACCTTGTACATGTATACCTTGTACATGTATACCATGTACATGTATACCATGTACATGTATACCTTGTACATGTATACCTTGTTATGTTACCATGTACATGTATACTTGTACATGTATACTTGTACCTTAATGTACTTGTATACCATTGTACATGTATACCTTGTACATGTATACCATGTACATGTATACCATGTACATGTATACCTTGTACATGTTATACTGTACATGTATTACCTTGTACATGTTATTACCTTGTACATGTATTAACATTGTATATGTTATACCATGTACATGTATACCTTGTACATGTATACCTTGTACATGTATACCTTGTACATGTATTCTTGTACATGTATACCTTGTATGTTATACCTTGTACATGACTACCTTGTACTATTTACCATGTACATGTATACCTTGTACTGTATACATGTACATGTAATTAACCTTGTTCTTGTATACCATGTAATTGTATACCATTGTACATGTTTTTTACCCTGTACATGTTTACCTTGTACCTGTATCCTTTTTAATGTATTAAAACCCTTTTACATGTATACCTGTACATGTATACTTGTATGTTTACCTGTTTATGTTCCATTTTATGTATAAAATTACATGTTTTACTTGTACATGTATACCTTGTTACTTTTATACCTTGTACTATGTTATACCGGTACATGTATACCATGTACATGTATTTAAACCTTGTTACCTGTACATGTATACCTTGTAAGTATACCTGTACATGTATACCTTGTAACTGTTTTACCCATTTTACATGGTATACCTTAAATGTATACGGGTTTCATGTATCTTGACTTGTATACCTTGTACTGTACGGGTTTGGGACCTGTACATTTGTATACCTGACTGTATGTTGTCCTGTTAACCTTTTACATGTATTATCTGTACATGTATACCTTGTATATGTATCCCTTGTACATGTATGGTAAAATAAAGAGGGGTAGGTGGGGGTGGTGAGAAATTGTTGAGACAAATAAGTTCGTCCGGGGAAGACGACAACTCCCGTAATAAAGGGGTAATAACTTACCTTTCCGCTGAAAAAATCCCTTAGCTCGTTAATCCCGTTAGTTATTGCTTGCATTTCAACGTACACGTATTCTAACATTATAAACCAATAACACTGTCAAAAATAAAGTGAGGTCAATGTTTCCATTTAAAAACAGTCACCAAGAAATACCACGGGTAGCAAGATTCTTGCCCAAAGGGGAACCCAGATATTTTTTTTTTGTTTTTCCCTTCTATTTGCTAAAAACCACCCACGTACCTACAATCTTAATTTATAACACTTCACTTCCCACCATCTGAGAAAAAGAAAACACAGCCGTAAGCTGAAATAAACATGGGAAAATAAGCGAGGTTGAGCCCTTTTGTGGCTGGGGCCAATGGGGAATCAAAAACGTATTGTGATTTTCGGGAAACTTATCGTCACGTTTTGCGTTTTATTTGTATTATATTCGCATTTTAAAAGTTCCCTCCGTGGAGGAGGTTTGTTGTATGAAGGGTTCTTTTACGAGGAAATGGAGTTGCCCTTCCCGGGACAAAACCTCCAATTGCTAGGCGCTGTACGACCCTCCCGCGTTTAGTTTAAGATGTTTATTATGCACCCAACCCATCCTGAGGGCGGTATCCCCACATACCCCTCCTGTGGGGGTAGTCACCACAACCTCCTGTGGGCGGGATCCAAACCCATCCCGTGGGGGGTTTGTCACCCCCTACCCCTCCTGAGGGCGGGGGTACCCCAAAACCCTCCCGTGGGCGGTGTCCCACATAACCATCCTGTGGGTGGGAGCACCCCAACCACCTTGGGGGGTATCACCACATACCCATCCCCGTGGGGAGTCACCACTACCCTCCTGTGGGTGGTAGTCAAACCCCCTCCCATCCTGTGGCGGGGTCACCCCTACCCTTTTTGGGCGGGAGTCACCAATACCCATCCTTGGGCGGTAGTACCCATTTCCCCTCCTGTGGGTGGGAGTCACCCCATACCCCTCCTGTGGGCGGTAGTCACCAATAAAAACTTTCCCGTGGGTGGTATACCCCAACCCCTCCCGTGGGGGGGTAGTCACCACATCCCCTCCTTTGGGCGGTAGTCCCAATACCCCTCCTGTGGGGGGTAGTCACCCCATCCCCCTGTGGGCGGTGTCACCCCATACCCTGCGGGGTGGTAGTCACCACATACCCATCTGTGGGGGGTAGTCACCACAACCATCCTGGGGGCGGTAGCACCACTCCCATCCTGTGGGCGGTTTCACCCCCTACCCCCTCTGTGGGCGGGAGTCCCCCCCAAAACCCCGCTGTGGGTGGTAGCACCCAAAAACCCATCCTGTGGGGGGTAGTCCAACATACCCATCCCGTGGGGGGTATAAACCACATACCCATCCTGTGGCGGTGTCACCCCCCTACCCATCCTGTGGGGGCGGTGTCACCACATACCCATCCCGGGGGGCGGGGGCACCCCAAACCCCCTGTGGGCGGTAGTCACCCCATACCCCTCTGTGGGGGGTAGTCACCCCACCCCCTGTGGGCGGTAGTCACCCCCTACCCCGCTGTGGGTGGGAATACCCCTACCCTCCCTTGGGCGGATCACCACATCCCCCCCGTGGGCGGTAGTCACCACTACCCTTTCCCGTGGGGGGTGTCACCCCATACCATCCCTTTGGGGGGTGTCACCCCATACCCCTGTGGGGTGGTAGTCACCACATACCCACCCGGGGCGGTTCCCCCATACCCTCCTGGGGGCGGTAGTACCCCCATACCCATCCCGGGGCTGCACCCCATACCCCTCCTGTGGGGGTAGTACCAATTTCCCATCCTGGGGCGGTAGTCACCCCATCCCATCCTGTGGGCGGGGTCACCCACATACCCATCCTGTGGGGGGGGTATCACCACTACCCTCCTTTGGGGGGTAGTCCCCCATAACCCCCTCCCGTGGGTGGTAGCACCACATACCCATCCCGTGGGGGGTAGTCACCCCATACCCTCCTGTGGGTGGTAGTCACCCCCTACCCCCCTGTGGGCGGTAGTCAACACTACCCCCCCTGTGGGTGGTAGTCACTACATACCCTCCTGTGGTGGTCACCCCCATACCCACCTTGGGGGGTAGTCACTAATACCCCCCCTGTGGGCGGTAGTCACCACATACCCTTTCCCGTGGGCGGGAGTCACCCCATACCCATCCTGGGGTGTAGTCCCACTACCCCTCCTGTGGGGGTAGTCACCCCTTTCCCATCCGTGGGGGTAGTCACCCCCAAACCCCTCCCTTTGGGGGGGGGTAGTCACCAATACCCATTTCCGTGGGTGGTAGTCACTACATAAACCCTCCCGTGGGTGGTAGTCACCCAACCCACGTGGGGGGTATCATACTACCCTCCTGTGGGTGGTAGTCACCCCATACCCATCCTGTGGGCGGTAGTCACCCCCATACCCATCCCGTGGGCGGTAGTCACCCATACCCCTCCTGTGGGTGGGAGTCCCCATACCCATCCTGTGGGGCGGTGTCACCCCAACCCACCCCCGTGGGGGTAGTCATACTTACCCACCTGGTGGTAGTCCCCCAACCCATCTGTGGGGGTAGTCACCACTACCCATCCCGTGGGGGGAGTCACTACAACCTCCTGTGGGTGGTAGTCACCACTACCCATCCTGGGGTGGTAGTCACACATACCCTCCGTGGGCGGTAGTCACCCCATACCCTTCCCGTGGGGGGTAGTCACCCCTACCCATCCTGTGGGGGGGTAGTCACCCCAAAACCCCCCCTGGGGCGGGAGTCACCACATTTCCCATCCCCGTGGGGGGTAGTCATAATACCCTTGGGGTGGGGTCACCCCCCACCCCTCCTGGGGCGGTAGTCACCAATACCCATCCTGGGTGGTAGTCACACATACCCCTCCCGTGGGGGGTAGTCACCAATACCCCTCCGTGGGTGGGAGTCACTACATCCCATCCTGTGGGTTGTGTCCCACATACCCATCCTGTGGGCGGTATTTCCCAATACCCATCCCTTGGGGGGTAGTCACCACATACCATCCGGGGCGGTTCCCCCAACCCCTCCCTTGGGGGGTAGTCACCCTACCCATCCTGTGGGGGGTAGTACCCCATCCCCCTCCTGTGGGCGGTAGTACCACATACCCCTCCTGTGGCTGGGAGTCACCCCATACCCACCTGTGGGCGGTTGTCACCACATACCCCTCCTGGGGCGGTATCACCCCATCCCCCCTGTGGGCGGGAGTCACCCCATACCCATCCTGGGGCGGTATCACCCCCCACCCCTCTGTGGGGGTAGTCCCCACATACCCCTCCCGTGGGCCCGGGAGTCAAAAAATTACAGAGGTACATAAATTTGGGCCAGGGACTACCCAAAGTTTATAGTGAGCAAGTCAGAGGGAATGAACTCACAATTTACAAAGGTAATGAACTCACAATTTTTCAAAGGAATGAACTCCAAATTTTCAAAGGAATGAACTCACAAGTTACAAAGGTAATGAACTCACAATTTTCAAAGGAATGAACTCACAAGTTAAAAGGGAAAGAAACTCACAATTTAAAAGGTATTTGACCCACAAGTTTTAAAAGGGAATAACCACAAAATTACAAAGGGATGAATCACAAGTTACAAAGGTAATGAAAATCACAAGTTACAAAGGTAATGAACTCACAAATTCAAAGGAATGAACTCACAAGTTACAAAGGTAATGAACTCACAAGTTACAAAAAGGAAAAAGAACTCCAAATTACAAAGGTAAAGAAAACACAATTTTACAAAGGTAATGAAATACAAGTTCAAAGGTATGAACTCACAAAATTTTCAAAGGTAATGAACTCACAAATTACAAGGTAATGAACCCACAAGTTCAAAGGTAATGAAAACCCAAGTTTCAAAGGAATGAATCCAAGTTTCAAAGGGGAAGAACTCACAAGTTTCAAAGGGGAATGAACTACAAATTACAAAGGTAAAGAAACCCCAAGTTCAAAGGTTAAACTCCAAGTTCAAAGGTAATGAACCACAAGTTCAAAGGTAATGAACTCACAATTTTACAAAAGGAATAAACCACAAAATTTTCAAAGGTAATAAACTCAAATTTACAAATTAAAAAAAAACCCCCCAAAAAAAAAAAACCCCCCCCCCCCACAAACCCGTAAATGGTTATTGGGGCAAATGTTATTGTTGAGTACAACCACCCTCACACACCACACACCACACCAACACACACACACACACACACACACCACACACACACACACACACACACACACACACAACAACCACACACAACACCACACACACACCACACACACACACACCACACACACACACAACACACACACAACACCAACACACACACCCACACACACACAAAACACACACAAACACACACACACCCGGGGCACAACTGTAGTGATTATTGGTGCAAAATTGATTTTTGGTCACACACCCACACACACACACCCACACAACACCACACACACACACACACACACCCACACAACCCACAACCCGGTCACACTGATGGTTATTGGGAAATTTTATTTTTGAGTCCCACCCACACACACACATACACACACCACACACACAGACACACACACTAAAAAACCACACCAACCCCAACACACAACACCCACACACACACACCCCACACCAACACCACCCCACATTACACACACACACACACACACAACACACACACCAATACACCACCCACCCAGACACACCCACCACAACACCACACACACACACACACACCACACCATACACACCACACACACACACACACCACACACACAGACACACACACCACACACCACCCCAAACACACACACAACAACCACAAAGACCCACACAGCACACACACACACACACCACCCATACACACCCACACACAGACCACCAAAACAGAAAAACACACACACACAAAACAACACACCACACACACACACCACAATACACACCAACACAACACCAGACACACACACACACACACCACAACACACACACAACACACACACACCCACACACCCGGTCCAACGTAGGAGTTATTGGTGCAAATATTGTTTGTTGAGTCACCCCACCACAACACACACACCACACCACACAACAACACACACAACACAAAAACCCCAAAACCCGGCACACCGTAGGGTTATTGGTGCAATGTGATTTTTTGAGCACACACAACAAACACACACCACCCAAAACCCCACACCCAAACAACACACCACACAACACACCACACACCACACCAAAACCCCCCGGTCACAACTGTAGTGAGTTATTGGTGCAAAAGTTGATTGTTGAGTCACACCCCAAAACACACACACACACAAACACACACACAACACACACCCACACCACACCCCACAAACACACAACACCACCCCCACAAAAACCACAAACCACACACAAAACCACACACACACACACACAACCAACACACCACACACACAACAACACACCCAAAACCCCACCCAACAACACAAAACACACCACACACACCACACACAACACACACACAAAACCCCACACCCCCCCGGTCACACGTGTGAGTTATTGGTGAAATGGATTGTTGAGCCCACACACACACACACAAAAACCACACCACACAACCACACACACACCCCACCCCACCATCACACACACACACACCCCCAACCACACCACACCACACACCCCCGGTCACAATGTAGTGAGTTATTGGTGCAAATGTTGTTGTTGAGTCACCACACCACACACACCCACACACACACACACACACACCACACACACACACACACACCAAAACCCACAACCAACACACACACCCGGTCACAACTGTAGTGAGTTATTGGGGCAAAATGATTGTTGAGTCACACACACAAACACCACCAAACCAAAACCAAAACCCCCACACCACACCACACACCACACAACACCACCCACCCGGGCACAACTGAGTGAGTTATTGGTGCAAAATTGATTGTTGAGTCACACACACACACCACACACAACACCCACACACACACACACCCACACACACACACACACACACACACACACACACACACACACCAACCCGGTCCAACTGTAAATGAGTTATTGGGCAAATATTTATTGTTGAGTCACACCCCACACACAAATTCACACACACCACACACAGACACACACACATACAAAACATTTCCTACACACACGACACAAACACAACAACACACACACACACACATACACACTACACCAACACACCACACCACACGACAACCAACCCCCCACACAACCCTACACACATACACACACACACAACACCAACACACACACACAGACCACACACACACACACACCACACACATAACACCACACAACAACAACCACCAACACACAACACACACACACACACAAACACCAAAACACAAAACACACGCACAACACACACCACAACAAACACACACACACACACACAACACACACACACACACACACAACACACACACAACCCCACAAACACACACACACACAAACCCCAAAAACACACACAACACAAACCCCACACACAACCACACACACACAACCCCCACACACAAACCCACAAAGACACCACACACACACCCCACACCCACAAACCACAAACCACACACACAAACACAACACACAACAAAGACACACACATCACACACACAACACACACCAACACACAAAACCCCCCACACACTACACACACACACACCACAACACACCCACACACAACAACACACAAAAACCACACACCCCACACACCCCACACCCACACACACACACAAAACACACACACACACACACAACCACACACCACACAAACACAACACACAAACCCACACACAACACCACACCCCACACACACCACACACACACCACACCACACACACACACACACCACACACCACACACCCGTACCACAACCCCACACACAACACACACTAAAAAACCCCAACCAACACCACACCACACACACACACACACACACACCCAACACCACCCCCCCACAAAAAAACACACACCACCACAACACACACACGACACACAAACCACACAACACACACAACACACTTCCAAAACCACACACCACACACACACACCA
>NC_069480.1:11607247-11619747 GCF_026875155.1 Cherax quadricarinatus
TTAAAAAGCACCCCTTCCTTAGCTCTAATCTCTCAGTACTCCAGTTTTAAATCCCATTTTTTTCCCCCCCCCACAAAACCCCCCCCCCCCTTCAGCTTTGTTTCGCTTACGGCCAGGACATCCAACTTCTTTTCATTCATAACATCAGCAATCATCTGTTTCTTGTCATCCGCACTACATCCACGCACATTTAAGCATCCTATTTTATAAAGTTTTTCTTCTTCTCTTTTTTAGTAAATGTCTACAGGAGAAGGGGTTACAGCCCATTGCTCCCGGCATTTTTGTCGCCTCATACGACACGCATGGCCTTACGGAGGAAAGATCTCTTTCCACTTCCCCATGGACAATAGAAGAAATAAAAAAGAACAAGAGCTATTTAGAAAAAGGAGAAAAACCTAGATGTATATATATATATATATGCATGTGCGTGTCTGTGAAGTGTGACCAAAGTGTAAGTAGGAGAAGCAAGATATCCCTGTTATCTTAGCGTGTTTATGAGACAGAAAAAGAAACCAGCAATCCTACCATCATGCAAAACAGTTACAGGTTTTTGTTTCACAGTCATCTGGCAGGACGGTAGTACTTCCCTGGGTGGTTGCTGTCTACCAACCTACTACCACAGGACGGTAGTACTTCCCTGGGTGGTTGCTGTCTACCAGCCTACTACCACAGGACGGTAGTACTTCCCTGGGTGGTTGCTGTCTACCAACCTACTACCTCAATAATAATAATAATAATAATAATAATAATAATAATAATAATAATAATAATAATTTGTATGATAACAATAACCATAATAAAAATTATAATAATCCCATAATAATTACAATACCATAATAGTTATTAATATGACGGTAATTTTTAAAGGGGTGGACAGGTAAGCCAGCGGAAGGCCTCAGTCACATGACCAAAAGCTTCAACGGCGGGTCATTATCTAAGACCCGCGTCAGGAAGCACTTGTCCTGTTTCCTGACCTGACATGACCTGACCTGACCTGACCTGACCTGACCTGATCTGACCTGACCTGACATGACCTGACCTGACCTGACTTGACATAACATGACCTGACCTGACCTGACCTGACTTGACATAACATGACCTGACCTGACCTGACATGACCTGACCTGACCTGACCTGACCTGACATGACTTGACATAACTTGACCTGACCTGACCTGACATGACCTGACCTGACCTGACCTGACCTGACCTAGGGATCACACAAGAAAAAAACATGAGAATTCAGAGTAGGGCTAAACACTGAAGGAAAAACTATTACCACTGCAGAAGGCCTACTGGCCCATACAAGGCAGGTCCTTATCAAAACCTCCCCTTCCCTAAGTTACCCAAGAATGATAGTGGCCAGTGAGCTTGTGTTGAGGTCACAGTGCTTACCTCCCCTTCCCTAACGTTACCCAAGAATGATAGTGGCCAGTGAGCTTGTGTTGAGGTCACAGTGCTTACCTCCCCTTCCCTAAGTTACCCAAGAATGATAGTGGCCAGTGAGCTTGTGTTGAGGTCACAGTGCTTACCTCCCCTTCCCTAAGTTACCCAAATGATAGTGGCCGTGAGCTTTGTGTTGAGGTCACAGTGCTTACCTCCCCTTCCCTAAGTTACCCAAGAATGATAGTGGCCAGTGAGCTTGTGTTGAGGTCACAGTTGCTACCTCCCCTTCCCTAAGTTACCCAAGAATGATAGTGGCCAGTGAGCTTGTGTTGAGGTCACAGTGTTTACCTCCCCTTCCCTAAGTTACCCAAGAATGATAGTGGCCAGTGAGCTTGTGTTGAGGTCACAGTGCTTACCTCCCCTTCCCTAAGTTACCCAAGAATGACAGTGGCCATGTGAGCTTGTGTGAGGTCACAGTGCTTACCTCCCCTTCCCTAAGTTACCCAAGAATGATAGTGGCCAGTGTGCTTGTGTTGATGTCACAGTGCTTACCTCCCCTTCCCTAAGTTACCCAAGAATGATAGTGGCCAGTGTGCTTGTGTTGAGGTCACAGTGCTTACCTCCCCTTCCTAAGTTACCAAGAATGATAGTGGCCAGTGTGCTTGTGTTGAGGTCACAGTGCTTATCTCTCAGTAGCTGTGTTATCAAGCCAAGACTGATAATAGCTGATTCCCTATCAATTTACAGTATGATGATGTACGAGACTAGGACACACACATAGGCAATTGAAAATCAGTGGACTCACATATTTTAATCATGGGCAAGCGCTATACACGTACGATTATACAGCACCTATGGGGAAAGATGGAAGGTAATTCAGGCATAATTTCAGGGAACTGCAGCACAGATAAAAATTCCCTGGATCAAGAGCCCTTCACCAGCTTTAAGTAACCTTCCTTGACGGGGACTCTCTCACATAGACCTTCGGGATCATAAAATCAATAAATTAGTTGAATAAGGAATAAACTGAAGATTATATAAGGTGATCTCGATCCAGTTGGTGTCCCGTGGACGGGTGGCAAAAGCTCTCGCTTCACACGTTGAGGATCCGGTTCGATTCCCGGAAGGGCAGTAACATTGGCGTGTTGCCTTACACCGGTTGTCTATGTTCACCCATCGATAAAATGGGTACCTGGGTGTTAGTGGACTGGTGTGGGTCACATCCTGGGTGTTAGTGGACTGGTGTGGGTGGCATCCTGGGTGTTAGTGGACTGGTGTGGGTGGCATCCTGGGTTTTAGTGGACTCGTGTAGGTGGCATCCTGGGTGTTAGTGGACTGGTGTGGGTGGCATCCTGGGTGTTAGTGGGCTGGTGTGGGTGGCATCGTGGGTCTTAGTGGACTGGTGTGGGTGGCACCCTGGGTGTTAGTGGACTGGTGTGGGTGGCATCCTGGGAGTTAGTGGACTGGTGTGGGTGGCATCCTGGGTGCTAGTGGACTGGTGTGGGTGGCATCGTGGATCTTAGTGGACTGGTGTGGGTGGCATCGTGGGTCTTAGTGGACTGGTGTGGGTGGCATCCTAGGTGTTAGTGGACTGGTGTGGGTGGCATCCTGGGTGTTAGTGGACTGGTGTGGGTGGCACCCTGGTGTTAGTGGACTGGTGTGGTGGCATCCTGGGTGTTAGTGGACTGGTGTGGGTGGCATCGTGGTCTTAGTGGACTGGTGTGGGTGGCACCTGGGTGTTAGTGGACTGGTGTGGGTGGCATCCTGGGTGTTAGTGGACTGTGTGGGTGGCATCCTGGGTGCTAGTGGACTGGTGTGGGTGGCATCGTGGATCTTAGTGGACTGGTGTAGTGGCATCCTGGGTGTTAGTGGACTGGTGTGGGTGGCATCCTGGGTGTTAGTGGACTGGTGTGGGTGGCACCCTGGGTGTTAGTGGACTGGTGTGGGTGGCATCCTGGGTGTTAGTGACTGGTGGGTCACATCCTGGGTGTTAGTGGACTGGTGTGGGTGGCATCGTGGGTCTTATGGACTGTGTTAGTGGCATCCTGGGTGTTAGTGGACTGGTGTGGGTGGCATCCTGGGTGTTAGTGGACTGGTGTGGGTGGCATCCTGGGTGTTAGTGGACTGGTGTAGTGGCATCCTGGGTGTTAGTGGACAGGTGTTGGTGGCATCCTGGGTGTTAGTGGGCTGGTGTGGGTGGCATCCTGGGTGTTAGTGGACTGGTGTGGGTCACATCCTGGGTTTTAGTGGACTGGTGTAGGTGGCATCCTGGGTGTTAGTGGACTGGTGTTAGTGGCATCCTGGGTGTTAGTGGACTGGTGTGGGTGGCATCGTGGGTCTTAGTGGACTGGTGTGGGTGGCACCCTGGGTGTTAGTGGACTGGTGTGGGTGGCATCCTGGGTGTTAGTGGACTGGTGTGGGTGGCATCCTGGGTGCTAGTGGACTGGTGTGGGTGGCATCGTGGATCTTAGTGGACTGGTGTGGGTGGCATCCTGGGTGTTAGTGGACTGGTGTGGGTCACATCCTGGGTGTTAGTGGACTGGTGTGGGTCACATCCTGAGTGTTAGTGGACTGGTGTGGGTCACATCCTGGGTGTTAGTGGAATGTTGTGGGTGGAATCCTGGGTGTTAGTGGACTGGTGTGGGTGGCATCCTGGTGTTTAGTGGACTGGTGTGGGTGGCATCCTGGGTGTTAGTGGACTGGTGAGGGTGGCATCCTGGGAGTTAGTGGACTGGTGTAGGTGGCATCCTGGGTGTTAGTGGACTGGTGTGGGTGCGTCCTGGTGTTAGTGGACTGGTGTGGGTCACATCCTGGGTGTTTTGGACTGGGTGGGTGGCATATTGGGTGTTAGTGAACTGGTGTGGTGGCATCCTGCGTGTTAGTGGACTGGTGTGGGTGCATCCTGGGTGTTAGTGGACTGTTGTAGGTGGCATCCTGGGTGTTAGTGGATTGGGTGGGGTGGCATCCTGGGTGTTAGTGGACTGTGTGGGTCACATCCTGGGTGCTAGTGGACTGGTGTGGGTCACATCCTGGTGTTAGTGGACTGGTGTGGGTCACATCCTGGGTGTTAGTGGACTGGTGGGGTCACATCCTGGTGTTAGTGGACTGGTGTGGGTCACATCCTGGGTGTTAGTGGACTGGTGTGGGTGGCATCCTGGGTGTTAGAGGACTGTTGTGGGTGGCATCCTGGGTGTTAGTGGACTGGTGTGGGTCACATCCTGGGTGTTAGTGGACTGGTGTGGGTCACATCCTGGGTGTTAGTGGACTGGTGTGGGTGCATCCTGGGTGTTAGAGGACTGTTGTGGGTGGCATCCTGGTGTATAGTGGACTGGTGTGGGTCACATCCTGGGTGTTAGTGGACTGGTGTGGGTCACATCCTGGGTGATAGTGGACTGGTGTGGGTCACATCCTGGGTGTTAGTGGACTGGTGTGGGTCACATCCTGGGTGTTAGTGGACTGGTGTGGGTCACATCCTGGGTGTTAGTGGACTGGTGTGGGTGGCATCCTGGGTGTTAGAGGACTGTTGTGGGTGGCATCCTGGGTGTTAGTGGACTGGTGTGGGTCACATCCTGGGTGTTAGTGGACTGGTGTGGGTCACATCCTGGGTGTTAGTGGACTGGTGTGGGTCACATCCTGGGTTTAGTGGACTGGTGTGGGTCACATCCTGGGTGTTAGTGGACTGGTGTGGGTCACATCCTGGGTGTTAGTGGACTGGTGTGGGTCACATCCTGGGTGTTAGTGACTGGTGTGGGTCACATCCTGGGTGTTAGGTGACTGGTGTGGGTCACATCCTGGGTGTTAGTGGACTGGTGTGGGTCACATCCTGGGTGTTAGTGGACTGGTGTGGGTGGCATCCTGGGTGTTAGAGGACTGTTGTGGGTGGCATCCTGGGTGTTAGTGGACTGGTGTGGTCACATCCTGGGTGTTAGTGGACTGGTGTGGGGTCACATCCTGGGTGTTAGTGGACTGGTGTGGGTCACATCCTGGTGTTAGTGGACTGGTGTGGGTCACATCCTGGGTGTTAGTGGACTGGTGTGGGTCACATCCTGGGTGTTAGTGGACTGGTGTGGGTCACATCCTGGTGTTAGTGGACTGGTGTGGGTCACATCCTGGGTGTTAGTGGACTGGTGTGGGTCACATCCTGGGTGTTAGTGGACTGGTGTGGGTCACATCCTGGGTGTTAGTGACTGGGTGGGTCACATCCTGGGTGTTAGTGGACTGGTTGTGGGTCACATCCTGGTGTTAGTAGACTGGTGTGGGTCACATCCTGGTGTTAGTGGACTGGTGTGGTCACATCCTGGGTGTTAGTAGACTGGTGTGGTCACATCCTGGGTGTTAGTGGACTGGTGTGGGTTAAATCCTGGGACAAAACTGACATAAATTTGCGGGAAATGCTCAGCATACCAAGGTACTTTCTATATAGTAGTATGTCATGGGTGTCAACTATGGTCTGTATACTTGTACATGTATACCTTGTACATGTATACCTTGTACATGTATACCTGTACATGTAACCTGTACATGTATACCTAGTACGTGTATACCTTGTACATGTATACTAGAACATGTGTACCTGTACATTATAACCTTGTACATGTATACCTAGTACGTGTATACCTTGTACATGTATAACCTTGACATGTATACCTAGTCGGTGTATCAACCTTGTACATGTATAAACCTAGTACATGTGTACCTTGTACATGTATACCTTGTACATGTATACCTTGTACATGTTTACCTTGTACATGTATACCTTGTACATGTTTACCTTGTACATGTATACCTTGTACATGTATACCTTGTACATGTATACCTTGTACATGTTTACCTTGTACATGTATCCTTGTACATGTTTACCTTGTACATGTATACCTTGTACATGTATACCTTGTACATGTATACCTTGTACATGTTTACCTGTACATGTATACCTTGTACATGTATACCATGTACATGTATACCTTGTACATGTATACCTTGTACATGTTTACCTTGTACATGTATACCTTGTACATGTATACCATGTACATGTATACCTTGTACATGTATACCTTGTACATGTATACCTTGTACATGTATACCTTGTACATGTTTACCTTGTACATGTATACCTTGTACATGTTTACCTTGTACATGTATACCTTGTACATGTTTACCTTGTACATGTATACCTTGTACATGTATACCTTGTACAATGTATACCTTGTACATGTATACCTTGTACATGTATACCATGTACATGTATACCATGTACATGTATACCTTGTACATGTATACCTTGTACATGTATACCTTGTACATGTATACCATGTACATGTATACCTTGTACATGTATACCTTGTACATGTATACCATGTACATGTATACCTTGTACATGTACCATGTACATGTATACCATGTACATGTATACCATGTACATGTATACCTTGTACATGTATACCTTGTACATGTATACCATGTACATGTATACCATGTACATGTATACCTTGTACCTGAAACCATGTACATGTATACCATGTACATGTATACCTTGTACATGTATACCATGTACATGTATACCATGTACATGTATACCTTGTACATGTATACCTTGTACATGTATACCATTGTACATGTATACCTTGTAGATGTATACCTTGTACATGTATACCTTGTACATGTATACCTTGTACATGTATACCTTGTACATGTACCATTGTCATATACCATGTACTGATACCATGTACATGTATACCTTGTACATGTATACTGTACATGTATACCATGTACATGTATACCTTGTACATGTATACCATGTACATGTATACCATGTACATGTATACCTTGTACATGTATACCTTGTACATGTATACCATGTACATGTATACCTTGTACATGTATACCATGTACATGTATACCATGTACATGTATACCTTGTACATGTATACCTTGTACATGTATACCTTGTACATGTATACCTTGTAGATGTATACCTTGTACATGTATACCTTGTACATGTATACCTTGTACATGTATACCTTGTACATGTATACCTTGTACATGTATAACCATGTACATGTATACCATGTACATGTATACCTTACATGTATACCTTGTACATGTATACCATGTACATGTATACCTTGTACATGTATACCATGTACATGTATACCATGTACATGTATACCTTGTACATGTATACCTTGTACATGTATACCATGTACATGTATACCTTGTACATGTATACCATGTACATGTATACCATGTACATGTATACCTTGTACATGTATACCTTGTACATGTATACCTTGTACATGTATACCTTGTAGATGTATACCTTGTACATGTATACCTTGTACATGTATACCTTGTACATGTATACCTTGTACATGTATACCTTGTACATGTATACCATGTACATGTATACCATGTACATGTATACCTTGTACATGTATACCTTGTACATGTATACCATGTACATGTATACCTTGTACATGTATACCATGTACATGTATACCATGTACATGTATACCTTGTACATGTATACCTTGTACATGTATACCATGTACATGTATACCATGTACATGTATACCATGTACTGTATACCATGTACATGTATACCATGTACATGTATACCTTGTACATGTTAACATGTACATTATACCTGTACATGTATACCATGTACATGTATACCTTGTACATGTATACCTTGTACCTGTATACCTTGTACATGTATACCTTGTATATGTATACCATGTATATGTATACCTTGTATATGTATACCATGTACATGTATACCTTGTACATGTATACCATGTACATGTATACCTTGTACATGTATACCTTGTACATGTATACCTTGTACATGTATACCTTGTACATGTATACCTTGTATATGTATACCATGTACATGTATACCTTGTACCTGTATACCATGTACATGTATACCTTGTACATGTATACCTTGTACATGTATACCTTGTATATGTACACCATGTATATGTATACCATGTACATGTATACCTTGTACCTGTATGCCTTGTACCTGTATACCTTGTACATGTATACCTCGTACATGTATACCTTGTACATGTTTACCTTGTATATGTATACCATGTACATGTATACCTTGCACATGTATACTTGTACATGTATACCTTGTACTTGTATACCTTGTACATGTATACGTTGTACATGTATACCATGTACACCTTGTACATGTATACCTTGTACATGTATACCATGTACACCTTGTACATGTATACCTTGTACATGTATACCATGTACATGTATACCTTGTACATGTATACCTTGTACATGTATACTACCTTATACATGTATACTACCTTGTACATGTATACTACCTTGCACATGTATACTACCTTGTACTTGTATACCTTGTACATGTATACCTTCTACATGTATACCGTGTACTTGTATGCCTTGTACATGTACGCTTTGTACATGTATACCTTGTACATGTATACTACCTTGTATATGTATACCTTGTACATGTACTGGTAGTAAATAAAGATGATGTAGGTGGTGGTGGTGAGAGAAATTGATTGAGACAAATAAGTGTCGTCTCGGGGAAGACGACAACTCCAGTAATAAGGGAGTAATAACTTACCTTCTCCGCTGAACAAATCACCTTAGCTCGTTAATCCCGTTATGTTATTGCTTGCACTTTCAACGTACACGTATATCTAACATTATAATACCAATAACACTGTCAAAAATAACGTGAGGTCAATGTTTTCCTAGTTATAACACAGTCCACCAAGAACTACCAGCGGCGTAGCAAGATTCTTGCCAAGGTGTAACCCAGATATTTTTCTCTGTTTATTCCCTTCATATTTGACTAAAAACAACATCCCACGTACTCTAGCAATACTCTAATATATAACAACTTCACTTCCCACCATCTGTAGAGAAGAAAACACAGCCGTAGAGCTGAAATAAACATGGGAAATAAGCGAGGTTGTAGCCGTGTCGTGGCTGAGCCAATGGGAATTCAGACAAACGTATTGTGTATTTCTCAGGAAGACGTTATCGTCTACGTTTTGCGTTTTATTTGTATTATATTCGCATTAAACGTTCCCTCCGATGGAGGAGGTTTGTTGTAGGTGAAGGGTTCTTTTACCGAGGAAATGGAGTTGCCTTCCTGGGACTAAGCCTCCAATTGCTAGGCGCTGTACGACCCTCACAGTCGTTTAGTTTAAGATGTTTATTATGCACCCCATACCCATCCTGAGGGCGGTAGTCACCACATACCCATCCTGTGGGCGGTAGTCACCACATACCCATCCTGTGGGCGGTAGTCACCACATACCCATCCTGTGGGTGGGAGTCACCCCCCCTACCCTACCTTTGGGGGGTAGTCCCCCCCCATACCCATCCTGTGGGGGGTAGCACCCCCAAAAACCCCCCCGTGGGCGGGAGTCACCACATAAACCCCTCCTGTGGGGGGTTTGTCCAAACCCCAAAAACCCAAACCTTTTGGGCGGGATTTACCAAAAATACCCATCCTGTTGGGGGGTAGCCAACCCCCTACCCATCCGGGGGGCGGGAGTTTTCCCCCATAAACCCCTTTCCCTTTGGGGGTAGTCACCACATACCCATCCTTGGGCGGGGAGTCCCCCCCCATACCCTTCCGTGGGCGGTAGTCACCCCCTACCCATTCTGTGGGGGTAGTCACCAAAATAAACCCCTCCCCGTGGGGGGTAGTTTACCACTACCCACCTTTGGGCGGGAGTTCCCCCCACAAAAAACCCATCCTGTGGGCGGTAGTCACCCCAAAACCCATTTCCTGGGGCCCGGGATCACCCCAAAAAAAACCCCAAGCGTGGGTGGTAGTCACCAAATACCCATCCTGGGGGGCGGTATCCCCCACATACCCATTTCCGGGGGGGGTAGTCACCACCCCTAAACCCCTCCTGTTTGGGGGTAGTCACCCCATACCCATCCTGTGGGCGGTAGTCACCACATCCCATCCTGTGGGGGGTAGTCACCCCAAACCCTCCTGTGGGGGGTATCCCCCCACATACCCTCCTGTGGGGGGAGTCCAAAAACCCAAAAACCCCTCCTGTGGGCGGGATCACCCCCTACCCATGCGTGGGTGGTAGTCACCCATAAACCCCCCCTGTGGGCGGGAGTCACCACATTTCCCCTCCTGGGGCGGTAGTCACCACATACCCATTTCCCGGGGCGGTAAATCACCCCAAACCCTCCTGTGGGCGGTAGTCACCCCAAAACCCATGTGTGGGTGGGGAGTCCCACATACCCATCCTTTTGGGCGGTATCCCCCACTACCCATCCCCGTGGGCGGTAGTTTCCCCCCATACCCATCCTGTGGGCCCGGGAGTCACCCCCATACCCAACCTGTGGGCGGGAGTTTACCACAAAAACCCATCCTGGGGCGGTAGTCACCCCATAAACCCATCCTGTGGGCGTAATCACCACATACCCATCCGGGGCGGTTTGTCACCCCATACCCATTTCCCGTGGGCGGGGAGTCACCACATACCCATCCCGTGGGTTTTAGTTTACCACATACCCATCCCCGTGGGGGGGTTTGTCACCCCATACCCATCCGTGGGGGATCACCCCATACCCATCCTGTGGGCGGAGTCACCCAAAAACCCCCTCCTGTGGGTGGTATTTAAATAAAAAACCCATTTCCCGTGGGGTTTTTTAAATCAACCCACATACCCATCCTGTGGGTGGGAGCACAAAATAAACCCCTCCTGTGGGCGGTAGTCACCACATACCCATCCGTGGGGGGTAGCAAACCCCATAAACCCCTTTTCCCGTGGGTGGTAGTCACCACATAAACCCCTCCCCGTGGGTGGTGTCACCCCCAAAAACCCTCCTTTGGGGGTTTTGTCCCCCCATACCCATTTCCCGTGGGCCGGGGAATCAAACCCCATCCCCTCCTGTGGGTTGGTTTGTCACTCTACCCATCCTGTGGGTGGTAGTCACCACATCCCCCTCCTGTTGGGGGGTAAATCCCCTAAATACCCATCCTGTGGGGGAGTCACCCACATACCCATCCCGTGGGCGGGAGTCACCACATACCCATCCTGTGGCGGGGATCCCCCCCATACCCATCCGGGGGGTGGTTTGTCCCCCCCTACCCATCCGTGGGCGGGGAGTCACCACATACCCCCTCCTGTTTGGGGGTAGTCACTACATACCCCTCCTGTGGGTGGTGTAACCCATACCCATCCTTTGGGGGCGGGAGTCAAACCCCATACCCATCCTGTGGGTGGTTTTTCACAAAATACCCATTTCCGGGGGGTGGTATCCCCCACATACCCATCCTGTGGGTGGAATCACCCCCATTTCCCCCTCCTGTGGCGGGATCACCACATACCCATCCTGGGGCGGTATCCCCCCCATACCCATCCTGTGGGGGGTAGTCACCCCCCTACCCATCCTGTTGGGGGGTATTCCCCCACAAAACCCACCTGTGGGTGGTAGTCACTAAAATACCCTCAGTGGGTGGTAGGGGCACCCCATACCCATCCCTTTGGGGGTTTGTCACCACATAAACCCCTCCTGTGGGGTTTGGGAACCCACATACCCATCCCCGTGGGGGGTAGTCACCACATACCCCTCCCCTTTTTGGGGGGTATCCCTACTACCCATCCGGGGGGTTGAAAATCACCACATTTCCCACCCCGGGGCGGGAAATTACCACATACCCATCCTGTGGGGTAGTTTACCAAAATACCCATCCGTGGGGTTTTGTTCCCCCCCCAAACCCATCCTGTGGGCGGGAGTCACCACATACCCATCCTGGGTGGTAATTTACCCCATTAACCCCTCCTGTGGGCGGTTTGTCACCACATACCCATCCCCGGGCTGGGAGTCACCCCATCCCATCCTTTTGGGGGGTAGTCAAACCAAAATACCCATCCGGGGGGCGGTAGTCACCCCATAAACCCCTCCTGTGGGCGGTAGTCACCCCATACCCATCCTGGGGGGTAATCACCCCCCCCCCATCCTGTGGGGGGTAAATCACCACAACCCCCTCCTGTGGGGGGTAGTCAAAAAATTACAGAGGTACATAAATTTGGGCCAGGGGCTTGGGCTTTCCAAAAGGGTTTTATAGCTGAGCAAGTAAAAGAG
>NC_069480.1:11622247-11624898 GCF_026875155.1 Cherax quadricarinatus
CACACACACACCCAACAGTACCCACCCTCAACCACACAAACACTACACACACACCACACACACACACATACACACACCACACACACAACCACACACACACACATTCCACACACACACACACACACACACACGACACACCACACACAACCACACACACACACACACGTACACACACACCACACACACACACACACACACCACACACACACACACACACACACACCACACTCACACACACAAACACACACACACACGCACGCAACCACAAATAGGTGAGTACACACACAGACAAGACAGACACAGTCGTTGAGTCAGTTTATTCACAAACCCCTTGACTGGTCCGAACCCTTGACTGGCCCAAACCCTTGACGGGTTTCCGAACCCTGGACTGGTTTCAAACGGTTTGTTGTGCACCACCTACAGGTTATTAATAAAATATTCAAGAGGTGGCTAGTAGAATTGCAGTAAAATCAACCATTCAAATCATTATGAAGTTTGTGTGTAGTCTGTGGTCAGTCAAAAAACGGGGCTTTCCACATGGATAAATGTCATTTCTGTGGAAATTGGTGTCACCCCCCCTTGTGCAGATATCCAAGAATTTAGCTACAAGCATATTAAAACAGGGAAGTGTTTTTGGTATGCCCAAATGAGATAAATCTGTGGACTAAAATCACAAGGGTATTAAAAGAGGTCAACATCAAAGCTGCTTTCATAGAAAACCTGGAAGCTTTCTACAACAGATGGGAACATAAAAAGTCCGGGCTGAATGGTACTGCCCTTGATACTGGCCATGTAGTCAGAAACTGTAAGGCTGGAGATGATGTCCTGGTAGTCAGTAAATGGGGGGCTGATAGTGCTGTCCTGGGAGACAGTAATGGGGAAGCTGGAGGTGCTGTCCTGGGAGACAGTAATGGTGAAGCTGGAGGTGCTGTCTGGGAGACAGTAATGGTGAAGCTGGAGATGCTGTCCTGGGAGACAGTAATGGGGAAGCTGAGGATGCTGTCCTGGGAGACAGTAATGGTGAAGCGGAGATTTTGTCAGGTAGTCGGGAATTATACGCAGGAAGGAATACATATAAATGACCTCATAGGGGACAGGAGCCATAGTAGGGAAACAAGTGTAGTCAAAGATAAGATAAAACCAATATTGCAAACTAGAAATACCGCAGGAAATAGCAAACAAGAGGACTCCACTAGCGGGGATATATTACCAAAAACAAATGGTGGGAGCTCCATTGTTGGTGCTAGGGAGGATAGAAGTAAGACAGGGAAACATGCACCAACAGGGAATACAGTCACAGAAACCCAAGGCAAACGGAAACCAAGCCTGTGCACATACTATGCACTCGGTATCTGCTGGCATGGGAAATCTGGAAAAACAGATGGGACGTGCAACTATGACCACCCTAGGAAATGCCATGCCCATATGACAACAGGAAAATGCAAACTCCCTTCCTGTCAGCTTTTTCACCCTGAACTGTGTACCTCTTCAGTACAGGAAAGACTGTGCTATAACTTAAATTGCCAGGCATACCATCTAAAGGGGACAAAAAGATACAAAACATCCAGGCCATGGGAAAACCTGGGTAGCCACAGCCACTCAAGAGGGAGAGGTTTTTTAGTGCCAGGAAGGAAAAAAAAACTGGCAGGAAATGGCAGAAATCGTACACCAAATCCAGTCATTCCTGGAGTGGAACCACAGTCGATGGCCTCCACTCCAAACCAACAGATACAGATACTAATGCCGGAAAAAAATCCCCCCCCAGTACCAACAATACCACCAGTCCGATAACATTCTTCTTTGCAAATATAACAGGGTCTAAAGCCAGCAACAAACAACAAAATACCTTTCATCCGTGGACTGCTTGCAGAGGCAAACGCAATGTCGCGGCTTTCACTGAGACCCACATAAAGGATCACTTGGACAACGAAATAGGATCCCAGGTTACAACCTATACAGATGTGACAGAGTGAACAGGCAAAAGGGGGGGGTTGGCCTGTACATTGCAGAGTCACTTGTTTGCACAGAACTGCTAAATGCCTCAAATGATGTAGTGGAAGTTTTAGCAGTAAAGGTCGAGAACCAAAACCTAGTCATTGTGATAGTTACAAGCCTCCGGATGCAACATCCCAGCAATTCCAGGAACAGCTGTTAAAAATTGACCACTGTCTGGGAAAACCTTCCAGCTCCTGCACCCAACATCTTGCTCCTGGGGGATTTCAACTTAAGGCACCTAAAATGGAGGAATATAGCAAACAATATTGTTGCAGTAATAACACCAGGAGGCAGCTCTGATGAAAACTCACACTCACGCGAGCTTTTAAATCTCTGCACAAAATTCAATTTAAACCAGCAAATAATAGAGCCTACTAGACTGGAGAATACACTAGACCTCAAACTTCACATAACAATGATGATCTGATAAGAAATATCACCATATCAAAAACAATTACCCGATCAAACATTTAAAATTTGGGGTTTGTCATTATGGCGGAGCCCCAACCGACATAATGAATTAGTCACGAGGGAGCTTCACCAATTCAACTTCAAAACAAAAAAAAAGTGGGAACCCAAATAAATCAAATCCTAACCGTTAAGGGGAAGATAAAAGCAACACAGACCCCCAAATTATCCTAAAAAGATTAACTGGT
>NC_069480.1:11625398-11735600 GCF_026875155.1 Cherax quadricarinatus
TCACGTCCTGGGTGTTAGTGGACTGGTGTGAGTCACTTCCTGGTTGTTAGTGGACTGGTGTGAGTCACATCCTGGGTGTTAGTGAACTGGTGTGAGTCACATCCTGGGTATTAGTGGACTGGTTTGAGTCACATCCTGGGTGTTAGTGAACTGGTGTGAGTCACATCCTGGGTATTAGTGGACTGGTGTGAGTCACATCCTGGGTGATAGTGGGCTGGTGTGGGTCACATCCTGGGTGTTAGTAGTGTAGGAAGTACTGTATATTTTCCAAAAATGCAGTGTATTTTGCATGTAAATTGATGGCATATATTGTAGATAATAAAAATTAATTTGTATGTGAGGGAAAAGTTCAATAGATAGGAGTAGAGACGGAGTATATAGTAACAATAGTTTCATTGCCGGCTACTTGTTAAGGCAGGGTAAGTCAAGCTCCCACTATTCCCGCCTTTTTTTCCTTCCCCGAAAGTGATAGTTTGCTTGCCGGCTACTTGTTAAGGTAGGGTAAGTCAAGCTCCCGCTATTCCCACCTTTTTTCCCCCACCCCGAAAGTGATAGCTTGACTGCCAGCTGCTTGTTAAGGTAGGGTCAGTCTTGCTCCAGCTATCCCTTCCCTTCCTTCTTCCCCCCCCCCCGAAAGGTGACGTGTGGGGCTCCAGTCCAAACAGTAATCACTAGACTCACAGCTCCCAACACTACTGTAAGTACATGCCTGCCTTGTATTCTAGTGGATTTATTGGTTAAAAGCTTCACTTTTGGCCAATAATAAACTTAGTCCTTTCAGTCTTGCTCTAGGTTGACTGTTGTAATAATCACCTCATCTTTTAGGTATTGTACTTATCATGGAGAGTGATTTCTTAAGCAGTGGGTAACCTGTCTATCTTTCCAGCTTGGATGACAGAGAGGGTCACCTGCCAATCAACGAGCAGAACTGATGGAGATGGACTAACATCCTGAGACTTCCCCTTTTTGGATTTAATTACCTGTGCACCTGTATGAAATTGCCGGACGCAACCCCTCATCATTGCAGCGGTAAAGGACCTGCTTTCCTGTCATCGGGATAGAATACTCAAGGCTATACTGTGAAGAACTAGCCAGTGGGTTGTAACTAACACCTGCGACCCCCCCCATCATCGGCAATGGCTACGATTTCAACACTCAGTGTCACCAACACCAGACACCTCTATATATATTAGCATTGAATTCAGTTATCATTTATATTTTTCATTTTTCATTTTCTTTAATGTAGGATTAATATTTCATATTTAAGTGTTTTATATTTTATATTTTCTATATAATAAAGTGTTTATGTTTGTCTGTTATTATTTCTTTTTCTATTCATTAATTTTCCTGAGGAGGAGCCAGCCTTGGTAATACTGTCTGAAGTTATTACAGGGCTGAGTAAGCCTTCACATTGTAAATAAATAAAGAACGAGCGATGGGTGAGCATCGCTGTAGAAGAGACGCCATTGTTTGGAACTGGCAAAAGTCACGCTTGTGAAATCTGCATAAATTTCTTCACTCTGGAAGTTAAATTGTGGCTGAAACTTCCCAAATAGGAGCCGAAATTGTTAGATTTGCAGTCCTGCATAACGTGAGCATTAAACAGATGGACAGGATAGCTTTAGAACCCCAGCTAAGTTGTCTATGTTGAAATTCTGGCCAGTATTTATTCATAATTTAGGCAGGGGGGTTTTGAGTATGACACACCATAATCTCCAGACTAATTGTGAGTCTTATTATTATAAATTCTCCTTCAATGTATATGTATTCACATTTTAAATTTAATATACAGTCCACATATATATATTAATGTTTTTACCAGAATTCCTGATGTATATTTCATTTGAAATTAATATAGGTCCAGAGTGACTTGTGGTGAGATAGGTTATCGTAAGTATCGAAGGACATTTTTTGCGACCTAAGTGTCCTAAAATTCCTAGATGTCTCTGTAACCTTGATAAAGAATAATTATCTTTGTTACCATTTACATCCAGGTAAATTTAATTTTCCAAAAGTAGACTGGTTTGGGTGGCATCCTGGGTGTTAGTGAACTGGTGTCGGTCACATCCTGGGTGTTAGTGGACTGGTGTGGGTCACATCTTTGGTGTTAATGGACTGGTGTGGGTGGCATCCTGGGAGTTGTAGGTTGTAGGTAAACACTATGATGATATCAGGTCACTTCTTGGACCACTAATTACTAGAGTTTACCTAGAGAAGGTTTCGGGGGTCAACGTCCCAGCAGTTCGGTCTGAGACCAGGCCCTATGGTGGACCAGGATCTGATCAACCAGGATGTTAACCTAATTTTCATTATTCAGTAAGAACCTCGGCAAAAACATGACTCAGTGACATTTAGAGTGTCTTTCTGTACACAGCTATTTATTTCTACTTACCTTAAGAAAAGAGAGGTGGTACAGATCTATGGATGTGGGATGATGTGCTTATGGTCTACCTGTACCAAAGATGAATATAGGGAATACATATTTGCTCAGTTTACAACTTAAAACGTAACTGCCACATTGGCAGCAGTAACTTTCACATTGACAGTTACTGTCACACTGGCAGTAATAACTGTCACACTGATAGCAGTAACTATCACTACATCTCTCTTGAACTGTCAAATTGTTGACCAATGCAATATTTTTCCTGTGTTCAAGTTTAGTGCCAGAGGGCTTATAGGCCTAGGCAATATAGATTGGGTCTCCACATTCATTATGTGCAATATTAAATATATATGTTACTACATAATACCCGGTAGAAGCACCAGTTCAACTGAACTTCAGTCAGAACCGCGTGGTAAACCCTCAGGGATTCACTAATGCGAAGTCATTTTTTTTTATTTTTGGGTCACTTTCAATGAGATTTTTACAGTGATTTAAGCAGCACTTGAAGCCTACACACCGTGTTTGTATTGGCTTTTTACCTTACAAGATAGAATAAAACGAATTGCCCTTTTCTGTAGGTCATAAAACTCTCCCTTATCTATAAAATTAGTAAGATGTACAATGATGTAGCTTCTAACAGATGAAAGATATGGGATAGATAATATTGACGTTAACCTCGTTTGAGCTAAAATATCAATAGATTGCTTAATAAAGTATGTTAAAGTTTATTATTTTTGTTAAGGATTTTTTTTTTGGGGGGGGGGAGAAAAAATCGCAATTCCAATTTACATGGTAGTAGAGCCATCATTACTCAATAACATGAGTAAAAATCATGACACTCCTATAAGTACTTTTAGCCAAAAATGAAAAATAATGTCAATAACTTATTCCTGAGTTATACATATATTATGCATTCTGTAAAAGTCTGGGATGATGGCGCGCCACATTTCAATATATGGCGCCTTAACACATGTTGGCAGCCCACAGGCGACTGAGCTGTTATCACTTACTAAAGTTGAGTGGAGTCCTCAGTGATGTTGTAATTTAGTGTATTTAGAATGAAACAATCATAAAAATCTTAATTTTTGGAGGAAAAAAAACACGAATTCCCATCATGTATTTTTGATGATGGCCAGACCAAAAAAAAATCACATTTTTGGAAAAACATACTTAAAAATATGACAGAAACAAGCTAATTACATCAACATGTTGCCAGAATTATGCACAATTTTCCTTATAATCATTCGTAAAAAAATCGCCCCTTCCTTGGATCTCAGTAATTACTGGCATTAATTTTTTTTTGCAGGGTCTTTTAATGCAGAAAATTAACCTCTTTTTTTAAATCCAAAAATTCAGTTTTTTTGGTGCACTCGTGGAGATGCTTTGAACAATGCCATGACAATTAATGGGTTAATCTTATTCAGGGAAAAGACCCATAAATATCTGGCTTCCTAATGGTTCACAATAATGGAACTCAAGTAAATTACCGAGACATCTGCATTTTCTCTTGACCACATTTGGACAAACATAACTTCTCTTCTAATAGCGTAATAACTAATAACCCAAATGATCAGTACCCATCATCTGTTACCAACATAGCCAAATCGCCTGGACCCATCATGTCACATAAAGACACCACAACAATGTTTCAGTGAATATTTTCACGTCTATAAATACCGCTGATTGGAAGAGAGAATTCAGTAAGTCACTTTGGCTGACCTTTTTTTGGGCTATCCAAGGTTCTATACACATACACTGCTATGTATGATAATCTATGTAACTGTATTTGTGTATACCTGAATAAACTTACCAAGATATTCACTCGTGTCCAAGTTTGCTTAAGAAATTGAATGCCTCCATTGGAAACTAGCCCTTATAACCAAATAAGTTATAGCAAAAATATCAAATAGCCTTTGGCTAAGCAACATCCTCCATGCAGTCTTTGACAAGAGAACGGTATTAATTCCCAAAGAATTCTTTAATATATATACTTATTCCTTACTCTTCTCATGAAGAAATCTTAAGTTAGACACATGTGCAACTCTTGGGTATCTTTATTGAAGAAACGTTTCGCCACACAGTGGCTTCATCAGTCCATACAAAGGATAATCCATACAAAGGTAATCAGTCCCTCAGCCTTGAGTCGATGTGGTCAGTCCATCACCAGTCCACTAACACCCAGGATGTGACCCGCACCAGTCCAGTAACACCCAGGATGTGACCCACACCAGTCCAATAACACCCAGGATGTGACCCACACCAGTCCTCTAACACCCATAATGTGACCCACATCAGTCCACTAACACCCAGGATGTGACCCACACCAGTCCACTAACTCCCAGTACCCATTTTACTGATGGGGGAACATTAGAAAACTGGTGTAAAGAAACACACCCAGTGTTTTATCCTCGCTGGAAATCGAACCCAGACCCTTGCCGTGTGAAGCGAGAGCTTTAGCCACTAAGCCATGGGGCACAATAGTCACTTAGGTAGGCATAAAATAAATAGTAAGCAACCCTAGTAACAAAACCTGTGTTGCAGGTCAGAAAACTATCAACACTACACACACACTGGGCCTCACTCAGAAACATAGGCAAGATGCAGCCTCTGGATATCATCAAGGGATACTTCGGAGCCAAGGTGGCTCTCTACTTCTCCTGGCTAGGCTTCTACACTAGCATGTTAATCCCAGCTTCTCTTGTCGGAGTCTTGTGTTTCATCTACGCTCTGGCCACCGTCCATCACCATCAACCCAGGTGAGTATGCTCCTGTGAGCTTTTATGCCTTTATAGCGGTAAAGTGCTCTTGTTCCAAGAAGTCTGAGGCACCCTCTGCTTCCTTGGATCATATTATTTCTCATTCTGTAGGTGCTGTATGACTCATGCACAGCATACTAGTGGATTTTGTGTTTAGCTCAGTGGAACCTCGTTTTTCGGACATACCGGACCCTAACAAACCCGAGTCAAATCAGATTTTTTTTCTGGATTACTAACGTGCTGATTTGTTTAAAAGTCTTACTTCAGAAGTGCTTTGAAGTGATCTCTGCCAGTGACCTAACTCTCAGAGACTTGGAAGAGTTAATTCAGCATCCTCTAGTCTAGTGTGTGAGGCTGATAATTACTGCCTGGGAAATGCTGTTTCGGACATCGAACTTTTCGCAGTTCGAACACCATCTAGTAACTAATTAAGTTCAAACAGTGGGGTTCCACTCTATATTTTATTACATAAAAATTACGGTTTGTATTACTGCAGACAGTAATACAAAAAAAACGTTTAGATGTTTATATTTTAGATTTTAGATTTTGCCACCGAAGTGGCTAGTTTATTGTGCACCCCATATCCATCCTGTGGACGGTAGCGCGAGAGCATGTGGATACACAAAAGGCCTAGGAACTAGGCCCCAAAGGGTTAACAGGAATACATATGGATTTATATCTACATATCTATAGTTCACTTATCTGTTACAAGCAAATTTAGGAAATTTGCTTAGTATATCTGGTATCTTATTTTCATTAATAAGATATCTTGACATGTCACATAGGTTATTATACTGTCTGTCTCTGTATTCCTCAATAAGTGGACAATTAAGCACATAGTGTTCAAGACAGTGACCATATGCCTGATCACATAATTTACATTTAGTTTGATCATCATCTGTGTGTCTCCCAAACTGCCAGAAGTACTTGTAACCAAGCCTAAGCCTGGCCACTACAACATCAGTCAGTCTGTTCACATTGCAAGTTGCTCCATAAACATACTTATCTACGTTCATGTTATCATAGTGAGTTATAGATCTACTCAGGCTTCTAACTGCATTCCTATAACAATCATCTTCATTATTTACTTCTCTCCTAATATTATTCCTAATGCTAGACACAGTTATACCAAAGTTATATTCTACGTTCTCCTTCTGGATACTCTTCTTGGCTAACATATCAACTTTATCATGAAGGAGTAATCCAATGTGTGATGGGATCCATAGCAATTGTACATTAATTCCTTTGTCCCTAATTTTTGAGTATCTATACTTGGCTTCCCCAATGAGCATGTTGTTGGAGTCATTATATGAGCCAAGAGCCTTCAATGATGACATAGAATCAGTAATGATGATAGAGTCAAGCTCAGTGTCATAGGTTAGCTTTAGCGCCATTAGGATTGCAAACAATTCAGTTTGCAGTGTAGACGCCCAGTTGTTAATTCTTATGCCTAACTCAACAAATTTATTATCGTTCTTAACTAGGGAGGTGGCAATAAGAGCAGATGCAGCCCTGCCAGAAGACTCCTGTTTAGATCCATCAGTGTATATAACTTGTGATAACTTATTACTACCAGCTAGGCGAAAAATTTCTTCTTGAGCAGTTGCTCTAACAAGAGATTTAAGGAAGGGATTACTAGCAATGAGCTTCTTGGGAGGGACTTGTAGGTATGTGATATTAAATGAACACATCTTCCATGGAGGGGTGAAATGCTCTTGTTGCCTACAGTGATACAGTTCATGCAGGTTATAAAACTTAATGCAATGTTTATATGTGTGTTGGGTACTGTGCGATCTCAATTACGTGTGCATTTATCTCATAACCCCAGTCACTTTCTAGCTTAGTGGTTCTTAACCTGGGTTCGATCGAACCCCACATAGGACACACACACACACACACACACACACACACTCCACTTGTATGATTCGTGATGTCACACCCAGCTTAGCCATCACTGGTTGCAGCTGATCAAGCCACATCGCTTGGCCTTGATATCTGTGCTGCAGGGAATTTGGGGCACTCAGTCAACTTGTGACTGTCATGGCTGTACGCCATTTGTGATTTTCTACCTAATCTTTCAGTCACTGCATACTCTGTCGAGCAAAACAAGAAAGTGGTTGGACGAATACATATAACAGAACGTGATAGGAGTCAGCGTCCTTAATACATGATTTGCAATGCCAAGTTGAGCAATTCTAGTCTAGCATTGGCAAAACTATGGGAGCACTTCCTAAAGGTGCATGAAGATGGGAAATACAAGAACACAACGCTGGCTGAATTGAAGGTGAAGAGACAGAGTTATCAAAAAGGCTACTCTGCCTGTTCTCGGCTTTGTACCCATCGACAAACTGATCCTCACAGCATCGTACGAAGTTGTGTACCTGATGGCAAAGCTGGGCAAACCACACACCATTCGCGAAACACTTAAAACCAGCAGCGTTGATGATGGCAAATATCATGATGGGAAAAGCTGCTGGAGATAAGTTATCCAGAGTTCCTCTTTCTAATGACACCGTCAGTAGCGGAATAGAGAACATGAGTGATGACATCTTGGCTCAATTAGCTGCAGATCTGATTTCAAGCCCAGCGAAATCCGGCCTCCTACTCGACGAGACCACCGACGTTCCCAGTAAGCAAGCTTGTTGTATTCGTGTGCTATGTGAGAGACGATGTGATAAAGAAAGTTTTTCTTTATTTTGTAAGCCCCTTACAAGAGCAACCAAGGCAGCCGAAGTGAAGAAACTTATGGATCACTTCTTCAGAGACAACGATCTTTCGTGGAATATGGTTTCTGCAGTTCGGACGGAGCTCCAGTCATGAGTGTCTCAATCTTCAGCTCCAGTCATGCTGGGACGAAAGTCTGGCTTCGGAGCGCTGCTGGAACCCGATACCACACATCATTGCTACGCTGTGTTCTGCACAGGTATGCGTTGGCAACAAAATCCTTGCCTCCAGAACTGGCAGAAGTATTGAAAATTGTAGTGGAATGCATGAACTACGCACGAAATAGTGATACGAAGCACCGCATCTTCAAAGAGCTGTATAACGAAATAGTCTCTGAATTCGAGGTACTTATGTAGCATTCTAACGTTGGGTGGTTATCCCGTGTTTTTGCCTTGTGTGTGGAATTAGCCCTAATTTTGCGAGAGCACCAACATTGTCACTCAGATTGCTTCGCAAATTCTGAGTCCATTCTCATTTCGGCGTCCATGGCCGATATCTTCGATGCTCTCAACCATCTCAATCGACAGATGCGGGGCGGTGGTGTCAACAACATCGAAGCCGAAGAAAACCTGAAGCCTTTTGAAAGGAAACTACCATTATGGAAACTACAAACAATATTATTATAATCAAAAAGAAGCGCTAAGAACTACAAACAATAACTTTGCAGGCTTTCCCCTGCTGGACGACTGTGTAACATCGAAGACGTGTCTGGAATCGAAGACATTTCTGTACCCGGGGAACTGAAGCCAGCAGTTACCATGTACTCAGATGAACTCTCAAAGTCTCTCAACGGATACTTCCTCACCAAAGTGTCATATCCAGCATGGGTGAGACAGCCGTTCACGTTCAGTGTTGTGACACCAGGTGTCAGTGATGAATACCTCAACAAAATCATTAAACTTCAGCAGAGTCAGGTTCAACAGCAGCTCTTCAGAACAACAACGATCTCAATGTTTTGGTGTCACCAAATCGTAGCATTACCCTCAGGCCACCGGGCCACCGGGCCACCAGGCCCGGTGGCCCGGTGGCTAAAGCTCCCGCTTCACACACGGAGGGCCCGGGTTCGATTCCCGGCGGGTGGAAACATTTCGACACGTTTCCTTACACCTGTTGTCCTGTTCACCTAGCAGCAAATAGGTACCTGGGTGTTAGTGGACTGGTGTGGGTCGCATCCTGGGGGACAAGATTAAGGACCACAATGGAAATAAGTTAGACAGTCCTAGATGACGCACTGACTTTCTTGGGTTATCCTGGGTGGCTAACCCTCCGGGGTTAAAAATCCGAACGAAATCTTATCTTATCTCTTACACAGGGTTTGACAAGGTTAAGGATCCCTAGCTTTATTGACAAGCTATTTACAGGTTAAGGATTCCTAACTTTATTGGCAAGCTAAGAGCTGTTACCTACATCAGCTCATTTGAAAGCATTTTTGTTATGAGACATACAAGTAGGGAACAGGATGAAGTTGGAGCCATCTGTGGGCCAGCTGTGGACCATCTGTGGGCCAGTATTTTCATTTAATCAACTGACTTTATCTCGTTAACATCATAATGCTGTACGAATGTGTTCCATACTCGAGTCATCTTGGGGATAAATGATCTCAGATCAAGTGATGTTCTGGAGAAGGGTACAGCCAGAGTGAAGTTGCTGTTGGCTGCCCGTCTTGTGGTATAGAAGCTTGCTTAACACTGCCCTCGAAGTGGATCCAAGTGTGGTACTTTGACAATATTGGCCTTGTACATAACAGTAAGGCCACCCACATCCCTCCTGTGTTGAAGGCTCTGCTGAAATGACAGATCTCTCCAGGTGACAGATTTATCCAGGTGACAGATCTCTCCAGGTGACAGATCTATCCAGGTGACAGATCTATCCAGGTGACAGATCTATCCAGGTGACAGATCTGTCCAGGTGATAGATCTATCCAGGTGACAGATCTATCCAGGTGACAGATCTATCCAGGTGACAGATCTATCCAGGTGACAGATCTATCCAGGTGACAGATCTATCCAGGTGACAGATCTATCCAGGTGACAGATCTATCCAGGTGACAGATCTATCCAGGTGACAGATCTATCCAGGTGACAGATCTATCCAGGTGACAGATCTATCCAGGTGACAGATCTATCCAGGTGACAGATCTATTCACGTTTCGTTTTTCCAACTACGAAGGTTCGGTGAATGCACGGATGAAATTTGCGAGGTTCAGTACCACTAACAAGGTTCAGAACCACTGTGATAGACAAACAGGCATACTTCACTTACCAAAATGAACACACCCCACTTTTAAATGCACAGTGGGCAACGCATATACCCCATACCCGGGTACCAAGCATTGTGAGTTCATTACCTTTGTAAATTGTGAGTTCATTACCTCTGTAACTTGCTCAGCTATCAAAACTTTGGAGTCCAGTCCCTGGACCAATTATGTACCTCTGTAATCTTTTGACTACCGCCCACAGGATGGGTATGGGGTGCATAATAAACATATTAAACTAAACAAGTCCCTAAGCTCCCTAATGTTATGCCCCTGCTAAATAACAAACCAAGATTGTAATCTTTGAAAGCATACAGCTTAGCCAATTTATCAGTTCTATCATGCATCTGAAGACCAATGTGAGATGGAATCCACAGCATGTGCACTCTGACTGCACTGTCCACAATCCTACCATACCTGTGTCTGGCTTCTGACACAAGCATGACACAATCTTACCATACCTGTGTCTGGCTTCTGACACAAGCATGACACAATCTTACCATACCTGTGTCTGGCTTCTGACACAAGCATGACACAATCTTACCATACCTGTGTCTGGCTTCTGACACAAAAATGACACAATCTTACCATACCTGTGTCTGACTTCTGACACAAGAATGACACAATCTTACCATACCTGTGTCTGACTTCTGACACAAGCATGACACAATCTTACCATACCTGTGTCTGACTTCTGACACAAGCATGACACAATCTTACCATACCTGTGTCTGGCTTCTGACACAAGCATGAAACAATCTTACCATACCTGTGTCTGACTTCTGACACAAGCATGACACAATCTTACCATACCTGTGTCTGGCTTCTGACACAAGCATGACACAATCTTACCATACCTGTGTCTGGCTTCTGACACAAGCATGACACAATCTTACCATACCTGTGTCTGGCTTCTGACACAAGAATGACACAATCTTACCATACCTGTGTCTGGCTTCTGACACAAGAATGACACAATCTTACCATACCTGTGTCTGGCTTCTGACACAAGCATGACACAATCTTACCATACCTGTGTCTGGCTTCTGACACAAGCATGACACAATCTTACCATACCTGTGTCTGGCTTCTGACACAAGAATGACAATCTTACCATACCTGTGTCTGGCTTCTGACACAAGCATGACACAATCTTACCATACCTGTGTCTGGCTTCTGACACAAGCATGACACAATCTTACCATACCTGTGTCTGGCTTCTGACACAAGAATGACAATCTTACCATACCTGTGTCTGGCTTCTGACACAAGCATGACACAATCTTACCATACCTGTGTCTGACTTCTGACACAAGAATGACACAATCTTACCATACCTGTGTCTGACTTCTGACACAAGCATGACACAATCTTACCATACCTGTGTCTGGCTTCTGACACAAGCATGACACAATCTTACCATACCTGTGTCTGGCTTCTGACACAAGCATGACACAATCTTACCATACCTGTGTCTGGCTTCTGACACAAGAATGACAATCTTACCATACCTGTGTCTGGCTTCTGACACAAGCATGACACAATCTTACCATACCTGTGTCTGGCTTCTGACACAAGCATGATAAATTTATACTTAATGAGTTGAGAGCACTTAAATGGAAGCATTTAAGTGCACGGAGCAGAGTAGAGGCCCAGGGTGGTGGTGGAAGGATATCTGGTATCGTCGTGGGTAGGGGTGGTAGGATTTACCTGAAGATTGTTGGATAAGTGACGACACGTCGTTATTGGTTAACGAATATACGAGGCTGGACGTGCTGGAAGGGGTCGTTGAGATGTATGGTAGGGCGACAGGTATGACAGTAAATGTGGGTAAATCAAAGGTAATGGGGTTGGGTGAGTGGGTTAGCCATGAGATATGAGGTTGATCTGTAGTAATAAATGTGGATTGATATTCAAAGATTTTGGGGATAGTGTATAGGGAGGGTTCGAGATGTGGCGAGGGTGGTCAATGTGGAGAGAGTGTAGAACAGTGTGGTAAATAGAATGCAGGGGATAAGGCCGCGTTATTTGCTATTGGTGCAGAGGGTTATCGTTGTCAATGTCCTGTATAGTAACGTGTGGTACGTTGCTAATGTTTCCCCTCTCACTAGGGAGGTGATTATCAAATGGTACACAATACCGACAGGTTGGTAGATAAGACACATAGGAAACATTTAGGCAACTTTATTCCGAAACGTTTCGCCTACACAGTAGGCTTCTTCAGTCGAGTACAGAAAGTAGGCAGGAACAGTAGAGATGTGGAGACGATGTAATCAGTCCATCACCCTTAAAGTCGTAGATTTGAGGTTGTCAGTCTTCACATCTCTACTGCTCCCGCCTACTTTCTCTACTCGACTGAAGAAGCCTACCGTGTAGGCGAAACGTTTCGGAATAAAGTTGCTTAAATGTTGCCTATGTGTCTTATCTACCTCACTAGGGAGGTGATAGGTAGGATTCAAATGAGGGTATTTCCATTCTTATGGTCTTCCAGATAACTGCTGCAGCATACAGGCGCCTGGCAAACCTGAGAATAGAGTTCCGATACCTTAATAAGGAATCGTTCAAGACACTGTACACCGTATACATCAGGCCCATACTGGAGTACGCAGCACCTGTTTGGAACCCACACTTGATCAACCACGTCTAGAAATTAGAGAAAGTGCAAAGGTTTGCAACAAGATTAGTTCCAGAGCTAAGGGGATTGTTCTATGAAGAAAGATTAAGGGAAATAAGCCTGACGACACTGGAGGACAGGAAGGTCAGGGGAATAGACAAGGTGGACAGAGACAGGATGTTCCAGAGATGGGACACAGAAACAAGGGGACACAATTGGAAGTTGAAGACTCAGATGAGTCAAAGGGATGTTAGGAAGTATTTCTTCAGTTATAGAGTTGTCAGGTAGTGGAATAGCCTAGCAAGTGAAGTAGTGGAGGCAGGAACCATACATATCTTTAAGATTAGGTATGATAAAGCTCATGGAGCAGGGAGAGAGAGGACCTAGTAGCACTCAGTGAAGAGGCGGGGCCAGGAGCTGAGTCTCGACCCCTGCAACCACAATTAGGTGAGTATACACACACACACACACACCTACCTTTATCTTCCTAAAGTACTCATAAACATAAAAATATTTCAGTAATGATATATGTGACGCTGGTCAGAACGTCACAATGTGTCCACTATGTGACTACCACTGTGACTTCTGGAAGCTGGAAGCTGCCTGCTACCCTGCCAAGCTCTCTTACCTGGTCGACAACCCTGCCACTGTCTTCTTTGCTGTCTTCATGTCTCTGTGGGGTCAGTCAATATTATTATTATTATTATTATTATTATTGTTTGTTATTATTATCATTACTATTAATGTTTTAATTATGGTTGGAGTGGTTATAGAGATGTGCAAAATCCAATGGGGAACTGCCCCTAAATTGGCAGTCTAACGTAATGCAATATTGCTTTCGATTCCTTCCTGTTAGAGGCCTGGGTTAGCCTACACACACACACACACACACACACACACACACACACACACACACACACAACACACACACACACACACACACACACACACACATACACACACACACACAGCTCAAGGGAATGTCGTACGAGGAAAGGTTAAGGGAAATCGGACTGACGACACTGGAGGACAGAAGGGTCAGGGGAGACATGATAACGACATACAAGATACTGCGGGGAATAGACAAGGTGGACAGAGATAGGATGTTCCAGAGAGGGGACACAGGAACAAGGGGTCACAACTGGAAGCTGAAGACTCAGACTAGTCACAGGGACGTTAGGAAGTATTTCTTCAGTCATAGAGTTGTCAGCAAGTGGAATAGCCTAGCAAGTGAAGTAGTGGAGGCAAGAACCATACATAGTTTTAAGAAGAGGTATGACAAAGCTCAGGAAGCAGAGAGAGAGAGGATCCAGTAGCGATCAGTGAAGAGGCGGGGCCAGGAGCTGAGTCTCGACCCCTGCAACCACAATTAGGTGGGTACAATTAGGTGAGTACACACACACACACACACACACACGTATAACAGGAAAGGCACTGCAATGGATCAGAGAATGCCTGACAGGGAGGCAACAACAGCGAGTCATGGTACGTGATGAAGTATCACAGTGGGCGCCAGTGACGAGCGGGGTTCCACAGGGGTCGGTCCTAGAGACCAGTGCTGTTCTTGGTATATGTGAATGACATGATGGAAGGGATAGACTCAGAAGTGTCCCTGTTTGCAGATGATGTGAAGTTAATGCTTCTTGAAATACTAAAAAAACTTGACTTAGTTTTTATTATCATTATTCATGACAGCCAAGATCTTCTTGAAGTTATGGAAGCGATACTCAGCAGAGATCAGCCACCGATGGGACCTGACGGACTACAATATGAGAGAGGAGCCTCCGAGAGCCGAGTACCTAGCTAAGCTAAAGGACGTAGGAACTCGTCCCAACGCAGTCACTGGCTACCCCGAGCCTTATCCACCCTTCTGCAGGATGAGGTTCCCTAGGATTGTCCTTAGCGTCTCCACTGTTCTCCTACTGGTTAGTGGTGATGGTTTAAGTGGCGTAATCTTGCTGTCAGTGGTGATTCCATTGTTATTGTTGGTTTAGTTAGCAGTAGTTATGTTGTTAATGATGTGTCTTCGAGCCCTGTGTGAGTGGGGTTTGTGGCAGCCCAAGGTACCTAGCTTCTCCCTCCGAGCCCCGTGAGGGCGGGTAATGTGGCTAGGCCTGGGGACAGTTGGTCCCAGAAGATGAGGGGGTACTTGTACCTCCTCCCATGGCAGACATAGAAGATGAGGAGGTACTTGTACCTCCTCCCATGGCAGACATAGAAGATGAGGAGGTACTTGTACCTCCTCCCATGGCAGACATAGATGAGGAGGTACTTGTACCTCCTCCCATGGCAGACATAGATGAGGAGGTACTTGTACCTCCTCCCATGACAGACATAGAAGATGAGGAGGTACCTGTACCTCCCCCCATAGTAGACATAGGTCTCAGACACTCCTAAAGACAGGGAGCCAAGACCGGGCGATTATACCGAATCGAATTCACTCACCATGTTAAGAGAGAGCTTTAGCCATAGGGCCACAAGGCACCTGAATCGATTCCACAGCCTTCGTATATGAGCCGAACAACCTACCACTTTAGCCATGAGCCATCTGTCAGTAAACAGACTCTGGAAAAGACAGTTTTCTCTAATATATGTCCTGATCTATACCCAAGTGTCTTCTTCCACATCTTTCTACGTCTATGATATTTTTCACATAAACTGTTTTCTATTCCTGGGTTGAGGCACTTATGGTTTAGTGCTTTCCTCTGATTGTAAGAACATGAGGAGCACTGCGGCAGGCCTACTGGGCCATACAGTGGATTGTGCAAGAAAGGTATAAAATACCGACAATATGAAAGTTAAGACACATGTGCAACATCTGGATATCTTTATTGTAGTAGACGTTTCGCCATCCAGTGGCTTTATCAATACAGATTCTAGGACATAATAGGAAGACAGTAGAACTATATACAAAAGATGAGGTAATCAGTCCCTCGGCCTTGGAGTTAGTGTTCACAGCATCGTGGTGGAGGAGAGTCTGGAGCAAAGGCAAGAAGACTGGCGCTTTTTATAGGCGTCAGTGAATGGGACGGGCAGCAGACGAGGGCGGTCACTGGTAGGCGGGATTCCCCAGTGGAAGTGGGTCCTTCCCAAAGAGATGGGTTAGTTGCAGCAGCCGTGAAGAAGGTCTTGTAGATGTCCTCTGAACCAAGATTCCATGATGTTGCAGTGTCTGACAAGTTGTGCAAGAAAGGTATAAAATACCGACAATATGAAAGTTAAGACACATGTGCAACATCTGGATATCTTTATTGTAGTAGACGTTTCGCCATCCAGTGGCTTTATCAATACAGATTCTAGGTGTGGAAAAAGACACTTATGTACAGTTCAGGACATTTATTAAAGGAAACGTTTCGCCACGAGTGGCTTCTTCAGTCCTAATATTAGGTATTAGGACTGAAGAAGCCACTCGTGGCGAAACGTTTCCTTTAATAAATGTCCTGAACTGTACATAAGTGTCTTTTTCCACATCTTGTCGGTATCACCATACCATTTCCTCACAGATTCTAGGACATAATAGGAAGACAGTAGAACTATATACAAAAGATGAGGTAATCAGTCCCTCGGCCTTGGAGTTAGTGTTCACAGCATCGTGGTGGAGGAGAGTCTGGAGCAAAGGCAAGAAGACTGGCGCTTTTTATAGGCGTCAGTGAATGGGACGGGCAGCAGACGAGGGCGGTCACTGGTAGGCGGGATTCCCCAGTGGAAGTGGGTCCTTCCCAAAGAGATGGGTTAGTTGCAGCAGCCGTGAAGAAGGTCTTGTAGATGTCCTCTGAACCAAGATTCCATGATGTTGCAGTGTCTGACAAGTTGTGCAAGAAAGGTATAAAATACCGACAATATGAAAGTTAAGACACATGTGCAACATCTGGATATCTTTATTGTAGTAGACGTTTCGCCATCCAGTGGCTTTATCAATACAGATTCTAGGACATAATAGGAAGACAGTAGAACTATATACAAAAGATGAGGTAATCAGTCCCTCGGCCTTGGAGTTAGTGTTCACAGCATCGTGGTGGAGGAGAGTCTGGAGCAAAGGCAAGAAGACTGGCGCTTTTTATAGGCGTCAGTGAATGGGACGGGCAGCAGACGAGGGCGGTCACTGGTAGGCGGGATTCCCCAGTGGAAGTGGGTCCTTCCCAAAGAGATGGGTTAGTTGCAGCAGCCGTGAGGACATCTACAAGACCTTCTTCACGGCTGCTGCAACTAACCCATCTCTTTGGGAAGGACCCACTTCCACTGGGGAATCCCGCCTACCAGTGACCGCCCTCGTCTGCTGCCCGTCCCATTCACTGACGCCTATAAAAAGCGCCAGTCTTCTTGCCTTTGCTCCAGACTCTCCTCCACCACGATGCTGTGAACACTAACTCCAAGGCCGAGGGACTGATTACCTCATCTTTTGTATATAGTTCTACTGTCTTCCTATTATGTCCTAGAATCTGTATTGATAAAGCCACTGGATGGCGAAACGTCTACTACAATAAAGATATCCAGATGTTGCACATGTGTCTTAACTTTCATACAGTGGATTGTCCTTTGGCTTGGTTGGCACGCTCTCGCCTCACACACTGAGTGTCTGGGGTTCAATCCCCGGCACAGGTGAAAACGAACATTAAAATGGTATAAAATACCGACAGATTGTTAGGTAAGACACATATGCAACAGTTAGGTATCTTTATTTCGAAACGTTTCGCCTACACAGTAGGCTTCTTCAGTCGAGTACAGAAAAGTTGATAGAAGCAGAAGATACTTGAAGACGATGTAATCAGTCCATCACCCTTAAAGTTTTGAGGTGGTCAGTCCCTCAGTCTGGAGAAGAGCATTGTTCCGTTGTCTGAAACAATATTGTTTCAGACAACGGAACAATGCTCTTCTCCAGACTGAGGGACTGACCACCTCAAAACTTTAAGGGTGATGGACTGATTACATCGTCTTCAAGTATCTTCTGCTTCTATCAACTTTTCTGTACTCGACTGAAGAAGCCTACTGTGTAGGCGAAACGTTTCGAAATAAAGATACCTAACTGTTGCATATGTGTCTTACCTAACACAGGTGAAAACGTTGGGCGTCTTTCCTTATACCTGCTGTCCCTGTTCACCTAGCAGTAAGTAGGTACCTGGGTGTTAGTCACCTTATATCTGCTGACTCTTCACCTAGCAGTAAATAGGTACCTGGGTGTTAGTCACCTTACACCTGTTGTCTCTATTCACGTAGCAGTAAGTGACTAACATGCGGGTAGAACATAAGAACATAAGAACATAAGAATGTAGGAACACTGCAGAAGGCCTACTGGCCCATACGAGGCAGGTCCTTATCAAAACGACATCTAGCTTTAGGTAGATGTCGTTTTGATAAGGACCTGCCTCGTATGGGCCAGTAGGCCTTCTGCAGTGTTCCTACATTCTTATGTTCTTATGTTCTTATGTTCTACCCGCATGTTAGTCACTTTACACCTTCTCTCCCTGTTCACCTAGCAGTAAGTAGGTACCTGGGTGTTAATGAACTGGTGTGGGTGGACCCGGGGGAATAAACAACTCCTAAGACACACGACTTTGTTGGGTTATCCGGTGGAAAAACTTTCTCTACCCCGGGTAATCTTGGGCGGATAACACTACCTACTCTGGGTTATCCTGGCTGGATAACATTCTCTACCCCGGGTAATCTTGGGCGGATAACACTACCTACTCTGGGTTATCCTGGGTGGATAACCCTCGTCAGGGCTACAAATCCAAGAAACTTAACTTTGCGTTTTCGAGGGGTGTAGGGTATGGCTGGGGTGATTTTTTTATCGCTGTCAGTGTCCGCCGCCCCAATCTTCCGTCACAGAACTCCTAATTCTCCCGATCCTGCCGTGTTTTCCTCCATCACAGCCTCGTTGATCAACTTGTTCTGCATCACCATATTCAACATGGTAGGTTGTCCTTGGAAGCTGAAAAAAAATAGATGGTACAAGTGTCTTATCTCTGGAGAACAGTGGACACAAAACCCGGGTTAGCCCCCTCGATTCTTGTATATATCTACAATTGAAATCCTAGTATCAAATACTATTATTTAACTATTATTTACTGTATACATGCATGGCATACAATACCGACATCCAGTGGATTTGTCAATACAAATTCTAGGACATAGTTTGAAGACAGTAGAAACGATACAAAAGTGAGGTAATGGGCCCCCTCGGGTTTGGGTTGGTGTGGGGATCACCGTATTCTTTGAGGGACGCGCAACATTTGGAATTTTGGTTCTGGGGGGGGGGGCTCCCCACAACCTTCTTCTTGTACAAACCCCTCTCTTGGGTAGGACCTACTTCCACGGGGAAATCCCGCACCAGGACTATGCCTTCGCTACCCCCCGCCCCCCTTTCCCCCCCTGACGCCGTATATAAGCCCCGCTTCTTGCCGTCTCCAGTAGAAAAAAAGACTTCAGACAATTTCCCTTCTTGACTCTTCCTTGGGGGTCAAAGCACCTTCCTTACTTACTCTGTCCCCTACGATCCCCTTGGGGAGGGGAACCCCTTTACCAGCTTGTCTTCACCTTGATTGCACGAGAGCTACGAAAATTTGTCAAGATCAAGCAACAAGGGGTACGTTGTGATTCAACAAAATTCCTTGCAACTGTTGTTCAAGGAACACTGAAAGTTAATTCAACACCATTTTTGTCTCTGAAAAAGCATTATTTTGTGTGTACGAGTTGCTAAGCAGAGAAGCTACCACTACAATGCCCATACACTTTATGCTCAAGGGTTTACTGTTATGTCCCCCTCCCCTCGGGCCAGGAAATCTTTCCTTAAAAAACTAGACAAGTTTTCTGAAGTCTAAAACACTGAGACCAAGACATCCTCCCAAAATATTGGGCTACTTTTGCAGCACAAAAAAAATTCCCGAATGCATCGTCCATGCTCAAGTCACCTTCCCCGCGTTAACATGGCTCCCCACTGCTCTGACGAAGGCTTGCTGTTTTTTACTACTTACAGTCCAACTTACATCGAGAGAAAGATACAGTACTTTCCAACACTGCGGGAAATGTTATTCTTACCATCACACCCCCAAAAGCTTTTCCCATAAAAACAAAAAATTTTCTGCATACATGGGGGTTGGGGGGACACCCTTCAGTTCTGCACCATTCCCCACCCACAAACCCACGTGCTTAAACTGAAAGAGCAACGACCACATACATGGCAGCAAAATGTCCTAACGTAAGGATATTTGAAAAAACACAAGAAGCAGCAAAAAAAAAAACCTTTTGCAACACACCAACGATGCAGCATTGCAAAGACCAAACTAATATACAAATTACTTCAAGACTACCAGCCCGCCTCCACCTCAAACCCCTCCTCCAGCTTGTGACGTAACCCAAAATCCATACGTTTTTTACGCTCACATGCGAATATGGGTTACCTGGATCTTTAACTCTCCATCAAGGTTATTTTCCTAAATAATTGCCATCATTTAATTCCCAATCTCCCCCCTTCGGGAAAAAAAATAAAATTCACCAAAGACCAATCAACACTTCTGCATCGCAGCTCCAAAACCACCACACTGTGGGTTCACCCAACAAGGGGCCTCCTATTCGTCGATCGCCCCCTGCTCGCGATTGGCTGTCGTGGCGGGGTAACCCCCTTCACCTCCACCCACACTTCTAAAGGACCAATCGAAGCCACGATTTTTCCCCAGTCTTTACACCCCTAGCAACACCAAATTTAAAGAACCTTCAATGCGGCAACCCCCAACAAAAACCCCCCAGTATCTTCGACGTATTAATACAAAGACCAAATCAAGTCAATACCTGCACTGGAAAGATATAACTTTTTTTTACGCTCCTGACCAAAAAACCCACCATGAGGGGGGACACTTTGTACGAGAAATTTCTCGACCCAAAAATCAAGTTTCAAATCGTAAAGGATCCCCTGCTCCACCACCATCTCCAGAGCCTTGGGGCCAGTTACAAGCCCAACCCCGCATTTCGGGCCTAAGATTCAAGACTACTTTCGTTTCCTTCCAAAAAATTTCCCAACATAAAAGGCCCCTTCACGAAAGAAAGAATAATCCAGACTACTATTAAAGACACCCGACCAACAAGAACTTGCCCCCTTGCCCTCCTCCCGCCCTGCCAGCCGCCAATCAACATCAAGATGAGCAATTTTTCGCCAGCAAGTTGCACAGTGCCCGCATCCCTGTTGTATCTACAGTCTTTTGTTACGTTATTGTGGTTAGCAGTTGGGGCAGTCCTGACTCTTTCTTTGCTCAAGACTTTTTCTACCTTTTCTTCGCACTGTCCCCACTTGCCCCCCCCCCCCGTGGGGATTACCCGTGAGTCCTATCCATCCTGTGCTCCAGAATCTACACATACAGTTCCTTCCATCACTCCATTAGGGTGGTGTTGTTCCAAGGGTGTGGAAGATGACTAATGTAATTCCAATATTTAAATCAGGGGATAATTTGATTCCATCAAATTACCGTCCAATAACCTGACGTCTATAGTAGTTAAATTATTAGAATCAATTATAGCTGATGTTATTAAAAGTCACCTTGGTTAGTATAATTAGGTTGGATAAGTACATGAGTGGGAGGGGTTGGATTTGAGTGGGACTTTCACATCAGAGCTTATTTCTTGGGTGGCATTGAAAATTAGGTTGGGCAAATGTTTTGTTAGTGGGATGAATTGTAAAGGACCTGCCTAGTATGGGCCAGCAGGCCTCCTGCAGTGTTCCTCCTTTCTTATGTTCTTATGTTAATTTGAGTAATGAATCTCAGCATGGATTCACGAGAGGTCGTTCCTGCCTGACAGATTTACTGACGTTCTTCAATAGAACATTTGAGGCAGTTGACAGTGATAAGGAATATGATATTGTTTATTTGGATTTTAGTAAAGCCTTCGATAGAGTACCTCACAAGAGACTCTTGGGGTGGCCCGGTGGCCTGGTGGCTAAAGCTCCCGCTTCACACACGGAGAGCCCGGGTTCGATTCCCGGCGGGTGGAAACATTTCGACACGTTTCCTTACACCTGTTGTCCTGTTCACCTAGCAGCAAATAGGTACCTGGGTGTTAGTGGACTGGTGTGGGTCGCATCCTGGGGGACAAGATTAAGGACCCCAATGGAAATAAGTTAGACAGTCCTCGATGACGCACTGACTTTCTTGGGTTATCCTGGGTGGCTAACCCTCCGGGGTTAAAAATCCGAACGAAATCTTATCTTATCTTATCTTATCTTAAGAAGAGTGGCAGCTCATGGTATAATTTGATTCCATAAAATTACCGTCCAATAATCCTGACGTCAACGGTAGGCAAATTATTTAAAATCAATTATAGCTGGCATTATTAAAAGTCACATTGAAGGGCATAACTTGATTAATATATCTCAGCATGAGTTCACGAGACGTCGTTAACAACTGAACAAGCATGCTGGTTCAGTTGTTAATGATAAGAGAAGATTTCGTTGGGATTTTTAACCCCGGAGGGTTAGCCAGCCAGGATAACCCAAGAAAGTCAGTGCGTCATCGAGGACTGTCTAACTTATTTCCATTGGGGTCCTTAATCTTGTCCCCCAGGATGCGACCCACACCAGTCCACTAACACCCAGGATGTGACCCACACCAGTCCACTAACACCCAGGTACCTATTTGCTGCTAGGTGAACAGGACAACAGGTGTAAGGAAACGTGTCGAAATGTTTCCAACCGCCGGGAATCGAACCCGGGCCCTCCGTGTGTGAAGCGGGAGCTTTAGCCACCAGGCCACCGGGCCACCGACCTTTACTAATAATATAATAAGGTCCTGGAGACGTGACTAATGAACAGATAAAATGTTATTTTAGTTCCAGGAATGTCTGTATTATTTATGCTGGACCCTATTTTCAAATTGGCCTTTTCTTGAATTTTGTGTGAAATTGGCAAAAGTAGTAATTTCAGATCACTTTATTGGGTAGTTGAACTAGGTAAATGGGCAGTTTCTTGTACTCAGTCGATAGAATAAAAAGAGTTCTAGCAAAATAGGTATGAGTTTGGTCGACTGGAACAATCTAATTGCTCCAAAATAGGGATCAAAGTGGGCGAAATTGCAGATGCGTAAATATCACCGAGACCATTAACTTCCCAATAACGTAATTCCATAAGTTTTCCATCAAATTTCATACTTTTGGTTTCATTACCTTCAGAAGATACACAGCAAGAACTTAAGAGATGTTTACATCATATGCATTAGTTGCTATATTGACTGAGACCCACGATGTGGACTCTGGTGATCCCAGCATTGTCGGTCGACAATCAAGACCATGTACGAAAACCAAATCGAAGAAATCAGTTCAAAAATCTATTTGTTCGACAACTAGTCCGTTCGACAACCAAGGTCATTGCATTACTACTGCTACTACTACAACTATTATAATATGCACCTCACTCTGTACCTATATATACCCCTCTGTTCCTGTATTGTTTGCAACAGCTTGGCAAAGTTCCTGGAGGGTGAAAGGTCACATTAGTTGCACTTGTGTCGTTTTACCTAACAAAATGTAAGTGAATGTATAATCTTTATATACTTCTCTTAACTTTAGGATGTCTGCCTTAGGGCTGGTGCACAATTCATGATCCAAGGAACTAGAGTTATCCTCACACTTCTGGGATGAGACATAATTATCACTGATTCTCTAGGATGTGTGTGACCCATATGGGTTTAGTGCCACCTTGTGAATATAATCATAATAATGCTACTGCTTTGTAGATGAATGGTTCAGAGAACCGACATGTTGATAAATTAGACACATGTGCAACTCTTGGGTATCTTTATTGAGGAAACGTATCGCCACACAGTGGCTTCATCAGTCCATACAAAGGAGAATCTTAAAGAACAGGAGGAGAATGAGGTAATCAGTCCCTCAACCTTGAGTCGATGTGTTCAGTCCATCAATCTTGAGTAGATTGATGGACTGAACACATCGACTCAAGGTTGAGGGACTGATTACCTCATTCTCCTCCTGTTCTTCAAGTTTCTCCAATGCATGGACTGATGAAGCCACTGTGTGGCGAAACGTTTCCTCAATAAAGATACCCAAGAGTTGCACATGTGTCTAATTTATCAATGCTACTGCTACTACTACTACTACTACTAGTATTAATAATAATGTGTGATCATGCAGGTGTACACAAGAGTTGCTGTAAGACTGACGGAATGGGAACTTCACAGAACACAGACGGAACACGAGGACTCCCTCACACTCAAAATGTACTTACTACAGTTTGTCAACTATTACTCCTCCATCTTCTACATAGCGTTCTTCAAGGCTACCTGGCCTGGATACCCAGGCGACTACAACCGCATCTTTGGTTTCCGCAAGGAAGAGGTACAAGTGATAGGTTGTAGTAGGCTGTGAAGATCAGTTGTCTGTGAGGGGTGAATGGTCTGTTAGGATCAGTGGTTTGTGAGAGTCAGTGATCTGTGAGAGTTGAAGATCAGTGAGGGGTCTTTAGCTGTGTGGCAAAGTTAATTTGGGGTGGAACTGGAACCCATGGCAAGCAAGTTCTAAAACTCACAGACCAGTGTGGTAACGGTGGGACCAGTTAACTCTAGTAAGATTCATCCAACTAGGTATATTTCTATACACCAAAGGAAGGTTAGCATGGGCCACCACTGTGACCACAAATAAAGCTTTTTCAAGATAAATACCACACCAGCACAACACTCACAACCCATATAAGAGTCAGTATCACTATACTCTTTCATGATCTCCCTTTTAGCCTCCATGTATAACATTCTTTGTTTTCACTGCTGATATCCGTGGCATGCAAAGAGTATGGTACAATTTATTCAGTGTATGTCACACTCCCATATAGGCTGCCTCCCAACCAGCAAACCGGGTACTGAGGGTTTAACGATCGGTAGAGTACCCATCGTTAAATCAGTACATTGGTTCATTAGCCAATCACAGGCAAGCCCGCCAAAGCTGATGCAATGTGATTCACTTGTGGTAAGCAATGGCAGACTTGCCTAGCTGCTGGTTGAGCATTATACACTCTTGCTTCTGCCTTGCCAACTGTCACTCTGGTGTACACTTACTGTTCCATCTGTACATATACATAGTGTACATATTTGTATATACCTGGCTAAGGCAAATATGCATTATAGTTTACTGCTAAGCTCTGTTTGCTTCATTTCCCATTATGACCAGGTCTCACAGGTCATTCTTTACCTGTGTTCGTAATAATATCTAGTATTTCATTGCCTAAATTTTTTGTTATTCTCATCATTTTGCTCTTTCCTATGTTCACTTTTAATTTCCTTCTCTTACATACCCTCCCAAATTCGTCCACCAACTTTCGCAATTTTTCTTCAGAATCTGCCAAAAGTACAGTGTCATCAGCAAAGAGCAACTGTGATAACTCCCACTTTGTGTTAGATCGCTTATCTTTTAATCCCACACCTCTTGTCAACACCCTATCATTCTCTTCTTTCATAACCCAGTCTATAAATATGTTAAATAACCATGATGTCACCAAAAATATCTATCTAAGGCCTACTTTTACCTGAGCCTGACTATCGTTATTAAAACTCCTATTTACGCTCGGTAGCCTACCTCCTATTCCATTCACTTGCCACATGTGCCACTTTCCCCTCTTGTCCACCTATCGTGTGCCTTTTCTGAATTGACAAATGGAACGATAAACTTCTTTACCCTTTTCTAAATATTGCTCACTTATGTGCTTCAGTGTGAACACTCGGTCTACACATCCCTTACCCTTCCTAAAATCTTCTTCGTCTGCGATCTTGCTCTCTGTCTTACTCTTAATTCTTTCAATAATCATTCTACCATTCACTTTTCCTGTTATACTCAACAGGCTTAGTCTCTTTTCTTTTATACAAAGGAACTATGCACCCTTTCTGACAGTCCTTAGGTACCTTACCCTCTTTCATACAGTTATTGAACAAATGTACCAACTACTCCATCTTGATCCTGTAAATCCCTGCTGCTTTACCCCCTTTGTCATATGGATGGTGGTGTGTGGGGGGGTTGAGGAATGGAAAATGGGGTAATGATGGGTAAGGGGGAGAAGAGCGGAAGGCGGGAGTAGTTTTATACCTGGTAATGTAACACATTCCAGTGCTGACCGTACTACTGGCAAGACAGTCGCTGTACCATCAAGAGGATTCCCTTCTATTGAAGGGATACTTCGATGCCCCAATCTTCCAAGATGTCTCATCGTGTTAAGATTAAACCTGCAAGTACTAAAGTGGATGATGCCTCAAAGCTTGCACTTGCGGCTGTCCTAAAAGGCAGCCTGCAAGATATTGTCCACTACTGCCATCAAGACTGCATGACCTTTCCTTACTTGCAGGTGAAAAGTCCTGTGTTCGTGAAACGTCTTGACAGAATCGTCACCGATATCCCAAGTGAAGAACTCGAGTCACTCATCGAAGTACAGAACATCAGGACTTCGGTGGAAACCATAAACATACGAAACACCTCGTCTATGATCAAAATCTCCTTCAAAAACATCACTGTGGCTGCCCAAGCTCTATCTGACGGACGGGCCATTTCTTACTACTTCATTCACCCCAGACACATGGAACCTGGGCCTTTTAAAAACATCTCTTGCAACCACAACATCAAAAACCGCCATATCAAGGACAAGAAAATCTGTTCTGTACGAATGGTATATAATACCGACAAGATGAGAGTAAGACACATGTGCAACATCTGGGTATCTTTATTGTAGACGTTTCGCCATCTAGTGGCTTTATCAATACAAATTCTAGGACATAACTTGAAGACAGTAGAACTATGTACAGAAGATGAGGTAATCAGTCCCTCAACCTAGGAGTAGGTGCGAACAGCACCATAGTCGTGGAGATTCTGAAGCAGAAGAAAGAATCCTGGCGCTTATATAGTAACGTCAGGTGAAGCAGACGAGGGCAAATTCACTGGTAGGCGGGAATCCCGCCTACCAGTGAATTTGCCCTCGTCTGCTTCACCTGACGTTACTATATAAGCGCCAGGATTCTTTCTTCTGCTTCAGAATCTCCACGACTATGGTGCTGTTCGCACCTACTCCTAGGTTGAGGGACTGATTACCTCATCTTCTGTACATAGTTCTACTGTCTTCAAGTTATGTCCTAGAATTTGTATTGATAAAGCCACTAGATGGCGAAACGTCTACAATAAAGATACCCAGATGTCGCACATGTGTCTTACTCTCATCAAAATCTGTTCTACTTGCGGAAAAGATGACCACGATTACTAATCATGTACCACCGTCATTGCTCCTGCTTGCCTAAACTGCGGCCACATGTCCTGTAAGAAAAAGAATCTTGTCCAGAAAAGATTACCGATAGACCCCTGGCTGTCTTCAAGACCCCTGGCTGTCTTCAAGACCCCTGGCTGTCTTCAAGACCCCTGGCTGTCTTCAAGACCCCTGGCTGTTTTCAAGACCCCTGGCTGTTTTCAAGACCCCTGGCTGTCTTCAAGATCCCTGGCTGTCTTCAAGATCCCTGGCTGTCTTCAAGACCCCTGGCTGTCTTCAAGACCCCAGGCTGTCTTCAAGACCCCTGGCTGTCTTCAAGATCCCTGGCTGTCTTCAAGACCCCTGGCTGTCTTCAAGACCCCAGGCTGTCTTCAAGACCCCTGGCTGTTTTCAAGACCCCTGGCTGTTTTCAAGACCCCAGGCTGTCTTCAAGACCCCTGGCTGTTTTCAAGACCCCTGGCTGTCTTCAAGACCCCTGGCTGTCTTCAAGACCCCTGGCTGTTTTCAAGACCCCTGGCTGTCTTCAAGACCCCAGGCTGTCTTCAAGACCCCTGGCTGTCTTCAAGATCCCTGGCTGTCTTCAAGACCCCTGGCTGTCTTCAAGATCCCTGGCTGTCTTCAAGACCCCTGGCTGTCTTCAAGACTCCAGGCTGTCTTCAAGACCCCTGGCTGTCTTCAAGATCCCTGGCTGTCTTCAAGACCCCTGGCTGTCTTCAAGACCTCTGGCTGTCTGCAAGATCCCTGGCTGTCTTCAAGACCCCTGGCTGTCTTCAAGATCCCTGGCTGTCTTCAAGACCCGTGGCTGTCATCAAGACCCCTGGCTGTCTTCAAGACCCGTGGCTGTCTTCAAGACCCGTGGCTGTCTTCAAGACCCCTGGCTGTCTTCAAGACCCCTGGCTGTCTTCAAGACCCCTGGCTGCCTGCAAGACCCCTGGCTGTCTTCAAGATCCCTGGCTGTCTTCAAGACCCCTGGCTGTCTTCAAGATCTCTGGCTGTCTTCAAGATCCGTGGCTGTCTTCAAGATCCCTGGCTGTATGCAAAATCCCTGGCTGTCTTCAAGACCCCTGGCTGTCTTCAAGATCCCTGGCTTTCTTCAAGACCCCTGGCTGTCTTCAAGATCTCTGGCTGTCTTCAAGATCCGTGGCTGTCTTCAAGATCCCTGGCTGTCTGCAAGATCCCTGGCTGTCTTCAAGACCCCTGGCTGTCTTCAAGATCCCTGGCTGTCTTCAAGACCCGTGGCTGTCTTCAAGACCCGTGGCTGTCTTCAAGACCCCTGGCTGTCTTCAAGACCCGTGGCTGTCTTCAAGACCCGTGGCTGTCTTCAAGACCCCTGGCTGTCTTCAAGACCCGTGGCTGTCTTCAAGGCCCCTGGCTTTCTTCAAGTCCCCTAGTTGTCTTCAAGATCCCTGGCTGTCTTCAAGCAGGCACTTGACAAGCACCTAAAGTCGGTACCTGACCAGCCGGGCTGTGGTTCGTACGTTGGATTGCGTGCGGCCAGCAGTAACAGCCTGGTTGATCAGACCCTGATCCACCATGAGGCCTGGTCAGACAGGGCCGCGGGGGCATTGACCCCCGGAACTCTCTCCAGGTAAACCCCAGGTAAGTTTATGCAGCTATAACGAAACTACAGACTGACACCTCCAAGATCTTCAAAGCCACTGGACAGGTATCTACATTAGGCGACTCACTCTCCAGTTCCTGACGGTGCTCCCTGCAAGGTGCTGTAATAAGAAGAACATAAGAACATAAGAATGTAGGAACACTGCAGAAGGCCTACTGTCCCATACGAGGCAGGTCCTTATCAAAACGACATCTACCTAAAGCTACTCAAGAAATAACTCCCGTACCCCTTGACACCAGTCTCTTCTTAAAGCTACCCAAGGTCCTAGCCTCTATCACCCCACTGGGAATACAAAGTGTACACCTTGCAAATGCAGTAAATCCCGTCTGTATATTTTGTCTGCCTTAGTTTTCGCAGACTCCACACCTTCAGGGGGGAATCGGCCAAAAAATTGTAGCTCTTTTGTTTGAACATTAAAATGGTATAAAATACCGACAGATTGTTAGGTAAGACACATATGCAACAGTTAGGTATCTTTATTTTGAAACGTTTCGCCTACACAGTAGGCTTCTTCAGTCGAGTACAGAAAAGTTGATGGAAGCAGAAGATACTTGAAGACGATGTAATCAGTCCATCACCCTTTAAGTTTTGAGGTGGTCAGTCCCTCAGTCTGGAGAAGAGCATTGTTCCGTTGTCTGAAACAATATGAAGTTGAAATGACAGAATCGGGCCTTATATAGTGCCAGGAGGTGAGACGTAGGTTGATTTGGGAGGGCAGGTCCTTCTCAAACCCATCTTGGTACAGACCATCTACTTCGACAACCTCTACTAGTGAGAACGGCTGGGTTTGAGAGGGACCTGCCCTCCCAAATCAACCTACGTCTCACCTCCTGGCACTATATAAGGCCCGATTCTGTCACTTCTTGCCACAATAAATGTCACATTAGTTGCACTTGTGTCCTTTTACTTTACATATTGTCGGTAATTCTACCAACTTTATTACACTTCAACTTCATATTGTTTCAGACAACGGAACAATGCTCTTCTCCAGACTGAGGGACTGACCACCTCAAAACTTTAAGGGTGATGGACTGATTACATCGTCTCCAAGTATCTTCTGCTTCCATCAACTTTTCTGTACTCGACTGAAGAAGCCTACTGTGTAGGCGAAACGTTTCAAAATAAAGATACCTAACTGTTGCATATGTGTCTTACCTAACAGCTCTTTTGTTTACCGTCGGATTTCCTCCAGTTTTGGTGTTAGTTAGTTTAATATGTTTACTATGCACCCCATACCCATCCTGTGGGCGGTAGTCACCCCATACCCATCCTGTGGGCGGTAGTCACCACATACCCATCCTGTGGGCGGTAGTCAAAAGATTACAGAGGTACATAATTGGTCCAGGGACTGGACTCCAAAGTTTTGATAGCTGAGCAAGTTACAGAGGTAATTAACTCACAATTTACAAAGGTAATGAACTCACAATTTACAAAGGTAATGAACTCACAATTTACAAAGGTAATGAATTCACAATTTACAAAGGTAATGAACTCACAATTTACAAAGGTAATGAACTCACAATTTACAAAGGTAATGAACTCACAATTTACAAAGGTAATGAACTCACAATTTACAAAGGTAATGAACTCACAATTTACAAAGGTAATGAACTCCAGGTAGGTCTGGTCACAATCATGACAAGTTACAAAGGTATTTACGCACAAGAGAAAGTGTTTTCACTCTTTCTTGAAAATATTTAACAAAAATATACCTCAAACAACAACTGAGAAAAGACTGAAAAAAGACTGATTTACAGAAAATGTCCTTTGGCAGGAAGGTAGTCGTATATGGGACGACGTAAGGTTGTTTGGACACTTGGTGCCCAGACAACAATGTTAATACGTATTTACCCCAAAACCTTTTCTCTAAATGACTTATCTTTATTTCACAAAAAAATAAAGTTTGTTAGTCCTTGGAATGTTGCAAAAAATCTGCCCTTTACTCCCACATAACTAACAAAGTATTTGGAATATTTTCAAAAATGAACAATTGTTAATTAGAGAAATCATTATTCTACAATTTCTGTGAATATTATTCCATTTAATTAAGTAATAAAGGCAGAAATAGGTACATTAGGTGAATAAGTTACTTCCGAGATATTGCATCGATACCATGCCTAGCCCTTCTAGGGTAGGGTAGGTGCCTGAGCCCGAGCCTTTAGCTCATAAGACTGTCATTCCCATTAGCCCCCTTGGGGCGGGGATGGCAGACCAGAGAGGCCTAGCTTGTGGCTAGGCCTGGGGACAGTTGGTCTCAAAGATGAGGAGGTACTTGTGCCTCCTCCCATGGGAGACTTAGGTCTCAGACACTCCCTAAAGAGGGAGCCAAGGCCGGGCCACCACTTGGACAAGGCCCGGGCCGGGAGAATACCGGCTAATATTTAACTAACTAACTAACGAGATATTGGCCGGGAGCGCCGGCCAGCCCGCCGTCTCAAAAAAAAAAAAAAAAAAAAAAATAGCGAAAATCGCGTTTGTTTGGGAGTATTTCTTAGTAAACTGATGTTCTAGTGCAGTTATCCTCTTCAACACACCGTTTTCTCTTACTCAGAGACGACATGGAGGAGTAACTCATTTATATCGAAATATTCCCGATAATCTCTCGCCATATTATGACCTATTTTATTCAGTCTAGAGTATATAACATGTTTGTATGTTATTTATAGTGTTTATTATATCATATTAGATAAATTCTGATAGATAAATAAGTCGTAGAGTTGATATATAAGCTGATATAAGCGTAATAATGAAGTTATTTCTCCTGGCACTCTCTGGAGCGGTGGTAGGCCTGGTAGGCTCAAAGTCTACGGATAATCTCCGCCTACTGTTTTATGATGCCAAATAGTCAGTTATTATATTAGAAAGAATAATGCAAGAAAAAGCGATGAAAACAAGGAAAAAATTCCAGAAAATATATGAGCTGTGAGCAGACTGGCTACCTCCATCACCGTCACCATACCTGATATAAATGTCTATAATTTCTTGTAGAAACGTCGTAGAACATTGATTCTGGTACCATTGTGTTGCCAGAGAGTTTAGCTATTTTTCTATATGAATAACTCAGTTTCCAAAACTTTCGATTTTATTTTAGAGCGCAAAAAATCAAAAGCCCCTCACCAGCTTCAAGGAACCTCCCTTGATGGGATCGTTCATAAATAATGGTGCATCAATATCATTAATAATGGTGCATCAATATCATCAATAATGGTGCATCAATGTCATAAATAATGGAGCATCAATATCATAAATAATGGTGCATCAATGTCATCAATACATTGAACATTATAGAGTGAGTAAAATACTCACAGTGCCTTTATACATTTATTGAGTAGAACTGTTGTATAGAGAATATTCCTGAAGTTCCATGAAGTTCCATGAAGATCCCTTCATCCAGAAGTTCCATGAAGATCCCTTCATCCTGAAGTTCCATGAAGATCCCTTCATCCTGAAGTTCCATGAAGATCCCTTCATCCTGAAGTTCCATGAAGATCCCTTCATCCTGAAGTTCCATGAAGATCCCTTCATCCTGAAGTTCCATGAAGATCCCTTCATCCTGAAGTTCCATGAAGATCCCTTCATCCTGAAGTTCCATGAAGATCCCTTCATCTGAAGTTCCATGAAGATCCTTCATCCTGAAGTTCCATGAAGATCCCTTCATCCAGAAGTTCCATGAAGATCCCTTCATCCTGAAGTTCCATGAAGATCCCTTCATCCTGAAGTTCCATGAAGATCCCTTCATCCAGAAGTTCCATGAAGATCCCTTCATCCAGAAGTTCCATGAAGATCCCTTCATCCAGAAGTTCCATGAAGATCCCTTCATCCAGAAGTTCCATGAAGATCCCTTCATCCAGAAGTTCCATGAAGATCCCTTCATCCTGAAGTTCCATGAAGACCCTTCATCCAGAAGTTCCATGAAGATCCCTTCATCCAGAAGTTCCATGAAGATCCCTTCATCCAGAAGTTCCATGAAGATCCCTTCATCCAGAAGTTCCATGAAGATCCTTCATCCAGAAGTTCCATGAAGATCCCTTCATCCAGAAGTTCCATGAAGATCCCTTCATCCAGAAGTTCCATGAAGATCCCTTCATCCAGAAGTTCCATGAAGATCCCTTCATCCAGAAGTTCCATGAAGATCCCTTCATCCAGAAGTTCCATGAAGATCCCTTCATCTAGAAGTTCCATGAAGATCCCTTCATCCAGAAGTTCCATGAAGATCCCTTCATCCAGAAGTTCCATGAAGATCCCTTCATCCAGAAGTTCCATGAAGATCCCTTCATCCAGAAGTTCCATGAAGATCCCTTCATCCTGAAGTTCCATGAAGATCCTTCATCCAGAAGTTCCATGAAGATCCCTTCATCCAGAAGTTCCATGAAGATCCCTTCATCTAGAAGTTCCATGAAGATCCCTTCATCCTGAAGTTCCATGAAGATCCCTTCATCCTGAAGTTCCATGAAGATCCCTTCATCCAGAAGTTCCATGAAGATCCCTTCATCCTGAAGTTCCATGAAGATCTCTTCGTCCTGAAGTTCCATGAAGATCCCTTCATCCTGAAGTTCCATGAAGATCCCTTCATCCTGAAGTTCCATGAAGATCTCTTCGTCCTGAAGTTCCATGAAGATCCCTTCATCCAGAAGTTCCATGAAGTTCCCTTCATCCTGAAGTTCTCTGAGGTCGGCCAGTCATGACAATCCATCCCAATCAAACTGAAAAGAAAGAAATGCTCAAAATCCTATTCCCAGTGATTATTCCCAGTGATTATGTACACAGATGCTGTAATTGAACACATATATGATATTTATATACATAATACACCAAAAAACACAAGAATTACGTACCTTTGACCAGGTGTAGGTGGACACATCATCATCTAATGTCCACCAGGCTCGTAGGACGTGTCCTGCCCCCTTTTCCTCTTTTTGTTGTTAGGTAAGACACATATGCAACAGTTAGGTATCTTTATTATGAAACGTTTCGCCTACACAGTAGGCTTCTTCAGTCGAGTACAGAAAAGTTGATAGAAGCAGAAGATACTTGAAGACGATGTAATCAGTCCATCACCCTTAAAGTTTTGAGGTGGTCAGTCCCTCAGTCTGGAGAAGAGCATTGTTCCGTTGTCTGAAACAATATGAAGTTGAAGTGACAGAATGGGGCCTTATATATGGGGCCTCTTCTTGCTTTTTTGGGCCCGTACTTTCTGCATGTTCTTGTCCATTTTTTCAAGGTGTGTTTGAGTCACTGCTGAACGTCCGTAGCCAAGTGGTATGTCTAGGCAGCTCCTCACATACCCACTATTGTACTCTGCCACAGCATGGCTGGCTGCGAAATCAGCTTGCCTCTGTTCGAAACAGGGTTTTATTGCAGTAAGACCATATGTGTTGATGTAGACTTTCATTAGGGTTTTGCGTTCTGCCTTTTACACAACGCCGCATCATTTCATCTGTTGTTAGGTCTTTGTAAATGTTATGCACTTCCTCCATATATGCAGGTTCTAACTGGAGCTGTACTTTCATTGTGGTGTGAGACCGTGGGGAAAGGTTTGCTGCTATTGCTGTCTGGTAGAAACACCAGGAATTATCACCTGTTGGGCAAAGGTGATGCTGTGGTTTTTCATCAGTTGAGGAACAATGGAAGAAGCTTGCCATGATACAATTCCTCATATCTTCAACATCATGATTGATCTTCTCTCGCAGGTTCTTCTGAAAGTAGTGCGTCAACTTATCGATTACAAAGTCTGTCAACATGCCCATTTTCTTCATGGCAAACTCCTTCCTCTTCCTCCCAGTTTTCAATTCTTTCTCAACATATCGTGACTTGACTAAATTTGTTAGTCTGTTCTTTAGACGTTTAGCATAGTGATTGATACATTCCTCTTTTTCAACATTTACACCTGGATATGGACCCTCACCATCGTTGAGGTCAACAATGGCTTTATACGTGTTGCTATCACCATCACTCACAATTAATAATAATAATATCTTTATTTACTACAAGTACATGTACAAGGTATACAGTCCTAGCTGACAACAATGATATACTACTATATAGAAAGTCCCTTGTTATGCTCCGCACTTCGGTACATTTCGGGCAAATTAGGTCAGTGTCCCAGGATGCGACCCACACCAGTCCACTAACACCCAGGTACCCATTTTACTGATGGGGAACATAGACAACAGGTGGAAAGAAACACGTCCAATGTTTCTACTCTGGCTGGGAATCGAACCCAGGCCCTCGCCGTGTGAAGCGAGAGCGTTAACCACCAGGCCACCAGAGCCCAATTTATTTTCAAGTGATCGCTGCCACATCATTACCGCTGCTTCACTTTCCATCTTTGCAGAGGTTCCTGTATAGTTTATGTTGCATTTAAGTTCGTGTCTTTTTCGAAATTCTTCATATTTTTCATTAGTTATTTTCTTTTGGTTCCAACGATTTTCCATAAAGGAACACATATTACAGTACTTGCTAAAAACTTGATAATCAACCACTAATTTTGTCAAGGCATCTATAGCGACACCATTGCCTATATTTGAGTGATGTCCCCTTGTGTGCCATGTTCCGTCGTAAGTCACATCAATGTTAGTTTAATATGTTTATTATGCACCCCATACCCATCCTGTGGGCGGTAGTCACCCCATACCCATCCTGTGGGCGGTAGTCACCCCATACCCATCCTGTGGGCGGTAGTCACCACATACCCATCCTGTGGGCGGTAGTCAAAAGATTACAGAGGTACATAATTGGTCCAGGGACTGGACTCCAAAGTTTTGATAGCTGAGCAAGTTACAGAGGTAATGAACTCACAATTTACAAAGGTAATGAACTCACAATTTACAAAGGTAATGAACTCACAATTTACAAAGGTAATGAACTCACAATTTACAAAGGTAATGAACTCCAGGTAGGTCTAGTCACAATCATGACAAGTTACAAAGGTATTTACAGATTACAGAGGTACACAATGGGTCCAGGGACCGGGCTCCAAAGTTTTGATGGCTGAACTAGGTACAAGGTAATGAACTCACAAGTTACATCAATGTCAAGAATTTTTGCGTCATCTGGTACAATGTTCAGTTTGCGATATTTTCGAACAATAATGTCCTTAGATTCAGCAAGTATTTTCTTGTAAAGTAAAAGGACACAAGTGCAACTAATGTGACATTTATTGTGGCAACGTTTCGCTCTCCAGGAGCTTTATCAAGCCATGGCTTGATAAAGCTCCTGGAGAGCGAAACGTTGCCACAATAAATGTCACATTAGTTGCACTTGTGTCCTTTTACTTTACATATTGTCGGTAATTCTACCAACTTTATTACAAGTATTTTCTTACATGACTCAATAGATTTTTCTGTAATCATAGACGCATATTTATTGTATGTCTCCAGATTGATATGTGGCAAACTACACACTGCGTTTCTACGGACAAATGCACGGTATCCACGACCTGCTAACAATTCCCCATACACCATCCTACCAGTTGCAACATTAAAATGGTATAAAATACCGACAGGTTGTTAGGTAAGACACATATGCAACAGTTAGGTATCTTTATTATGAAACGTTTCGCCTACACAGTAGGTTTCTTCAGTCAAGTACAGAAAAGTTGATAGAAGCAGAAGATACTTGAAGACGATGTAATCAGTCCATCACCCTTAAAGTTTTGAGGTGGTCAGTCCCTCAGTCTGGAGAAGAGCATTGTTCCGTTGTCTGAAACAATATGAAGTTGAAGTGACAGAATGGGGCCTTAAATAGTGCCAGGAGGTGAGACGTAGGTTGCTTTGGGAGGGCAGGTCCCTCTCAAACCCAGCCGTTCTCACTAGTAGAGGTTGTCGAAGTTGATGGTCTGTACCAAGACCATCAACTTTTCTGTACTCGACTGAAGAAGCCTACTGAGTAGGCGAAACGTTTCGAAATAAAGATACCTAACTGTTGCATATGTATCTTACCTAACAAAGATACCTAACTGTTGCATATGTGTCTTACCTAACATCCTACCAGTTGCAACATTCAGTGTTTTATACGACCTGGGTTTTTCCCCAACTTATAGTGACACTTAGTACACTCTAGAACAACAGTGCTCTCTAGATGATGTTCATAATATACAGTCTTCACGCTTGCAACACAACACTCAGGGCAAAATACTTAAGAACATAAGAACATAAGAAAGGAGGAACACTGCAGGAGGCCTGTTGGCCCATACTAGGCAGGTCCTTTACAATTCATCCCACTAACAAAACATTTGCCCAACCCAATTTTCAGTGCCACCCAAGAAATAAGCTCTGATGTGAAAGTCCCACTCAAATCCAACCCCTCCCACTCATGTACTTATCCAACCTAGATTTGAAACTACCCAAAGTCCTAGCCTCAATAACCCAACTAGGTAGACTGTTCCACTCATCAACTACCCTATTTCCAAACCAATACTTTCCTATGTCCTTTCTAAATCTAAACTTATCTAATTTAAATCCATTACTGCGGGTTCTCTCTTGGAGAGACATCCTCAAGACCTTATTAATATCCCCTTTATTAATACCTATCTTCCACTTATACACTTCGATCAGGTCTCCCCTCATTCTTCATCTAACAAGTGAATGTAACTTAAGAGTCATCAATCTTTCTTCATAAGGAAGATTTTGCGATAAGACATCAATATATAATTTTCTGGGATCAAAAATCATCAATCTCTTTCCAGTAGTATGAGGATCGTTAGGTAAGACACATATGCAACAGTTAGACAACTTTATTCCGAAACGTTTCGCCTACACAGTAGGCTTCTTCAGTCGAATACAGAAAATAGGCAGGAACAGTAGAGATGTGAAGACGATGTAATCAGTCCATCACCCTTGTAGTCGTAGAATTTGAGGTTGTCAGTCCCTCGGCCTGGAGAAGTTCAGTTCCATAGTCAGTTCCATAGTTCCTGACTATGGAACTGAACTTCTCCAGGCCGAGGGACTGACAACCTCAAATTCTACGACTACAAGGGTGATGGACTGATTACATCGTCTTCACATCTCTACTGTTCCTGCCTATTTTCTGTATTCGACTGAAGAAGCCTACTGTGTAGGCGAAACGTTTCGGAATAAAGTTGTCTAACTGTTGCATATGTGTCTTACCTAACAACCTGTCGGTATTGTATACCATTTTGATGTTCAGTATGAGGATCTATAGCAGGAAATAATGACACTCTCTTTTTGGCACTTGACACCCCAGCAGGTGCAGGTGTTGACACTGGAATATCACTCACAACACAACTATGACTGTCACCCTCAACACTATTATCAACATCAGTGGTGGCCATGGAGCTGTTGGCCACATCTGGGGTGGCAGTGGAGGTGGTGGCCACAGATGTGGCCATGGAGATGCTGGCCACAGGAGATGTGGCCATGGTGCTGGCCACAGGAGATGTGGCCATGGTGCTGGCCACAGGAGATTTGGCCACCGGAGATGTGGCCATGGAGATGCTGGCCACAGATGTGGCCATGGAGATGCTGGCCACAGGATATGTGGCCATGGAGGTGCTGGCCACAGATGTGACACCTCTTTTGGTCTTCGATCCTTTGGGTCGGCCAACTGGACGTCGTGTGGCCACAGGTATCGCTGTTTGTTTCTTTCCCGATCCTCTAGGTCGACCACGTGAACGAGGGGTGGCCCTGGAGGTAGTGGCCGTGGAGGTAGTGGCCGTGGAGGTAGTGGCCGTGGAGGTAGTAGTAGTCATGGTGGCCGTGGAGGTGGCCATGGAGGTAGAAGTCGTGATAGTAGTAGCTGTCAAGGTGACCACGGTGGCCATGGTGGCCATGGAGGTACTGGGCACATTTGCGGTGCTCTTATCCTTTGTCTTCCCTCGTTTTGAACCTGAAATATCCAATAGTTCACTAGCAGTGAACAAGGATTCGTCTTGAGAGGAGGGTGGTGGCACTAACTCTTGAGAGGAGGGTGGTGGCACTAACTCTTGAGAGGAGGGTGGTGGCACTAACTCTCGAGAGGAGGGTGGTGGCACTAACTCTCGAGAGGAGGGTGGTGGCACTAACTCTTGAGAGGAGGGTGGTGGCACTAACTCTCGAGAGGAGGGTGGTTGTAATGGCACAGTCTCACCACCCAAAGCAGCTGCCTCTCTCTTTATTTTTCTAGCCATTCTCATATCTTGCATCTGCTTCCTGCTAATCTTCGGGAAATACTTTTTAGTCTTTCTAGGCATCGTGTGCCAAAAATGTGCACAATGAAAGGCAAGAAGTGAGGGTCCAAGGGTAGACAGCTGTCAGTGGAAGCTACATTCCTCCACCCTCTTCTGACTTCTAGTCGGTACTGACTACCTCTGGTGCCAGAAGCTCCTTCTCACAGCTACACTGATGGTTTCCAGTTACTATTTAGAAGATCTACCTAAAAAATAATTGTCGTACAGACACGAGACGCACACCATAATGTTGCCAGATGTTTGCTCTATTTTTCGGTAAATTAACTAATTTTTCATATTTTTTCGATTTTTTGGTCTCTGAGCTCAGAATTGCCCTACAGCCTCCTGAATTCTGCATCCTCAAGATTCTTCCCAACTATGTTAACTTCACTGCAGACCTGTCTCCTGCCCAAGATACTGTTCCTGGAAGCTCCTCGCCGACACTGTTCATGCTGCCTCAACCACTGTCTCCCATGCCTCCCAACCCGTTGTTACACCACTATTACACCTCTCCACTGCTCCTGTCGACCCTCAGTCACCTGTTAACACCACTGTAGACTCGCCTACTGTATCCACTTCAGAAGAAGACACTGATGACTCCAGTACACCTTCCTGGAAAAACCTTACCTTCTACACTGCTCCATCAAATGCACCAATGACCTGCTCTGAACTCTACAAAGGCCACGGTGCCGGAACAGTCAAGTTTGCCTGCGGGCCACCACTTCACACTCACCCAAGTTCTTGAGTCCATCAAGCTTCTACGTTTCACCTTTGGAAATAAGATTAAACTATACCACCTCTCCAGGAGTAGCTTCAGCAAGTTTGAAAATGGTTCCACTTCAAACCTGCCTCCATAATCACTCCTCTAACACCCATCAGTGTGCTTCCCTCTGATGTTCGTCTGCCTGCCCTCTCCTGCCACCTAACTTGCTGCCAGCTTCTCAAGACCTCCAACCACCACAAGACCGTTGCAACAGAGCCTGCACCTCGTCCTGCTTTTCCAGTCTGCCTCGCTAGTGCCTCATTTTCTCATTTGCTCTCTTTTTACACTCCCTCAACACTTTCCTAACGTCTTTTTTGCTCTCCTTATACCCCACCTTCCTTACATCATTCTACTTCGTAAACTCCTCTCATGCTAGTTATTTTTTCTTTACTGCTGTCTTTACCTCGTCATTCCATGAATCATTTCTTTTGCCTCCTGCACCCACCCTATGTCCATGAAGTGTGATAAATGTTTTAAAAAACGACAAGTTGAAGACTGAGACACAACATATGGGAATCTTTATTTATGTGTTTAGTCCATTATTCTACGAGATTGATGGACTGAACACATCGACTCCAGGCTGAGAGACTAATTACCTCTAGCTCCTCCTCTCCTTTCACCAATCTACTTTGTATTGGACTGATGAAGTCACTGTGTGGCGAAACGTTTCCTCAATAAAGATTCCCATATGATGCTTAAGTGTCTCTATATCCATAAACCTGTTCTGTACACTCTAACATTGCAGTCTTAAATCTACTCCATACACAAATAACCCGCACATAGATGAGAGGAGCTTACGACGTCGTCGTAAGCTCCTCTCATCTACGGGTTATTTGTGTATCGTTCCAGTCACGGTATTGTGCCTTTTTTGTTATCTGCCCCATACCTCCAGTTTATAAACGAATTAGAGTATATTTAACATGTTAACAGTGTGAGCCTGGAGGCTGTCTGATTGAACTATCGGTGCAGTTGGCCACAATAATGATCGGGAGACAGGCCATCAACGCTGCCCTGGAAATGGGTGTTCCAGTTGTCCGTAGCTGGTGTAACAAAATGACTTTACACTCTCCCAAGCAACCCTTCAATGTTCTCTGGCCACAGTGGGTCAAGGACTTCTATCGCATCAACTGTGACTCCCGAAGCCTCTTCTTTGAGTATTTGGAGATGGGTGAGTGTTTTGTGATGGGATACTGTCTATTAAAATTTGTTAAATTTGTCCTGACACGAGTCTGAGTGATGCTGTCTATTGTCCAATTAAGAACGTACACTAGAGCGGATTATTTTCCTTCATTTCTCCTCTGATATCTCTCACATAATATTTCTTATTTTGGGTCAGGATATGTTAAGTTTAAGCTAACATTATATTTAACCCGTTGCTATGTATAATAACCTGACAATATGATAATAAATTACAAAAGGTAAACCATACCACGGGTGGGGTTAGAACCCGCGGTCAGAGTGTTATAAAACTCCAGACCGACGCGTTAACCACTGGACCAGCTGCTACAATAAGATTCACCCAACTAGTTATATTCATACACCATAGGAAGGTTAGCACAGGCCACCACTGTGACCACAAATAGTGTTATTACTGACCGCGGGTTCTAACCCCACCCATGGTATGGCTTGTTCACAATCGTGTCATTATGATTTCACGAATCATGTACAACAGAAAATTTGCTTCTGGTAATGAGAGACGGATTTCAGAGTTTTGTCCAAACACTTACAATCAAATTTTACATTACATTTAATTGTAAGTGAAAAACCCAGTACTTACTAGTACCACTTTTTACCAGTGTCACAAAAGGAGAGAGAAAAAAAAACTGGATGGGTTAATGACTTGCTTCGTGGAACCTCAGGTCGGTTGACTGAGACAGGAATATTTCTTGAGGATTCAACTTATATTTTGATGCTGCATCGTAAGGTGTGATGGATGAGATTTTACCCAACATTAATAAAAAAAATCCGAGCTTCACCTTACGGTAGAGCTATAGGATGTGTCTATGTTGCTAATGATTTCTCTAGTGATGAACTAGTGAGTGTTACGAGCATTTTGAGATCGTCTCAAAATTCACTCTGTTTAACCCCGTCACACATGTAAGTCAGTAAGTTAGTTTATTCAGGTATACACAAATACAGTTACATAGAATTATCATACATAGCAGCATATGTGTAGACAACCTGGGATAATCCAAAAAAGTCAGATAAAGTGACTTATTTCTATTGGCTTCTTGAAATTGTATCCGTAAGTCCCCGTCACACCTCTAGGATACGTGTGGCAGCGTTCTTCTGGTCATAAGTCATTTACTAACATCGAGGTGCCCAGAAAAGACTTCAGGGCACACTTGTTGTGCCAGTAGTGAGGTATGAGGCAAAGTTATATCCTGGAAACTGGACCAGTTCTCCTCATCTTCTGATGGGCCCTGAGAGCCTCCCAGTTCCTGGTGTTGTGTGGCCCCTTGTGGTTTAAGTGCGTCTCCCTCAATATAAGAAAATAACGAGAAAATGAAGTCATTGAACATGTTTTTGACATCAGAATTGCAGTTCCTAATGTTGACGATATAGATATCTAAATGTTTTTATCGTCAGTGTTAGATGGTTCGTAAGGACGATATAAACGTGTTTACTGTCAATGTTAGATGATTGGTTTGTAAAGACGATATATAACGGTGTGTTTTCCTTCTTAGTATTGCAGTTCGGGTTTGTAACGATCTTCGTGGCATCATTCCCGCTGGCTCCAGTGTTCGCATTGGTCAACAACTTGCTGGAAACCCGCCTGGATGCCAGCAAGTTTATCAGGCACTACAGAAGACCAGCACCACACCGCGGCAGAGATATTGGTGTTTGGCTGAAGATACTTGACACCGTCAGTAATATCGCAGTAGTTAGCAATGTTAGTGTCTAGTCTGTTAGTTACCATTGTTAATGCTCTCTCTAAGGTAGTTACCAGTGTTAGTGGCCACTCTGGTGATGTTACCAGTGTTAGTGGCCAGTCTGGTGATGTTACCAGTGTTAGTGGCCACTCTAGTGATGTTACCAGTGTTACTGGCTAGTCTGGTGATGTTACCAGTGTTAGTGGCCATTCTGGTGATGTTACCAGAGTTAGCGGCCACTCTGGTGATGTTACCAGTGTTAGTGGCCACTTTGGTGATGTTACAAGTGTTAGTGGCCACTCTGGTGATGTTACCAGTGTTAGTGGCCACTCTGGTGATGTTACCAGTGTTAGTGGCCAGTCTGGTGATGTTACCAGTGTTAGTGGCCACTCTGGTGATATTACCAGTGTTAGTGGCCAGTCTGGTGATATTACCAGTGTTAGTGGCCATTCTGGTGATGCTACCAGTGTTAGTGGCCACTCTGGTGGTGTTACCAGTGTTAGTGGCCACTCTGGTGATATTACCAGTGTTAGTGGCCATTCTGGTGATGTTACCAGTGTTAGTGGCCACTCTGGTGATATTACCAGTGTTAGTGGCCATTCTGGTGATGCTACAAGTGTTAGTGGCCACTCTGGTGATGTTACCAGTGTTAGTGGCCACTCTGGTGATGTTACCAGTATTAGTGGCCACTCTGGTGATATTACCAGTGTTAGTGGCCACTCTGGTGATATTACCAGTGTTAGTGGCCACTCTGGTGATGTTACCAGTGTTAGTGGCCAGTCTGGTGATGTTACCAGTGTTAGTGGCCACTCTGGTGATATTACCAGTGTTAGTGGCCAGTGTGGTGATGTTACCAGTGTTAGTGGCCACTCTGGTGATGTTACCAGTGTTAGTGGCCACTCTAGTGATGTTACCAGTGTTAGTGGCTAGTCTGGTGATGTTACCAGTGTTAGTGGCCATTCTGGTGATGTTACCAGAGTTAGCGGCTACTCTGGTGATGTTACTAGTGTTAGTGGCCACTCTGGTGAAGTTACCAGTGTTAGTGGCCACTCTGGTAGTGTTACCAGTGTTAGTGGCCACTCTGGTGATGTTACCAGTGTTAGTGGCCACTCTGGTGATGTTACCAATGTTAGTGGCCACTCTGGTAGTGTTACCAGTGTTAGTGGCCACTCTGGTGTTGTTACCAGTGTTAGTGGCCACTCTGGTGGTGTTACCAGTGTTAGTGGCCACTCTGGTGATGTTACCAGTGTTAGTGGCCACTCTGGTGATGTTACCAGTGTTAGTGGCCACTCTGGTGGTGTTACCAGTGTTAGTGGCCACTCTGGTGATGTTACCAGTGTTAGTGGCCACTCTGGTGATGTTACCAGTGTTAGTGGCCACTCTGGTGATGTTACCAGTGTTAGTGGCCACTCTGGTGATGTTACCAGTGTTAGTGGCCACTCTGGTGGTGTTACCAGTGTTAGTGGCCACTCTGGTGATGTTACCAGTGTTAGTGGCCACTCTGGTGATGTTACCAGTGTTAGTGGCCACTCTGGTGATGTTACCAGTGTTAGTGGCCACTCTGGTGATGTTACCAGTGTTAGTGGCCACTCTGGTGATATTACCAGTGTTAGTGGCCACTCTGGTGATGTTACCAGTGTTAGTGGCCACTCTGGTGATGTTACCAGTGTTAGTGGCCACTCTGGTGATATTACCAGTGTTAGTGGCCACTCTGGTGATGTTACCAGTGTTAGTGGCCACTCTGGTGATGTTACCAGTGTTAGTGGCCACTCTGGTGATGTTACCAGTGTTAGTGGCCACTCTGGTGATGTTACCAGTGTTAGTGGCCACTCTGGTGATGTTACCAGTGTTAGTGGCCACTCTGGTGATGTTACCAGTGTTAGTGGCCACTCTGGTGGTGTTACCAGTGTTAGTGGCCACTCTGGTGATGTTACCAGTGTTAGTGGCCACTCTGGTGATGTTACCAGTGTTAGTGGCCACTCTGGTGGTGTTACCAGTGTTAGTGGCCACTCTGGTGGTGTTACCAGTGTTAGTGGCCACTCTGGTGATGTTACCAGTGTTAGTGGCCACTCTGGTGATGTTACCAGTGTTAGTGGCCACTCTGGTGGTGTTACCAGTGTTAGTGGCCACTCTGGTGATGTTACCAGTGTTAGTGGCCACTCTGGTGATGTTACCAGTGTTAGTGGCCACTCTGGTGGTGTTACCAGTGTTCCAGAGGTCAACACCCCTGGAACATTATATCTAATATTCTGGCTTTGAAGTGGCTAGTTTACCCCCCATATCCATCCTGTGGATGGTAGTGCAAGAGCATATAGATACAGAAAAGGCCTATGAACTAGGCCTAGGAACTAGGCCACAAAGGGTTAACAGGAATACATCTTCATTTAAATCTTGAGAGATTGATGTATCCGATATTTTGAGAATGTACAGACCGGGCCGCGGGGGCGTTGACCCCTGGAACTCTCTCCAGGTAAACTCCAGGTAAAGATACACTTTACGGTAGTGTCTTCATTGATTACGTTCTATTATTTTTCAAAGTATTTGCGTAATGTTCCGGTTCTGGTATCTGTTATGTCAGGAGTGGAGGTCTGGAACCTGTCTTGTCAGGACTCAAGGGGGTCTGGAACCTGTTATATGCCAGAAGTGAAGGAGATCTGGAACCTGTTATATGTCGGGAGTGAAGGAGGTCTGGAACCTGTTATATATCAGGAGTGAAGGAGGTCTGGAACCTGTTATATATCAGGAGTGAAGGAGGTCTGGAACCTGTTATATATCAGGAGTGAAGGAGGTCTGGAACCTGTTATATATCAGGAGTGAAGGAGGTCTGGAACCTGTTATATATCAGGAGTGAAGGAGGTCTGGAACCTGTTATATATCAGGAGTGAAGGAGGTCTGGAACCTGTTATATATCAGGAGTGAAGGAGGTCTGGAACCTGTTATATATCAGGAGTGAAGGAGGTCTGGAACCTGTTATATATCAGGAGTGAAGGAGGTCTGGAACCTGTTATATGCCAGGAGTGAAGGAGGTCTGGAACCTGTTATATGTCAGGAGTGAAGGAGGTCTGGAACCTGTTTTATGCCAGGAGTGAAGGAGGTCTGGAACCTGTTTTATGCCAGGAGTGAAGGAGGTCTGGAACCTGTTATTTGTCAGGAGTGAAGGAGGTCTGGAACCTGTTATTTGTCAGGAGTGAAGGAGGTCTGGAACCTGTTATTTGTCAGGAGTGAAGAAGGTCTGGAACCTGTTATTTGTCAGGAGTGAAGAAGGTCTGGAACCTGTTATATGTCAGGAGTGAAGGAGGTCTGGAACCTGTTATATGTCAGGAGTGAAGGAGGTCTGGAACCTGTTATATGTCAGGAGTGAAGGAGGTCTGGAACCTGTTTTATGCCAGGAGTGAAGGAGGTCTGGAACCTGTTTTATGCCAGGAGTGAAGGAGGTCTGGAACCTGTTATTTGTCAGGAGTGAAGGAGGTCTGGAACCTGTTATTTGTCAGGAGTGAAGGAGGTCTGGAACCTGTTTTATGCCAGGAGTGAAGGAGGTCTGGAACCTGTTTTATGCCAGGAGTGAAGGAGGTCTGGAACCTGTTATTTGTCAGGAGTGAAGGAGGTCTGGAACCTGTTATTTGTCAGGAGTGAAGGAGGTCTGGAACCTGTTATTTGTCAGGAGTGAAGAAGGTCTGGAACCTGTTTTATGCCAGGAGTGAAGAAGGTCTGGAACCTGTTATATGTCAGGAGTGAAGAAGGTCTGGAACCTGTTATATGTCAGGAGTGAAGAAGGTCTGGAACCTGTTATATGTCAGGAGTGAAGAAGGTCTGGAACCTGTTATATGTCAGGAGTGAAGAAGGTCTGGAACCTGTTTTATGCCAGGAGTGAAGGACGTCTGGAACCTGTTTTATGCCAGGAGTGAAGGAGGTCTGGAACCTGTTTTATGCCAGGAGTGAAGGACGTCTGGAACCTGTTTTATGCCAGGAGTGAAGGACGTCTGGAACCTGTTTTATGCCAGGAGTGAAGGACGTCTGGAACCTGTTTTATGTCAGGAGTGAAGAAGGTCTGGAACCTGTTTTATGCCAGGAGTGAAGGACGTCTGGAACCTGTTTTATGCCAGGAGTGAAGGACGTCTGGAACCTGTTTTATGCCAGGAGTGAAGGAGGTCTGGAACCTGTTTTATGCCAGGAGTGAAGGACGTCTGGAACCTGTTTTATGCCAGGAGTGAAGGACGTCTGGAACCTGTTTTATGCCAGGAGTGAAGGACGTCTGGAACCTGTTTTATGTCAGGAGTGAAGAAGGTCTGGAACCTGTTTTATGCCAGGAGTGAAGGACGTCTGGAACCTGTTTTATGCCAGGAGTGAAGGACGTCTGGAACCTGTTTTATGCCAGGAGTGAAGGAGGTCTGGAACCTGTTTTATGCCAGGAGTGAAGGAGGTCTGGAACCTCTTATATGCCAGGAATGAAGGTCTAAACACCGATAGCTTTCTTGGTATATATTGTATTTTCACACGGTAACTGGGTAAGCACAAAGTTGCATTGTAGGATGAACAAAAGTCACAGTAAAGTAGCTGGAGCAATTTACAAACTGGAAATATAAATTATGGAAAGTCTCAGTCATCCATGACTTAGCAGAGGCAGGAAGGTGGGTCGTGTTAGTTTAATATGTTTATTATGCACCCCATACCCATCCTGTAGTCTGGTCTGCCGAGTACATGACGACGCTTGATACAGGATTTAGACTGACCCTTCATAACTCTAGTAACCATAACAACACGATTGCAAAAATATCACGGTACGGATTGGGTTTGAACCCATGGCAAGTGAGTTTTAAAGACTTAGTTGCCATAGGTTCTTTAAGCCCCACCCGTTCTTTGATTTACTTCTCTGCGCCTTCTTGCGTTCGACCCACAAGAAATACAATATATTTCTCAGCAAGACAGATCACACATTAAAGTCACTTATTTTCTCTCCTCCCAGAGTTTTATCATCGCCTTCACGTCCAACTTCATCCCAGAGACTGTGTACCGCTACACCGTGTCCAGCGATGGCTCACTACGAGGCTTCCTACAGAACTCTTTGGCGTACTTCTCCGTAATGGATTTCCCCGCGCCCTATAGACCACAAAATGCACAGAGCCACCTCTTCTGCCGGTGAGGACAGGTCCTTCTCAGATCCACCCCTTCTCTCAATGGTCAGACATAAAAGATTATCAAAGACGGTTGTGTACCAGTATTCTGTTGTATTGCAGTGTGTGCCTGAGTGGATATTATAATGGTATCAGTACGGACAAGTGATGGCCTACACAGTATGTCGGTGGCCTGGTGGCAGCAACTCTCGCTTCACACGGTGAGGGTCCGGGTTCGATTCCCGGCAAAGGTGGGAATCTGGCGTGTTTCCTAACAGCGGTTGTCCATGTTCACCTAGCAGTAAAAAAAGGTACTTGGGTGTTAGTGGACTGGTGTGGGTGGCATCCTGGGTGTTAGTGGACTGGTGTGGGTCACATCCTGGGTGTTAGTGGACTGGTGTGGGTCACATCCTGTGTGTTAGTGGACTGGTGTGGGTCACATCCTGGGTGTTAGTGGACTGGTGTGGGTCACATCCTGGGTGTTAGTAGACTGGTGTGGGTCACATCCTGGGTGTTAGTGGACTGGTGTGGGTCACATCCTGGGACAAAACTGACATAATTTGCGGGAAATGCTCAGCATAACAAGGTACTTTCTATATAGTAGTATGTCATTGATGTCAACTATGGTCTGTATACCTTGTACATGTATACCTTGTACATGTATACCTTGTACATGTATACCTTGTACATATATACCTTGTACATGTATATCTTGTACATGTATACCTTGTACATGTATACCTTGTACATGTATACCTTGTACATGTATACCTTGTACATGTATACCTTGTACATGTATACCTTGTACATTTATACCTTGTACAAGACTTGTCTTGAGCATTGTCAGTAATTGCACTGGAAAACCTCCCAGAGGCAAAACATTGTTAAATCAAGTGTTATATTCCCGAGTACAAATTTAACAAGAAGTATTTAACATTAGATACCGGGCGTACCGGAGGGCAGGAGGGCAGGAGGATGAGTACCAACACACACACTTGTACTGGATCATCCTTACATCCAGGCTCGTCTTCGCTCTTGTGTTCCAGGTGAGGTTCTCTCTCTCTGCTCTCTCTTTTACTTCTAGAAAACTCTCTCAGTAGGTAACTGTTTATGCTGGAAGTTTTCCAGTATTGCTCATTCATGTCACAGGTTTTCCAGTATTGCTCATTCATGTCACAGGTTTTCCAGCATTAAGAGGTGCCTAAGTTTCCCTCTCCTAATATAATATTTATTTTTCCCCTTTAATCTATTGGTGACCGTAGCGCAGTGGTCAGTGCAGTCGGTTCGCAACCTATTGGCCCCAGGTTCGGATCCTGGGCAGGTCGAGACATATGGACCAGTCTCCTCACACTCACTGTCCTTGTTAACCTTCAGTAAAAAGGTTCCTAGGAGTTAGTCGGTCGTTGTGGGTCGCATCCTAGGGAATGGTCAAGTTCTACAAACTACTGGGCAACTTGAATATCTCTCAGTTGACCTATTGATGCACTATCTGTCCCCAAAGTTCACGACAAACGAATCATAAAATCCGCAAGGCTACACCCAAAAACCTAGCCTAAAACACCTACCTTGCCCGTAATTACTATAGCATTAGCTATCTCTGCTTTCGTAAGGTGAAGTCCAGGATCTTTCCTTAATTCATGGTATAACTTAACAAATCTTTGAGGACAATTGTGTTGCAGAGGTCTGATCTCAGCTCACACCTCTTGCTTGCTCATTTGTGTATGAATTTTCATCTGGGCTGCCTCTTGGGATTATCTCTGATAAACCATTATTTACCATATTTCTCCATTTTAGGTGTCTTAAGTTGACTAGACCCAGCAACAATATATTTGGGCTGGAACTGGAAGATTTTCCAGGCGGTAGACCATTTTCAGAAGCTGTTCCTTGAATTATTGGAAAGTTGTATCAGGTCGCTTGTATACAAGCGACCTGATACACTGCCATAACTTCAATATCATTTGTAATGCTTAGTAATCCCGAGCAAATGAGCAACTCTGTGACATACAGGCCAACACCCCCATCCCCTCCTTGTTGCCTGTTCATCCAGTCGCCTTCGAATAAGATGTACCCTGGAATCCATATTTCGTTTTCAAAGTGATCCGTTGTGTGGGTCTCTGTGAAAGCCTCAGATATTGTACTTGACTCTGTGAGCAGTCCATTGATGAAAGGCATTTTTTCTGTCTGTTGATGGCTTTAGAACCTACATATTTGCAATACAAATATGTTGCCGTACCGATGGGACTGGGGTAGGTGGCTTTATTTGGCACTAATATCTGTTGTTCTGGAGTGGGGGCCACTGACTGTACCTCCACTCTGGTAGTGACCCGAAGTGGTGGGTGTAGTGTTTTCTTTCTGGCACCAAGGTCTGTGTGTTCTGTACTTTCATTTTTATTATAATTAACACATCGGCCGTCTCCCACCAAGGCAGGGTGGCTCGAAAAAGAAAAACTTTCGTCATCATTCACTCCATCACTGTCTTGCCAGAGATGCACTTGCACTACAGTTATAAAACTGCAACATTAACACCCCTCCGTTAGAGTGCAGACACTGTACTTCCCATCTCCAGGACTCGAGTCCGGTCTACCGGTTTCCCTGAATCCCTTCATAAATATTACCTTGCTTACACTCCAACAGCACGTCAAGTCCTAAAAATCTTCTTGTCCCCTTTAAACGGCATGCCTGACAGTATATTCCAGTTGTAGATTCGCTGGTACATTTACCTGCCCTGGTCTTTTCCAGATGGTGACCAGCAGCTGACAATAAATGTTGTAACATTGTCTTCCATGAGTTAAATACGAGAAGAATTATATACTTTTTGGGTCATAAGGTTGCGACAAGATTTTGGATGGTCAGAATTGCATGTCCCACCTGTTTTTCCAGATATGCCATGTACACAGATACCCTGAGGCCTGGTCACAGACCGGGCCATTGAGCCGTTGACCCCCGGAACGCTCTCCAGGTGCACTCGAGGTATACTCCAGGTATACCAAGGGCACAGAATTTACAGATTCGATTTCTGTTTGCCAGGAGTTTTTGTAGCCACGAGGTTGTTGTTTCAGAACACTGTGTTTGTTTCAGAACACTGTATTTGTTTCAGAACACTGTGTTTGTTTCAGAACACTGTATTTGTTTCAGAACACTGTATTTGTTTCAGAACACTGTATTTGTTTCAGAACACTGTATTTGTTTCAGAACACTGTATTTGTTTCAGAACACTGTATTTGTTTCAGAACACTGTATTTGTTTCAGAACACTGTGTTTGTTTCAGAACACTGTATTTGTTTCAGAACACTGTGTTTGTTTCAGAACACTGTATTTGTTTCAGAACACTGTATTTGTTTCAGAACACTGTGTTTGTTTCAGAACACTGTGTTTATTTAAATTACTTTGTATGTGTTTCAGAACACTGTGTTCGGTCTTACCATCATGGTAGAGTGGGTCATCTCGGATATACCAAGCAGTCTCAAGGTTAGTTTGGTAGTTACCTTCATAAACGAGGGTTGCCTTTCAAGGCTAGTGGTTAATGGGCACCATTCTTCAGATCAAGGTTAGTGGGCACCGTTCTTCAGATCAAGGTTAGTGGAGCACCGTTCTTCAGATCAAGGTTAGTGGAGCACCGTTCTTCAGATCAAGGTTAGTGGGGCACCGTTCTTCAGATCAAGGTTAGTGGAGCACCGTTCTTCAGATCAAGGTTAGTGGGGCACCGTTCTTCAGATCAAGGTTAGTGGGCACCGTTCTTCAGATCAAGGTTAGTGGAGCACCGTTCTTCAGATCAAGGTTAGTGGAGCACCGTTCTTCAGATCAAGGTTAGTGGGGCACCGTTCTTCAGATCAAGGTTAGTGGAGCACCGTTCTTCAGATCAAGGTTAGTGGGGCACCGTTCTTCAGATCAAGGTTAGTGGGGCACCGTTCTTCAGATCAAGGTTAGTGGAGCATCGTTCTCCAGATCAAGGTTAGTGGGGCACCGTTCTCCAGATCGAGGTTAGTGGAGCACCGTTCTCCAGATCAAGGTTAGTGGGGCACCGTTCTTCAGATCAAGGTTAGTGGGGCACCGTTCTTCAGATCAAGGTTAGTGGAGCACCGTTCTCCAGATCAAGGTTAGTGGGGCACCGTTCTTCAGATCAAGGTTAGTGGAGCATCGTTCTTCAGATCAAGGTTAGTGGGGCACCGTTCTTCAGATCAAGGTTAGTGGAGCATCGTTCTCCAGATCAAGGTTAGTGGAGCACCGTTCTTCAGATCAAGGTTAGTGAAGCACCGTTCTTCAGATCAAGGTTAGTGGGGCACCGTTCTCCAGATCAAGGTTAGTGGAGCACCGTTCTCCAGATCAAGGTTAGTGGGGCACCGTTCTTCAGATCAAGGTTAGTGGAGCATCGTTCTTCACATCAAGGTTAGTGGGGCACCGTTCTCCAGATCAAGGTTAGTGGGGCACCGTTCTCCAGATCAAGGTTAGTGGGGCACCGTTCTTCAGATCAAGATTCGGCCGTTCCCTGAATCAAGGTAAATATGTCCCAGTCGAGGCCAAAAAAAATCCTAAACAATGTTAGTACGTCTAATCAACGTCAATGCACATTTCTGATCAAATTCAAAACGTTTTTGTAATCAACGTGAGTACTTTTCTGTAATCAACGTGAGTACTTTTTTTGTAATCAACGCTCTTAGTGTCAGTATATTACTGGTTAAGAGCCGTATGTGTGATTGACACTGGAATTCAATTCTATTTTTTAATATTGCGGACGTAAGAAATTGTGTGGATGTTCCACGGATGCGGATGCGGATGCGGATGCGGATATCCGATACATCACTACGGGATACTCTACATAATCTATTCTGATGTAATCAAACCTAGCCTAGCCTAATTTATTATGTAATGTAATCTTGTTTTGCCTAACCTGACTTAGGTGGTCAAACCTTTCCTAGCTCAACCTATCCAAGCTCAACCTATCCAAGCTCAACCTATCCTAGTTCAACCTATCCTAGCTCAACCTATCCTAGTTCAACCTATCCTAGTTCAACCTATCCAAGTTCAACCTATCCTAGTTCAACCTATCCTAGTTCAGCCTTTCCTAGTTCAACCTATCCTAGTTCAACCTATCCTAGTTCAACCTATCTTAGTTCAACCTATCCTAGTTCAACCTATCCAAGTTCAACCTATCTGTGGAAAATACTGTATATATTTTCCAGAAATACAGTAGTTATTAAATGTAAATAGATGGCCATACTGTATTTAAAATTTATGTAATCGAAAACGGGAAGCTGCGCCTGCGCAGAGGAGACTCGCCATCTTGGTTTTGAATTTGTATTAGAAACGTTGGTGAATGGGGAAGAATTTTTCGTGCTCTAGAGGTTAAAATTGTGTTGACACCTCTCAAATAGGAGGCGAAATTGTTGGACATGCATTCCTGCATAACTTGAGATATCAGACGACTGGACAAGACAGCTCCAGGAACCTCAGATAAGCTCTCTAGATTTATGTTATAATTCTCGCCAGTGTTATTTGCATAAATTTAGTTAGAATGAGGTTTTCTGAGTATGATACATTGGACAAGACAGCTCCAGGAACCTCAGATAAGCTCTCTAGATTTATGTTATAATTCTCGCCAGTGTTATTTTCATAAATTTGGTTAGAATGAGGTTTTCTGAGTATGATACATTGGACAAGACAGCTCCAGGAACCTCAGATAAGCTCTCTAGATTTATGTTGTAATTCTCGCCAGTGTTATTTTCATAAATTTAGTTAGAGTGAGGTTTTCTGAGTATGATACACATTAATCTCCAGTCAGATTGGTGAGTGATATTAAGATATATTTTCCTTCTGTTATGTAATTGTGTATATATATAACCATTTATTATTTTTAATATACAGTCCACAAATTTATATATTTACCAGTATTCCTGGTGTATGTATATTTCATTTAATTAATAGGTCCAGAGCAACTTGTGGATATGACAGTGGTAGGTATCGAAGGGGGACATTTTTTGCGACCTAGGTGTCCCAAATTCCTACTTGTCTATGTAACATTGATAAATAATAATTATCTTTGTTATCATTTACTGTTATGTACATAATTAGTTACATTCAGATAAATGCAATTTTCCACACTATCCTAGTTCAACCTATTCAAGATCAACCTATCCAAGCTCAACCTATCCTAGTTCAACCTATCTAAGCTCAACCTATCCTAGTTCAACCTATCTAAGCTCAACCTATCCTAGCTCAACCTATCCAAGCTCAACCTATCCAAGCTCAACCTATCCTAGCTCAACCTATCCAAGCTCAACCTACCTCATTGTTACAATCAACCTATCCTAGCTTAACCTATATGTTAAAGATTCTGTATAAATATACAGACACAGTTGTATACAGGTGATACTTGAGGTACAGTGGGTTACAGTAAGTATATTCAGGTATACACAAATACATAGATGATCATACATAGCAGTATATGTGTAGAGAACCTGGGATAATCCCCCAAAAAAGTCAATGACACCAATCAAACCCAGCCCCTCCCACTGATGCATTTATCCAACCTAAATTTGAAACTACCCAAGGTTTTAGCCTCAATAACCCAACTAGGTAGACTGTTCCACATGTAGAGAACCTGGGATAATCCCCAAAAAAGTCAATGTGACTTATTTCCATTGGGGTCCTTTTAATACCATTGGAATCCTCTAATTTCTATTGGGGTCCTCTAAAAGCAGTGCCCCTCCTTCGACCCCTACACATCAATACTCACATAATCTGGATTTTCAATATACCAACAGTTACCAAGTATGAAATCCAATAACACTAATAAATTATGATAGATGGATTGTATAAGTCTGATTTTGATTTAACGTTATCAGAGAATTGTGGTGTCCACGACCTTTATTATATTAATACGCATAATGATATAAATTATTTGTCAGCATAGTATTTTTCACCAGTTATATAAATATAACTTTATAAATGACTAACCATAGTTATTGTTGATAAATAACGTCCTAATGCTTCTCTGACAGCTAAATATATTCACTAACAAATTCAAAATCTACTAAAAAAATAAGGAAACATACTGTACAAACAGTAGGCTGCACACACCGTTCAGCGTCTCAAAAAAAACCATACCCCCGGCCGGGATTGAACCCGCGGTCAGAGAGTCTCAAAACTCCAGCCCGTCGCGTTAGCCACTAGACCAGCTAGCCACAATAAGATTCATCCAACTAGGTATATTTCTAGTTCAGCGTCTCCTTATTTTCCACAATTCCTGCGATAATGTAGGTGTCTCCGAGGGAATTTGACCATTAACAGCAGCCCACGATGTTTACGTATTTTTTAGTCCCTCATATTCCCCTATATACCCATTTTCAGCTTCGATGACACCCGATTTATCACCACTCTGTACAACCAAAGTTTTCAACTTCTCGACACTTCCCTGGTTTCCCTATTACTCGAAATTTCTCTATAATGAACCCAACAACACATTTTAATAAACACATAGTATGTTGTTTAATTTTGTATACTCTAAATTCAGGAAATTTAATAAAATTCTTCTTGTTATTGTTGATTCGTCGGTACTGTCCTGGTCCGGGTGTTTTCCAGGTGGTGGCCAGGTCTTGACTCCCTGTCTTAGGAGTATCTAAGACCTAAGTCTGCCATGGGAGGAGGTACAAGTGCCTCCACATCTTCTATGTCTACCATGGGAGGAGGTACAAGTGCCTCCACATCTTCTATGTCTACCATGGGAGGAGGTACAAGTACCTCCACATCTTCTATGTCTACCATGGGAGGAGGTACAAGTACCTCCTCATCTTCTATGTCTACCATGGGAGGAGGTACAAGTACCTCCTCATCTTCTATGTCTACCATAGGAGGAGGTACAAGTACCTCCTCATCTTCTATGTCTACCATGGGAGGAGGTACAAGTGCCTCCACATCTTCTATGTATACCATGGGAGGAGGCACAAGTACCCCCTCATCTTCTATGTCTACCATGGGAGGAGGTACAAGTGCCTCCACATCTTCTATGTCTACCATGGGAGGAGGTACAAGTACCTCCACATCTTCTATGTCTACCATGGGAGGAGGTACAAGTACCTTCTCATCTTCTATGTCTACCATGGGAGGAGGTACAAGTACCTCCACATCTTCTATGTCTACCATGGGAGGAGGTACAAGTACCTCCACATCTTCTATGTCTACCATGGGATGAGGTACAAGTACCTCCTCATCTTATGTCTACCATGGGAGGAGGTACAAGTACCTCCTCATCTTCTATGTCTACCATGGGAGGAGGTACAAGTGCCTCCACATCTTCTATGTCTACCATGGGAGGGAGGTACAAGTACCTCCACATCTTCTATGTCTACCATGGGAGGAGGTACAAGTACCTCCTCATCTTCTATGTCCTACCATGGGAGGAGGTACAAGTACCTCCACATCTTCTATGTCTACCATGGAAGGAGGTACAAGTACCTCCACATCTTCTATGTCTACCATGGGAGGAGGTACAAGTACCTCCTCATCTTCTATGTCTACCATGGGAGGAGGTACAAGTACCTCCTCATCTTCTATGTCTACCATGGGAGGAGGTACAAGTGCCTCCACATCTTCTATGTATACCATGGGAGGAGGTACAAGTACCCCCTCATCTTCTATGTCTACCATGGGAGGAGGTACAAGTACCCCCTCATCTTCTATGTCTACCATGGGAGGGGGTACAAGTACCTCCTCATCTTCTGGGACCAACTGTCCCCAGGCCTAGCCACATTCCCCGTCCTCACGGGGCTCGTAGGGAGAAGCTAGGCCTCTGGTCTGCCATCTTCCCCACCCCAGGGTGGCTAATGGGAATGACAGTCTTGCGAGGTGCAGGTGGTATCAAGCTCTAGCTCTGGCACCTTCCCTGCTCTAGGAGGGCTCCTGGGAGTAGAGTTTACCTGGAATTTACCTGGAAAGGGTTTCGGGGGTCAACCCCCCGTGGCCCGGTTTGAGACCAGGCCTCATGGTGAATCAGGGTCTAATCAACCAGGCTGTTACTGCTGGCCGCGCGCAAGCTGTCGTACGAACCCCAGCCCTGTTGGTCAGGTACTGACTTTGGGTGCCTATCCAGTGCCTTCTTGAAGACAACCAGGGGTCTTGAAGACAGTCAGGGGTCTTGAAGACAGCCAGGGGTCTTGAAGACAGCCAGGGGTCTATTGCTAATACCCCTTATGTATGCTGGGAGGCAGTTGAACAGTCTTGGGCCCCGAACACTTATTGTGTTGTCTCTCAGTGTGCTCGTGGCACCCCTTCTTTTCATCGGGGGAATGTTGCATCTCCTGCCGAGTCTTTTGCTTTTATATGGAGTGATTTTCGTGTAAAGGTTGGTACCAATCCCTCCAGGACCTTCCAAGTGTATATTATCATGTATCTCTCTCGCCTGCTTTCCAGGGAGTACAGATCAAGGACCTTTAACCGTTCCCAGTAGTTTAGGTGCCTTATTGCACTTATGTGTGCCATGAAAGTTCCTTGTACACTCTCCAGGTCTGCAATGTCGCCAGGCTTGAAGGTGGCCGTTAGTGTACACAGTATTCCAGCCTAGAGAGCACAAGAAATTTGAAGACAATCATCATGGGCATGGTGTCCCTAGTTTTGAAGGTTCTCATTATCCATCCTATCATTTTCCTAGCGGATGAGGTAGATACATTGTTGTGGTCTTTGAAGGCGAGATACTCTGACATTATCACTCCCAGGTCCTTCACATTACTTTTCCGTTCTGTTGTATGGTTAGAATTTGTGGTATACCCTGATGCATTTTTAATTTCTTCAAGTTTTCCATATCTGAGTAGTTGAAATTTCTCCTCGTTGAACTTCATATTGTTTTGAGCGACCCATTCGAAGATTTGGTTGATGTCCGCTTGGAGTCCCGCAGTGTCTTCGATGGAGGTCACTGCCAAGGTGATCCGGCACTGCCATGGTGATCCGGGTGTCATCCACAAAGGAAGACACGGAGCTATGGCTTACATCTCTGTCTATGTCAGAAATGAGGATGAGGAATAAAATGGGAGCGAGTACTGTGCCTTGTGGAACAGAGCTTTTTACCATGGCTGCCTCAGACTTTACTCTGTTTATTATTACTCTTTGTGTTCTATTTGTCAGGAAGTTGTAGATCCATCTACCAACTTTTCCCATTATTCCTTTATCACGCATTTTGTGTGCTATTACACCATGGTCACACTTGTCGAGAGCTTTTGCAAGGTCTGTGTACACTACATCTGTATTTTCTTTATCCTCTACGGTATCTAGGACCTTGTCATAGTGGTCCAGTAGCTGGGACAGACAGGAGTGACCTGCTCTAAACCCGTGTTACCCTGGGTTGTGTAACTGATTGGTATCTAGATGGTTACCTACCTTGCTTCTTAGAGCCCTCTCAAATATTTTTATAATATGTGCTGTTAGTCTGTAGTTCTTTGCAATTGCTTTACTACCACCTTTGTGGAGTGGGGCTATGTCTGTTGTTTTTAGTGTGTGTGGGATGACCCCTGTGTCCATGCTCCCTCTCCATAAAATGCTGAAGGCACGCGATAGGGGCTTCTTGGAATTCTTGATAAGCACGGAGTTCCATGAGACTGGGCCTGGGGCAGACTGCATGGGCATATCATTTATTGCCTCTTCAAAGTCTTGTGGAGTTAGGATAATATCCGAGATTTTTGGGATGACCAAATTTTGGGTTTCGTTCATAAAGAATTCATTTGGATTGTCGACCCTTAGAGTGGGCAGTGGATTACTGAACACTGAGTCATATTGGGACTTTAATATCTCACACATTTCTTGGCTGTCATCTGTGTATGTCCCATCCCACCTAAGCAGGAGCCCAATTCTGGATGTTGTTTTTCCCTTAGATTTGGCATAAGAAAAGAAGTATTTGGGGTTTTCTTCAATTTCCTTTATGGTTTTTAGTTCTTCCTGTGATTCTTGTCTCCGGTTAGAATCCTTCAGCTGAAGTTCGATATTTGCAATTTTAATGACTAGTGCTTCCCTTCGTATTTCAGATATATTGACCCTACTCAGCAGCTCTGTGACTCTTCGCCTTCGTCTGTATAGGGAGCATCTCTCTCTTTCCAGTTTACATCTTCTCTTTCTTTTTCTTAATGACATGTGTCTTAAGCAGATCTCAAGAACCACAGAATTCATTTTTTCAAGGCAAATGTGGTGTATATAAAATATTTCCACACTATTCTTATGTAATCAAACTAGTCTTGCCTAACCTAACCTAACCTAATCCTATATAAGCAAACATAGCCTAGATTAACATAATCTAACCTAATTCTATATAAGCAAACATAGCCTAGATTAACCTAATCTAACGTAACCTAAACTAGACTAGTCTAATCTAACCTGCTGAAAGAATAACAGAACTCACTGCTATGACAATTACAGGGTAAACTAAAGAATTATTTCCATTTCCATTATTTACATTTCCATTACTGAGTTGTAAATTATTTCAGTCACGGTATTATGATTTTCACTTTTAAAGGATTTATTCATCTCGCTAAATATTTATATTTGTAATTATTTCAGGAACAGATTCAAAAAGAATCACATGTGGCGAATAAACTGATTATGGAAGAAGTGTGTGTGAGAGGTGTCAGGGCTGGTTATCCCCTGGCTGATGGCAGTGGTCGTCCACACGGACCTAGTGAGAGGGATACATGTCATTGTGAGTGGTAATTAGTTCAGTCACACGGACTAGTGAGAGGGATACCTTTCACTGTAGGATTGGCAGTGGTCGCACCGACTAGGAAGGATACATTATCATGTGTATGGTAGTGGTCATCCACCGGACCTAGTGAGAGGGATACCTGTCATCTGGTGGATGGCAGTGGTCGCCCACACGGACCTAGTGAGAGGGATACATGTCATCTGGTGGATGGCAGTGGTCATCCACACGGACCTAGTGAGACAGATACCTGTCACCTGGTGGATGGCAGTGGTCGTCCACACGGACCTAGTGAGACGGATAAATGGTCACGGCAGATGACAGTGTCGTCCACACGGACCTAGTGAGACGATACCTGTCACCTGGTGGATAGCAGTGGTCCACACGGACCTAGTGAGACGGATACCTGTCACCAGGCGGATGGCAGTGATCGTCCACACGGACCTGGTGAGACGGATACCTGTCACCTGGTGGATGGCAGTGGTCGTCCACACGGACCTAGTGAGACGGATACCTGTCACCAGGCGGATGGCAGTGGTCGTCCACACGGACCTAGTGAGACGGATACCTGTCACCTGGCTGATGGCAGTGATCATCCACACGGACCTAGTGAGACGGATACCTGTCACCTGGTGGATGGCAGTGGTCGTCCACACGGACCTAGTGAGAGGGATACCTGTCACCTGGCAGACGGTAGTCACCTTCCACACGGATCCAACGAGAGGGATAATTGCCACCTAGCAGACGGCAGCCACCTTCCACATAGACCCAACGAGGACTACCTGTTACCCGACAGACGGAAGCCACTCAGGACACGAACTCAGTTCGGAGACAAGCTTGTGAGATACATCTTGCAACATCAACAATGGCATCCATGTTACCACTCCTGTTTAAACGATTGATTTCACACAAGATACGTGTGCAACATGTTTTCAATTTTAGAAACTTGACGCTATCCAGTGGCTCCTTCAGTCCAACACAGAGAGGAATGGAAAGTGAAGATATAATCTAAAATAAAACAGTCCCTCAATCAGTAGGAATCGTGCATGTTCACCACTGTGTATATTGTAATAATGTTTGTGTTGCGTTAGAAATACACAAGTGCCATTAAGTATGGGTTTAGGTTGCATAGTAATGCTGAGTATTGGTTTATAAACCAGGTAAATGCACGAGTGTATTTTGCATTCCTCTCTTTTGTTCAGTTAAGTCAAAATTGGACGTCTTTTGTATATAAAGTTTAGCTGAAGTTAGTTTAATTTTGTTTAATATGTTTATTATGCACCCCATACCCATCCTGTGGGCGGTAGTCACCCCATACCCATCCTGTGGGCGGTAGTCACCCCATACCCATCCTGTGGGTGGTAGTCACCACATACCCATCCTGTGGGCGGTAGTCAAAAGATTACAGAGGTACATAATTGGTCCAGGGACTGGACTCCAAAGTTTTGATAGCTGAGCAAGTTACAGAGGTAATGAACTAGATCTGGTCATAATCATGACCAAGTTACAAAGGTAATGAACTAGATCTGGTCATAATCATGACCAAGTTACAAAGGTAATGAACTAGATCTGGTCATAATCATGACCAAGTTACAAAGGTAATGAACTAGATCTGGTCATAATCATGACCAAGTTACAAAGGTAATGAACTAGATCTGGTCATAATCATGACCAAGTTACAAAGGTAATGAGCTCCAGGTAGAGCTGGTCACACTCATGAATAATTGCAAAGGTAATGAATCATAAACACATTAATCATGAGAATGTTACAAAGGTAATGACGTCTGAAAGTTGACAGATTAAAAGTTTGGAATAATTGTAACTATTACCTTACAAGTGAATTACCTAAGAATATGTTATTCATGTGTTAAAAGGATGAATATTGTGTTGGTGATGTACTTAGTTGTTACTGTAGAGTGTTGGTGATGATTTAAAGTGTACTGTGAGTGTTGGTGATGTATTTCAGTGTTGCTAGTGGTTTGGTGATGCATTTATGTTACTGTGAGTGTTGGTGATGTATTTAAGTTTTACTGGAGTGTTGGTGAGAGTATTAGGTTCTGTGAGTGTTGTGATGTATTAGTGATTACTGTTGAGTGTTGGTATGTGCATTAGTGTTACTAGTGAGTGTTTGTAGATTATTTATGTGAATTACTGTGAGTGTTGGTGTGTATTAGAGGTTCTGTTGGTGATGTATTTAGTGTTACTGTGAGTGTTGGTGATGTATTTAGTGTTACTGTGAGTGTTGGTGATGTATTTAGTGTTACTGTGAGTGTTGGTGATGTATTTAGTGTTACTGTGAGTGTTGGTGATGTATTTAGCGTTACTGTGAGTGTTGGTGATGTATTTAGGTTACTGTGAGTGTTGGTGATGTATTTAGTGTTACTGTGAGTGTTGGTGATGTATTTAGTGTTACTGTGAGTGTTGGTGATGTATTTAGCGTTACTGTGAGTGTTGGTGATGTATTTAGTGTTACTGTGAGTGTTGGTGATGTATTTAGTGTTGCTGTGAGTGTTGGTGATGTATTTAGCGTTACTGTGAGTGTTTGGTGATGTATTTAGCGTTACTGTGAGTGTTGGTGATGTATTTAGCGTTACTGTGAGTGTTGGTGATGTATTTAGTGTTACTGTGAGTGTTGGTGATGTATTTAGTGTTACTGTGAGTGTTGGTGATGTATTTAGTGTTACTGTGAGTGTTGGTGATGTATTTAGCGTTACTGTGAGTGTTGGTGATGTATTTAGGTTACTGTGAGTGTTGGTGATGTATTTAGTGTTACTGTGAGTGTTGGTGATGTATTTAGCGTTACTGTGAGTGTTGGTGATGTATTTAGTGTTACTGTGAGTGTCTGGTGATGTATTTAGGTTACTGTGAGTGTTGGTGATGTATTTAGTGTTACTGTGAGTGTTGGTGATGTATTTAGTGTTACTGTGAGTGTTGGTGATGTATTTAGTGTTACGTGATTGGTGATGTATTTAGTGTTACTGTGAGTGTTGGTGATGTATTTAGTGTTACTGTGAGTGTTGGTGATGTATTTAGTGTTACTGTGAGTGTTGGTGATGTATTTAGTGTTGCTGTGAGTGTTGGTGATGTATTTAGCGTTACTGTGAGTGTTGGTGATGTATTTAGTGTTACTGTGAGTGTTGGTGATGTATTTAGTGTTACTGTGAGTGTTGGTGATGTATTTAGTGTTACTGTGAGCAACAGGAAAAATATTTTTAATATCAGCCACACAGAATCAGAACCCTGCCAATAACCTGTGGAGTTCCTCAAGGTAGTATTCTGGGTCCTTTACTGTTCCTGTGTTACGTGAATGACTTGCCCGTCAAATGTGAGGTGTTACTGTACGCAGATGATAGTGCTCTGTTAGTATCAGGTCAAGACCCACAAGATATGGCTAGGGTACTGTCACTAGAACCAGAGTCCTATAGCTAATGGTTGGTAGACTATACCACGGGTGGGATTAGAACCCGCGACTTACTAATTAACACTACATCTCAGTTTAATATGTTTATTATGTACCCCAGACCCATCCTGTGGGTGGCAGTCAAAAGATTACAGAGGTACATAATGGGTCCAGGGACTGTACCTCAACATTACAGAGGTACATAATGGGTCCAGGGACTGTACTTCAACATTACTGAGGTACATAATGGGTCCAGGGACTGTACCTCAACAGTACTGAGGTACATAATGGGTCCAGAGACTGTACCTCAACATTACAGAGGTACATAATGGGTCCAGGGACTGTACCTTAACATTACTGAGGTGCATAATGGGTCCAGGGACTGTACCTCAACATTACAGAGGTACATAATGGGTCCAGGGACTGTACCTCAACATTACAGAGGTACATCATGGGTCCAGGGACTGTACCTCAACATTACAGAGGTACATAATGGGTCTAGGGACTATACCTCAACATTACATAGGTACATAATGGGTCTAGGGACTGTACCTCAACATTACAGAGGTACATAATGGGTCCAGGGACTGTACCTCAACATTACAGAGGTACATAATGGGTCCAGGGACTGTACCTCAACATTACAGAGGTACATAATGGGTCCAGGGACTGTACCTCAACATTACTGAGGTACATAATGGGTCCAGGGACTGTACCTCAACATTACTGAGGTACATAATGGGTCCAGAGACTGTACCTCAACATTACAGAGGTACATAATGGGTCCAGGGACTGTACCTCAACATTACAGAGGTACATAATGGGTCCAGGGACTGTACCTCAACATTACAGAGGTACATAATGGGTCCAGGGACTGTACCTCAACATTACAGAGGTACATAATATGTCCAGGGACTGTACCTCAACATTACAGAGGTACATAATGGGTCCAGGGACTGTACCTTAACATTACAGAGGTACATAATGGGTCCAGGACTGTACCTCAACATTACAGAGGTACATAAGGGTCCAGAGACTGTACCTCAACATTAACAGAGGTACATATGGGTCCAGGGACTGTACCTCAACATTACTAGAGGTACATAATAGGGTCCAGAGACTGTACCTCAACATTACTGAGGTACATAATGGGTCCAGGGACTGTACCTCAACATTACAGAGGTACATATATGTCCAGGGACTGTACCTCAACATTACAGAGGTACAATAATGGGTCCAGGGACTGTACCTCAACATTAACAGAGGTACATAATGGGTCCAGGGACTGTACCTCAACATTACAGAGGTACATAATGGGTCCAGGAGACTGGACCCAACAACAAGGCTTTTGATAGGCTGAAACTAGTTACATAATTGATAATAAATTACAAGTACATATGGGCACGGACACATAAACTATAAAGGGTAAAGTCAGATTACTAATGTCTATTCAATGGTGAAATGGTCCAGGGATTGGAGCCATAGAGAATATTAAATACCCCGCATAACGATTAGGTCCCAAATGTGACCAAATTAGTAAGTGTATTCTATGTAACGTGCATTTGTACGGTATGTATTCGGGACTGTACTAAATTGACTAATCTAACTTCACAATATTACTTAAGGGACATAAATGGGTCTCAGTACTGTACCTGAACATTACATCGGAGTGAAAAAAGATATCGTTAACATTACGGGGTCCACTAATGTAATGTATGCAATCATCTATGTAGTGTTTATAAGGGTTAATTGATGTTACCTCGACTTAGGACATACAGTAAACTACTCAAGACAGAGGTAAGTAAGGGTCAGTGACTGAGCCTTAAATTGGAGCATATGGCTCCAGCAGAGTGGTGATTATTGTAAGTTACAGAGTCATAATAGTCGGATGTAGATCGTTAACATTACAGGGAATGGTTGGACTACCTATTCAAGTTTGAACCATGTAATGGGTTGCTTGGAGCTTTGTGTAAGTTTACATGATATAAGTCCAATCTTGGCTCATTTGGGAATTAAAGTGAAGACACAAAGATTAATTCTTGCTGGGATGTGGTGTCCTGGGAGATCAGAAACTTAGCGTTTTTGGTAATGTTGTGCACCAGAGTTATGACGTACTTGTAGTGATTGGCTATGAATGTACTTCTGGGGCAAATAGACCCCAAGTTAGTACCATTAGTCATGGGACGCGGTGCTGCCCCAGTGATATTTCCCTATGTAGTTCCGAATATGATTTGCAAGGTACGCATCTGAAATTTTGCTGGAAACTTTAAAGTTGCAATAACATTTTGTTATGCGATGAAGAACACTGTTCGAGTACAAGAACAGTGGGCATGTATAAATTTGGCACCCAGAGAAATAAATCTTGTGCTTAAAGATATTCCTGTAATAAATGGTCATAAGGGAAATTATTTCAAGATGTGTCTCCTATGGTTGTCTCAAAATCATCGTATTGGAAAGAGGGACATTAATGAAATAGTCATTGAGTGTCCTGGATAAAAGTCTATGTCCTAATGTCCTTAATGTCCCTAAATGCTAACAAGCTGGGAAGATATCACTAAACTACATGGGAGTTCGAACCTTACCCAAGAGTGACATTAACATCGTAGATGTGGTACGTTAAGACTAAGTATACTAGAGAAGAGAGAGAGAGAGACGTTCCTGTAAATGCGGAAAGCTGTATGAATTGCACTAGCAGGTTTTAACGCTTCATTTTTATACTACTACTACTACTACTACTACTAATAATAATAATAATAAAAAATAATACAGGCAGATACGTAAAGTCAGTACCTGACCAACCAGGCTGAAGTTCGTACGTCAACTTGCGTGCGGCCAGCAGTAAAAGCTGTGAACACTAACTCCAAGGCCGAGGGACTGATTACCTCATCTTTTGTATATAGTTCTACTGTCTTCCTATTATGTCCTAGAATCTGTATTGATAAAGCCACTGGATGGCGAAACGTCTACAATAAAGATATCCAGATGTTGCACATGTGTCTTAACTTTCAGTAAAAGCCTGGTTAATCAGACCCTAATCCATGAGGCCTGGTCTCACACCAGGCCGCAGGGGGCGTTGACCCCCGAAACCTTCTCCAGGTAAACTCCAGGCATAGGAGAAGACCCAGAGAGCTGGTGCGAGGGGCCAGAATATCATACATAGAGCCTTAACATAGAGTCATACGGAAGACAACAAACATAGAGTCATACAGGAGACAACAAACATAGAGTCATACGGGAGACAACAAACATAGAGTCATACGGGAGACAACAAACATAGAGTCATACGGGAGACAACAAACATAGAGTCATACGGGAGACAAACATAGAGTCATACAGGAGACAACAAACATAGAGTCATACGGGAGACAACAAACATAGAGTCATACAGAGACAACAAACATAGAGTCATACAGGAGACAACAAACATAGAGCATACGGGAGACAACAGCATAGAGTCATACGGGAGACAACAAACATAGAGTCATACGGAGACAACAAACATAGAGTCATACGGGAGACAACAAACATAGAGTCATACGGGAGACAACAAACATAGAGTCATACGGGAGACAACAAACATAGAGTCATACGGAGACAACAAACATAGAGTCATACAGGAGACAACAAACATAGAGTCATACGGAGACAACAAACATAGAGTCATACGGGAGACAAACATAGAGTCATACGGGGACAACAAACATAGATCATACGGGAGACAACAAGCATAGAGTCATACGGGAGACAACAAACATAGAGTCATACAGGAGACAAACATAGAGTCATACAGGAGACAACAAACATAGAGTCATACAGGAGACAACAAACATAGAGTCATACAGGAGACAACAAACATAGAGTCATACAGGAGACAACAAACATAGAGTCATACGGGAGACAACAAACATAGAGTCATACGGGAGACAACAAACATAGAGTCATACGGGAGACAACAAACATAGAGTCATACGGGAGACAACAACAAACTAGAGTCATACGGGAGACAACAAACATAGAGTCATACAGGAGACAACAAACATAGAGTCATACGGGAGACAACAAACATAGAGTCATACGGGAGACAAACATAGAGTCATACGGGAGACAACAAACATAGAGTCATACGGGAGACAACAAACATAGAGTCATACAGGAGACAAACATAGAGTCATACAGGAGACAACAAACATAGAGTCATACAGAGACAACAAACATAGAGTCATAGAGGAGACAACAAACATAGAGTCATACAGGAGACAACAAACATAGAGTCATACGGAGACAACAAACATAGAGTCATACGGAGACAAACATAGAGTCATACGGGAGACAACAAACATAGAGTCATACGGGAGACAACAAACATAGAGTCATACAGGAGACACCAAACATAGAGTCATACGGGAGACCAACAAACATAGAGTCATACGGAGACAAAACATAGAGTCATACGGAGACAACAACATAGAGTCATACGGGAGACAACAAACATAGAGTCATACAGGAGACAAACATAGAGTCATACAGGAGACAACAAACATAGAGTCATACAGGAGACAACAAACATAGAGTCATACAGGAGACAACAAACATAGAGTCATACGGGAGACAACAAACATAGAGTCATACGGAGACAACAAACATAGAGTCATACAGGAGACAACAAACATAGAGTCATACAGGAGACAACAAACATAGAGTCATACGGGAGACAACAAACATAGAGTCATACGGGAGACAACAAACATAGAGTCATACGGGAGACAACAAACATAGAGTCATACAGGAGACAACAAACATAGAGTCATACGGGAGACAACAAACATAGAGTTATACGGGAGACAACAAACATAGAGTCATACGGGAGACAACAAACATAGAGTCATACGGGAGACAACAAACATAGAGTCATACGGGAGACAAACATAGAGTCATACGGGAGACAACAAACATAGAGTCATACGGGAGACAACAAACTCAGGACAAAATAAGATAGAGTACTGGGCCCAGACCTGGATGAGACGGGTTCTAGACACGTTGTGACACCAAAGAAATGAGTGAGATACTGAAGGTCCAGTATGACCCTGTGTTTAGTGACCCGCTGACCAGACTAACAGGTCACAACATGATTTATATTTCATGACTGAGAATCAAAATTTGGTCAATTGAAAAATCTCTGATATATACCCATGCCATAAGTCTTGGAAAAGTAATTATTGACATGCCCATGTACTCCGCCCCACTCTGCCCCACTCTGCCACACTGTCCCATTCTGCCCCACTCTGCCCCACTCTGCCCCACTCTGCCACACTGTCCCATTCTGCCCCACTCTGCCCCACTCTGCCACACTGTCCTACTCTGTCCCACTCTGCCCCGCTCTGCCACAGTGTCCCACTCTGCCATACTGTCCCACTCTGCCCCACTCTGCCCCACTCTGCCACACTATCCCACTCTGCCCCACTCTGCCATACTGTCCCACTCTGCCCCACTCTGCCCCACTCTGCCACACTGTCCCATTCGGCCCCACTCCGCCCCACTCTGCCCCACTCTGCCACACTGTCCCACTCTGCCCCACTCTGCCATACTGTCCCACTCTGCCCCACTCTGCCACACTGTCCCACTCTGTCTCGCTCTGCCACACTGTCCCACTCTGTCCCACTCTGTCCACTCTGCCCCACTCTGCCACACTGTCCCACTCTGTCTCACTCTGCCCCACTCTGTCCCACTCTGTCCCACTCTGCCCCACTCTGCCACACTGTCCCACTCTGTCTCACTGCCCCACGCTGTCCCACTCTGTCCCACTCTGCCCCACTCTGTCCCACTCTGTCCAACTATATCCCACTCTGTCCCACTCTGCCCCACTATATCCCACTCTGTCCCACTCTGGAGTTTACCTGGAGAGAGTTCCGGGGGTCAACGCCCCCGCGGCCCGGTCTGTGACCAGGCCTCCTGGTGGATCAGAGCCTGATCAACCAGGCTGTTACTGCTGGCTGCACGCAAACGAACGTACGAGCCACAGCCCGGCTGATCAGGAACCGACTTTAGGTGCTTGTCCAGTGCCAGCTTGAAGACTGCCAGGGGTCTGTTGGTAATCCCCCTTATGTGTGCTGGGAGGCAGTTGAACAGTCTCGGGCCCCTGACACTTATTGTATGGTCTCTTAACGTGCTAGTGACACCCCTGCTTTTCATTGGGGGGATGGTGCATCGTCTGCCAAGTCTTTTGCTTTCATAGTGAGTGATTTTCGTGTGCAAGTTCGGTACTAGTCCCTCTAGGATTTTCCAGGTGTATATAATCATGTATCTCTCCCTCCTGCGTTCCAGGGAATACAGGTTTAGGAACCTCAAGCGCTCCCAGTAATTGAGGTGTTTTATCTCCGTTATGCGCGCCGTGAAAGTTCTCTGTACATTTTCTAGGTCAGCAATTTCACCTGCTTGAAAGGTGCTGTGAGTGTGCAGCAATATTCAGCCTAGATAGAACAAGTGACCTGAAGAGTGTCATCATGGGCTTGGCATCCCTAGTTTTGAAGGTTCTCATTATCCATCCTGTCATTTTTCTAGCAGATGCGATTGATACAATGTTATGGTCCTTGAAGGTGAGATCCTCCGACATGATCACTCCCAGGTCTTTGACGTTGGTGTTTCGCTCTATTTTGTGGCCAGAATTTGTTTTGTACTCTGATGAAGATTTAATTTCCTCGTGTTTACCATATCTGAGTAATTGAAATTTCTCATATCCCACTCTGCCCCACTCTGCCCAACTATATCCCACTCTGTCCCACTCTGCCCCACTATATCCCACTCTGTCCCACTCTGCCCCACTATATCCCACTCTGTCTCACTCTGTCCCACTCTGTCTCACTCTGTCCCACTCCGTCTCACTATATCCCACTCTGTCCCACTCTGCCCCACTCTGTCTCACTCTGTCTCACTATATCCCACTCTGCCCCACTCTGTCCCACTCTGTCTCACTCTGTCCCACTCTGTCCCACTCTGTCTCACTCTGTCCCACTCTGTCTCACTATATCCCACTCTGTCTCACTATATCCCACTCTGCCCCACTCTGCCCCACTATATCCCACTCTGTCTCACTCTGTCCCACTCTGTCTCACTCTGTCCCACTCCGTCTCACTATATCCCACTCTGTCCCACTCTGCCCCACTCTGTCTCACTCTGTCTCACTATATCCCACTCTGCCCCACTCTGTCCCACTCTGTCTCACTCTGTCCCACTCTGTCCCACTCTGTCTCACTCTGTCCCACTCTGTCTCACTATATCCCACTCTGTCCCACTCTGTCCCACTCTGCCCCACTCTGTCTCACTATATCCCACTCTGTCCCACTCTGCCCCACTCTGTCTCACTCTGTCTCACTATATCCCACTCTACCCCACTCTGTCCCACTCTGTCTCACTCTGTCCCACTCTGTCCCACTCTCTCACTCTGTCCCACTCTGTCTCGCTCTGTCCCACTCTGCCCCACTCTGTCTCACTATATCCCACTCTGTCCCACTCTGCCCCACTCTGTCCCACTCTGTCCCACTCTGTCTCACTCTGCCCCACTCTGTTCCACTCTGTCCCACTCTGTCTCACTATATCCCACTCTGTCCCACTCTGCCCCACTCTGTCTCACTCTGTCTCACTATATCCCACTCTGCCCCACTCTGTCCCACTCTGTCCCACTCTGTCTCACTATATCCCACTCTGTCCCACTCTGCCCCACTCTGTCTCACTCTGTCTCACTATATCCCACTCTGTCCCACTCTGTCCCACTCTGCCCCACTCTGTCCCACTCTGTCCCATCTGTTTCACTATATCCCACTCGTCCCACTCTGCCCCACTCTGTCTCACTCTGTCCTCTACCTATACGCGTCCCACTCTGCCCACTCTGTCCCACTCTGCCCCACTCTGATCCACTCTGGTCCCCACTCTGTCTCTCACTATATCCCACTCTGTCCCACTCTGCCCCACTGTCTCACTCTGTCTCACTATATCCCACTCTGTCCCACTCTGCCCCACTCTGTCTCACTCTGTCTCACTATATCCCACTCTGTCCCACTCTGTCCCACTCTGTCCCACTCTGTCCCACTCTGTCTCACTATATCCCACTCTGTCCCACTCTGCCCCACTGTCTCACTCTGTCTCACTGTATCCCACTCTGCCCCACTCTGTCTCACTCTGTCCCACTCTGCCCCACTCTGCCCCACTCTGTCTCACCCTGTCTCACTATATCCCACTCTGCCCCACTGTCCCACTCTGTCCCACTCTGCCCCACTCTGTCCCACTCTGTCCCAATCTGTCTCACTATATCCCACTCTGTCCCACTCTGCCCCACTCTGTCTCACTCTCACTATATCCCACTCTGCCCCACTCTGTCCCACTCTGTCTCACTCTGTCCCACTCTGATTCACAATACCCCACTCTGTCTCCACTCTGCCCCACTCTGTCTCGCTCTGTCTCACTATATCCCACTCTGCCCCACTCTCACTCTGTCCCACTCTGCCCCACTCTGTCTCACTCTGTCTCACTATATCCCACTCTGCCCCACTCTGCCCCACTGTCCCACTCTGTCCCACTCTGCTCCACCTGTCCCACTCTGCTCCCACCTGTCCCACTCTGTCCCACTCTGTCTCACTCTCTCACTATATCCCACTCTGCCCCACTCTGTCTCACTATATCCCACTCTGCCCCACTCTGTCTCACTCTGTCTCTATATCCACTCACTGCCCACTCTGCCCCACTCTGTCCACTCTGTCCCACTCTGCCCCACTCTGTCCCACTCTGTCTCACTATAGCCCACTCTGCCCACTCTGTCCCACTTCCGACCCACTCTGCCCCACTCTGTCCCACTCTGTCCCACTGTCTCACTCTATTCCACTCTTCCCCACTCTGTCCCACTCTGCCCCACTGTCCCACTCTGTCCCACTCTGTCCCACTCTGCCCCACTCTGCCCCACTCTGCCCCACTCTGCCCCACTCTGTCCCTCTCTGTTCATATATCCCACTCTGCCCCACTCTGTCCCACTCTGTCACTCTATCCCACTCTGCACCACTCTGTCCTACTCTGTCTCACTATATCCCACTCTGCCCGACTCTGCCCAACTCTGTCCCACTATGTCCCACTCTGCCCCACTCTGTCCCACTTCATCTATCCCACTCTGTCATCTTCCCACTCTGCCCACTCCATCCCACTGTCACTGTCATCCCACTCTGTCCCACTTGTCTCATCTGTCTCCTATATCCCACTCTGCCCCACTCTGCCCCCTGCTTCCCACTCTGTACCACTCTGTCCCAACCTGTCTCACTATATCCCCACTCTGTCCACCACTCTTCCCACTCTGCCCACTCTGTCCCACTCTGCCCACTCTGTACCACTCTGTCCCACTCTGCCTCATTCTGTCACAACCACTAAACCCAACAATAACAGTCCTCAGACCGTCACAACCACTAAACCCAACAATAACAGTCCTCAGACCGTCACAACCACTAAACCAACAATAACATCCTCAGACCACACAACCACTAAACCCAGCAATAACATCCTCAGACCGTCACAACCACTAAACCCAACAATACAGTCCTCAGACCATCACAACCACTAACCCACAATAACATCCTCAGACCGTCACAACCACTAAACCCAACATAACTCCTCAGACCGTCACAACCACTAAACCCAACAAAAACAAGTCCTCAGACCGTCACGACCACTAAACCCAACATTAACAGTCCTCAGACCATCACAACCACTAAACCCAACAAAAACAATCCTCAGACCGTCACAACCACTAAACCCAACAATAACAGTCCTCAGACCATCACAACCACTAAACCCAGCAATAACAGTCCTCAGACCGTCACAACCACTAAACCCAACAATAACAGTCCTCAGACCATCACAACCACTAAACCCAACAATAACAATCCTCAGACCGTCACAACCACTAAACCCAACAATAACAGTCCTCAGACCGTCACAACCACTAAACCCAACAAAAACAATCCTCAGACCGTCACAACCACTAAACCCAACATTAACATCCTCAGACCATCACAACCACTAACCCAACAAAACAATCCTCAGACCGTCACAACACACTAAACCCAACAATAACAGTCCTCAGACCGTCACAACCACAAACCCAACAATAACAGTCCTCAACCGTCACAACCACTAAACCCAACAATAACAGTCCTCAGACCGTCACAACCACTAAACCCCAAAACTAACTCCTCAGACCGTCAAAACCCAAAAAACCCAACAATAACAATCCTCAGCCCCGCACAACCACTAAACCCAACATTAACAGTCCTCAGACCATCACAACCACTAAACCCAACAATAACAGTCCTCAGACCGTCACAACCACTAAACCCAACAATAACAGTCCTCAGACCGTCACAACCACTAAACCTAACAATAACAGTCCTCAGACCATCACAACCACTAAACCCAACAATAACAGTCCTCAGACCGTCACAACCACTAAACCCAACAATAACAGTCCTCAGACTGTCACAACCCCTAGAGAGAGCTCGGGGGGGGGGGCATTATGGAGTGTGGACGTGTCTTCTGAAGGTTCCTCAGTTGTTACTTGGTGGTGTAGGCCCTATTTAGGCTCTGCTCCACCATCTTTCTTTTCTTGTGTGCTTGTGTTGTCATTGTCTTCTCCTTCAGGTGGTGTTGTGTGGCCCATTTATGGGGGGTTCGACTGAGATGTCCTTCGTCCCCATAGGGAGGGATCCCCCTCCTGTCTCTACTCAGTTGACAACTGTTTCACTACCATCGGACCAAGATATGGCTAGTGTGCCCCCTACTGGGATAAACAAACGGGCCCTTGAGGTTGACCACGGTGCCAGGCCCCTGTCTAGCCCAAAACGCCAATCCACCACTTGTCTAGCCTATGCTCCTTCTCCTCATATTACTCCAGACGTAATGGTGGTTCTTGTGCATCCTAAGGATGGCGGTACGCCCTTCACCAACCCACAGGAGGTCACCAACGCCATTAGTGGATCTCCTTTCGGCAAGGCTTGCATAGATGGGGACGTCCAACAACTCGGTAGGGGTGCAGCTCTAAGGCTCTGGCTCCATCGTAAGTCTTTTCTGGCTAGAAATTTGCCATTAAATGCCATTCATGTTCTGGGTAGGTGGAATGTTGTTTGCTGGGAGGTCCACTCCTCAATCCTCGCCACTGGCTGTTGTTACAGCAGAATTGGACCGATTTCTACATCCCTCTCAGATGAGGAGATCCACTCTGAATTGGTTCACAGTGGGGGTGACGTCTTAGGTTTACGGGAGGTTTGGAGCCTCTCGAATCGTCTTACCCCATCTTGTATGGTTAGTGTATGTTTCTCGGGTGCCCTCCCGATATTTGTGACTTTTGGCAATCTAAGATTTCCTGTTCTTCCTTATACTTTTCCTTTACTCCAGTGTTGGAAATGTTTCCTTTTCGGGCATGGAGAGTTGTCTTGCCGTAGTAAGGTAAGATGTGCGAACTGCAGCCGGTTTCACCCAGTAGTTAAAGACGGCATTACCTGTACCTGCCTGGCTTCATGCTACTTCCGTAAGGGGAACCACAAGGTAACCTCCCGGTCTTGCCCGGCATATCGCCAGGCTCTTGATCTGGCAAACTCAGTCAGGGCCCGGTCTTGTATGCTCGATGAATGTAACTCCTGCTTGGGGTCCGTAAAGCTAGCCACAGTCCGTCAGCCCCTGCCTCCTTCACCTCCAGTGCCCCCCACTAAGGGAGTCTCCCCAACACCAACACGGCCAGGGCATCTGTACTCCGCAACTGTGAGGGCTAATATCCCTGCTACAAATCGGTTTGGGGCTCTTGCGGACCTCTTTTTACCTTTAGAGGATTCCCCACCCCCAGGGCAACATCAACTTAGGGTGTCCTCGGACCCGGCTTCCATTGCAGAAATTATTGCACATGCCCCCCTCTCGTCCACAATGCACGTCCTCCCGTCGAGGTGGTACAGTTCCCAAATCGACTCGTTGTTCAGAACCCCACCCAGTTCAGATGGACATCATACCCAACCGGGAGCCTCCCGTCTCGCAGCCAACTCCCCCCCAATTCTCCTCAACCCCAGCCTCGGCCTGTTTCCACTCCAGGACCCTTCCTGTCTGAAGGTCCTGCTTTCTCACTCTCGCCTGCCTGGGCTTTATTCCTTCATCCTATCCTCATCCTGGTGGAGAAGGTGCTACATTCTTACCTCCAGGGCACCTCTTTTGTGACTGCATGTCTCTCGGTTCTCCCTCGCCTTATTGGGCTGCTTAGTTCACACACGTAAACCCTTTTTCTCCTCCCTCTGTTTTTCTTTTTTGGGAAAACACACGTTCTGTAGGGGGAAAAGCTTCCAGACCTTCAGAGGTACTGGCTGGGGTACAGCCACTGGTGATGGGTCTCTCTGAACATGGTTACCCCTCGACATTCTTTTCGGATGCCTGGTTTCACTGTTTACTGTAGGGATCGCCTTGAAGGGAGCGGAGGTGGCCTAGCTCTTCTTGTACGCAACGGACTCCAGAGTACAACCCTCTCCCTCCAAGCCTATGAGAGTGGAGTGTTGGAAACTCTTGCTGTGAGAGTTGCCTTGGGCACTCAGTGGTGCAACATACTCCTGATCTATAATCCGGGCAGGTCGGTTACACAAAGTGAATTTACTTATTACTTTGGACAACTCCATGGTTCTACGCTTGTGATGGGAGACTTTAATGCAAGGCACCAGTTCTGGGAGCCATCCATTTCTTTGGAATCGGTGAATCCCACAGGTAGGGCCCTGTTCCAAACCCTCCTCACATTTCACCTTTCATTGCTCACACCACCAGGTTTGGAAACTAGAGTGGATCCTTATACTGGGCGAGTTTCTACCTAGACCTCGTTTTTGGGGTGTGGATATTTTACTACGCTACTGTTACGTAGGCCCCTTCATGGGGAGTGACCATCTTCCAGTACTTCTACAAATGAAGCCTTAGCAGTGCCGGTGACGGCAGTTCGTTCATGGTGGCAAATCACCCAGGCTGGTTGGACAACCTATAATCGGGCACTTGCTGATTACAGCCTGCCTCAGGACTCCTTGCTGAATAAGGCTGTTGCGTATCTGCAAGGGGCCATGCTTGAGGTGGGCTCACGTTCATTCTGTCTCTCCGGGAGCTTCTCCCATTCACAGCCCCGGGTTCCATGGTGGAATGATGAGTGCCTCTGAGCAGTGAAGGCGCGTCGGACAGCATGGGCACGGTGGCGGCGCCAACCCTCTCAGACTCAGCAGTTGGCTTACCGAAGGGCAGACGCGAGCGTCGGCGAACCCTCCTCCAGGCAAAACGTGCATCCTGGGCTTTATTCTGTTCTTCTCTTTCTTTTCATACCTCTGCCAGTCAGGCATGGGGTTTCTTCCACTCCATGTTGGGATCACGTTCTGTAAGTACTTTTCCCCTGCTGGGGGAAGGAGCGACTCCACTCTTACCCCAGGACAAGGCTGAGACATTTGCAAATTTCTTCAGTCCTATGTTTTCTCCTCCTCCTCCTCTACCCTCTAAGATGATCAAATTGGGCCCTTTGCCACCTGCTGTGCCCGAGGTTCACTGCCAGGTGTTGGCATCTCCCTTTAGCTCCCATGAACTGCAGCGGGCACTTTCCCAACTTTCTTCCCGCTCTTCTCCAGGGGAGGACAACTTACCCTATTCATTCATAAGAACATAAGAACATAAGAAAGGAGGAACACTGCAGGAGGCCTGCTGGCCCATACTAGGCAGGTCCTTTACAATTCATCCCACTAACAAAACATTTACCCAACCCAATTTTCAATGCTACCCAAGAAATAAGCTCTGATGTGAAAGTCCCACTCAAATCCAACCCTTCCCACTCATGTACTTATCCAACCAGATTTGAAACTACCCAAAGTCCTAGCCTCAATAAACCCAACTAGGTAGACTGTTCCACTCATCAACTACCCTATTTCCAAAACCCAAAACTTTTCCCATGTCCTTTCTAATCTAAACTTATCTAAATTTAAATCCATTACTGCGGGTTTTTTCTTGGAGAGGACATCCTCAAGACCTTATTAATATCCCCTTTATTAATACCTATCTTCCACTTATACACTTCGATCAGGTCTCCCCTCATTCTTCGTCTAACAAGTGAATGTAACTTAAGAGTCTTCAATCTTTCTTCATAAGGAAGATTTCTGATGCTATGTATTAATTTAGTCATCCTACGCTGAATGTTTTCTAACGAATTTATGTCCATTTTTTTAATACGGAGACCAGAACTGAGCTGCATAAACAAGGTGAGGCCTTACTAATGATGTATAAAGCTGCAGTATGACCTCTGGACTTCTACCTCCCTCCTGTACAGAAGCTATGCTGGAGGTTTCCAATACCAGCTGTCCAATACAGGTGTCTTTCCCGATATGTGGAAACACTCTCTTCTGTCGATTCAAAAACCGTCAAGGATGATAGCCCAACAGAGCTCCTTACCGGCCCTTGCTCTACTCCCTGCTTGGTAGAGGTGCGAACACGGTGGCTACTCGTCCTCTCTGGTGGATTGAGGAACATGGCTCCTCCTGAAACCCAGAGTGCTTTCGAGAGGTCCGAATCCACCCTCGACCCTTTGCTTCAATTTAACACAGCTTTCACACTTCATTTGAAAGTCGGGAGTTTCCTTTAGCTGCATTTTGGACCATGCAGAGCATTTGACTCTGCATCACACACAGTATTGTTGTCAAGTTTGGCCGGCATGGGGCTGACAGAAGCTCCCCTCTGCTGGATGCGCCAACTTTTTGGCAAGGAGGACCTTTCGTGTAGCATGGTGGCGCTTTGGCCTCACCCTGTCCTGTATACCAGGGAGTGCCCCCAGATTCTGTTCTTACCCACTCCTTTTTCTCCCGCTTATTGTCCAGATCTCCCTTCCCCATCTAGGGGGGAGGAGTTACATACTCTGGCATCTGCGATGATGTGGCCCTTTTGTCAGTGCCCCCCTTTTACTGACACACAGGAAACACTTCAGTGCCCTGCAATGCATACATCATGGCCACTCACCTGGGATTTTGGAGGTTAGTACCTAAGTCCAAGCTCTATGCCTTCACTAGACGCGACTCCTCCCCACACTTCCATCAGTCTCATTGAATCAACGCCAAGCCCTTTGGGCTCTCTCATCGTGGTTTAGTCACCTTAGATGCACCATTCTTGACATGAAAAACACATAGCAGCCCGCCACCTCTCTGCATATCGCATTGCACTTAAGCGCCGGATCTCTGGCCCCAATGGGGCGGATCGAGACGTTCTCCTAAGTTCTATATACTTGGTTTTGCTCATGCTCACTTATGTGATAGGTGTAGGCTCGGCTCTTCATCCTCTCTTCATCACTTAGACATTCATCCAGAATTCAGCCTTTCGTAATGATAGCGGGGGCATTCCTTTCCACCCCTATCACAGCCTTAGAGGCAATCGGGATAGCCCCTCTCCTCCTCGTCGTGAGGACTGCGAGGAAACTTTTACAAACTCCATTATATGGCCTCTCTGCCTTGTACTCACCTCTTTGCCTCTCTGCACAGTATGGGAGACAGCCTCTTGTCCCCCCCACGATTGGTCATCTTCCTTTGTAGCCAGGCCCAACATTCTCTGAACTGCCTTACTCATCCTGCTCTTTGGTGACTCCCCTCCTCCCCTCTCAACTTCTCCCTCCGGCAACCCCCCAGGCTGGACCACGATACATCCACCCTGGATTGGCATTACAGGAACATACCCCCCTCTAGTTTAGTTGCATTTCTGTGTGAAGAGTTTCACTCTTTATCATATGGCTCTTTCATTCCTCCATCTACACGATGGCTCGCACGGTCCTCACCCCATCTCTTACATAATCTGCGCCTTTTCGCTAATTCTCTCCCGTTGTGTCAAACATGGTGTTGGACCCTGCTCATTCTGTTCTGTGCAGGGGACTCTTAGCCATTCACCAGGCTCTGGCTTTTTGTCCTAGATCCACATTTCCCCCACAACCAATGTCCTCTACTCTGATTACCCAATCTCCCTGGCACGTCTTCACTTTTGTTTGTTGTGCTCCGCCCTCCAAGATCACTGCGCGTCCTCGTCATCACCAGAACACAATCTCTCCTCCTGCAGCTTCTTGCGGACCAGTGGAGCAATCTCCCTCATGGGTCCCGCCCATAGTTGAACTGGGGAATTGAAGTGGCAGATCAGCGCCGTCCCTCTGCCACACACACTTCCTACTGGTACCTCCTCTTTGCCCCTGGCACATGTTTTCCACAAGGCTGTCTGGAAGAAAATGCCGTCATCAGTGGCCAAGAGGGCCTTGTACACATCCTCTCTTCTTCGCGTTGGCTCTGTCAAACTTTAATGCCCCTGCCGTGGCTCGCGCCATCCAACAGCTCGGTGACGGTTGTACTGACTCGCTTCGAGTCGGCACTCGCGACTGGCCTCACGATATCGCCTTCGGATGACGTCTCTCCGTCCTGCCATTGGTGTCCCTCACAAGCCTGAGACAGTGGGAACACTTCCTGCTGTTGTGCCCACGTTATCACTCTGACCTCGCACGACTACTCTCCTGAGGCCTTGCGTACACCTGGGGTGTCACACTTTCACACTCTAACCTGTCCTCCACAATGGGAATTTTTTTTTTTTTTTTTTTTTTTTTTTTCTTTTTTTCGTCCTCTGTACTGCCAGGAGAATTGGCTTTACCTGCTCCTTTCTGCTGCTTCAGGACGTATCAGTACAATATATTAGGTCTAAACATTCTTCCACTATGGTTGATATTCCCTCTCCTAGCACTGGACGGCCGGGCACGATATGGCGTATGCTGTCAGTGGCCCTGAAACCCAACACAAGAAGAACACTAAACCCAACATTAACAGTCCTCAGACCGTCACAACCACTAAACCCAACAATAACAGTCCTCAGACCGTCACAACCACTAAACCCAACAATAACAGTCCTCAGACCGTCACACCACTAAACCCAACAATAACAGTTTCCCCAGACCGTCCCCAACCACTAAACCAACAATAACAGTCCTCAGACCGTCACAACCACTAAACCCAACAATAACAGTCCTCAGACCGTCACAACCACTAAACCCAACAATAACAGTCCTCAGACCGTCACAACCACTAAACCCAACAATAACAGTCCTCAGAAACCCTCACAACCACTAAACCCAACAAAAACAGTCCTAGACCGTCACAACCACTAAACCAAAAAATAACAGTCCTCAGACCGTCACAACCACTAAACCCAACAATAAACAGTCCTCAACCGTCACAACCACTAAACCCAAACAATAACAAATCCTCAGACCGTTCACAACCACTAAACCCCAAAAATAACAGTCCTCAGACCGTCACAACCACTAAACCCAACAATAACAGTCCTCAGACCGTCACAACCACTAAACCCAACAATAACAGTCCTCAGACCGTCACAACCACTAAACCCAACAATAACAGTCCTCAGACCGTCACAACAATAACAGTTAGGTTATTATTACAGCTGTTATCAGAACAACAGTGACGGAGGTTAGTGATCCAGGATAACCTGGAGGGTTAGTGATCCAGGATAACCTGGAGGGTTAGTGATCCAGGAATACCTGAAAAGGTTAGTGATCCAGATAACCTGGAGGGTTATGAATCCAGGATAACCCCGCAGGTTAATGATCCAGGATAACCCGGGGTTAGTGATCCAGGATAACCCTGGAGGGTTAGTGATCCAGGATAACCTGGAGGGTTATATCCAGATAACCTGGAGGGTTAGTGATCCAGGATAACCTGCAGGGTTAGTGATCCAGGATAACCTGCAGGGTTAGTGATCCAGGATAACCTGCAGGGTTAGTGATCCAGGATAACCTGCAGGGTTAGTGATCCAGGATAACCTGCAGGGTTAGTGATCCAGGATAACCTGCAGGGTTAGTGATCCAGGATAACCTGCAGGGTTAGTGATCCAGGATAACCTGGAGGGTTAGTGATCCAGGATAACCTGGAGGGTTAGTGATCCAGGATAACCTGCAGGGTTAGTGATCCAGGATAACCTGGAGGGTTAGTGATCCAGGATAACCTGCAGGGTTAGTGATCCAGGATAACCTGAGGGTAGTGACCAGGATAACCTCGGGTTAGTGATCCAGGAAACCTGGAGGGTTAGTGATCCAGGATAACCTGGAGGGTTAGTGATCCAGGATAACCTGGAGGGTTAGTGATCCAGGATAACCTGGAGGGTTAGTGATCCAGGATAACCTGCAGGGTTAGTGATCCAGGATAACCTGCAGGGTTAGTGATCCAGGATAACCTGGAGGGTTAGTGATCCAGGATAACCTGCAGGGTTAGTGATCCAGGATAACCTGGAGGGTTAGTGATCCAGGATAACCTGCAGGGTTAGTGATCCAGGATAACCTGCAGGGTTAGTGATCCAGGTAACCTGGAGGGGTTTTGTGATCCAGGATAACCCGGAGGGTTAGTGATCCAGGATAACCTGCAGGGTTAGTGATCCAGGATAACCTGGAGGGTTAGTGATCCAGGGGTAACCTGCAGGGGGGTTTGTGATCCAGGATAACCTGGAGGGTTAGTGATCCAGGATAACCTGCAGGGTTATGATTTCCCGGATAACCTGGAGGGTTAGTGATCCAGGGATAACCTGGAGGGTTAGTGATCCAGGATAACCTGCAGGGTTAGTGATCCAGGATAACCTGGGAGGGTTAGTGATCCGGATAACAGGGTTAGTGATCCAGGATACCTGGGGGTTAGTGATCAGGATAACCTGAGGGTTAGTGATCCAGGATAACTGCAGGGTTAGGATCCAGGATAACGGAGGGTTAGTGTCAGGATAACCTGCAGGGTTAGTGATCAGATAACCTGCAGGGTTTAGTGTCCAGGTAACCTGCAGGGTTAGTGATCCAGGATAACCTGGAGGGTTAGTGAGTCAGGATAACCTGCAGGTTAGTTCAGGATAACCTGGAGGGTTAGTGATTCCAGGATAACCTGGAGGGTTAGTGATCCAGGATAACCGGGGTTAGTGATCCAGGGTAACCTGAGGTTAGTGACCAGGATAACTGAGGGTTAGTGATCCCGGATAACCGGAGGGTTAGTGATCCAGGATAACTGCAGGGTTAGTGAACCAGGATAACCTGGAGGGTTAGTGGTCCAGGATAACCTGCAGGGTTAGTGATCCAGGATAACCTGGAGGGTTAGTGATCCAGGATAACCTGGAGGGTTAGTGATCCAGGATAACCTGGAGGGTTAGTGATTTCCAGGATAACCTGGAGGGTTAGTGGGTCCAATAACCTGGGGGGTTGTGATCCAGGATAACCTGAAGGGTTAGTGATCCAGGAATAACCTGCAGGGTTAGTGATCCAGGATAACCTGGAGGGTTAGTGGTCCAGGATAACCTGCAGGGTTAGTGGGTCCAGGAAAAACCGGAGGGTTAGTGATCCAGGATAACCTGGAGGGTTAGTGATCCAGGATAACCTGGAGGGTTAGTGATCCAGGATAACCTGGAGGGTTAGTGATCCAGTATAACCTGGAGGGTTAGTGATCCAGGATAACCTGGAGGTTAGTGATCCAGGATAAAACCCGAGGGTTAGTGATCCAGGATATAACCTGGAGGGTTAGTGATCCAGGATAACCTGAGGGTTAGTGATCCAGGATAACCTGAGGTTAGTGATCCAGGATAACCTGAGGGTTAGTGATCCAGGATAAACCCGAGGGTTAGTGATCCAGGATAACCTGGAGGGTTAGTGATCCAGGATAACCTGGAGGGTTAGTGAAACAGGGATAACCTGGAGGGTTAGTGATCCAGGATAACCTGCAGGGTTAGTGATTCCCCGGATAACCTGGAGGGTTAGTGATCCAGGATAACCTGGAGGGGAGTGATCCAGGATAACCTGCAGGGTTAGTGATCCAGGATAACCTGCAGGGTTAGTGATCCGGATAACCTGCAAAGGGGTTTGTGATCCAGGATAACCTGGAGGGTTAGTGATCCAGGATAACCTGCAGGGTTAGTGATCCAGGATAACCTGGAGGGTTAGTGATCCAGGATAACCTGGAGGGTTAGTGATCCAGGATAACCTGCAGGGTTAGTGATCCCCGGATAACCTGGAGGGTTAGTGACCAGGATAACCTGGAGGGTTAGTGATCCAGGATAACCCGGAGGGTTAGTGATCCAGGATAACCCGCAGGGTTAGTGATCCAGGATAACCTGGAGGGTTTGTGATCCAGGATAAACCTGAGGGTTAGTGATCCAGGATAACCTGGAGGGTTAGTGGGTCGGATAACCTGGAGGGTTAGTGATCCAGGATAACCTGGAGGGTTAGGATCCAGGATAACCTGGAGGGTAGTGATCCAGGATAACCTGAGGGTTAGTGATCCAGGATAACCTGCAGGGTTAGTGATCCAGGATAACCTGCAGGGTTAGTGATCCAGGATAACCTGGAGGGTTAGTGATCCAGGATAACCTGGAGGGTTAGTGATCCAGGATAACCTGCAGGGTTAGTGATCCAGGATAACCTGCCAGGGTTAGTGATCCAGGTAACCTGCAGGGTTAGTGATCCAGGATAACCTGGAGGGTTAGTGATCCAGGATAACCTGCAGGGTTAGTGATCCAGGATAACCTGGAGGGTTAGTGATCCAGGTTTAAACCTGGAGGGTTAGTGATCCAGGATAACCTGGAGGGTTAGTGATCCAGGATAACCTGGAGGGTTAGTGATCCAGGATAACCTGGAGGGTTAGTGATCCAGGCTTATTTCCTGTGTGTTTGTTTCCAAAGGGTAACCCCAAGTCCCCGGTAACCCCAGATGTGATCCCCCGGATAACCCCAGAGTTAGTACCCAAAACCTAGTTAATTCAAAACCTAGGGTGGAACCAGAGTAACCAGGGGTGGACCCAAACCAGTTAACCAGGATAACCGTTTTTGTAACCCAGGATACCCCGTCCCCCAAGGATGCGACCCACACCAGTCACGTAACACCCAGGATGTGACCCACACCAGTCACCTAACACCCAGGATGCGACCCACACCAGTCACCTAACACCCAGGATGCGACCCACACCAGTCACGTAACACCCAGGATGCGACCCACACCAGTCACCTAACACCCAGGATGCGACCCACACCAGTCACGTAACACCCAGGATGCGACCCACACCAGTCACCTAACACCCAGGATGCGACCCACACCAGTCACCTAACACCCAGGATGCGACCCACACCAGTCACGTAACATGTAGGATGCGACCCACACCAGTCACCTAACACCCACGTACCTACTTACTGCTAGGTGCTCAAAATCAAGTGTATTCTATAGGCTTTTCAATATTTATATTTTTTATTAATGTTTTGTGACCTGTACACCTTAGTTTAATAGTTTAATATGTTTATTATGCACCCCATACCCATCCTGTGGGTATTAGACAAAAGATTACAGAGGTACATAATTGGTACAGGGACTGTACCCCAGAGTTTTGATAGCTGAACAAGTTACGAAGGTAATGAACCATTCACACGTCTACACCTGATTACAATTGCAATGAGTTATTAACGCAAATACAGTGGACCCCCGCTTAACGATCACCTCCCAATGCGACCAATTATGTAAGTGTATTTGTGTAAGTGCGTTTGTACGTGTATGTTTGGGGGTCTGAAATGGACTAATCTACTTCACAATATTCCTTATGGGAACAAATTTGGTCAGTACTGGCACCTGAGCATACTTCTGGAATGAAAAAATATCGTTAACCGGGGGTCCACTGTATTAGCTTTATTTACAGGGAGCAAAGTCAGGGTAATATACCATTGTTGATAAAATACTCTGACATTTCTTGAACATTTCCGAGTGAGTTGTCTCTCAGTTCATCTGTACATAAAACAGGACGATAATAAAGTATGCTTGATTAGGGTAACTAGTGACATGGTCCTCAGACAGATAGAGAAATTAAGACCTAAGTAATCCCCAGGTCCTGATGAATTGTTTGTAGGGGTTTTAAAGGAATGTAAAGAGGAACTTAGCAAACCTTTGGCTAATCTTTTAATCCTTTCAGGGTCCAGAGGCCAAATTTCAAAGTGTGCACCAGGGTCCAAGAATTTAAAAAAAAAAAATTTGTTATTTTTTCTTATGAAATGGTAGAGAATCTTTTTCTGGAGGTAATAAAACAAAAAGTATGAAATTTGACGGAAAACTGAGGAAATTATGTTCCCGCGAATTTTGATGTGTCAGCAATATTTACGCATTGGCATTTTTGCCAACTTAGACTCCCATTTTAGGCCAATTACATTACTATTCCAGTCGGCCAAATTCTTAGCTATTTCACTAGTATTACTTCTATTCTATTGATTGAGCACAAGAAATCACCAAGTCAACTGTTTCAACTACAAAATAAAGTGATTGGAAATCGGTAATTTGGCCAATTTAACACAGTTTAAAATATTCCAGTTGCAAAATAGGGTCCAGAATAAACAATGCAGACATTCCTGGCACTAAACTAACATTTCTTCTGTTCATGAGTTATGTTTTCAGTCTTTACAAATGAATTCCATTTTGATTTTTTATTCACATAATGAATTTTTATTCAAACCAAAAAATAGAAGATTTACTGTTCTGCAATATTGTAATAATTGTATATATAATATCACCACATTTGTGAATGTATATTAGAACCACCAGCTGGCGTGTATTAGACGCCTGATGTCACTTGTTTACTCTTGAACATAGGCAAAAATTTAACATTTCCGCTAATTTCAGCTCAGTTTCAAGCCATTTCCAGTACTAAAACAAATCAAAATCATCTTTATTTCTGTAATATATCTATCAAAGGACACCAAGAAATCGCAAATACAACTATAAAAAACATATGAAAAACACTGCAAAGTCGCTGTTTTAATCGAAAATTACGGTCTCAGTTTTTCTCTCATTATGGATTATGTGCTGCAGGATTTGTTTTATGTGGTGAGCACATACCACAGATGTATTCTCTCATATCTAGGCCCATATTTACTGCTCACAGCTTATCAGAGTGAGCTGAGCCTATGGCGTAGATCTACAGTTTGGACCCTCAACTTAAAGCCGTAGAACTATGGCACGGACCCTGTAAGGGTTAACATATCACTATAAACTGTCGTAGTGCCAGAGAAGTGGAAAATGGCAAATGTGATGCCTACCTACAAAGCATGTCCTTTGCTTCGAACTATAGTGGGAAAATTTATGGAATCAGTAATTGCTGTGGCAATTCATAGCCATCTTGAAAGGCATAAATTGATTAATGAATCTCAGCACGGTTTTACAAAGGGGCGTTCCTGTCTTAGGAATTTACTAACTTTTTGAGGAAAATTAAGTCATACACAATAGGAGGAGAAATTTTTCCTGGGTAGAGGCATAGTTGACAAATAGGCAACAGAGAGTTTGAATAAATGGGGAAAAATCAGTGTGGGGGCACGTCACAAGCGGTGTTCCACAGGGGTCAGTGTTTGGCCCGTTGTTGTTCACAATTTGCAAAAACGACATGGATGAGGGAACAAATAGTGACATAAGCAAGTTTGCCGATGACACCAAAATAGGCCATCTAATTCATTCTAATGAGGACATTAGAGCACTCCAGGAAGATTTTAATACATAGACTGATGCAGTGGTCGGAGAAGTGGCAGATGCAGTTTAACCCTTAAACGGTCCAAACAGATCGACGTTCAAATCCGTAGCGCTCCAAAAGTAAATCTACATTTTTTTTTACATATTTTCAAATATAACAAAAAAAAATGTGTAGATAAAAGTTTTTTTACACATTTTCAAATGTAAAACATGAAAGAAGATCTACATTTTTTACATACTTTCAAATGTTGAAAAAACGTATATATACGTTTAAACCATATAAGGGTTAATATTGACAAATGCAAAGTTCTAAACGTTGGACAGGAAAATAACCATGCCACATATAAACTAAATAATGTAAATCTTTATACAGTGGACCCCCGGTTAACGATATTTTTTCACTCCAGAAGTATGTTCAGGTGCCAGTACTGACCGAATTTGTTCCCATAAGGAATATTGTGAAGTAGATTAGTCCATTTCAGACCCCCAAACATACATGTACAAACGCACTTACATAAATACACTTACATAATTGGTCGCATTCGGAGGTGATCGTTATGCGGGGGTCCACTGTATTACTAAGTGTGAAAAAGATTTGGAAGTTCTGGTTAGCAGTAATCTAAATCCAGGACAACAGTGCATAAGTGTTCGCAATAAAGCTAACAGAATCCTTGGCTTCATATCAAGAAGTATAAATTATAGAAGTCCTCAGGTTGTTCTTCAACTCTATATATCTTTGGTTAGGCCTCATTTAGATTATACTGCACAGTTCTGGTCACCGTATTACAGAATAGATATAAATACTTTGGAAAATGTACAAAGGAGGATGACAAAGTTGATCCCATGTATCAGAAACCTTCCCTATGAGGATAGACTGAGACCCTGAATCTGCACTCTCTAGAAAACTGTAGAATTAGGGGGGATATGATTGAGGTGTATAAATGGAAAACAGGAATAGATAAGGGGATGTAAATAGCATGTTAAAAATATCTAGCAAAGACAGGACTCACAGCAGTTGTTTTAAGATGGAAAAATTCAGGTTCAGGAAGGATATAGGAAAGTACTGGTTTGGTAATAGAGTTGTGGATGAGTGGAACAAACTCCCGAGTTTCATCATGGAAGCTAAAACATTGTGTACTTTTAAAAATTGGTTAGATAAATACATGAGTAGGGGTGGATGGGTGTGAGTTGGTCCTGACTAGCTTGTGCTAAGAGGTCTGATGCAGCGCTCCTTCCTTAAGTGGATGTGGCCTGGACCTGAGTAGGTTGAGTCAGTGGCTTAAGCCGGTAGGTGGCTTGGACCTGCCTCGCATGGGCCAGTAGGCCTGCTGCAGTGTTCCTTCTTTCTTATGTTCTTATAAGTTTCATTCTCCTATGTGTGGGTTATTTATGTATTGCTTCAGTCACGATGTTGTGTCTTGTTATTCTTTATTATTATTTTTATTATTATTATTATTATTATTATTATTATTATTATTATTATTATTATTATTATTATTATTATTATTATTATTATTATTATTATTACTGTTGAATAACTAAAGTGTAATCAAGACTCATCATTGGTCATTAATAACCCAATTGGAGACAGAAACACAGAAGGTTGACCAATCAACCTCCAGTGTTTGTGTACATGTGGGTTATTATTGATTATTATTATTATTCTTATTCTTGAGTGGTTGTTTGTAACGTATGTGTTGTGTTGTGAGACAGGAGATGTCTGGGACAGAACTGGATGGGATCGCAAGCCTGGAAGATATGTTGTTCCAAGCTGCCGGAGACTTGCCCCAGAGTGGCCACACTCCCGACGACTGTGAGGTGGTCCACACCGGGGCCCATTCTACCTCCTTATTGTTGCACGAGCGCAGGTATTCCTGGGTGTTTTTTTGTGTGTTTTTGTTTGCATTTTTTACGTGTTTTTTTGTGTTTTCTTTGCATGTGTTTTTGGTTATTTGTTTTTATTGTGTTTTTTGTGTGTTTTCTTGCACCTTATTTGCATTTTTTTGCATGTGTATTTTGGGCACATTTTTCGCCAAGTTAGGGCATGTATCATTACCCATTTGTAGGCATCTCATCTTTTATAATAAAATTTGTATCCATGGATTTGGTTTCTGCAGTTTTCAGTTATCCACGGTTGAGCATGGACCAAAAATAAACCTTAATTTTGCTTAATAATGGCAAAGTGCAAAAGTAGTGACGCTCGCATTTCTTCAAAGCCTAAGAGAAGCTGTGAAGTGCTTCCCATCAGTGACAAAGTGCTAATTCTTGACTTATAGTGCATAATTTTTAAATTAAACTGTATCAGAGGTATGTATGTAAATGAGAAACAACTTATAAATAGGGTTCACTACTATTCATGGTTTTGAGTATCCATCGTAGGTGTTGGAAAGTATCCCCTTCACATACAGGGTGACTATTATACAATAATTTTGGCTTAAACTATTGTGGAATTTTTATCTATGAACATTAGAGTTGCAAGCATTCACCCAAACTTAACCCTTTGAGGGTCGACAGGCCCACTCCGAGACGCGTTCTCAGGGTCGGCCAAATTTAAAAAAAAAAATAATTTTCTCTTATGAAAAGATAGAGAATCTTTTCCCGGTCATAATGACACCAAAAGTTTGAAATTTGATGGAAAACTTACAGAATTATGCTCTTGCGAAGTTAGCGGTCTCAGCGATGTTTACGCATCGGCAATTTTGCCCACTTTGAGCCCCATTTTCGGCCAATTTCACCGTACTAGTCGACAAAAAACATGAATATTTAGCTAGAACTCCATTTTTTCTATCGAATGAGTGCAAGAAACCACCCATTTATCAATTTCAACTATCCAGTACAGTGGTCAGAATTTAGCAATTTTGCCAATTTCACACAAATTTCAAAAGATACCAATTTCCGAATAGGGTCCAGAATAAACAAGAAAGACATTCCTGGCACTAAAATGACATTTCCTCTGTTCATTAGTCACGTCTCAAGGCCCCTCTTATATTCTTTTGCTTTCCACTTTGAATTTTTATTCTCACAAAAAATAGAAGATTTACTGTTATGCAGACTACTGCATTAGTGTAAAAAATGGTATAAATAATATTGGCACACTTGCAAAAGAATATTAGACTCACCAGTTGACGTGTATTGGAACCTTGGCATGATTTGTTTACTTTTGAACTTTGGTAAAAATCGAACATTTCTGCTACTTTGAGCTCAATTTCAAGGTACTTTTCATTGTAAAACCAGTCAAAATCATCTCAATTTCTGTAATATGTCTTCCATTCTATAAAATGAGACCAAGAAAACTAGAATACAACAATAAATACCATACGAAAATACAGTGCAAAGTCGCTGTTTTATTCCAAAAAAACGGTCAAAGTTTTTTTTTCTCATTATGCACTGTGTGCTGCAGGATTTTTTTATACTGTGCACACTGACCACATAGACCCATTCTTTCATATGTAGGCCTACCAGCTTTCTCCCACTAGATTTGAGGGCGCTAAAATTTAGGCGTACTAGTACGTCAAAAACCCTGGGTCGTAAGCCGTACTAGTACGGCCGAAACCCTCAAAGGGTTAATAACAAACAGTATTTTGCTGCTGCTATGATAGTCAAATGGATGACTGTTTAACCTTTTTAGGGTCTGTGCCGTAGTACTACGGCTTTGAACTCTGTGTTGGTGCTGTAGATCTGTGTAATGAGCTCAGCTCGCTCAGATAAGCCATGAGCTGTAACCGTTGGTCTAGATATGAGTGGATGGGGCTGTATGGTGAGTGTTCACCATTTATTTATTTATTTATTTATTATTAATTTGGACATGATACAAAGAAATACAGTGGACCCCCGCATAACGATTACCTCCGAATGCGACCAATTATGTAAGTGTATTTATGTAAGTGCGTTTGTACGTGTATGTTTGGGGGTCTGAAATGGACTAATCTACTTTACAATATTCCTTATGGGAATAAATTCGGTCAGTACTGGCACCTGAACATACTTATGGAGTGAAAAAATATCGTTAACCGGGGGTCCACTGTACAGTGGTTAAGTGTACATGCCAAAAGCCCCTTGTATGCAGAGCATTATGGGCAGGCTTAAAATTAACTTAAGATTAACTAAGCAATGATATATTCATTGGTAAAAATTATAGTAAACAAATAACAATTAAGCACAAATGAGTATTTTAAAGACAGGTCATTTGGTCATTTGCATTCAGTAGAATGGAGCATTCTGTTAGGTAATGTAATTAAAAAAAAAAAAAGTTTGATAGGGTCACAAGTTAAACGTTTATGAGATACAATTATTCAGTATTTATTTAGTTGTGGGTGAGTAAGTGATTTTTAAGAAGGGACTTGAATTTATAAACAGATAGTGTTTCTTTTATATTCACAGGTAATGAATTCCAGATATTAGGGCCTTTTATGTGCATTGAGTTTTTGCATAGTGTGAGATGGACACGAGGAACATCAAAGAGTGATCTGTGCCTTGTGTTATGGTCATGTGTTCTGTTGAGGTTGGTAAGGAGATGTTTGAGGGGAGGGTTAATATCAGAGTTAAGTGTTCCATGTATGTAGTAGGTGCAGTAATAAGTATGGGTGTTTTGTATGGTGAGTAGGTTTAGAGTTTTGAATATTGATGGAGTGTGCTGTCTGTAGTGGGAATTTATCATTCTGACTGCAGCCTTTTGTTGGGTAATTAATGGTCTGAGATGGTTTATTGTTGTTGAGCCCCATGCACAAATTCCATAGGTGAGATAGGGGTAAATAAGTGAGTGATATAGGGCCAGGAGGGCTGGCTGTGGAACATAGTACAGTGGTCCCTCGATTATCGTCTATAATCCGTTCCTGGAAGTGGGACTATTATCGAAAGTTACGATTTACGAATCAATTTTCCCCATAAGAAATAATGTAAATTCAATTAATCCGTTCCTGACACCCAGAAGTATTAACCCTTTGGGGGTTTTGGACGTACTAGTACGTCTTACGACCCAGGGTTTTTGACGTACTAGTACGCCTAAATTCTAGCACCCTCAAATCTAGTGAGAGAAAGCTGTTAGGCCTACACATGTAAGAATGGGTCTATGTGGTCAGTGTGCGCAGTATAAAAAAAATCCTGCAGCACACAGTGCGTAATGAGAAAAAAAAAACTTTGACCGTGTTTTGGGATTAAAACAGCGACTTTGCACTGTATTTTCGTATGGTATTTATTGTTGTATTCTAGTTTTCTTGGTCTCATTTTATAGAATGGAAGACATATTACAGAAATTGAGATGATTTTGACTGGTTTTACAATGAAAAGTACCTTGAAATTGAGCTCAAAGTAGCAGAAATGTTCGATTTTTACCAAAGTTCAAAAGTAAACAAATCATGCTAAGCGTCCAATACATGTCAACTGGTGAGTCTAATACAGTGGACCCCCGCATAGCGACCTTAATCCGTGCAAGAGGGCTGGCTGTTATGCGAAATGTTCGCTATGTGAATGAATTTTCCCCATAAGAAATAATGGAAATCAAATTAATCCGTGCAAGACACCCAAAAGTTTGAAAAAAAAAATTTTACTACATGAAATATACATTTTCCTACACACAAAGAGAAGGATACATGCACAATAGTAGAGTAGTACATGCACATATATATTGTGCATGTACTAGTCTACTAAATGAAGAATAAATGACACCTTTATTGAAGATGCAGCAATGACTGATGAGACACTGTGTCCTGGGAGTGCCTTTTCCTCCTGAGTACTGTAGGTCCTGTTTGGTATTTTCTTCCAGAACATGGGCCTTATCACACTGTGTATGTCACTACGATTCTTAAATCTCTCAAACCAACCTTTGCTGGTTCTAAATTCACCAATATGAGCACTAGTTCCAGGCATTTTCCCTGTTCACCTGGGTGTTAGTCGACTGGTGTGGGTTGCATCCTGGGAGACAAGATTAAGGACCCCAATGGAAATAAGTTAGACAGTCTTCGATGACACTGACTTTTTGGCTATCCTGGGTGGCAAATCCTCTGGGGTTAATTGTTTCTTGGTATTCTCAATAAGCCACACCAACAACGGTGCTACAGCAGCAGCAGCAGCAGCTGACGATGTTACAGCAGCAGCAGACGATGCTACAGCAGCAGCAGCAGCAGCAGACGATGCTACAGCAGCAACAGACGATGCTACAGCAGCAGCAGACGATGCTACAGCAGCAACTGACGATGTTACAGCAGCAGCAGACGATGCTACAGCAGCAGCAGCAGCAGACGATGCTACAGCAGCAGCAGCAGCTGACGGTGGTACAGCAGCAACAGACGATGCTACAGCAGCAACAGACGATGCTACAGCAGCAGCAGACGATGCTACAGCAGCAGCAGATGATGCTACAGCAGCAGCAGACGGTACTACAGCAGCAGGAGCAGCTGACGGTGGTACAGCAGCAGCAGCTGACAGTGCAGCAGCAGCTGACGGTGATACAGCAGCAGCAGCAGCTGTACCACCAATAGTAGCGATGGTTGATTGGGGTTTATTATACAACTGGCCAGCTCGGAGACACGCACTCCACTTTCATACTTATCAATGATCTTTTTCTTCATCTCCATAGTAATTCTCACCCTTATTGCTGTAGGGTTGGCACTAGAAGCTTTTTTGGGGCCCATGGTCACTTATTTTCCAGAAAAAAATCACCAAAAACACTGTAATAATACAAAATGTTCCGATTGTATGCTTGGATGTTACCGCGGAGGCTGGCTGGTAAACAATGCCACCCGCGGAACATGTGAGCGTGGCTCAGGCCGCACATTGGACGCGTTTCGGACGAAGGCCGCTGAGCGGGTTTTTGGGCGCTATGCGGGGCAAAATTTTAGCGATCAAAGCGTCCGCTATGCGGATTGTCCGCTATGCAAGGCGTCCGTTATGCGGGGGTCCACTGTATTCTTTCACAAATGCGCTGATATTATTTATACCATTTCTACACTAATGCAGTAGTCTGCATAACAGTAAATCTTATTTTTTTGTGAGAATAAAAATTCAAAGTGGAAAGCCAAAGAAATATAAGAGGGGCCTAGGGATATGACTAACGAACAGAGAACTTGTCATTTTAGTGCCAGGAATGTCTTTCTTGTTTGTTCTGGACCCTATTCGGAAATTGGCATCTTTTGAAATTTGTGTGAAATTGGCAAAATTGCTAAATTCTGACCACTTTATTGGATAGTTGAAATCAGTAAATGGGTAGTTTCTTGTACTCATTCGATAGAAAAAATTGAGTTTTAGCGAAATAGTTATGATTTTTGTCGACTAGTACACTGGAATTGGCCGAAAGTAGGGCTCAAAGTGGGCAAAATCACCGATGCGTGAACATCGTCGAGACTGCTAAGTTTGCGATAGCATAATTCCATAAGTTTTTCCATCAAATTTCATACTTTTGGTGTCATTATGATCGGGAAAAGATTCTCTCTTTTCATAAGAAAAAATTTTTTTTTTTTTTTTTTGAAATTTGGCCGACCCTGAGAACAAGTCTCTGAGAGGACCTGTCGACCCCCAAAGGGTTAAAACAAAAAATTTTTTTACATGAAATATAGATGTAGTACATAAACAATACAGTGGCACATGATGAATTAAACATTAACAGAATAACACTGGCAGTCTTCAAGCTGGCACTGGACAAGCACCTAAAGTCAGTTCCTGATCAGCCGGGCTGTGGCTCGTACGTTGGTTTGCGTGCAGCCAGCAGCAACAGCCTGGTTGATCAGGCGCTGATCCACCAGGAGGCCTGGTCACAGACCGGGCCGCGGGGGCGTTGACCCCCGAAACTCTCTCCAGGTAAACTCCAGGTACCTTTATTGGCGATTCTTCTTTGTGTATGGAAGACTGGAGAATGAGACTGATTGGATGAATTACTGTTTGGAAGGGGAATCCCCTTCCATCAACACCTCGGGTACCAATTGCTTTTCTGGGGTTACTTCTCTTCTGTTTCTTAATGCCACTAGGACCAGCTTGAGAGTCACTGGAGTCCTGTCTCGCAAAATAACTGTTCAGAGAGCTCTGTTTCTGGCGTCTCTTTAAAGCTTCCCTAAAATGGGCCAAGACTCTGTCGCTGTACAAGTTGCCGATATGGCTTGCAACATCCTTCTCTGGGTGATGTTTCTCCATAAATCTTTCCATCCTACCCCACATTTCAAAAATCTCCTTAATTTCTGAAGAAGGCACCTTCCTCCATCTCTCTTCCTCCTCCTCTGCAGCAAGATTCTGAGCTGCGATCTGTTGCTCTTCCTGCTGAAGCTCTTGCAGCTCCTCAGTGGCTAGCTCTTCGTTGTGGTCCTCCACCAACTCTTCCATATCCTCCAAACTCGCATCCAACCCCATGGAACTCCCCAGTGCGACAATAGAGCTCACAACTGACATAGGCTCATCATGGGCTGCCTCAAACCCTTCAAATCCCTGCTGTGGACACAATCTGGCCACAATTTTCTCCAAGCAGAGTTCAAACTCCTGGTAGTCACTCCCTCCCAAGCCTTACCTATAAGGCTTACGCAATGAAGAATACTGAAGTGTTCTTTCCAAAAATCTCGTAGGGTCAAGTGAGTGTCTGAGGTCACATTAAAGCACCTTTCAAACATTGCTTTGGTGTAGAGTTTTTTAAAGTTTGAAATGACTTGCTGGTCCATGGGCTGGAGGAGAGGAGTGGTATACGGGGGCAAGAACTTTACTGTGATGAACCCAAACTCCTTCAGAATTAGGTCATCCAAGTTTGGAGGATGAGCAGGTGCATTGTCCATTGCTAGGAGGCACTTGAGATCCAATTTCTTTTCCAGGAGGTAATTCTTCACACTAGGGCCAAACACTTCATTGAACACTCGGACGAAAATTCCCTTGTGACCATGCCTTACTATTAGATCTCCAAAAACACACAATTTATCTTCATAAACATTGTTTTTCCTGAACACTCTGGGATTTTCAGAATGGTACACTAGTAACGGCTTCACTTTGAAATCCCCACTAGCATTAGCACAGAACATTAGCGTCAGCTGTCTTTCATAGGCTTGTGTCCTGGCAGCACCTTTTCTTCCTGAGTAATGTAGGTCCTCTTTGGCATTTTCTTCAAAAGAGGCCTGTTTCATCACAATTGAACACTTGTTCAGGTTTCAGTCCTTCATCCTCTATGTACTCCTTGAATTCATGCACATATTTTTCAGCCGCCTTGTGGTCCGAAACTGGCAGCCTCACCATGCCTTACCACATGTGTATGCCAGTACGCTTCTTAAATCTCTCAAACCAGCCTTTGCTGGCCTTAAATTCACTCACATCACCACTGTTGCAGACAATTTCTTTACCAAATCGTCATGCAACTGCCTAGCCTTTTCACAAATAAGCGATGTCAGAAGACTATCTCCTGCTAATTGTTTCTCATTTATCCACACCAATAATAACTTCTCAACATCTTCGAGTACTGGTGATCTCATTTTTGTCAGCATGTTTACCCCCTTTACAACAACAGCGTCCTTGATTTCCTTTTTCTTGGCTATGATGGAAGATATGGTTGTACGGGATTTGTTATACATCCTGGCCAGTTTGCCCACACGTATGCCACTATCATATTGTTCAATGATGTTTTTCTTAAAGTCAATCGTATTTCTCACCTTCTTTACCAAAGGCTTGGCACTAGGAGCTTTCTTTGGAGCCATGGTAGCTTATTTAGCACTTGCAAGCACTAAAATAAATGGAATATTATGAAATATTTTGCTGGAGCACGTGAGGGGACCGTCCCTCACTGGTAAACAATGGCACACTGGCTGGGAAGGGAAGGCCTAGGCGGCTCAGAGCGTGAGTACGCATCCCGGACGAAGGACTATTAGCGAGTTACCGGACCATTTGTGAGCCAATATTTAGACGAAATAACAGGACTATTTCCGAAATGGACGACTTTCAGGCCGGACGATTATTGAGGGACCACTGTATCATATCTTCGATAGTATGCCTACGGTCTTGGAAATTTTCTTTGAAATTTGTTGTACATGTGTTTGAAATTTGGGTCTATTATCAAGGTGGATTCCTTAGAATTTTCCCTCTGTGAGCTTTGTGATAGGTGATCCGTTTATTATTACGTTAAGAGGGAGATCTGTAGCTCTGTTTCCAAACTGAATGAAGTAGGTTTTGTCAATGTTGAGAGTAAGTTTGTCAGTCATCATCCAGGTAGATATTTTCTGTAATTCGGTATTTACAGTATTGGCTAGTATGACTGGGCTTGGGTGAGAGAAGACGTATGTAGTGCCATCTGCAAATAGTGTGGGTTTGAGTAGTTGTGATGCATTAGGTTGGTCATTTATGTAAACAAGAAAGAGAATGTTCTGCCCTCACAGTGCACGATGGGAAAGAAACTGTAACCGTTTGTTTGGTGTAAAATAGAAACTCTGCGGTGTATTTTTGGATGGTTTTTATGGTTTTATTCATGGTTTCTTGATTACACTTGATAGAATGGAAAATATATTACAGAAATTGAGGCGATTTTGACTCGAAGTAACTTGAGTTTGAGCTCAGAGTAGTGGAAATAGTATTTGATTTTTGCCAGTATTCCAAAGGGCACAAATGATGCCACTCTTCCAATATGTCTCCATTTGGCCAGTCTAATTCGTGTTTAGGAATGCATTGGCATTATTTATACAATTATTTAAATATTGCAGTAGTCTGCATAACAGTAAATCTATTTTTTGTGTGAATTAAAACTGCAAATGGAATTCGTGTGTAATATATGGGAGGTCTAGGGATATAGCTAATAAACAGAGAAAATGTTATTTTAATGCCAGGAATGTCTGCATTGTTTATTATGGACACTATTTTGAAATTGGCATTTCTTGAATTTTGTGTGAAATTGGCCAAATTACCAATTTCTGATCGCTTTATTGGGTAGCTGAAATGGGTAAAAAGGCGGTATCTTGTACACAATCGATAGAATAAAAGAAGTTCTGCTAAATAGCTAAAAAATTTGGTTGGGGTGGCCCATATCACTTTGGGGTTGTCAATTTTCCCCGAGACTGCAAATTTTCAGGATTTTTAAAATTCCTTTAATTTTTTTCCTCAAATTTTAAACTTTTGTTTTTCTTTTATTTTTTGGTAAAAGATTCTCAAACCCAATTTCATGGGGGAAGTAGCGGGAACGTACCGGGAAATTTTTGAGGGTTTATGAAACAAAAAAAAGGGACCCAGCAATCCCCCCAAACATTAAAAAAATTTTACAGGGTTTTGTTTTACCCCTCACTTGGCGGGGACGCTAGTACCCCCCTTTTGGGGTTTTGCGTCAAACCAACCTACAAACCTATAGTTATACAAAACATTTCATAATAACCAAATTTTTTTTTGGGTGCGGGGGCAACTGCTAAAAAAGGGTCACCAGGGGCCCAAAGGAAAGTTTATTTTGAAAGGGCCTTTTGGTAAAAAAAAAGGGGGGGGAAAACACAACAAATTTTTCAAAAAGGGAAATCTTTAAAAAGAAAATGGGGAGCAGAGTGCGTTTTTACGGGGGACTTCCCGGGGATTTTTTGAAAAACCCCCCAATTAAACCCATCACTTCAGCCCATGGCAAAGGGGAAAAGGAAAGGGAAAAATGTGCTTTTGTTAAAAAAGGGGGGTAGATATGCTGACAAAAAAGGGGATCACAAACCCCTCAAAGAATGGAAATTATTTTTTGGGTGTGGATTAAAAAAAAAACCAGTTAGCAGGAGATAGTATTAGCAGTGAGAATACAGGGGACCCCCGGAAATTCGTTTCCCTCGGAAAAATTTGAAACCGGGTATTCGATTTTTATATCGAAAAAAAAATTTTCCCTCGGTATTGATTAAAAAAACCCGGAATTCATTAACGAATGGGGCCCTGCCCAAATTTGGCCTAAAAACCTGCCCTTGGTTGCCAGTGTTTACAAGCCAGCCATGTGCGTGAATTCAAAGGGAAATACTTTTTGGGTTTACTTTCCCCATTTTAAATCCATTTAATAAACGGTTTTTGGGGGCTTTTTTTTTCTGCAAAAAAAAGCCCCAAAGGGCCCCAAGAAAAGCTTCAGTCCCAACCCTTTTGGGAAAAAAGGGGGGGGGAAAAATTACAAAGGGGGAAATTAAGAAAGATTTTGAAGGGTTGGGGTTTTAACCCTGAGAAGCCTAACCATTTGGGTTGGAAATTTAATTGTGCCTACTTTAAAAAATTTAAAGGGAAAAATGTGTGAAACAATGGGTTGAAGTGAAAACCCTTTTAAAATGGATAAAAAATCACCCAAAAACACAAGCTATTAAAATTTGACAATTTTTGGGGGGCCCTTTTTGGGAAAAAATTCGAAAAGGGAAAAGGGAAAGGCCCAAAAGCTTATGGACAGATTTTTTTGTGCGACAAAATTCCAGGGGGACTCCCCCCAAGAGGTTTCCTAGGGGCATTAAAAAGAAGAAGGGAAGTAACCCGGGGAAAAGGGCCTTGTTTACCTAAAATTTCCAAAAGGGAAAAAGGGGATTTCCCCTTTAAACAAAAACACCTTTTTCCCCCCTTTCCCTTTTCCCAAAAATCATCACCAGTTTTTTCTTTAAAAATTTAAGTGTAAATTATTTTTTTGTTTTTTGAAAATTTTTTCTATTGCTTTTAAACTAATATTTCATCTGGGGTAAAATTTTTTTTTTTATCCTTTTTTGGTTTTTCCTTTCATGGATTAATTTTTATTTTCATTATTTTTTAAGGAAAAAAATTGGGTTTTGGTTTTCAATTTTTGGTTTCCCATGAGCTTCAGGGAAAGGATTTTTTATCGAATACCGGGGGGGGACTGTATGTGAAAAGGCAAAGGGAGTTGGGGAAAACACTCGTTAAAAAGAAAAGCCTTTCAATGTGTTTGGGGGGAAGCTTGTGATTTTTAAGGCCAGCAAAGGTTTGGGTTTTAGAGATTTAAGAAACATATGGGGATTTTTACATGTGATAAAAGGGATTTGGGGAGGCTGCCAGTTTTTGACAAAAAAAGCAGCTGAGAAATTTGTTTCAAAAGGGGTTTAAAAAAGGGATAGACACTGGAGAATTTCAAAAACCCCCCCAAAAGGTTTTAAATTTTGACTAAAAAAGGGCCCCTTTTGGAAAAAATAAAAAACCAAAGAGGACCTACGTCACACCCGGAAAAAAACGGGCACTCCCGGGACACAACCCCATAAAAAAGGTGGGGAAATCTCATATTTTGTAGTTTAAACTAGTGGGGGATTGCAAAAGTGAAGCCTTTTCTGATCCCCCACGGTCAGGGGAAAATTTCTGCAGAGGAGGAGGGGAAAAAGGGGTTGGGGGGAAAGGGGAATTCCTCAAAAATTAAGGACATTTTGGTTTCAAAAGTGGACTGAAATGCAAAACATTTATGGGAAATTCAAAACCCCGGGCAAAGCTGTTTCCCAGGCCATTAAATTTGGAAAAAAGTACGATGAGTGGGGGTTTCCCCCTTTACCACAAAATTTTTAAAGAAAAAAGGCCCGATATTTTGTGCGGGCAGAGGGGCCATTTCTCTCAAGTTTTTCCCGTGCTTTAAAAAACAAAGGGAAGGGAAGGGAACCCCGATAGGACTTTTGGGGCCTTTAAATTTCCCAATGGAAAAAAGAAAATTTTCCTCCCCAAAAAAAATATTCCCCTTTCCCCCCCTCTTTCCCCCCCCCCCCCGTCTTCCATCCACCCGAAGCTTTAAATAAAGGTAAGTGTTTAATTTTTATTAATTTTTTTATATATGTGTGGGACTTTTTTTTTCATTTTTTCATATGTAAAAACTTTATTTAATTTGAAAAAAAAAATTTTTTTAAAAATTTTTTGGGGTCGGAAAGGATTAATTTTTTTCTTATTTCTTTAGGGAAAATGGTTTCGCCCTTCGGGCAATTTTGCTTTGGGAGACTCTTGGAATGGATTTTCCGAAAAATTAGGGATCCACTGTACTTGTTATGTTGAGCATTTCCTGCAATTATGTCAGTTTTGTCCCCGGATGTGACCCCCACCAGCCAAATAACACCAGGATGTGGGGCCCCCCCAGTCCATAAAAAACCCGGGGTGTGACCCCCCCCAGTCCACTAAAACCCCCCGGTGTGACCCACACCAGTCCCCCTAACACCCAGGATGTACCCCACCAGTCCCTAACACCCAGGATGTGACCCCCACCGTCCCCAACACCCCGGATGTGACCCACCCGTCCCCCTAACCCCCAGGATGTTACCCCCACCAGTCCAAACACCCCGGTGTGGGGGCCCCACCAGTCCAAAACACCCAGGTTTCCACCCCCCAAACCAGTCCCCTAACACCCAGGATGTACCCCCCCCAGTCCCCTAAACCCGGATGCCACCCCAAAGTCCCTAAAAACCCCCGGATTGGGCCCACACCCGTCCACTAACACCCAGGATGGACCCAACCAGCCCTAACACCCAGGATGTGCCCAACCCGTCCACAAAACACCCAGGATTGCCCCCCACCAGTCCCCTAACACCCAGGATGTGACCCACACCAGTCCACTAACACCCAGGATGTGACCCCCACAGGGCCACTAACACCCCGGATGTGACCCACACCAGTCCCTAACACCCCCAGGGGGTGACCACACCAAACCCCCCCCAAAACCCAGGAGTGACCCCCACGTCCCTAAACACCCCGGATGTGACCCCCCACCAGTCCCTAAAAACCCCGGATGTGACCCACACCAGCACTAACACCCAGGAGTGACCACCCGTCCACTAAACCCGGATGTGGCCCCCACCCGTCCCTAAACCCCGGATGTGCCACACCAGTCCCCCTAACCCCAGGGGTGTGACCCCCCCCAGCCATAAAAAACCCCGGATGGGACCACACCCGTCACTACACCCCGGATGTGACCCACACCAGTCCACAACACCCAGGAGTGACCCACACCCGTCCATAACAACCGGAGTGCCCACCCAGTCCCCTAAAACCCCCGGATGTGCCCACACCAGTCCATAAACCCCCAGGGTGGACCCACACCAGTCCACTAAACCCAGGATGTGCCCCCCCGCCCCTAACACCCAGGATTGACCCCCACCAGTCCACTAACACCCGGATGTGACCCCCCACCGCCCCAAACCCGGTGTGACCCCACCCGTCCACTAACCCCAGGTGTGAAACCCCACCCGTCCCCCAAACACCCAGGATGTGACCCCCACCAGTCCCCTAAAAACCCAGGATGTGACCCCCCCAGTCCCTAACACCCCGGATGGACCCCCCAGTCCACTAACACCCAGGATGTGACCCCACCAGTCCACTAACACCCCGGTGTGACCCACACCCGTCCACTAACCCCAGGATGTGACCCCCACAGTCCACTAACACCCAGGATTGACCCAACCGTCCACTAACACCCCGGATGTGACCCCCCCAGTCCCCTAACACCCCGGATGGGACCCACACCGTCCACAAAAACCAGGTGTGACCCCCACCAGTCCACTAAACACCCGGATGTGACCCACACCGTCCCCCAAAAACCCCGGGTGTGCCCCACCCCGTCCCCTAACACCGGATGTGCCCACACCAGTCCACTAAAACCCAGGGTGTGACCCACACCAGTCCCCTAACACCCGGAGTGACCCCCAAACCCGTCCACTAAACCCCGGTTGACCCACCCAGTCCACTAAAAACCCGGATGGACCCAACCAGTCCATAACACCCAAGTGAAACCCCCCCAGTCCCCCAACACCCCGGATGTGGGCCCCACAGTCCACTAACCCAGGAGTGACCACACCCCACTAACACCCGGTGTGACCCACACCAGTCCACTAACACTCAGGGTGGACCCACACCCCTCCACTAACACCAGGTGGACCCCCACCGTCCCCTAAATCCAGGATGTGACCCACACCAGTCCCCTAACACCCAGGATGCCACCCACCCGTCCCCCAACACCCCCGGATGCCCCCCACACCCCTCCCCTAACACCCGGATGTGGGCCCCCCCCAGTCCCTAACACCCCGGATGTGACCCCCACCCGTCTACTAACCCCAGGATGCCCCCACACCAGCCCCAAAAACCCCGGATGTGGGCCCACAAACCGTCCCCTACATCCGGATGTGACCCCCACCCCTCCCCTAACACCAGGTGCCCCCCCACCGCCCCTAAAACCCGGATGTGACCACACCAGTCCCTAACACAGGATGTGACCCACACCTCCACTAAACCCAGGATGCACGACACCCGTCACTAACACCCAGGATGCCACCCCCCAAAACCGTCCACTAACACCCGGTGTGACCCACACCCGCCACTAAACCAGGATCCCCCACACCAGTCCCCTAAACCCGGATGTGACCCACCCGTCCACTAACACCCCGGATGCCCCCCACCCGTCCACTAAAACCCCGGATGGGGACCCCCCCGGGCCCCAACCCAGGATGCACCCCCCCAGTCCCCTAAACCCCCGGGTGTGACCCCCCACCAGTCCCCTAACACCCAGGAGTGGGCCCACCGATTTCCCCAAAAACCCCGGATTGACCCACACCACTACTAAAAACCAGGATGCGACCCAACCCGCCCCTAACATCCCCGGATTCCCCCCCACCCGCCACAACACCCCGGGTGTGACCCCACCAGTCCCTAAAAACCCAGGAGTGACCCCCCCGTCCCCTAACACCCGGATGGACCCCCCCCAGTAACCCAAACACCCAGGATGTGACCCCCACCAGTCCCACAACACCCCAAAATGTGACGCCACCCGTCCACTAACACCCAGGTGCCACCCACACCAGTCCAAATAAACCCCAGGATGTGACCCCCCCGTCCAAACACCGGATTGGGCCCACACCAGTCCCCTAACAAGGTTGGACCCACCAGTCCCCCTAACACCCCCGGATGTGACCCCACCGTCCACAACCCCAGGATGTGACCCACACCGTCCAACACCCCGTATTGACCCACACCCGTCCCTAACACCCGGAAGTGACCCCACCCGTCCACTAACACCCGGGTGGCCCCCCCCAGTCCCTAACACCAGGGTGACCCCCCACCTCCATAACACCCAGGATGTGACCCCCCCAGTCCATAAAAACCCCCGGATGTGACCCACACCAGTCCCTAACACCAGGTTTGGCCCACACCAGTCCCCTAAAACCCAGGATGTGACCCCCAACCCGCCATAACACCCAGGATGTGATGCAACCAGTCCACTAAAAACCCAGGTGGCCCCACCCGTCCAAACACCAGGATGTGACCCCCCCGTCCATAACGCCCCGGATGTACCCCCACCAGCCACTAACCCCTAGGATGTGCCCCCACCAGTCCACTAACACCCAGGATGTGCCCACCCCCGCCACTAAAAAACCAGGTGTGACCCCCCCGTCTACTAAACCCCGGATGTGCCAACCGTCCACTAACACCCAAGTGACCCCACCGCACTAAAAACCCCGGATGTGACCCACCCCAGTTCCACTAACACCCCGGATGTGCCCCACCAGTCCTAGCCCCAGGTATGACCCCCACCGCCCCTAACACCCAGGATGTGGGCCCCCACCGTCCATTAACACCCCATGATGTGCCCCCGACCAGTCCACAACACCCCGGAGTGACCCCACCAGTCCCCAGACCCCGGATGTGCCCCACACCAGTCCCCTAACACCCGGATGGACCCCCCCAATTCCCCCTAACACCCCGGGGTGACCCAACCCGCCACTAACACCCCGGGGGACCCAACCGTCCACTAACACCCGGATGTGACCCCCCCCATCACTAACACTCGGATGTGACCCCCCCAGCCCCTAACACCCAGGATGTGCCCACCCCGTTCCCCTAACATCCAGGAGTCCCCACCGCCACTAAAACCCCGGATGCCCCCCACCCCGTCCCCCAACACCCCGGATGCCACCCCCACCAGTCCACTAAACACCCCCGGTGTGCCAACAGTCCACTAACATCCCGGTGTGACCCCCACCATCCCTAACACCCCGGAGCCACCCCCCAAACCCGTCCCCTAACCCCAGGTGACCCCCACCCGTCCTAAACCCAGGATGGAACCCCCACCAGCCCTAAAACCCCCGGATGCCACCCAAACCCCCTCCACTAACCCCCCCAGGTGCACCCAAACCCGGTCCCTAACACCCAGGTGTGACCCACACCGTCCATAAACCAGGATGCCCCCACACCAGTCCACTAACACCCAGGGTGTGACCCCCCCAGTCCCCTAACACCCAGGGTGCCCCCCACACCCGTCCCCTAACACCCCGGGGTGGACCCACCCACCCCTAAAACCCGGATGCCCCCAAAAACAGTCCACTAACACCCAGGATGTGCCACACCCGTCCTAACACCCAGGTGTGACCCACACGGTCCATAACACCCCGGATGTGACCCACACAGTCCCCTAAACCCAGGTTTTACCCACCCGTCACTAACACCAGGATGCCACCCACACCAGTCCACTACACCCGGATGTGACCCCCAGTCCCCAAACCTGGATGTGACCCCACCCCAGCCACTAACACCCAGGATGTGACCCCACCCGTCCCCTAAAAACCCAGGATGTGACCACACCCCTTCCACTAACACCCAGGATGTGACCCACACCGTCACTAACCCCAGGATGTGCCCACACCCGTCCCTAACACCCCGGTTTTCCCCCCCACCCAGTAACTAAACCCAGGATGCCACCCACACCAGTCCCCTAACACCCGGATGCCCCCACACCAGTCCACTAAAACCCCGGATGCCACCCACCCAGTCCCCTAAACCCCGGATGTTTCCCACACCAGTCCCTAACACCCGGATGTGACCCCCCACCAGTCCACTAACACCCCGGATGTGACCCCCCACCGTCCCTAAACCCAGGATGCCCCCAAAACCAGTCCCTAACACCTAGGATCCACCCCACCCGTCACTAAAACCCAGGAGCCACCCCCCAAACCAGTCCCTAAACCCCTGGATGCCCCCCACCGCCATAAACCCAGGAGCCCCCCAACCCAGCCATAAAACCCCGGATGCCACCCCCCACCGTCCACTAAAAAACCCCGGTGCCACCCACACCCCTCCACTAACACCCCGGATGCCACCCCCCCAGTCCACTAACACCCCGGTGGCCCCCCAGTCCACTAACACCCCGGATGGACCCCCCCCCCAGTCCACTAACACCCGGATGTGACCCACACCCGTCCCAAAAACCCAGGATTACCCACACGTCACTAACACCCCGGAGTGACCCACCCCAGTCCACTAACACCAGGATCCACCCACACCAGTCCACTAACACCCGGTGTACCCCCCCGTCCCTAACCCCAGGATGTGACCCCCACCAGGGCCATACACCCCGGATGGCCCCCCCCAGTCCACTAACACCCCGGATGGACCCCCCACCAGTCCACAAACCCAGGATGTGACCCACACCAGTCCCTAACCCAAGGGGTGTGACCACACCAGTCCACTAAACACCCAGGGGTCCACCCCCCACCAGTCCACTAACACCCAGGATGCCCCCAACCCCCGTACTAACCCAGGAGCCACCCCCCAGTCCCCAACACCCCGGATTTCCCCCCACACAGTCCCCTAAAAACCCCGGATGCCACCCACACCAGTCCACTAACACCAGGATGTGACCCCCACCAGTCCACTAACACCCAGGATGCCCCCACCAGTCCCCTAACACCCCGGATGCCCCCCAACCCCGTCCACTAAACCCAGGATGTGGGCCCGCACCCGTCCCCTAAACCCAGGATGTGACCCACACCGTCCCCTAACACCCAGGATGTGACCCACACCCGTCCACTAACACCCGGATGTGCCCACACCAGTCCCTAACACCCCGGATGTGACCACACCAGTCCACTAAAACCTGGATTTTGCCCACACCAGGGCCCTAACCCCAGGATGCCCCCCCCACCAGTCCCCTAACACCGGATGCCACCCCCACCAGTCCACTAACACCCAGGATGCCACCCAAACCCCAGGGGGCCTAACACCGGGGTGTGACCCGCACCAGCCACTAACCCCAGGTGTGACCCCACCAGTCCCCCTAACACCCAGGTGTGAAACACCAGTCCCTAACACCCCGGATGTGACCCCCCGTCCACTAACACCCCGGATGTTGACCCCACCAGTCCACTAACACCCCTGGATGTGCCCAACCAGTCCCCTCACCCCGGATGCCACCCACCAGTCCCCTAACATCCAGGATGTGCCCCCCCCCCAGTCCACTAAACCCCGGATGTGACCCCCACCGTCCACTAATACCCAGGATGTGACCCACACCAGTCCCCTAACACCCCCCCATGCCACCACACCAGTCCCCTAACACCCCGGAGTGACCCCAAACCGCCCCTTAACACCCGGATGTGACCCACCCAGTCCCCCAAAAACCCGGATGTGCCCACACCAGTCCACTAACACCCCGGATGCACCCACACCGTCCCCTAACACACAGGATGTGACCCCCACCGTCCACTAACCCCAGGATGTGACCCAACCAGTCCCCTAACACCCAGGAGTGCCCACCCAGTCCACTAACACCCCTTTCCCCTTTTATAATGATAGGTGAACATGGTGGAAATACAAATACTGATTTTTTATGAAAAACAGTATAGAGTAAGTAAATTTTCAGTATAAAAAAATTGTAGGGGGGCAAAAAAATCCCCTAACTGCAATCTTTCGTGTATTATGATTTATTTTTATTTTTGTATTTCTGTTCATTTGGGAAAGTATTTCCCCAGGCTCCCGTGCAAATTTATGCAATCGAATGGACATCAGTGAGGGGTAGGGTACCCTGAAGTCCGAGCCCCGGAAAACACTCCCTCTTTACCTTCGAACTTTGCTGTAATGTTTTTGTTGAGGAGGGTGAGTATTAGCTAATAAAATTTTCTTAATGTATTGACTGTTCCAAATACAGTGGACCCGGTTAACGAAAAATTTTTTCATTCCGTATATGTTCAGGTGCCGTACTGACGAATTTTTTTCCCATAAGGGTATTGTGAAGTAATTAGGGCCATTTTTCAGGGGGGCCCCCCCAAAAAAAATACAGTACAAAGCCTTAAAAAATACACTTACTAATTGGGGCATTTGGAGGTTTATCGTTTAAAACGGGGGTCCATGTACTTAATAAGAATACCAAATAAGTATAAAAATTTTTTTTTTGCAAAAAAATTACAGCCCTTTATTATTTTTTATAAACAAAAAAATATAAAAAAAATCCGCTGTCGTTCCTGGGAGTTTTGGGGGGGATATGTTGTGTGTCTTTTATGGATAGCTTTCTAAACTGTTGTTTTTAGCACCTTGCAAAAAAAACAGTGTAAAAGTGTGGTGAGGTGAAAGTGTTGAATGATGTGAAAGTATTTTTTTTTGGGATTTTCTTTCTTTTTTGGGTCCTTTTTGCCTCGGTGGGAGACGGCCGACTTGTCGAAAAAAAAAAAAAATCAGACACCTGTATCCTTTTAAAAAAAAAATAAAAAGTGTTCATTGAAATTCCTAAAAAATTTTTGTTGAACCTTTAGAGGGGCGTTTGAAAGTAATCAATTAATTATTGCCCTTATTAGTTTTTAAAAATACTTTTTAAGGGGTTTTTTCATGCACACCTAAAGCCATCCATCTTTTTAAAATTGTATTGTGCTAAAATAAAGAAAATTTTTTAAAGTTTAACCCCTTTTGGGTGTTTCGGGATATATATAGTTTCGAGCCACGTTTTGACGTACAAATGACTCAAAAAAAATTAGCGGTTCAAACAAGCAGGAAAAAAGCTGGTGGCCCCCATATGGAGAATGGGTCTGTGTGGTCAGGGCGCTATTAAAAAAAAAATGCAGCCCCAGTGCATAATGAGGAAAAAAAACTCCGACCCTGTTTTTTTAATTTTAAAAGCCGACTTTTCAGTGCTTTTTTTTATAGTACAGTGGACCCCGCATACCGGACGCCTTGCATAACGGACAAACCGCATACCGGATGCTTTGATCGCTAAAATTTTGCCTCGCATACCGCCCAAAATACCCGCTCAGCGCCCTTCGTCCGAGACGCGTCCAGTGTGCGGCCTGAGCCAGCCTCATATGTTCGCGGTGGCATTGTTTACCAGCCAGCCTCCGCGGTAACATTCAAGCATACAATCGGAATATTTCGTATTATTACAGTGTTTTCGGAGCTGTTTCTGGAAATAAGTGACCATGGGCCCCAAGAAAGCTTCTAGTTCCAACCCTACAGCAATAAGGGTTAGAATTCCAATAGAGATGAAGAAAGAGATCATTGATAAGTATGAAAGTGGAGTGCGTATCACCGACCTGGTCAGGTTGTACAAGAAACCCAAATCAACCATCTCTACTATTGTGGGCAACAGAAAGGCAATCAAGGAAGCTGTTCTTGCCAAAGGTTTAACTGTGTTTTCGAAACAGAGATCGCAAGTGATGGAAGATGTTGAGAGACTCTTATTGGTGTGGATAAATGAAAAACAGCTAGCAGGAGATAGCGTTTCTCAAGCTATCATAAGCGAAAAGGCTAGGAAGTTGCATGAGGATTTAATTAAAAAAAGGCCTGCAACTAGTGATGATGTGAGTGAATTTAAGGCCAGCAAAGGTTGGTTTGAGAGATTTAAGAAGCGTAGTGGCATAATAGTGTGATAAGGCATGGTGAGGCTGCCAGTTCGGACCACAAAGCGGCTGAAAAATATGTGCAGGAATTCAAGGAGTACATAGAAACTGAAGGACTGAAACCTGAACAAGTGTTTAATTGTGATGAAACAGGCCTGTTTTGGAAGAAAATGCCAAGCAGGACTTACATTACTCAGGAAGAAAAGGCACTTCCAGGACATAAGCCTATGAAAGACAGGCTTACTTTGTTGATGTGTTCCAATGCTAGTGGTGATTGCAAAGTTAAGCCTTTATTAGTGTATCACTCTGAAACTCCAGAGCGTTCAGGCAAAAGAATGTCTCAAGGATAATCTGTGTGTGCTGTGGAGATCAAACAGTAAGGCATGGGTCACTAGGGACTTTTTCTATAACTGGTTACACCATGCATTTGCCCCCAATGTCAAAGATTACCTAACTGAAAAGAAATTAGAACTTAAGTGCCTCCTGGTGTTAGACAATGCCCCTGGTCATCCTACAGGACGTGGCAGAGCGACTTTATGGGGACATGAGGTTCATTAAGGTGAAGTTTTTGCCTCCTAATACCACTCCTCTCCTGCAGCCATGGACCAGCAGGTTATTGCAAACTTCAAAAAACTGTACACAAAAGCTCTGTTTGAAAGGTGCTTTGTAGGACTAAGGAAACTCAACTGACTCTAAGAGAGTTTTGGAGAGATCACTTTAATATCCTCAATTGTAGAAACCTTATAGGTAAGGCTTGGGAGGGAGTGACTAAGAAGACCTTGAAACTCTGCTTGGAAGAAACTGTGGCCAGAATGTGTAGACAAAAGGGATTTTGAAGGGTTTGAGGCTAACCCTGATAGGAGTATACCAGTTGAGGAATCAATTGTGGCATTGGGGAAGTCCTTGGGGTGGGGGTTAGTGGGGAGGATGTGGAAGAGTTGGTGGAGGAGGACAATGAAGAACTAACCACTGATGAGCTGATAGATCAACTTCAAGAGCAAGAGGCCAGACCTGGGGAAACTGGTTCAAAGGAGGGGGGAGAGAGAAATTGAAGGAGTTGCCTACTACAAAGATTAAGGAAATGTGTGCAAAATGGCTTGAAGTGCAAACCTTTTTTGATGAAAATCACCCTCACACAGCTATTGCAAGCCGTGCTGGTGACTGTTACAATGACAATGTTGTGAACCACTTTAGACAAATCATAAAGGAACGAGAGGTACAGGCCACTATGGACAGATATGTTGTGCGAAAGAAGTCCAGTGACTCTGAAGCTGGTCCTAGTGGCATTAAAAGAAGAAGGGAAGTAACCCCAGAAAAGGACTCGACACCTCAAGTCTTAATGGAAGGGGATTCCCCTTCTAAACACTAACACTTTCTCTCTCCTCCTCCCATCCCATCAATCATCACCAGATCTTCAATAAAAGTAAGTGTTATGTAATTGTGCATGCCTTTTTCAGTTTGTGTGTATTAAAATTAACATTCATGTGGTAAAATTTTTTTTTTTCATACTTTTGGGTTTTCTGCACGGATTTAATTTGATTTCCTTATTTCTTACGGGAAAATTTTTGCATA
>NC_069480.1:11736100-11771545 GCF_026875155.1 Cherax quadricarinatus
TCACCAGGAATGTGAAAAAAGGTTTAAAATTATGTGCCCAAACTGTTATATTTCTCCTGCTTTTGATTGATTTCGCACTCTGTTTTGTACATACACAATCTTACTGTTACCATTACGAATCCATGTAAGGATACCTCGTTATCAGACCAAATTACGGTGTCGCTGATATTTATCTCTCCCCAATTTATTTCTTATAAATTGGCTAATTTGACACCTACATAAATGGCCGTTAATTCCAACTGAGGTAAGGTACGTGATTTGATTGGAGCCACCTAGCCTTAGACAAAACAAGAGAAATGGCCTTTTACTTTGAAGGAAGCGACTGCTCCTATGCTAATTTCGAAGCATCGCAAAAATGTGGAGTACATTTTCTCCATCTTGACTGGCCCACTTTAAAGTGGGAACTCCAACATTGGTAATTTTACATATTCACCTATTAGTTCTTCCCACCTTTCAACAAATTCTCAGGTAGGGTTTCATCCAAGCACACTTAAGCTTCCATGCTTTTTGTATCAACAATTTTCCTCTTATGGTAAGTGGGGACACTAAGCCTAGTGGATCGAAGCATTTTGGGAAACTTCCGCAAGACTCTCTTGGTTAATTTTTTTGGCATGGCTGTAGTTAAATAGACTTTAACGATAACAAGTCTCTCTCTGTGTCCCAAGTCCGTCCCAGCACATTACTATATTTAGACACTTCAACTCCAGGGTTGTCTTTATTTATTTGGCCCTTAAACTGGACGAATTATGTTCCATTCCCTCAGGGGCAATTTGCACCTTGCATTATTTCCCTTAGCCCCCTTCATATATCCCTCATTAGTTCCTCTTCAGTAGACGTCACCCCCAGGAAATTGTCCACATAAAATTGTTTACCCATTACTCCTCAGTGGCCCACTGTACGCTTAGTGGCCATTTATCGTTGCCTGGAGTGGGAACGGACTGGAGGTAGCACCCAAACAACACTCCCTGAAGCGAAAAGTCTTCAGGGGACTAAGTGGGTCACTAGGATTCTCGGGCCATAAGAACCTAGTGCAATCCCGGTCGCCTCCTGCAGACCCACTCTCAGGAAAGCTTTACTTATGCCCCGCCGTAAGGCATAATTCTTAACCCCTGAAGTTTAAAAAATATGTCTTCCAGTTTTTCATCAACACGGACCTGTCATCAAACAGTCATTCAAACTAGGTACATTTTTGGTTTCTCCTTGCACTACAATTTAAACACAACCTCAGAGGAGTGGTCTTAGAAATCCTTCTTCACTCCGTGATGTGGCAAAAAAAGTGACCAAAATCTGGGCTTGCTCGGGAGGTACCCCCTCTATGAATTTATTATTTAAACTGCTCATTAATTATATCATCGTAAGCAGTCAACAGTTCTGGTGTCTTGCTCAGTTCGTGGAGCTGACTTTAATTGTCCATTTCCCATCCGGTAATTAGTTGGGAGGTCTGGAATGGTTCAGCTTCCAGGGAAATCTCACCCAGTTTGTCCAGAATTTAAATTTAAACTTCCTTCTGGGATTGTTCTTGAGTAAAGGAATCATCTGGACTTTCTTCATTTACAATGATCCCTATGCTGTCCAATTCCCATAATTTATACACAGGTTCAACTTCATCCTCTATTGAAGTATATTTATTACTGGGGTGATATTTTATGATAAGACACACTGTAACTGTATTTATGGCTTCCTCCAGTCATTCATTATCAGTACGAGGAAGCCTGCCAACATCACGTGACCCCCTGGCGGTCCTTAGAAGGGTGACTCCCCTTTCTTTGTCATACCTTTCAAAGGTGGCTAATGGTCACTACCTATCAAAATATCTATTGGCCCATCAGAATCATTATTTACACCAGAAGTGCCATTTTACCTTACTTTGAAAGCCTTTCAGTTAGCGTTACAAAGCCCTATTGTTAGATTTTTTTCTCTGGGGCCTACTCTCATCAATTTCGGGCTTTAATACGTTTTCTCTCATGGCCACAGCCTGACGTTAAGATAGATAAGATAAGACGAAGATTTCGTTCGGATTTTTAACCCGGAGGGTTAGCCACCCAGGAGTAACCCAAGAAAGTAGTGCTGTGTCATCGAGGACTGTCTTAACTTATGTCCATTGGGGTCCTTAATCTTGTCCCCCAGGATGCGACCCACAACCTGTCCGACTAACACCCAGGTACCTAATTTGCTCTGCTAGGTGAACAGACACAGGTGTAAGGAAACGTGTCGAAATGTTTCCACCGTCGGGAAATCGAACCCGGGCCCTCCGTCTTTGTGTGTAGGGGAGCTTTAGCCACCAGGCAACCGGGCCACCCCATTACATAAAAACAGTGCCGTATGACTGGGCCTTCTTATTCGAGAGAAAAGCCAGAATAACTTGAGATAGCAGGAACTCCACTTTCTACCTTCAGCCATTAAGGCAATTATGTTTTATGAAGGTCTCGTTGTGATCCCTGATCAATAATGTTCTTTTACGTTTTGGATTTATGCCGTTTACCATTAATTCACCACATCCAACACAGGTATAAGCTACCTCAGGCTAGGCCATCATTTCCGACATTAGCTGCAATCTTTTACATTGGCTACTGTTGGGTCCAGGTTATTATCACTATCAGTACTATGGAAAATTTTACAGGGAGTGATTACTTTTTACGTACTCAACATTACAATGCATACGGAGTAATCTTTCTTGGGAGCCCCGACAAACAAACGATATTGTTTACCGTAGTCAGCACCCATGTAGCATGTGAGAAAACTTAAACCACCTATGGTCACTGCAGGTGGCCCCTCGACCCTCACAATCTTATCAACATCTATCCGAGACCAGTAGTATATTGGGGGTGAGCACCCAAGTACGGTTGCTACTAATTTAATTGTGGACTGCATAGATGATATAGTTTAAAACTGAATATGACGGGGGGGGAGGGTTAGGTTTACACATGGATTATACCCATCAAGGAAAAAACATTGTAATAATCCCACCACTTACCAGATAATCTCTGTGGTCATTGATGTGGCTGGATCACCATAACCTATCCAATTAAAAAACATACCTAACTGGCCAGAGTTTCAGTCTGCTTTACAAGAACGTTACGTTAACTGTGGGTTGATTGACCATGCCTCCTTCCTGTCCTCCATTCCACCATCCCTTTTCGATGTCTGCTACCCGACACGGTTTCTTAATTCCAGCAGGAGAGGTATTCCGTTGTTCTGTCCCGCGTTTTAGAAGTCGTGATTCCATAAAATTTCGCGTATCAACGGATGGAGAAACCACGCGTTCACTCGGAGCAGGGCGATTTATTTATTTCCTCCATTTCTTTGACTTAATGTTGTAATTTTCACGATTCATTTCCTTACATGGGACGTTTTAACGTCATCCATAATATTATACACATTAGAGGTCACTCCATTAAGATCTACTGAGACCGATAAGGAGGATTAACTAAACGGGTAATTTCCCCTGGACACATTCCTTGGCGCGCACCATCACTCACGGTCCTACTATTATCCACGTATGTTTACCACTTCATTACGGTGGTTCACGTTATTCTCGTTTCCCTCACTCTTCACCAGGAACAATTGCGTCACTTCCTATTAGGAAGTGAGGCCTATAATTAATCTGTAGGCACGCACAGTGAACGCCAATTTCATGGGTTCCATGTCTTTCCCAGCCTCCTCACTAACATTCAAAACACTCCCGCTCCTTGTGCTCCCCCATTCGCGGACATCTACCCCCGCACATCCGCGCATGGCAAAGGGGAGAACTCTTGGTTCTAATCCTATTGTCAAAACATTTTTGCCTCATTCGACCCATTAAACACTATTAGGCGCTATAGCTTCGGAGGAAATCAAAAAATTTTCCACACTGCGGCCGGCGCGGAGTCGTTGCTAGAACGACTTACATAATGTGGTGTACAATTTACCATCTTCACTAGCCACTGCTTGGGAATCCATCATTGGTATTTACATAAGCACCCATTATTTCTTTCCACTGTTAACTCCTCAGGTATGGGCTCCATCCAAAGCACACTCAAGCCTCCATGCTTCTGGTATTAACAATTTCCCTCTTATTGTAAGGTGTGACACTAAGTCTATGCTCTCGGGGTTAATTTATTGGGCATACTGGAATTATGAGACTTTAACAATAACAAGTCTCTCTCAGTATCCCAAGTCAGCCCCAGCACATTACTGCATATAGCACTTCAACTCCATGGCCATCCATATTTATTGATCCCTCAAAATGGACTAATTACTGTTCCATTCTCTCAGGGGCATAAGCCTATGCTCACTGGATTAATTAATTGGGCATACTGGAATTATGAGACTTTAACAATAACAAGTCTCTCTCAGATCCCAAGTCCAGTCCCAGCACCTTACTGCATTATTTCATTAACCCCTTCACATATCCTCATTAGTTCCTCTTCAGTTGACGTCACACCCGGAAATTGTCCACTTAAGATTATTTACCCAATTACTTCGCTCAGTGGACCACCTGTGCACTTAAGGTGTGCATCTATCGTCGCCTGAAGTAAGAACAATTTATTATTTAACTATTTATTAATTATATCATTATAAGCAGTCAACAATTTTGGTTCCTTGCTCAGTTCGCAGAGCTGGGCCCTTTAACTGTCCATACGCCATCCTATAATTAGTAGATAATTCTGGACGGTCGAGCTTCCACGGAAATCGCACCCAGTAATGTCCAGATTCACATTTAACATCCTTCAGGTATTGTTCCTGAGTAAAGGAATCATTTGGACTTTCCTCATTTATATTAATCCCTATTCTGTCCAGCTCCCACAAATTAGACTGGTTCAACATCATTCTCAATAGAAGAATACTTGTACTGGGTTGACCTTTTATGAGCAAGACACCGTGACTGTATTCACTACTTCTAGTCATTATTACTAGGCGGTAGTTTGCCATATATTACATGGCCCGTACCAGTGTTGAGGAGAGTGACGCCGCATGCTTTTGGATTTATGCCCTTTATCCTGAATTATTATCATTTACACATAGAGCGGCGGCGGCAGTGGCAGCAACAGTATCCTACCAGCTCTTCTTTCTCAAAAAAACATCGCTCATCAAAACTTGTGATGGCCTAAGTGAAAGTTCGACTACATGAACCCACGTAGACCACAACATGACCCAAGAATACTAAGAATGTAACCCAAATCTTGACAAAATTAGAAGATCTAAGGAAGACAGCCCTGCTAACCCAACACGCCTCCGCATCCAGACAACCACTTAACCCAAGCTCCGAGAAAACAAGCCTTCTCCTCCATTGCTACACAGTATCTACTTCAGTGATACTATGAAAGGATATCGCAGAAGAAACAACACCAGTAATAATAGGATAACAGCAAGGACCCTAGAACTCAACTTGTCTACCCAGGCAGGACGCCGTGTATCATCAACCCCCCTTATCGCTGCCACCCAGGGAACAACAACAACAACAACAAAACATGGCTGACTCCCCCTCCAACTCCACTCCCTTCAAAGGATTCACCCATGATAACTCAGGTATGATTATTCCTGACAATATCAAGGACTACATCTGTTGCTCTAGAAAATGAAATCAAAGATATCAAAGCAACACTCGAGCGACGAGAATCCAAGATAACCAACCTCGAGAACAAGATCCAAAACCTTGAAGAGAAGATTACATTCGGGAAGTGTTCACACAGAAAATACTCTAAAAGCAGCTATAGCATCACACTGATCAAATAACAACAATAAATATGAAGGGTTTAAGAAGCAATCAAGGACTGGATTAAACAAAGAACTCAATAGGCGTCCTCCTCAGGACAGAGAGGCACAGTTCGTCTTGATCAGTTGCATGATGGGTTCTCTTTAGATAGGTAAGCAGATACAGGTATCTAGGCTTTGAGGTTCCACTACTTGGAAACATGTTGATAAAAGACTTTGTCGCCAAAACAAGAAAGGCTGAGAGCACTTAGAGTTGTGGCTGGGTTTCACCCCAGGTATGGTGCTAATGTTAATTAGTGAAAATTAGTTATCTTGGCTATTAGGATCATTGGTTGATTATGCTGCGCCACTACTTGCTCTTGTGTCTGACTGGAAGCTTGGAGGGCTGGAAAATGCAGAACGAAGCAATGGAGGATCATTTTTGATGCCCTCATACTGGCCAAAATTTTAAATATGACAAAAAAGAAGAACTTGATATTCCAAGCAATCGAGTTCGTGTTACTGAAGAAATATCATAATTGGGGTTAATATGCTCAGGCAAGCTATTTCAAACCCCTGAACAGAAGCCCTCAAAAACACTTTCCTCAGCATGGTGAACACTTCTCCAGGATGGATCGAAAAAAACTGGACCGACTCGCATGAATTAGATACATGGATCTATGTTTCAACGTAAGGCAAGCAGCGGCACTTCTCCTCTCATGGACATATTACCCCATTACAAACTACCATTCTCCATTTCCCCCCAAAAACTACTTCTTAATTCACATACCAAAACTTCGCCTTGAAGACAACAGGAGCCTTAAAGCTTGTATTGATAACTTAGTCCCACACAGTACAACTCTCGCAAAATTATTTACGTGATGGTTCTGTCACAGTGGAGTCAGCCCGTGCACATGTGTGGATTCCACTCACATTGGTCTCAGATACATGATAGATCTGATAAATTGTAAGCTGTATGCTTTCAAAGAGGGTGTAGATTACAATCAATTTGCTTGTCAGGTAGTAGTTTGGAGAAACATAATACGAAGGAAACTTCAACTGAATTTTATGGACTTAAGGCTCAGGGTGATTGACACAGTGAGTCCATCTTATCAATTCACTCTATCATGCAGGAGGAGCACACATGTCTATGGTGCATCCAACAAAATAGCAGACTTTTGGATGTCACTACCGCCGGCTCCGGCTGGGTTACAGGTATCTTTGGCAGGTTAAATCACCACCACTGATGTTGACCAAACGAAATGTAAACTTGCCAGATGATTTATGTCACACCTTGCGTCATTATTGTATGGAGTGTGATAAAATTAAGAAATTTAGAAAACAACTCACTCAGTAAAGTGTTCAAGAAATGGCTAAAGTATTTTATCCACAGTGGTTATATTACAGACCATTCTGAGAGAATACCCTGAACTTTGCTCAGCTGTTAAATAAAGCATTACCACATGTAGAGGTTGCTAGTAGAATTGCAGGTAATCAACCATTCAAATCATTTTGAAGCTGTGTGTAGTCTGTGGCCAGTCAAACAAATCGGCTTCCACATGCATAAATTGTCATTTTTGTGGAAAAATAGGTGTCACGCCCATTGTGCAGATATCCATACATATATACGTGTGGTGCATACTAGTGTAACCTTACTATTATATTGTGCAATATTATCTTTATTATTTTTCATCACTAGCTAATGCCACTACCTTCCAATACTCTATACTTCTTTCTTACTGCTATTAATTGCTCTATTTTAAATTAAAAGTCAAATCTTAACTCCAAATTAATAAATATTATTCAATTATTCTTTACCTGTCCATTTATTTTGTTTATCACTACTTGTTTTGTAGTCAACTTTTCATTGTGTATGCAATTAGTGTATATTACAAGTTTAACTTTTTGCAGTACAAAAAAACTATCTTATTTTTGCTAGCTTTAGTACCAACTAACCTCATTTTTTTTTACTTTTTATTGGCAATAAAAACTGCTCATTTAATTTAATATTACTAAATCAGATCTTACTCCGAAAAATATTATTTCTAGTGACCCATCTGTGCATTTAACTTGTTTACCATTATCTTAATTTTAGTCTTTATATATTTCTCTTTTCTTTTAGCTTTATATAAATACCTAGTTTATATATTCACAATTGTTAAAATATCAAGGTCTCTATTCTCAGGTGCTAAAGTAGAATAAGTTTCACAATTTTGCCATTATTTCCAACCCCAGCTCATTTATTTGATTACCACTTTATGTTCACTCCACAACTTATATGTCCCTTTTAATATTATAATTTTATACTATAATTCTAACTTTAAAGAAATTAACCTTTATAGTACTACCTACTTTCATATTCCAAGCTCCATTATTTGTATCATCACTTATTTGTATTAGTCCCTTTTATATGGTCTCCTTTATTTTAGCTTAAAAAAAAACAACCTTAGCTCATTATTTACATTTGTTAAATAATTCAGGTGCTATTTTTAGCTTAAGGACTATTTACTTTGTTTTATACTTATTCTAAACTATAGATTTCACTACAAATTCTATGGATTACAAGCATTTTATCCTAATACCAAACCTCTATTATAATGCTTAAATGAATTCAATACAGTTAGTAATTACTACACTGCAGAACAAATTCAAAGGCACTTCTCAGTGCCAAACAAACAACATAACTAATGAACATTAAAAATGATAAAACGTTTCAAATAAAGGATACAACTGTTGCATTAATGTGTTTACCTAACCAACAACATAACTATCTTTAACTCAATAATACAAGCATTACGATGACCTCATAGCATTACTAAAATTCCTTACATGCCCCAATAAGACATCATTACACTAACTGAAACCTGGCTAAAGCCTGATAGTACAGATGTCTATTGCCATTCCTGTTTACACAGCACCTACACAAACTGTAGGCCAGACCAACAAAGGGTTGGCACAGCCATATAACTACTCAGACCAACTAGAATATATCACTAATAAATTGCACAAGGGATGAACATGGGGAATTTATTAATAGCCAATTCAAATCCAAATACCTACAAAAAACCTCTCACATTGATAACATCTACGAGTTCCACAGTCAAACATTAGCCAATTTTAGTCAAAACCTAGGAAGTATGATAACTTGATGCACAATGAACAAAGATCAGACGATACTACTCTCAGGTGACTTCAATATAAATCTCCTGCAAGACCAGGGACCCACACGTTACTGAATTCACAACACAATGAGTAACTGTATGTATTGCTACCAACAGTAACAAAACCTACAAGAGTTACAGGGACTAGTGTTTCCCTACTTGACCACACCTGGACCAACAACCATATCCCCTTTAAAATCAGGCATAATTACAGATAATGGCCACAGACCACTACCCCTACTTTCCTCCATAACAACTCTGGTAAAACTACCCCAAAGACACTGCTAAGTCACCTTCAGACTTCACAATGAGGCAGCCATTAATTAACTTTCAAACAGCAGTAAACAACATTGACTGGCACCTGAGCTAGGAAATCTATTACAGATATTGACGAATGTTTTAATAATTTCTAAAAAGACCCAATACCTTTATAACAAGCATGACCTAAAAAACTAAACAGATGACAGCTAAGAGACTGAAAGGTCCCTGGCTAACACCCCAGCATTCTCAAATCCATAAATCACAAAAAACACCAATATGAAAAAACAGTACTGAATGGGTCCACATAAACAGAGACCAAACAACGTTATCGTCAATCCTAACCAGCCTGATAAGAAGGGCAAGAAAAATTGTATTATGAGAAACAGATTATCCAACTACGAGTGATTAAAAAGACCTGGTGGGAAAACCTTATCAGAAATTCTGGGAAACAAAAAAGATAATCACGAATCTAGCGAAATTAAAAATTTGCAAAAATCAGATGAAACCCCAACATCCACCATACAGAAAACAGCAAACGACTCAATGATTCTTCTCCACTATAGGACAAAACCTTGCCAATAAAATCCCAAGCTAGATACCCCACCAAATGAATACCTCAAAAAAACGGCAACTACCTGAACACACTGTTCCTAGCTCCGACTAACCCATACGAAGTCTCCCTTATTATCACGCACTAAAAAACAAGGCAGGAGATTTAAATACCTTACCACCCTTTATATACAAAAAAGTGTACAAGTCGCTATCACTCTGTAACAAAATCCATTGAATCCTCTCCACCTTTACAGTACTTGTGGAATTTATTGGTCAAATAGTTCCACAGCTCAGATCCAGCTATGGGCCGTCGGGTTCTCGGGCCGGACGGCCCTGAAACCCTCCCAAACAAGCAAGGCATTCTCTGGTTGGCGGTTGTTGGTAAAGCTTATTTAATTTATAGGATTTACTCTTCAGGGAAGGATAGGAGTTTTTACTGGTAGAAACAATAATATTAGGTTTTACTAAGGCATCTGTAGTAATGATAGAGTAGAACCTAAGACCTTGTCATAGGTGTAATAGGCGTAATGTAGGCAAACTTTATGATAAGTTAGCTAGGGAGAACTGGCAGGCCCTAGCTTGAATGGGGGTGGGGTGATGGGGTGGGGCGCAGGTCACAAAGCAGAATAGCGTCCTTCTTACGATAGACACCGACTGGACAAGACGTGCCGTGAACAGCAGGCGGCGCCCCCACGTGTCTTTCACATTGAGAATGGGGAAATCTGGTAGAGGCACTCGATGTACCGTAGTGATCTCCTCCATCAGCCCATACGTAGAGAGATATTACCTTTTCCCGTAGGTTCTGGCCAATGACTTAGGAGTTGTGGGGTACGAGTTAAATGAGGGGCTCGGCGTGCTTACAGAAGAGGAGTATGCCCAGTAAGTACCGCATCTCAGAAGCCGTCTGAAGCTAGTGTTCTGAGTCTGCATAGTTTTAGGGGATACATACCCTCTTGGATATAGGAATTTCTGATGTGCCAGGCAGGACACTAATAACGATTGAATATTGCAGGAATTTAATGCTCCCGGTTGCACGTGGTTTCCAAGGTGAAGTTCCAAAGGGGTAAAGCTAGGCTTAGGAAGTTGAGATCGGATTATGCTGCAACACCAAGTAGTAGTCCTTTATACGTGCGATGCAGGCGAGTTTCTTGCAAACAAATCATTTGTGAAAATCTGTTCTATAAGCCACTTGTGAGGCCGAGGTACCCACCTCAGAGCTCGGTGTCAACAGAGTTTGCCAGGGTAGGCGACTCACTTGGAGGCAGTCCACACAAATTTTCACAGTACTCAAAATAGCAAGGGTCACCCCGATCCACAAAGGAGGAGACCAAACAGAGTTGAATAACTATAGGCCAATATCCAACTTACACCCTCTCTCAGAAATCTTCGAAAAATTAATTCATAAACGAATCTACTCCTACCTTATCTCCCAAAACATACTCAACCCCTGCCAATTTGGATTCAGGCCTAATAAAAATACTAATGATGCTATTATACACATGCTAGAACATATATACACTGCAATAGAGAAAAAAGAAGTCCCACTGAGACTTCATTGACTTACGTAAAGCTTTTGATACAGTTGACCATGACTTGCTCCACGTAAAATTGTCACACTATGGTATAAGAGGGCACTCCCTATAGAGGAAGGTGCCAGAAGTCGCCAGAAACTTACCACAGGTCAGCTGTTTTTAATAATCTTCCTGGCCTGCTAGTGTACTCAGCTATAATCTAGTGATACAGTTGAATAGCAGAATCAGTGTTTGTAGTAGCAATCTTACCAGTATTATAATGGTAACATAGTGGAGTGGGTAGTGACTTCTCATTAGTTTCTTTTCTTGAAATACGAGACGTTACTGTGAATTTCATATAACCTGTAGTTACCAGCGGTCGCATTATACACAACGAGAAGCAATTATTCTACAGAAAAAAAGCGTCCTTCCTCCAAATTTGCACCGTCAACTATAGTGATAATATAGCATTTATTGCGGTGGAGACGGAAAAAAAAAAAATAGAAAAGCAGTTACAGAGATTGATACAACAAGGTGGTGACCGTTCGTCATTGTAGGAGCTGCCGATATCACCGGCTCTTCAACACGCAAGTTATTACTTTTCGTATCAGTCAAATCAATTATTACTCGGGTAGATAATTTCAGTAATCCTTCATGTGTTAGCTCAATCACCGACCAGTTGTTTTAAATAAAGTGACCCATGTCAGAGGGCAGATCGACTGGTCCAAAACCCTTGGATGGTCCGAAACCTTGACTGGTCCGACCCTTGACTGGTCCGAACCCTTGACTGTTCCGAACCGGGACTGGGTTTCAAACAGTTTCGGTTGGACTATAAAGCAGACTGTAAAAAACGGGATGGGGTTGTAGGCGCCCTTATAAAACACCAAACATTAAAATCAGGAACGTGACGGTAAGCTGTCCAATATACAAAAAGAGTTAGAACAGAAATTACAAATAGCTAGAGCTTCATTTAAGGTTATTAATATAATATTTCAAGAGTTGCTAGTGAAATTGCAGTTAAATCAAACCATTCAAGATCATTATGTAGCTGTGGTGTCTGTGGTCAGTCAAAAAACACAAAGGGCATCACATGGCATAAATTGTCTTTTTGTGGAGGAAATTGGTTTTGTCACGGCACCTTGTGCGATATTCCCAGAACTAGCTACAAGCAGTATTTAACAGAGAAATGACAGCTTGTTTGTTGGATTATGTATTGGTAGATAAAAGACTGTTGAGTAGACTTCAGGATGTACATGTTTATAGAGGGGCCAACAGTATATCAGATCAACTTTATAGTTTAGCTACATGAGAGTAAAAGGTAGAAGGGATACAAGGAGATAGAAGCATTGGGGAGGAGAGGTGAATGTTTATAAACTAAAAAGAGGAGGCAGTTAGGAGTAAGATATAAAACAGCTAATGGAGGATAGATGGGCTAATGAGAGCATAGGCAATGGGGTCGAAGAGGTAGGGGGTAGGTTTAAAAAAAAAAAAAATATATAAATGTAGTGTTAGAGTGTTCAGCCCAGAAGTTTGTGGGTACAGGAAAGTGGGTGCAGGAGTGGAAGAGGAGCGATTGTGAATGATGAGTTAAGAGAGTAGGTAAGGGGAGAAAAGTTAGCATATGAGAAGGTTTTTACAATGTAGAAGTGATGCAAGGAGGAAGAGTATATGGAGAAAAAGAGAGAAGTTAAGAGAGTGGTGAAGCAAGTAAAAGAGAGCAAATGAGGAGAGTGGGTGAGATGTATCAACAATTTTGTTGAAAATAAGAAAAGTTTTGAGTGAGATTAACAAGTTAAGAAGCTAGAGAACAAAATGGATTTGTCAGTTAAAACATAAGGAGAGGAGAGTTATTAAATGGAGAGTTAGAGGTATTGGGAAGATGGAAGGATATTTTGAGGAATTGTTAAAATGTTGTGGAAGATAGCGGAAAGCTAGTGATTTTCGTGTATAGGGCAAGGAGAATAACATCTTGTAGGAGTGAGGAAGAGCCAGTTGTGAGTGTGGGGGGAAGTTCGTGAGGCAGTTGGTAAAATGAAAGGGGTAAGGCAGCGGGATTGATGGATAAAGATAGAAATGTTTAAATGCAGGTGGGGATATAGTTTTTGGAGTGGTTGGTGCAATTATTTAATATTCGTATGGAAGAGGGTAAGGTTACCTAGGGATTGGCAGAGAGCATGCATAGTTCCTTTGTATATAGGCAAAAGGGGATAAAGAGAGTGCGAAAATTATAGGGGGATAAGTCTGTTGAGTGTACTGGTAAAGTGTATGGTTGAGTTATAATTGAAAGAATTAAGAGTAAGACGGAGAATAGGATAGCAGATGAACAAGGGAGCATTAGGACAGGTAGGGGGTGTGTGGACCAGGTGTTTACAGTGGAAACATATATGTTAAACAGTATTTAGATAAGGGTATAGAGGTCTTTGTGCATTTATGGTTAGGAAAAGGCGTAGGCGGGTGGATAGGGGGGCAATGTGGCAGATGTTGCAGTGTATGGTGTAGGAGGTAGGTTACTGAAGCAGTGAAGAGTTTTTTACGGAGGGGATAGATGAGGCTCAAGTTAGAGTATGTAGGGAAAGAGGGATATTTTTTCCCAGTAAAAGTAGGCCTTAGACAAGGATGTGTGATGTCACCGTGGTTGTTTAATATATTTATTGATGGGGTTGTAAGAGAAGTAAATGCGAGGGTTTGGCAGAGGTGGAGTTAAAAGAATAAAGAATCTACACAAAAGTGGGAGTTGTCACAGCTGCTCTTTGCTGATGGACACTGTGCTCTTGGGGATTCTTGATGTGATGTTGCTGAGATTGGTGGATGAATTTGGTAGGGTGTGCAAAAGAAGAACATTAAAGGGAATACAGGAAAGAGTAAGGTTTGAGGATAACAAAAGATCAGGTGATGAAAGATTAGAATATCAAGATTGGACGGAGAGGAGTATGGAGGAGGTGCGTATTCAGATAATAGGGAGGGACGTGTCCGCGGATGGTTATTAAAGATGAGGTGAATCATAGAATTGATGAGGGAAAAAGAGTGAGTGGTGCACTTAGGAGTCGTGGAAGACAAAGAAAACTTTGTCCTTGCGAGGCAAAGGGGCGTATGTTATGAGAGTATAGTTTTACCAACGCTCTTATATGGGTGTGAAGCGTGGGTGATGAATGTTGCAGCGAGGAGGAAAGGGCTGGAGGCAGTGGAGATGTCAGTCTGAGGGCAATGTGTGGTGTGAATATAATGCAGAGGAATTCGTAGTTGGAAGTTAGGGAGGAGGTGGGGAATTACAAACTGTTGTCCAGAGGGCTGAGGGAAGGGTTGTTGAGGTGTTCGGACATGTTGAGCGAAATGGAGGCGAAACAGAATGACTTCAAGAGTGTATCAGTTATGTAGTGGAAGGAAGGCGGGGTAGGGGTCGGGCCTTAGAAGGTGGAGGGAGGGGGTAAAAAAATCACAAAAAAACAAACAAAAAAAGGGTGAGGGGGTTTTTTGTGTGCGAGGGGCTTGGACTTCCAGCAGGCATGCGTGAGTCGTGTTTGATAGGATGTGAATGGAGACAAATTGGTTTTTAATATTGTACGTGCTGTTGGAGTGTGAGCAAAGTAACATTTATGAAGGGATTCAGGGAAAACCGGGCAGGCCGGACTTGGTCTGGAGATGGGAAGTACAGTTCCTGCCACTCTGATGGAGGGGTGGTTATGTTGCAGTTTAAAAAATGCTAGTGTAAAGCACCCTTCTGGCAAGACTGTGTGGAGTGACATGATGGTGAAAGTTTTTTCTTTTTGGGCCACCCTGCCTTGGTGGGAATCGGCCGCGTGTGATAATAAAAAAAAAAAAATAAAAAAATATAGTGTTTCTGGGTATGCCCAAATGAGAACAATCTGTGGACTATAAAATCACAGGGTATTAAAGAGGGACAACATCAAAGCTGCTCTTTCATAGAAAACCTGGAAGCTTTCTACAACAGATGGGAACTTAAAAGTCTGGGCTGAATGGTACTGCCCTTGATACTGGCCATGTAGTCACAAACTGTAAGGCTGGAGGTGATGTCCTGGGAGACAGTAATAGTAAAGCTGGAGGTGGCTGTCCTGGGACGACAGTAATGGTGAAGTGTGAGGTGGTCCTGGGGAGGACAGTAATGGTGAAGTGGAGGTGCTGTCCTGGGAGAAGAAATGGTGAAGCTGGTAAGATACTGTCCTGGGGAGACAGTATGATGAAGCGGGAGATTTTGTCCAGGTTAGTCGGGAATTATACTCAGGAAGGAATTAACATATCATGACCACTAGTGGATATGAAGCCATAGTAGGTAAACAAGATTATTCAAATATAAGATAAAAAACCAAAATTGCAAATAGAAATACGCAGGAAATATCAAACAATATTACTCCAAACTCACTTTATATTCTAACAAACAACAAACCCCCCTTTTTTCCCTTTCCCCCTTTTCTAGTTTTGTCCCCCCCCCCCCCCCCCCCCCCCCCCCCCCCCCCCCCCCCCCCCCCCCCTCCCCCGGACGGCGGCTGGAGCTCCATTGTTTGGTGCTAGGGAAGGTAGAGTAAGACAGGATAACATGCACAACAGGGAATACAGTCAACAGAAACCCAAGGCAAAGCGGAAACCAAAGCCTGATGCACATTAACTATGCACTAGTATCTGCATGGAATGGGAAATCTTGGAAAAAACAGGATGGGACGTGCAAACTATGACCACCCTCGAAAATGCCATGCCCATATGACAAAATGGAAATTGCAAACTCCCTTCCTGTAAGCTTTTTCACCCTAAATGAGTTACCTCTTCAGTACAGAAAGGAACTGTGCTATAACTTAAATTGTCAGGCATAACAGCTAAAGGGGACAAAAAGATACAAAACTCCGGCAATGGGAAAAACCTGGGGTAGCACAGCCACTCAAGAGGGAGACCAGGTTGTCGGAAGGAAAAAAAAAAACTGCAGGAAATGGCAGAAAAAATGTTCACATATCCTGTCATTCCTGGAGTGGTAACACAGTCGATGGCCTCCACTCCACAAAACAAACAGATACAGATACAAATGGCCGGAAAAAATCCCCGCCAAGTACCAAACAATACCACCCAGTCGATAACTCATTCTTATTTGCAAATTATACAGGGTCTAAGCCAGCACAATCAACAAAATACCTTCATCCGTGGGACTGCTTGCAGAGGCAAAGCAATGTTCGCGGGCTTTCACTGAGACCCACATAAAGGGATCACTTGGACAATGGAATATGGATCTCCAGGTTACATACCTATACAGATGTGACAGAGTGAACAGGGCAAAAGGGGGGGTTGGCTCGTACAATTGCAGAGTCACTTGTTTGCAGACAGAACTGCTTAATGCCTCAAATTGACGTAGTGGCGAAGTTTTAGCATTAAGGTCGAGAACCAAAACCCTAGTCACTTGTGGTTGTCACAAGCCTCCGGATGCAACATCCCAGCAATTCCAGGGAACAGTGTTAAAAATTGACCACTGTTGGAAAATCTTCCAGCCTCCTGCCACCAACATCTCTGCTCCTGGGGATTTCAACTTAAGGCACCTAAAATGGAGGAAATAGCAAATAATATTGTGCAGTAATATAACCAGGAGGCAGCTTCTGATGAAAACGCAACTCACACGAGCTTTTAAATCTCTGCACAAAATTCATCTTAACCAGCAAATATAGAGCCTACTAGATGGAGAATACACTAGACCTCATATTCATAAAATATGATCTGATAAGAATTGTCTCCATTATCAAAAAACAATATATCAGATACACACATAATTGAGGTTTCGACATGTATGCGAGGAAGCCCCAGACGACAAAATGAGACTAGTCACGAGGGAGCATTCACCAAATCAACTTCAATAACAAAAACATAAAGTTGGACCAAGTTAAACCAAGTCATAACCGATATAAGGGGCTGGGAAAGATATACTAAGCAACACAGACCCATACTTATGCCTAGAATCCAGATTAACTCGGTGGCACTAGATGTTGCACAAGGCTTTTTCCAGTCTTAAGAAAAAGGAGGAGTTAGATGTAAAATAGAAGAGACAGGCGCTCCCTTTACAAGGACGACGGAAAAGAATAACAGAGCGGAAGTGGCTAAAGAGGTCATATATATCTGAAAATGCGCAGGGAGACCACTGGTCAGAGAAAATAGCAAGAATCGAACTTAAGCTAAAAGAATCCTTTAGGAGTCTTGGAATCGCGGGAAAGAACTAAACCTATTAATGAAATTGAAAGAAAACCCAAGTTATTTTCTTCTCCTATGCCAAATCAAAATCGAGAACTCAACGCCCAGTATTGGCACCTATTTAAACAAGATGGGTCTAACAGATGGACAGCAGGGAAATTGAGTGAGCTACTCAAGTACCAATATGACTCAGTTTTAGAATGAGCCGCTAACCAGGATTGAGTGTTCGAAAGAATCAAAATGAATTTTTGATGAGAGAGCAAAAAATTTGATTAACACAAGCCTAATCGATGTTATCCTGACGCCAAATGACTTCGACAGGCGTAAATGACATGCCCATGCACTCTGCCCCAGGGCCAGACTCATGGAACTCTGTGTTCATCAAGAACTGCAAGAGCCCCTATCACGAGCCATTTTCCATCCTATGGAGAGGGAGCATGGACCGGGGGTCGTCCCTCAGTACTAAAAAACAACACGACATAGCCCACTCCACAAAGGGGCAGTAAAGCAACGCAAAGAACTACAGACAATAGCACTAACTCGTAATCATTAAAAATCTTTGAAAGGGTCCTAAGAAGCAAAGATCACCACCCACATCCTAGACAACCATCAGTTACACAACCCAGGGCAACATGGTTTGAACAGGTCGATCCTGTCTGTCTCAGCTACTGGATCACTACGACAAGGTCCTAAATGCACTAGAAGACAAAAAAGATGTGCAGATGTAATATATACAGACTTTGCAAAAGCCTTCGACAAGTGTGACCATGGCGTAATAGAGCACAAAATGCGCGAGCTTAACAAAGGAATAACAGGAAAAGGTCGGTCGAATGGATCTATAATTTCCTCACTAACAGACACAGAGAGTAGGTCGTCAACAGAGTAAAGTCCGAGGCCAGCTACGGTTGAAAAGCTTGTTCACAAGGGCACGTACTAGCTCCCATTTGTTCCTCATCCTCTTATCCGACCTAGACAAGGATGTCAGCCACAGCAACGTTGTCTTCTTTGCAGATGACACGCCCCCCCCCCCCCAAATTCTGCATGACAGTGTCTTCCATTGCGACACTGAAGGCTCCAGGCGGACATCAACCAAATCTTTCAGTGGGCTGCAGAAAAAATATGAAGTTCATCGATGAGAAATTTCAATTACTCAGATATGGTTAATACATGAAGGAAATTAAATCTTCATCAGAGTACTAAACAAATTCTGGCCACAAAATAGTGCGAAACACCAACGTCAAAGGACCTGGGAGTGATCATGTCGTGGATCTGCACCTTTCAAGGACCATAAACATTGTATCATCGCATTTGCTAGTAAAAATGACAGGATCGGATAATGAGAACCTTCAAAACTAGGGGAGCCAAGGCCCATGATGACAACTCTTCAGGTCCTGTTCTATCTAGGCTGGAATATTGCTCATCTAACACACACCTTTCATAGCAGTAAATTGCGACCTAAGAGAGATATGTACAGAGAACTTTCACGGCTGCGCATAAAGGAGATTTAAAACACTCAATTACTGGGTAGCGCTTGAGGTTTCATAAATCCTGATATTCCCTGGAGCAGGAGGAGGAGGATACTTGATTATATAACCTGGAAAATCCTAGAGGGGACTAGTACCGAACTTGCACACGAAATCACTCACTACGAGAGCAAAAGCTTGGGCAGACGATGCCACCATCCCCCCAATGAAAAGCAGGGGTGTCACTAGCAGTTAAGAGACCATACAATAAGTGTCAGGGGCCCGAAGACTGTTCAACTGCCTCCAGCCACAATAAGGGGGATTACAACAGACCCTGCAGTCTTCAAGCTGGCTGGACAAGCACCTAAAGTCAGTTTCTGATCAGGGGCTGTGGCTCGTAACGTTGGTTTGCGTGCATGCAGCAGCAACGCCTGGTGATCAGGCGCTGATCCACCAGGAGGGCCTGGTCACAGACCGGGCGCGGGGGCGTGACCCCCGAAACTCTCTACCAGGTAACTCCAGGTACACATGCTAGAACTTTATATACACTGCAATAGAGGAAAAAAAGAAGTCCCATGAGGGATCTTCATTGATTACGTAAAGCTTTTGATACAGTTGACCATGACTTGCTCCACGTTAATATTGTCACACTATGTATAAGAGGGCACTCCCTCATACCTCAAGTCATACCTCAGCAGCAGAAGCCAATATGTGTACGCAAATGGGACAAATCTTCTGCACAACAAATTACAGTTGGTGTCCCACAGGGAAGTGTCCTTGGCCATCTTCTCTTTCTCCTTACATAAATTGACCTACCAAATGCTTCGCAATTACTAAACCCACCACTATTTGCTGATGACAACTACGTATTTCCCACCCACGGAGCCCAGTCACGCTGCCATCACTGTAAAATACGAATTACAGAAATTCTACCGGATGAGGCTAACAACCTTACACTAAACTGACAAAACCTACTTCATTCAGTTTGGAACAGAGCTACAGATGTCCCTCTTAACCATAATATAAATGGAGCACCTATCACAAAGCTAACGAGGGGAAAATTCTTAGGGGAATTACACCTTGATAATAAACTCAAATTTCATTCAACATATCAACAAATTTCTAGAAAATTACAAGACTGTAGGCGTACTATCGAAGATACGGTACTATGTTCCACGTCAGCCCTCCTGGCCCTATATCACTCTCTTAGTTACCCCTATCTCACCTATGGAATTTGTGCATGGGCTCAACAACAATTAACCATCTCAGACCACTAATTACCCAACAAAGGCGCAGTTAGAATGGATAACAAATTCTCACTACAGGCAGCACACTCCACCATATTCACATACACTAAAACCTACTCACCATACAAAACTATCCATACTTATTACTGCACTATTACATACAATATAGAAACATTAACCTGGTTATTAACCCTCCTCAAAATCTTCCAACCTCAAACAGAAACACATGACCATAACACAAGGCACGATTACATCTTTGATGTTCCTGTGTCCATCTCACACTATGCATTAAACCAATGCCAAAAGGCCCTAAAATCTGGAATTCATTACTGTAAATATAAAAGAAACACTACTGTTTTATAATTAAGTTCTTTCAAAGAACATCTCACCCAAAACCAAATAAATACTGATAAATGAACCTTATAAATTGTATATTTAATGTTTCTCACAATTATATCATATAAAATGTTAAACCTAAAACCAAGCTAACTTTATTATTTTTTAAATAACATACCTAACCAAATAACTCCATATGACCGTCTTTGTAATACTCGCTTGTGCTTTATAGTAATCCATGTTTACTATTAATGTTTTATCACTGATTTCATCATTGCTTAGTTAATCTTAAGTTAATTTTAAGCCAACCCGTAATGCTATGCATAGTATAAGTGGCTTTGGCATGCTGCTCTTATCTGTATTTTTTTGTCCTCTGTATGTGTGCTCAATCTGTAATAAATAAATAAATAAATAAATAAATAAATAAATGAGTGTTCCTCTGTAGAGACCTTTAACAATGATCTTGTGAGCAGTATTCAGAACTACTTAGAGCCGCCACTGAAACCTCTTGGTACTCTAAACCCAACAAACTTCCATATTAATCGTACCTCCTTCAAAAACCATACTTATTACAATGATTCCTAAACTTCGTACACAAAACTTAATGCTCGCAGACTTAGGCCTAGCCTATAGAAAAAAACATCGTACCCCTGGAATGTGAGGCTCTTCCAAAACTGCTTGCTGCTGCCAGAGAGCGTATGACAGAGCTGCGGCAAACAGACTGGGAAAAATTTGTCAACGGTCTTAATGCTCACACACCACTTAGCCGATGCATGGAGGGACATAAATATGAATTAAGGGTAACAGACTGGGCAGATCGCGACCCTCATCCTTACATACGGCGAATGAGTTAGTCAGTGCTGGGCTGCTACATCTAGCTATGCTAATCTTCCCAGTACCACACAGGCCAAAATTAATGACATATATGATGCATGGGGAGAGACTTGTTGCTTTTGCTCAGCAAGGGCAGATGATTGCAAACATTCCTTTCACTAATTATGATATTCGATGCGCACTAACTAAGGGCAACTCCACGTCGCCTGGTGTGGAAGGTTTTACTTAACAACATTACTCGATTGCTGTGTCGAGTACCAGGTAATCCATTATTTGAATTATATAACATGAGCTATGTAAACTGGGAGTCTCCTCAATCTGGACCAACAGCCTCTCATCATTCCAATTCCTAAGCCCAATCAACAAAAGCATTTCGCCCATATCTTTACTAGCTGCTTGTGTTAAATACATTTGGAGTATGATTTTCTTAATCGTCTCATGTACAGATCAAACAATTTTTGTCTCCCCGGTTACATGGTTTACATGCATGAAGGAGCTTGCATCATTGGCATAACCACATTTCTCACTCTGCACACTGGACTGCTATACACTACTTCCTTGACCTTAAATCGCTTTCGATGTTGCCAACCGACATGTAATATTAGTAACTGCAGAAGGATGTTGGGAGGATTTTTTGCTTCTACGCTGGATTAAGGGATACCTGTCAAAACAGAAAATCGTCTGTGTTGTGCTGGACATAGTAAGTGTATCTAAAGACTTTGAATTAGGTACACCTCAGGGAGTGTCAGTTCCCACAGGTTTCAATATTCTAATTAATGCATTACTTAATGCTATTGCCTAGTCAGCCCCATCTTATGTGATTAGTTTTGCTGATGATATAAATGATTCACACCACCGGATTCTCCAATACCCAAAACATTCTTAATCATGTACTAGCCTCGTGTTCTGGGACCTGGGGTTGATAATCTTACTGATTAAACAAAGAACTCAATAGGCGTCCTCCTCAGGACAGAGAGGCACAGTTCGTCTTGATCAGTTGCATGATGGGTTCTCTTTAGATAGGTAAGCAGATACAGGTATCTAGGCTTTGAGGTTCCACTACTTGGAAACATGTTGATAAAAGACTTTGTCGCCAAAACAAGAAAGGCTGAGAGCACTTAGAGTTGTGGCTGGGTTTCACCCCAGGTATGGTGCTAATGTTAATTAGTGAAAATTAGTTATCTTGGCTATTAGGATCATTGGTTGATTATGCTGCGCCACTACTTGCTCTTGTGTCTGACTGGAAGCTTGGAGGGCTGGAAAATGCAGAACGAAGCAATGGAGGATCATTTTTGATGCCCTCATACTGGCCAAAATTTTAAATATGACAAAAAAGAAGAACTTGATATTCCAAGCAATCGAGTTCGTGTTACTGAAGAAATATCATAATTGGGGTTAATATGCTCAGGCAAGCTATTTCAAACCCCTGAACAGAAGCCCTCAAAAACACTTTCCTCAGCATGGTGAACACTTCTCCAGGATGGATCGAAAAAAACTGGACCGACTCGCATGAATTAGATACATGGATCTATGTTTCAACGTAAGGCAAGCAGCGGCACTTCTCCTCTCATGGACATATTACCCCATTACAAACTACCATTCTCCATTTCCCCCCAAAAACTACTTCTTAATTCACATACCAAAACTTCGCCTTGAAGACAACAGGAGCCTTAAAGCTTGTATTGATAACTTAGTCCCACACAGTACAACTCTCGCAAAATTATTTACGTGATGGTTCTGTCACAGTGGAGTCAGCCCGTGCACATGTGTGGATTCCACTCACATTGGTCTCAGATACATGATAGATCTGATAAATTGTAAGCTGTATGCTTTCAAAGAGGGTGTAGATTACAATCAATTTGCTTGTCAGGTAGTAGTTTGGAGAAACATAATACGAAGGAAACTTCAACTGAATTTTATGGACTTAAGGCTCAGGGTGATTGACACAGTGAGTCCATCTTATCAATTCACTCTATCATGCAGGAGGAGCACACATGTCTATGGTGCATCCAACAAAATAGCAGACTTTTGGATGTCACTACCGCCCGGCTCCGGCTGGGTTACAAGTATCTTTGGCAGGTTAAATCACCACCACCAGATGTAGACCAAACGAAATGTAAACTTTGCCAGATGGATTATTGTCACACCTTGCGTCATTATGTACTGGAGTGTGATAAAATTAATGAATTTAGAAACAACTCACTCAGAAGTGTTCAAGAAATGGCTAAGTATTTTTTCCACAGTGGTATATTACAGACCATTCTGGAGAAATACCCTGACTTTGCTAGCTGTAAATAAAGCATTACCACATGTAGAGGTTGCTAGTAGAATTGCAGTAAATCAACCATTCAAATCATTATGAAGCTGTGTGTAGTCTGTGGCCAGTCAAACAAGGGGCTTCCAATGCATAAATTGTCATTTTTGTGGAAATTGGTGTACGCCCCTTGTTCAGATATCCAAGAACTAGCTACAAGCAGTATTAAAACAGGGAAGTGTTTTTGGGTATGCCCAAATGAGATAAATCTGTGGACTAAAATCACAAGGGTATTAAAAGAGGTCAACATCAAAGCTCCTTTCATAGAAAACCTGGAAGCTTTCTACAACAGATGGGAACATAAAAAGTCTGGGCTGAATGGTACTGCCCCTTTATACTGGCCCCTGTAGTCAGAAACTGTAAGGCTGGAGATGATTCCTGGTAGTCAGTAAATGGGGGCTGATAGTGCTGTCCTGGAGACAGTAATGGTGAAGCTGGAGGTGCTGTCCTGGGAGACAGTAATGGTGAAGCTGGAGGTGCTGTCCTGGGGGGACAGAAATTTGTGAAGCTGGAGGATGCTGTCCTGGGAGACAGTAATGGGGAAGCTGGGATGCTGTCCTGGGAGACGTAATGGTGAAGCTGGAGATTTTGTCCAGGTAGTTGGGAATTATATGCAGGAGGAATACTTTATAAATGACCTCATAGGGGACGGGGAGCCATAGTGGGGAAACAAGTGTAGTCAAAGATAAGATAAAACCAATATTGAAAATAGAAATACCGCAGGAAATAGCAAACAAGAGGACTCCACTAGCAATAGTGAGGTATATTACCAAAAACAATGGTGGGAGCTCCAAATTTTTGGTGCTAGGGAGGATAGAAGTAAGACAGGGAAAAAATGCACCAACAGGGAATACAGTCACAGACCAAGGCCAACGGAAACCAAGCCTGTGCACATACTATGCATCGGTATCTGCTGGCATGGGAAATCTGGAAAAACAGATGGGACCCTGCAACTATGACCACCCTAAAAAAATGCCATACCCATATGACAACAGGAAAATGCAAACTCCCTTCCTGTAAGCTTTTTCACCCTGAACTGTGTACCTCTTCAGTACAGGAAAGACTGTGCTATAACTTAAATTGCCAGGCATACCATCTAAAGGGGACAAAAAGATACAAAACATCCAGGCCATGGGAAAAACCTGGGTAGCACAGCCACTCAGAAGGAGAGGTTTTTTAGTGCCAGGAAGGAAAAAAACTGGCAGGAAATGGCAGAAATCGTACACCAAATCCAGTCATTCCTGGAGTGGAACCACAGTCGATGGCCTCCACTCCAAACCAACAGATACAGATACTAATGCCGGAAAAAAAATCCCCCCCCCAGTACCAACAATACCACCAGTCCGATAACATTCTTCTTTGCAAATATACAGGGTCTAAAGCCAGCAACAAACAACAAAATACCTTTCATCCGTGGACTGCTCGCAGAGGCAAAGGCAATGTTCGCGGCTTTCACTAGACCCACATAAAGGATCACTTGGACAACGAAATATGGATCCCAGGTTACAACTATACAGATGTGACAGATGTGAACAGGCAAAAGGGGGGGTTGGCCTGTACATTGCAGAGTCACTTGTTTGCACAGAACTGCTAAATGCCTCAAATGATGTAGTGGAAGTTTTAGCAGTAAAGGTCGAGAACCAAAACCTAGTCATTGTGGTAGTCTACAAGCCTCCGGATGCAACATCCCAGCAACAGGAACAGCTGTTAAAAATTGACCACTGTCTGGAAAACCTTCCAGCTCCTGCACCAAACATCTTGCTCCTGGGGGATTTCAACTTAAGGCACCTAAAATGGAGGAATATAGCAAATAATATTGTTGCAGTAATAACACCAGGAGGCAGCTCTGATGAAAACTCACACTCACGCGAGCTTTTAAATCTCTGCACAAAATTCAATTTAAACCAGCAAATAATAGAGCCTACTAGACTGGAGAATACACTAGACCTCATCTTCACTAACAATGATGATCTGATAAGAAATGTTACCATATCAAAAACAATATACTCAGATCACAACATAATTGAGGTTCAGTCATGTATGCGTGAGCCCAGACCGACATAATGAGATTAGTCACGAGGGAGCATTCACCAAATTCAACTTCAATAACAAAAACATAAAGTGGGACCAAGTAAACCAAGTCCTAACCGATATAAGCTGGGAAGATATACTAAGCAGCACAGACCCCAACTTATGCCTAGAACAGATTAACTCGGTGGCACTCGATGTATGCACAAGGCTTATTCCTCTAAGAAAAAGGAGGAGTAGATGTAAAACAGAAAGAGACAGGCGCTCCCTTTACAGGCGACGGAAAAGAATAACAGAGCGGATAAAAGAGGTCAATATATCTGAAATGCGTAGGGAGACACTGGTCAGAGAAATAGCAAGCATCGAACTTAAGCTAAAAGAATCCTTTAGGAGTCAGGAATCGCGGGAAGAACTGAAAGTCATAAATGAAATCGAAAGAAACCCAAAGTATTTCTTCTCCTATGCCAAATCAAAATCGAGAACAACGTACAGTATTGGGCCCCTACTTCAACAAGATTTGTCCTACACGGATGACAGCAAGGAAATGAGTGAACTACTCAAGTCCCAATATGACTCAGTTTTTAGCAAGCCGCTAACCAGACTGAGAGTCGAAGATCAAAATTAATTTTTTATGAGAGAGCCACAAAATTTGATGAACACAAGCCTATCCGATGTTATCCTGACGCCAAATGACTTCGAACAGGCGATAAATGACATGCCCATGCACTCTGCCCCAGGGCCAGACTCATGGAACTCTGTGTTCATCAAGAACTGCAAGAAGCCCCTATCACGAGCCTTTTCCATCCTATGGAGAGGGAGCATGGACACGGGGGTCGTCCCTCAGTTACTAAAAACAACAGACATAGCCCCACTCCACAAAGGGGGCAGTAAAGCAACAGCAAAGAACTACAGACAATAGCACTAACATCCCATATCATAAAAATCTTGAAAGGGTCCTAAGAAGCAAGATCACCCCCCATCTAGAAACCCATCAGTTACACAACCCAGGGAAACAGGGGTTTAGAAAGGTCGCTCTTGTCTGTCTCAACTATTGGATCACTAGACAAGGCCCAAAATGCACTGAAGAAAAAAGAATGCAGATGAAATATATACGACTTTGCAAAACCCTTCGAAAAAGTGTGACCATGGCGTAATAGGCAAAAAATGCGGCAAAAGGAATAACAGGAAAGTCGGTCGATGGATCTATAATTTCCCTCACTAACAAACACAGAGAGTAGTCGTAAAACGAGTAAAGCCCGAGGCAGCTCGGTGAAAAGCTCTGTTCCACAAGGCACAGTACTCGCTCCCATTTTTTCCCTCATCCTCTTTCCGCTGAAAAGGATGTCAGCCAAAGCCCGTCCCCTTCCCTTTGCGTGCACCAAATCTGCATGCAGGTTTCCATTGCAGACACTGAAAAGCCCCCGGGGGAAATCAACCAAATCTTTAGTGGTGCAGAAAACAATATGAATTTTAAACGATGGAAATTTAAATTTTACTAGTTGGGTAACATGGGAAAATTTTAAATTTACAGAGTACAAAAAAAATTTTTTTTTTTTTTTTTTTGGCCCAAAAATAGGCAAAAACCAACGTCAAAGACCTGGAGTGATTATGTCGGGGGATCTCCCTTCAAGGCCCAAACATGTACAATCGCTTGTAGAAAATGACAGGAAGGATAATGAAAACCCTTCAAAATAGGGGGGCCCAACCCCAAAGAACATTTTCAGGTCATTTTCTTTCAGGGGAATATTGCTGACACAAACGCACCTTTAAAGGCAGGTAAAATTGCCACTAGAAAAGTAAGAGAACTTTCACGCAGCATAAGGGAGAAAACCCTAAATTATTGGGGCGTTGGGTTCCTAACCTGACCCCCTGGAACGCGGAGGGAAAGGAACGATTATAACACTGGAAAATGGGGGGATAGTCCGAACTTGCCACGAAAATCCCCCCCATCAAAAGCAAAAGATTGCAGACGATGCCCCACCCCCCCCAATGAAAAGCAGGGTGTCATAGCAGTTAAGAGACCATACAAAAAGTGTAGGGGCCCGAGATGTTAATGCCCCCCAGCACCTAAGGGGGTTTTCCCAACGACCCTGCAGTCTTAAGCTGGATGGAAAGCCCCTAAAGTCTTTCCGGATCAGCGGGCTGTGGCTCGTACTTTGGTTTGCGGCAGCCAGCGCAAACCCGGGTTTGATCAGGCTCTGACCACAGGGGCTGGTCACAGACGGGCCGCGGGGGCTTTGACCCCCGGAACTCTCTCCGGGAAAAATCCGGAAACATGTGTGCATGTGTGCATGTGTGGTGTGTGTGTGTACTCCCCTAGTTGTACTACCTAGTTGAGGTTGCAGGGGCGAGTCCGAGTCTGGCCCCCCCTCTCATGACCTCTGGTCACTTCCCTGAACCGTGGCTTTTTCAACTTGTTAAAAAGCTATGTATGGATCCTGCCTCCCCTAATGCCCCCCAAACTTTCCACTTTTTGATACTCGGTGTGTGTGTGTGTGTGTGTTGTGTGTGTGTGTGTTAGTTACCATTTTGTTTAGGCCATGCGATAGACCTAGGATTTTGTTTTGGGGTGTGGTGTGTGTGTGTGTGTATGTGTATGGTGTGTGTGTGTGTATAGGGGTTGTGTGGTATCCCTTTTTGTATACCTATTGTGGTTGCGGGGTCGAGTTTTAGCTCCTGGCCCTGCCTCTTCCGGTTCTCTTCACCAGTATGAGTGTGTGTGCGTGTTGTGTTTGAGTTTGTTATGTGTGTGTGTGTGTTGTGTGTGTGTGTGTGTTTTGTGTGTGGGGTGGGGTTGTGGTGTGTGGGGTTTTGGTGTGGGTTTGTGTGTTGTGTGTGTGTTTGAATTTGTATATGTGTGTGTGTGTGTGTGTGTGTGTGTGTGTGTGTGTGTTGTGTGTGTGTGTGTGTGAACAATCAATATTTGCACCAATAATCATCATTTGTGACGGGTGTGGAAGGTGAATTGTCTTTTCTCTATAATTTTTTCATGTTTGTACCCATGTATAAAGTAAGTAACCATTCTTACAATATTATTCCCTTTGTAACTTGGGGTTCATTATTGTCCCTAGTTCACCACCCAAACTTTGGGGCGCGTCCCTGGATCCATTCGTACCTTGTAATCTGAAAATCCCTTTTTGTAATTGTATGATTGTGATAGCCCTACCGGAGTTCAATCCCCTTTTTAATTTGTAAGTTCATTACCTTTGTAAATTGTGATTTCATTACCTTCGTAAATGGGTTCTTTACCTCGTAATTGCTAGTAAAAAAATTTGGGAGCCCAGCCCCTGGACCAATTATGTCCCTCTGAAATCTTTTGATCCGCTCACAGGATGGGTATGAGGTGCATAATAAACATATTAAATAAAAAAACTAATTACAAAATGGTGATAATAACGAAAATATGAAACGTAATAGCGAAAAATACCAGGTATTTTTCTATATTAAAGATAATAAATTAACGCCGAAAGTCTTATTTTCTATTAAAGGGGACTTTCGCGTATAATATTAAATGATGAAAATATGCTTTACAATATTTAAATAAAGGAGACCAATTTCGAAGATTAACAAGGGGGACCGTGGCCGAGGTGGTAGTTTTTACTGTTTTCCGGGGTGACTCGGTAAACAATTATTGTTTTTCCCGAGGATTTCTGTATGCAGTATGTTGAGGTACATACAGGTAACCCCCCAAAAATTTTTCCTATCTGCCAGTTGGTCCCTTCCGAACCCGGGGCAACGTGAAAAAAATTTAATTTAATTTAAATTTCTTAATAATTTAAATTTTTGTTGAGGAAGTGGGGATAATGTAACAAATTTAATCGATTTGTGGTGGGTGATAATTAGCCCCAAATTTAAATTTCTAGCCCCGTGTGGTAGGTTTAACAAAAGTAAAGAGCAAGAATTACTCTTATAAGGCGCCCACTTAAATTGTTAATGAGTGTTAAATTTTCTAACCATGACTGGACCCGATGGAGTTAATGTGGCGACAAGTCGTGGATTTTTGAGTATGAAAGATCTTACAAGGTTTTTTGGCCTGGACGAAAACATACAAGCTTTGGATTTAAAGAATCAAGAACGTGAACCCTAAAGAATTAAATTTTTTTTTTAGATGTTTGGGTGATTTGAGCAGTAAAATTTTGGTTTAAAGACTGTGAAAGAGATTGTGGAGAACTGTGCAGATGGATGGAAATGAAGTTTTAATTAATAACATTTGAATTGGAAGAAAAAGTCTTGTAAAAGTAAGGCTTTGAATAAAATTTAAAGGGTAAGCCCGGCAGTTGATCAACCTATTTTTGCAAAGGGTGTGTTTGCCAAAACCTCCAGAGTTTGGTCTGGGGAACTAGACTAGGTCGGCAAAAATTAATTTTTCAAATTTCAGAAAGTCAGCCAAACGTTTTAAGGATTAAAACACTAAGACTTGAAGTATTTCCCGGAGTTTACCTGGAGAGAGTTTCGGGGTCAAAAGCCCCCCCGGCCCGTTGTGACCTGGCCCCCGGGGGTTCCCCCGAAACCCGGCTGTTGTGCTGGCGCACGCAAACCAAGTAGAGCCCAAACCCCGGTGATCAGGAACTGACTTAGGTGTTGTCCGTGCCAGCTTGAAGATGCAGGGGTCTGTTTTACCCCCCTTTTGGTGCTGTTCGTCAGTTCAAAAGGGAAAAATAATCCAAGTGGGAATAATCATAAATTTAAGAGTTAAATAGGGAAATTTTAAGTGACAGGAATCTTTTTAGGGTTCCTACATCAAGGTAAAGAAATAAAATTGGGAAAAAAAAAAAAAAAAAAAACCCCCAAAAAAAAATTAAAAAGTTTAAAAAAAAAAAAAATAAAAAAAAAAAAAAAAAAAAAAAAAAAAAAAAAAAAAAAAAAAAAATTATTTTAAAAAAAAAAAAAATTGTTTAAAAAAAAAAAAAACAAAAAAAAAAAAAAAAATTAAAAAAATAAAAAAAAAAAAAAAAAAAAAAAAAAAAAAAATTTTTTTTAAAAAATAAAAAAAAAAAGAGGATAGTTAAACCTCAAGTGGGGGTGGAACAGGGGTTAATAAATGAGGAAAAGAGAGATTCCTTTCTCAGGGGCCCCTCCAAAAAATTTTTAAATTTAATCTGGAATTATTGGAAAGGGAAAGAAAAAAAACCTAAGATTACAATTTAAAGGGGAAAAATAAGTAAAAGGGATTGCATACAAGAACCCAAAATTTTATCAAAAGAAAAAAAACATTTAAAGTTTTTTCAGGGAGTAAATGACCCTTAATAATTAATGACAATAATTGGGAAAAAATTTAAAACCTTTTACATAAGGATAAAGGGAAAGGGGGGAATGAAATAATGCAATTTAAGAAAAGCCTTTGGGGAAGGCAGTTTGCCTTTTGGGGGTGAAAAAATTAGGATTTAAAGGCCATATTCCCAAAATTTTCGGGGCATTAACAAGGGACGATTTTTTAATTATATTCCAGTTGGGCCAATAAATTAACCCAGAGAGCATGGCTTAGTGTCACACCTTACAATAAGAGGGAAACTGTTAATGCCAGAAGCATGTAAGCTTGAGTGCACTTTGGACGCAGCCCTACCTGAGGAGTTGACAGGTGGAAAGAATTAATTGGTGATTATCTAAATACCAATGTTGGAGTTCCCATGCCAGGTGGCCAGTGAAGATGGAAAAATTGTACTCCACATTATTTAAGTGGGTCTATCAACGACCTCTGCCCTGCCGCAGTTTGGAAAATATTTAAATTTTCTGATGCTATAGCGCCTAATACGTGTTTAATGTGTTGATTTGGGTCAAAAATATATTTGTATTTTGAATAGAACCAACCGGGTTCGCCCTGTGCCTGCACGGATGTGTGGGGGAGAGGTCGGCTCAGGGCATGGGGGAGGCGGAAGTGTTTTTTAATTGAGTGAAGAGGCTGGGAATGCATGGGAACAGGAAATTGGTGTTCACGGCGGCCTAAGGATTAATATAGGCCTCACTTCATAATAGGAAGTCGTAACTGTTCCTGGTGAAGAGTGAAAGAACGTGATTTACGGGACCACCATAATAAAGTGGTAAAATGAGTGAATAATGGCAGGGGCTGGGGTGACTGGCGTGTCGCCATGGACTGTGTCCCATGGAAAAAATGCTCGTGGTTTAATCATCACTCATCGGTCTCAGATCTTAATGGAGTGGCCTCTAATGTGTATAATAATTATGAGACATTAAATTGTCTTGTGAATTGTAATGTAATCAGAGATAACAACACTAAGTTAAGAGAATATGCGAAGTGAAATGAGTCGCCGTTCTCAGAGTGAACATCTGTTTATGTCGTGTTTCTGTCTCGAGGATAGTGAAGTTTTATGGAGTTACGACTTCTAAACTGGGATAAACCAACGAATACCAGTCCTGCTGGAATAAAAATCGTTTTGGTTTTAGCAGGACATCGAAATGAGATGGGTGAATGGAGGAAATAGGAGCATCAATCGCCCACAGTTAAGTAACCCTTCTAGTTATAGCAGACTGATACTGGCCAGTTAGGTATGTTGTAATTGGATAGATTATGTGTGATCCAGCTACATCAAGTGACCACCAGAGAATATCTGGCAAGTGGTGGGATTATGTACAAGTGTTTTTCCTTGATGGATATATCCATGTGTAACCTACCCCCCCCCCTTCATTCAGTTACACTAATATAATCTATACAGTCCACAATTAATTAGTAACGCCGTATTTGCAGGTGCTATCCAATTTATACTGGTCTTGGATAGATATGGATAAGATTGTGAGGGTCGAGGGACCACCTGCAGTGACCAGAGGTGGTTAAGTTTTCTCACATGTCTACATGGGGTGACTACGGTAAACAATACAGTTGTTGTCTCCCGATGATATTACTCTTAAGCATGTAATGTTGAGGTATGTACAGGTAACCCCTAAAAAATTTTCCATATCTGCCCGTTGGTCCTTCCTGAACCGGATGCAATCAGTGAAAAAATCAATTGAATTAATTACTTAATAATTAAGTGACTGATTGAAGGAAGTTGGTATAGAGTAAACAAATTTAATCGATCTTGTGGTGGATGATAATTAGCCCAATTAATACTAGCACATATGTGGCTAGGATTTATACAAGCGTAAAGAGCAAGAATTACTCTTATAAGGCGCCTACTTAAGTTGTATAATCAGTGATTAATAATTCTCTAACCATGACTTGATCTGATGGAGTTAATGTGGCTGACAAGTCCGTGGATTTCAGAGTAATGAAAGCATCATTACAGGCTATTAAAGGCCATGTGACGAAGGCATGCAAGTGCTTGGATTTAATGAATCAAAGAACCGTGAACCCTAATGAATTAAAGTTATATTTAGATGCTTTAGAGAGTAGATTTAAGTTGTACAAATTGTGGTTAAAAAACTGTGAAAGAGATCTGCTGGAGAATTGTGCAGATGGAATGGAAGTGAATGTTTTAATTAATCAACACTATGAATTGGAAGAAAAACTGTCTTTTAAAAGTAAGGCTTTGAATAAATTAAAGGGTGTAAGCCAGGCAGTTGATCAACCTATTAATGCAAAGGGTGTGTTTGCCAAAACCTCCAGAGTACGGTCTGGAGAAAATCAGACTAGGTCGGCAAGAATTAATTGTTCAATTGCAGACCAGTCAGCCAAACAGTTCTAAGGATATAACACATAATGACTCTGAAGTATCTGTCAAGTCTCAAAAGGGAAAAATAATCCAAGTGGTAATAATCATAATTAAGAGTTAAATAGGCACATATCAAGTGACAGGAATGAATAATAGTGGTTCCTCACATCAAGGTAAGAGGAATAAGTACCTCAGTAAGGGTAACCAGTTAATAAGAGGTCAGGAAAGGGAAGGAGAGACTGCCTCTTCTGAAGGGTACTCATTTCAACCATACCCCCGGCCGGGATTGAACCCGCGGTCATAGAGTCTCAAAACTCCAGCCCGTCGCGTTAGCCACTAGACCAGCTAGCCACAATAAGATTCATCCAACTAGGTATATTTCTACACCATAGGGAAGTTAGCACAGGCACCTCTGTGACCACAAATGCAAGTTTTTACAGACGAATCTCCAGCTAGCGTGGCCGTGACGAACTCTAGCTCAAGTCCCTTCACTGCCGTCAACATGACTCAAGAAATCGTAATGACACGATTGCAAATAAACCATACCCCGGCCGGGATTGAACCCGCGGTCATAGAGTCTCAAAACTCCTGCCCGTCGCGTTAGCCACTAGACCAGCTAGCCACAATAAGATTCATCCAACTAGGTATATTTTACACCATAGGGAAGTTAGCACAGGCACCTCTGTGACCACAAATGCAAGTTTTTACAGACGAATCTCCAGCTAGCGTGGCCGTAGAAATATACCTAGTTGGATGAATCTTATTGTGGCTAGCTGGTCTAGTGGCTAACGCGGGCTGGAGTTTTGAGACTCTATGACCGCGGGTTCAATCCCGGCCGGAGGTATGGTTTATTTGCAATCGTGTCATTACGATTTCTTGTGTCATGTTGACGGCAGTGAAGGGACTTGAGCTAGAGTTCGTCACGGCCACGCTAGCTGGAGATTCGTCTGTAAAAACTTGCATTTGTGGTCACAGAGGCGCCTGTGCTAACTTCCCTATGGTGTAGAAATATACCTAGTTGGATGAATCTTATTGTGGCTAGCTGGTCTAGTGGCTAACGCGACGGGCTGGAGTTTTGAGACTCTATGACCGCGGGTTCAATCCCGGCCGGGGGAATGGTTTATTTGCAATCGTGTCATTACGATTTCTTGAGTCACGTACTCATTTCACTAAAAATTGTAATGCCTATAATTCATGGGATATTAAAGTGGAAAGAATGGAAGAACTTGACAGATTTATCAGATATCTAGACAATCATAATGTAAAGGATTGTCATACCAAATTGAACAGTTGCTATCAATGCAACAAGGGAAGGCACCATACAGTTATGTGCAGGGTTGTATATAATTCTTAAAATAATGGCGACAATAATGATAAAGTTAATAACACTGACACTACATTGACTGAGGTAAAGATTGCAGCTAATGGCAATAGTGATTGCCTAGCTGAGGTAGCCTTGCCAGTGTTGGATGTAATAATTCAGGATAAAGGGCATAAATCCAAAACCATAGGGCGTCACTCTCCTCAACACTGGTACGGGCCATGTAATATATGGCAGACAACCACCTAGTAATAATGACTAGAGGAAGTAGTCAATACAGTCACAGTGTCTTACTCATAAAAGGTCAACCCAGTACAAGTATTCTTCTATCGAAAATGATGTTGAACCAGTCTAATTTGTGGGAGCTGGACAGCATAGGGATTAATATAAATGAGGAAAGTCCAGATGATTCCTTTACTCAGGAATAATACCTGAAGGATGTTAAATTTGAATCTGGACATTACTGGGTGCGACTTCCGTGGAAGCTAAACCGTCCAGAATTACCTACTAATTATAGGATGGCGTATGGAGAGTTAACGGGCCCAGCTCTGCGAACTGAGCAAGACACCAAAATTATTGACTGCTTATAATGATATAATTAATGAACAGTTAAATAATAAATTGTTCTTACTTCAGGCGACGATAAATGTGTGTTTGTGTGTGTGTGTGTGTGTGTGTGTCTGTGTGTGTGTGTGTGTGTGTGTGTTGTGTGTGTGTGTGTGTGTGTGTGTGTGTGTGTTGTGTGGGGTGTGTGTGCATTCACCTAGTTGAGATTGCAGGGGTCGAGTACAAGCTCCTGTGTGTTTACCTGGAGTTTACCTGGAGAGTGTTCGGTGGGTCAACGCCCCCGCGGCCCGGTCTGTGACCAGGCCTCCTGGTGGATCAGAGCCCGATCAACCGGGCTGTTGCTGCTGGCTGCACGCAAACCAACGTACGAGCCACAGCCCGGCTGATCAGGAA
>NC_069480.1:11772045-11789718 GCF_026875155.1 Cherax quadricarinatus
AAAACAAATGAATTTAAACGGGGAAAAATTTTCCTATCAATATGGAAAACGAAGAAATTAAAAATGCATCAGGGTATACCACAAATTCTAACCATACAACAGAACGGAAAAGTAATGTGAAGGACCTGGGAGTGATAATGTCAGAGTATCTCGCCTTCAAAGACCACAACAATGTATCTACCTCATCTGCTAGGAAAATGATAGGATGGATAATGAGAACCTTCAAAACTAGGGACACTAAGCCCATGATGATTGTCTTCAAATCGCTTGTGCTCTCTAGGCCTCAAATGATGTAGTGGAAGTTTTAGCAGTAAAGGTCGAGAACCAAAACCTAGTCATTGTGGTAGTCTAAAAGCCTCCGGATGCAACACCCCCAGCAACGGGAACACTGTTAAAAATTGACCACTGTCTGGAAAACCTTCCAGCTCCTGCACCAAACATCTTGCTCCTGGGGGATTTCAACTTAAGGCACCTAAAATGGAGGAATATAGCAAATAATATTGTTGCAGTAATAACACCAGGAGGCAGCTCTGATGAAAACTCACACTCACGCGAGCTTTTAAATCTCTGCACAAAATTCAATTTAAACCAGCAAATAATAGAGCCTACTAGACTGGAGAATACACTAGGACCTCATCTTCACTAACAATGATGATCTGATAAGAAATGTTACCATATCAAAAACAATATACTCAGATCACAACATAATTGAGGTTCACACATGTATGCGGGGAGCCCCAGACCGACATAATGAGACTAGTCACGAGGGAGCATTAAACCAAATTCAACTTCAAAAACAAAAACAAAAAGGGGGACCAAGTAAACCAAGTCCTAACCGATAAAAGCTGGGAAGATATACTAAGCAGCACAGACCCCAACTAATGCCTAGAACAGTTTTACTCGGGCACTCGATTTTATGCACAAGGCTTATTCCTCTAAAAAAAGGAGAGTAGATGTAAAATAGAAAGAGACAGGCGCTCCCTTTACAGGCGACGGAAAAGAATAACAGAGCGGCTAAAAGAGGTCAATATATCTGAAATGCGTAGGGAGACACTGGTCAGAGAAATAGCAAGCATCGAACTTAAGCTAAAAGAATCCTTTAGGAGTCAGGAATCGCGGGAAGAACTAAAAGCCATAAAATGAAATCGAAAGAAACCCAAAGTATTTCTTCTCCTATGCCAAATCAAAATCGAGAACAAACGTCCAGTATTGGGCCCCTACTTCAACAAGATGGGTCCTACACGGATGACAGCAAGGAAATGAGTGAACTACTCAAGTCCCAATATACTCAGTTTTTAGCAAGCCGCACCAGACTGAGAGTCGAAGATCAAAATGAATTTTTTATGAGAGAGCCACAAAATTTGATGAACACAAGCCTATCCGATGTTATCCTGACGCCAAATGACCTCGAACAGGCGATAAATGACATGCCCATGCACTCTGCCCCAGGGCCAGACTCATGGAACTCTGTGTTCATCAAGAACTGCAAGAAGCCCCTATCACGAGCCTTTTCCATCCTATGGAGAGGGAGCATGGACACGGGGGTCGTCCCACAGTTACTAAAAACAACAGACATAGCCCCACTCCACAAAGGGGGCAGTAAAGCAACAGCAAAAAACTACAGACCAATAGCACTAACATCCCATATCATAAAAATCTTTGAAAGGGTCCTAAGAAGCAAGATCACCACCCATCTAGAAACCCATCAGTTACACAACCCAGGGCAACATGGGTTTAGAACAGGTCGCTCTTGTCTGTCTCAACTATTGGATCACTACGACAAGGTCCTAAATGCACTAGAAGACAAAAAGAATGCAGATGTAATATATACAGACTTTGCAAAAGCCTTCGACAAGTGTGACCATGGCGTAATAGCGCACAAAATGCGTGCTAAAGGAATAACAGGAAAAGTCGGTCGATGGATCTATAATTTCCTCACTAACAGAACACAGAGAGTAGTCGTCAACAGAGTAAAGTCCGAGGCAGCTACGGTGAAAAACTCTGTTCCACAAGGCACAGTACTCGCTCCCATCTTGTTCCTCATCCTCATATCCGACATAGACAAGGATGTCAGCCACAGCACCGTGTCTTCCTTTGCAGATGACACCCGATCTGCATGACAGTGTCTTCCATTGCAGACACTGCAAAGCTCCAGGCGGACATCAACCAAATCTTTCAGTGGGCTGCAGAAAACAATATGAAGTTCAACGATGAGAAATTTCAATTACTCAGATATGGTAAAAAATGAGGAAATTAAATCTTCATCAGAGTACAAAACAAATTCTGGCCACAAAATAGAGCGAAACACCAACGTCAAAGACCTGGGAGTGATCATGTCGGAGGATCTCACCTTCAAGGACCATAACATTGTATCAATCGCATCTGCTAGAAAAATGACAGGATGGATAATGAGAACCTTCAAAACTAGGGAGGCCAAGCCCATGATGACACTCTTCAGGTCACTTGTTCTATCTAGGCTGGAATATTGCTGGCACACTAACAGCACCTTCAAGGCAGGTGAAATTGCCACCTAGAAAATGTACAGAGAAACTTTCACGGCGCGCATAACGGAGATAAAACACCTCAATTATTGGGAGCGCTTGATGGTTCCTAAACCTGTATTTCCCTGGAACGCAGGAGGGAGAGATACATGATTTATATACACCTGGAAAATCCTAGAGGGACTAGTACCGAACTTGCACACGAGAATCACTCACTACAAAAGCAAAAGACTTTGGCAGACGATTGCACCACCCCCCCAATGAAAAGCAGGGGTGTCACTAGCACGTTAAGAGACCATACAATAAGTGTCAGGGGCCCGAGACTGTTCAACTGCCTCCCAGCACACATAAGGGGGATTACCAACAGACCCCTGGCAGTCTTCAAGCTGGCACTGGACAAGCACCTAAAGTCAGTTCCGGATCAGCCGGGCTGTGGCTCGTACGTTGGTTTGCGTGCAGCCAGCAGCAACAGCCTGGTTGATCAGGCTCTGATCCACCAGGAGGCCTGGTCACAGACCGGGCCGCGGGGGCGTTGACCCCCGGAACTCTCTCCAGGTAAACGGTCACCTTCAAGCCTGGCGACATTGTAGACCTGGAGAGTGTACAAAGAACTTTCACGGTACACATAAGTGCGATAAGGCACCTAAACTACTGGGAACGGTTGAAGGTCCTTGATCAGTATTCCCTGGAACGCAGGTGAGAGAGATACATGATAATATACACTTGGAAGGTCCTGGAGGGATTGGTACCAAACCTTCACACGGAAATCACTCCCTATGAAAGCAGAAGACTCAGCAGGAGATGCAACATTCCCCCGATGAAAAGCAGGGGCGCCACGAGTACACTGAGAGACAACACAATAAGTGTCTGGGACCCAAGACTGTTCAATTGCCTCCCAGCATACATAAAGGGGATTACCAATAGACTCCTGGTTGTCTTCAAGACCCCTGGTTGTCTTCAAGACCCCTGGTTGTCTTCAAGAACCCTGGTTGTCTTCAAGACCCCTGGCTGTCTTCAAGACCCCTGGTTGTCTTCAAGACCCCTGGTTGTCTTCAAGACCCCTGGCTGTCTTCAAGACCCCTGGTTGTCTTCAAGACCCCCCGGGACTTTTAAGACCCTGGTTTTTTCTTTAAAACCCCCGTTGTCTTTAAAAAAACCCGGGTTTTTCTTCAAGACCCCTGGGAGTCTTTTTAAAACCCCTGGGTTGTCTTTAAAACCCCTGGCTGTTTCAAGACCCCCCGGTTTCTTTAAGACCCTTTTTGTCTTCAAGACCATGGGTTCTTTTAAGACCCCCGGTTGCTTCAGACCCCTGGTTGTTTCAAAACCCCTGGTTGTCTTCAAAACCCCGGCTGCTTCAAGACCCCGGTTTTTTTCAAAACCCCCGGAAAGTCTTTTAAGACCCCCGCTGTCTTCAAGACCCCAGGTTTTCTTCAAACCCCCGGTTTTCTTAAGACCCCCCGGGTTTCTTCAAACCCCCGGTTTTCTTCAAACCCCTGGCTGTCTTTAAGACCCTGGCGTCTTCAAGACCCCCCGGTTGTCTTCAAGAAGGCAGGGCAGGACAAAAGTCGTACTTGACCAAAACCCGGGTGTGGTTTGTACGCAGCTTGCGTTGGGCCCGCATAAAACCCTGGGTTTTTGGACCCGATCCACATGGAAACCCGGTCTCAGACCCACCAGGGGGACCGACCCCCCCAACCCCCTCCAAGCAAAACCCAAAACATCAACAAAGGTTTGAGAACCTCTTTAAACCAAAAAAATCAGGACTTATTTCATTCAAATTTTCCAGGAAAAAATCACCAAATTTTTTTGTTTTTTCGAAAATTCATATTCATAACCTTCACGGTTTTGAAAAAAAATTTTTTAATGTGGAATAAAGTGCGACGACCAATTTTTAAAATTTTTATAGAAATAATACATTATAGGGAAAAAATTACCAAGTTTTTTTCTATTACTATTAAAATAATTAAAAAAAATTTAAAAATTTCTTAAAAAGTTAAAAAAATTATATTTTTTTTTTTTAATAACTGTACAAAGAAAAATAATTTTATTAAAATTAAAAAATTTAAAACTTTTTTAAAATAATATTAATTAATTTTTGTTGGGGAACTTAAAAAATATTTAGGGGGTCCGGGGTTTTCCTGGAGAAGGTTTCGGGGTCAACGCCCCGTGGGGGGGTCTGAGACCGGGCCCCATGGTGGATCAGGCTGAACACCGGCTGTTACTGTTGGGCCACACGAACTGACGTACGAACCACACCCCCCTTGGGCAGGTCTGACTTTATTGCCTTCCAGTGCCTTCTTGAAGACAACCAGGGGTCCCTTTAAACGCCAGGGGGCTTGAAGACAGCCGGGGGCTTTAAGACAACCCGGGTCTTGAAAACAAAACCCGGGTCGTGAAGACAACCAGGGGGCTTGAAGAACCAGGGTCGGAAGCAAACCCGGGGGTTTTTAAACAACCCGGGGTCTGAAGCAAACCCGGGGCTTTAAGACAACCAGGGGTCGTGAAGACAACCAGGGTCTTGAAGACAACCAGGGGGCGTGAAGACAACCCGGGGTTGAAGACGCCAGGGGGCTTTAAGACACAAGGGGGCTTTAAAACAACCAGGGGTCTTTAAACAACCAGGGGGGCCTTTAAAACAACCCGGGGGGCGTGGGAAACAACCGGGGTCTTAAACGCCCGGGGTCTTGAAGACACCAGGGGGCTTTAAAACAACCGGGCTTGAAGACGCCAGGGGTCTTAAGCAACCCGGGTCTTGAAGACAGCCAGGGGGCTTGAAACAACAGGGGGCTGAAGACAACCAGGGGTCTTTAAGACACCCAAAGGCTTGAAGACACCAGGGGGCTTGAAACAACCCGGGGGCTTGAAGCAACCCGGGGTCTGAAGAAACCAGGGACTTTTAAGCAACCAGGGTCTTGAAGACAACCAGGGGCTTAAACAACCCGGGCTTGAAGACACCAGGGGGCTTGAGACAACCCGGGATCTTGAAGACAACCAGGACTTGAAGACAGCCCGGGGCTTGAAGCAACCAGGGGTCTTGAGACAGCCGGGGGGCTTGAAAAAAACCGGGTCTTGAAAACAACCAGGGGGGCTTGAAGACAACCCGGGTCTTGAAGACAACCAGGGGCTTAAGACAACCGGGATCTTGAAAACATCAGGGGTTTTTTGAAGACAGCCGGGTCTTGAAGACAACCAGGGGGCGAAACAACCAGGGGTCTTTAAGACACCCGGGGGCTTGAAAACAACCCGGGTCTTGAGAAAACCAGGGGGGCTTTAAGCAGCCCGGGGGCTTGAAGACAGCCAGGGGTTTGAAGACAGCCCCGGGGTCTTGAAGCACGGGGGCTTTTAAAGACACCCGGGGCTTTAAGACAGCCAGGGTCTTGAAAACAGCCCGGGGGCTTGAAGACACCGGGGGCTTGAAGACAACCCGGGGGCTTGAAGACAACCCAAGGGTTTAAGACAGTCAGGGGCTTGAAAAAACCAGGGGGCTTGAAGAAACCCGGGGGCTTGAAGGAACCAGGGGCTTGAAACAACCAGGGGTCTTGAAGGCAACCAGGGGGCCTTGAAGACAACCAGGGGGCTTGAAGACAACCAGGGTCTTTAAGCAACCAGGGGGCTGAAACAACCAGGGGTCTGAAGACAGTCAGGGGGCCCCTTTAAGACAACCAGGGGCTTTAAGCAACCGGGGCTTTAAGGCAACCAGGGTTTTTAAAACAACCAGGGTCTTGAGACAACCCGGGGGCTTTAAGACAAACCCGGGTCTTTTAAGACAAACCGGGGGCTTTTAAGACAACCAGTGGCTTAAGGCACCGGGGCTTCAAGACAACCAGGGGGCTTGAAGACATCGGGGGTTGAAGACAAAAAAGGGGTCTTTAAGACAACCAGGGGCTTGAAGGAACCGGTCTTAAGACAACCAGGGGGCTTGAAGGCAAACCCGGGTCTTGAAGACAACCAGGGGGCTTGAAACAACCAGGGTCTTGAAGACAGTCAGGGGGCTTGAAGAAACCAGGGGGCTTGAAAACAACCGGGGGCTTTAAAACAGCAAGGGGCTTGAAGAAAACCGGGGCTTTAAGACAACCCGGGGGCTTGAAGGCAACCAGGGGGTTTTGAAAAAAACCAGGGGGCTTGAAAACAAACCCGGGGGTTGAAGACAACCCGGGTCTTGAAGACAACCCGGGGTCTGAAACAACCAGTGGTCTTTAAGGAAAGGGGGCTTCAAAACAACCCGGGGGCTTGAAACAGTCAGGGGTCTTAAGACAAACCCGGGGGGTTGAAACAACCGGGTCTTGAAAAGGGAACCGGGGGCTTGAAGACAACCAGGGTCTTTAAGGGAACCAGGGGGCTTTAAAACGCCAGGGGGCTTTAAGACAACTAGGGGGGTTGAAGACAACCGGGGTCTTGAAAAACAACCAGGGGTCTTGAAACAAACCCGGGGTCTTGAAGACAACCCGGGTCTTTAAGACCCAGGGGTTTAAGACAGTCAGGGGGCTTGAAACAACCAGGGGCTTGAAGCAACCAGGGGGCTTGAAGACGCCAGGGTCTTGAAGACAACCCAGGGGTCTGAAGCAACCAGGGGGCTTGAAACATCAGGGGGCTTTAAAAACAGCCCGGGGTCTTGAAGAAACCAGGGGTATTTAAGACAAACCCGGGGGGTTGAACAGCCAGGGGCTTGAACACCGGGGTCTTTAAGACAACCCGGGGCTTGAAGCCGCCAGGGGGTTTTAAAACACCAGGGGCTTGAAGACAGCCAGGGGGCTTTAAGACAGCCCGGGGTCTTGAAGACAGCCAGGGGCTGAAGACACCCGGGGGCTTTAAACAGCCAGGGGGCTTTAAGACAACCAGGGGCTTGAAACAACCAAGGGTCTTTAAACAGTCGGGGGGCTTGAAGACAACCCGGGTTTTAAGACAACCAGGGGTCTTGAACAACCCGGGGGCTTGAAGACAACCAAGGTCTTGAGACAGTCAGGGGTCTTGAAGCAAAAAGGGGGCTTGGACAACCAGGGGCTTGAAGGGAACCAGGGGTCTTGAAACAACCCGGGGGCTTGAAACAACCCGGGGGCTTTAAGACAGTCAGGGGGGCTTGAAAACAACCCGGGGCCCCGAAACAACCAGGGGGCTTTAAGACAGCAGGGGGCTTGAAGACAACCCGGGTCTTGAAGACAACCAGGGGGCTTGAAGACAACCGGGGGCTTGAAACAACCCGGGGTCTTTAAAACAACCAGGGCTTTAAACAAACCCTGGTCGAAGGCAACGGGGTCTTCAAGACAACCCGGGGGCTTGAAGACAGTCAGGGGGCTTTAAGACAACCCGGGGTCTTTAAGGAACCGGGGGGCTTGAAAAAACCCGGGGTTTGAAGACAACCCTGGGGCTGAGGGCAAACCCGGGTTTTAAGACAACCGGGGGTTTGAAACACAGGGGTCTTGAAGACAACAGGGTCTTGAAGACAACCAGGGGGCTTTAAAACAGTCAGGGTCTTTAAGACAACCAGGGGCTTGAAGCACCAGGGGGCTTGAAGGAACCAGGGGGTTTTAAGACAACCCGGGGTCTTGAAAACAACCAGGGGGCTTGAAAACAACCAGGGGGCGAAAACAACCCGGGGGTTTTAAAACCAGGGGGCTTTAAGGCAACCGGGGTCTTGAAAACAACCGGGTCTTGAAGACTCAGGGGGCTTTAAACAAACCCGGGGCTTGAAGACAACCCGGGGGCTTTAAGGCAACAGGGGTCTTGAAACAACAGGGGGCTTAAGGCAACCAGGGGTCTTGAAAACACCAGGGGGCTTGAAGACAACCAGGGGGCTGAAGCAACCGGGGGGCTTTAAACAACCCGGGGGGCTTGAAGAAGCAGGGGGCTTGAAGACAACCAGGGTCTTTAAAACAACCCCGGGTCTTAAACAACCAGGGGGCTTGAAGACAACCCGGGGGCTTTAAAAACAACCAAGGGGGCTTTAAAAGCCAGGGGGCTGAAGCAACCGGGGTTTAAGACAACCAGGGGTTTGAAGCAACCCGGGGTCTTAAACAACCAGGGGGCTTGAAGACAGTCAGGGGGTTGAAGACAACCAGGGGGCTTGAAACAACCAGGGGGCTTGAAACAACCAGGGTCTTTTAAGACAACCAGGGTCTTGAAGACAACCAAGGGGCTTGAAAACAGCCAGGGGGTTTAAGACAACCGGGGTCTTTAAGACAACCAGGGGGGCGAAGACAAACCCGGGGGTTTTAAGACAACCCGGGGCTTGAAGACAACCATGGGCTTGAAACAACCCGGAGTCTTGAAGACAACCCGGGGTCTTGAAGACAACAGGGGGGCTTAAAGACAACCCGGGTCTTTAACAACCCGGGGTCTTAAGACAACCAGGGTCTTTAAAAACAATAGGGGTTTTGAAAACAACCAGGGGGCTTAAAGCAACCAGGGTCTTGAACAACCCGGGTCTTTATACGCCAGGGGGCTTGAAAACAGGGTCTTGAAACAATCAGGGTCTTGAAACAACCCGGGGTCTTAAACAACAGGGATCTGAAGCAGCTAGGGGGCTTGAAGACAGCCAGGGGGCTTGAAGAAACGGGTTTGAGACAAACCGGGGGCTTGAAGACAACCGGGGTCTTGAAGACAACCAGGGGTTTTTTAAAACAACCAGGGGTTGAAGACAGCCATTGGTTTGAAGACAGCCCGGGGTCTTGAAGACAACCGGGGCTTAATACAGCCGGGGTCTTTAAGCAGGGGTCTTGAAGACAATCAGGGGGCTTGAAACAACCCGGGGGCTTGAAAACTACCAGGGATCTTAAACAGGCGGGGGTTTTAAGACAGCCAGGGGTCTTGAAGACAACCAGGGGTCTTGAAGACAACCAGGGGGTCTTTAAGAATCAGGGGGGCTTGAAGACAACCCGGGGTCTTGAAACAACCAGGGGGCTTAAGACAAACCCGGGGTCTTTAAGACAACCAGGGGGGCTTGAAGACAACCAAGGCTTGAAGACACGGGGGCTGAAAACAACCGGGGGTTTTAAGACAACCAGGGGGGTTTTAAGACAACCCGGGGGCTTGAAGACAACCAGGGGTCCTTGAAAAAGCCAAGGGGTCTTGAAACAACCCGGGGGCTTTAAGACAACCCGGGGTCTGAAAGACAAACCCGGGGTCTTGAAGCGCAGGGGGCTTAAACAACCCGGGGTCTTAAGACAACCAGGGGGGTTGAAGAAACCCGGGCTTGAAAAAAACCCGGGGGCTTGGACAACAAGGGTTCTTTAAACAGCCGGGGGCTTGAAGACAACCAGGGGGTTGAAACAACCCGGGTCTTGAGACAACCAGGGGTCTTGAAGACAACCAGGGGCTTTAAGCAACCCCGTGGCTTGAAGACAAACCCGGGGGTCTTTAAGACAACCAGGGCTTTAAGACAACCAGGGGTCTTAAAGACAAACCCGGGGCTTTAAGACAAACCCGGGGGCTTGAAGACAAAGGGTCTTTAAAACAATCAGGGTTTTGAAGAAACCAGGGTCTTAAAACAACCAGGGGGCTTTAAGACAACAGGGTCTTAAAACAGCCCGGGGGCTTTAAGACGGGGGCTTAAGACAATCAGGGGGGCTTGAAAGCAACCAGGGGGCTTTAAACAACCCGGGGTCTGAAAAAAGCTAGGGGCTTTAAACAGCCAGGGGGGGTGAAAAACAAAGGGGGTTTTTAAGACAACCGGGGGCTGAAGACAACCAGGGGGTTGAAGACAAACCCTTTTTTAAAACAACCGGTCATAAACAGCCCGGGGTTGAAGCAGCCGGGGGCTTTAAGACAACCAGGGGGCTTGAAACAGCCAGGGGGGTGAAACGGGGGCTTTAAAACAATCAGGGGGCTTAAGACAACCCGGGGTCGAAACTACCGGGATCTTAGACATCAGGGTCTTGAAGACGCCAGGGTCTTGAAGCAAACCGGGGGCTTGAAGACAACCAGGGGGGTTGAAGACAGCCAGGGGCTTAAGAAACCAGGGGGCTTGAAGAAACAGGGGCTGAAGACACCGGGTTTGAAACACCCGGGGGCTTTAAAAAACAGCCCGGGGCTTTAAGACAGCCCGGGGGCTTGAAGACACCAGGGACTTGAAACAGCCCGGGGTCTTGAAGACACCAGGGGGCTGAAGACAGCCAGGGTCTTTAAGAAACCCGGGGTTTTTAAACAACCAGGGCGAAGACAGCAGGGGGGTTAAACACCAGGGGCTTGAAACAACCGGGGGTTTAGGCAACCCGGGGGGTGAAGACAAAAGGGGTCCCTTTAAGACAACCCGGGGGCTTGAAACGTCGGGGGTCTTTAAGACAACCAGGGGGGCTTAAACAACCCGGGGGCTTAAACATTTTGGGGGCTTTAAAACAACCAGGGTCTTGAAAACAACCCGGTCTTGAAGGCAACCCCGGGGTCTTGAAGACAACCCGGGTCTTTAAACAACCAGGGTCTTTAAAACAAACCGGGGGGTTGAAAAACCCGGGGGTTGAAACAACCAGTGGTCTTGAAGGCAACCAGGGTCTCAAACAACCAGGGGTCTTGAAGACAGTCAGGGTTGAAGACAACCAGGGGGGTTGAAAACAAACCCGGGGGCTTGAAGGGAACCGGGGGCTTGAAGCAAAACCCGGGTCTGAAGGGAACCAGGGGTCTTGAACAACCAGGGGGCCGAGCAACCGGGTCTTTTTAAAAACCCGGGGGCTTTAAGCAACCAGGGGTCTTTAAACAACCCCGGGGTTTTAAAACAGTCAAGGGGCTTGAAGACAAACCGGGGGGCTTGAAACAACCCGGGGTCTTGAAGGGAACCCGGGGTTTTTTTAAAACAACCGGGTCTTGAAGACAACTAGGGGGCTTTAAGACAACCGGGGCTTGAAGACAACCAGGGTCTTTAACAACCCTGGGGCTTTAAAGGGAACCGGGGCTTCAAAACAACCCCGGGGGCTTGGAAGTCAGGGTCTTGAAAAAAACAACCAAATCTTTTAAGGCAACCAGGGGGGTTCTTAAAACAACCAGGGGCTTGAGAAACCAGGGGTCTTGAAGCAACCCGGGGTCTTGAAGACACCAGGGGTCTTTAAAACAACCAGGGGTCTTTAAGAAACAAAAAACCCGGGGTCTGAAGACAACCCGGGGTCTTGAAGACAACCGGGGTCTTGAAGACAACCCGGGGGCTGAAGACAACCGGGGTCTTGAAGACAACCCGGGGGCTTGAAGCAGCAGGGGTCTTGAAACAACCAGGGGGCTTTTAAAACAACCAGGGTCTTGAAGACAGCCCGGGGTCTGAAGACACCGGGGGCTTGAAGACAACCCGGGTTTGAAAAACACGGGGTCTTGAAGCAGCAGGGGTCTTGAAGAAACCGGGGGTTTGAAACAACCAGGGGGGCTTGAAGACAGCCAGGGCTTGAAGACCCAGGGGGCCTTTAAAACAACCCGGGGGCTTGAAACAGCCAGGGGGCTTAAGACGGCCAGGGGGCTTGAAGACAGCCAGGGGTCTTTAAAACAGCCAGGGTTTAAGACACCAGGGGTCTTGAAGAAAACCAGGGGTCTTGAAACAGCCCGGGTCTTTAAGACAACCCGGGGGCTGAAAACAACCAGGGTCTTGAAGACCAGGGGGCTTGAAAACAACCAGGGGCTTGAAGACAACCAGGGGCTTGAAGACAACCAGGGGGCTTGAAGACAACCAAGGGCTTAAGCACAGGGGCCTTTAAGAAACCGGGGTCTTAAACAACCAGGGGGCTTGAAGCAACAGGGGGCTTGAAACAACCAGGGGCTTGAAGACAACCAGGGGGCTTGAAGACAGTCGGGGGGCTTGAAACAACCCGGGGCTTGAAACAACCAGGGGGCTTGAAAAACACAGGGGTTTTGAAGCCCAACCCGGGGGCTTAAGCAAACCCGGGGTCTTAAGACAACCAGGGGCTTGAAGACAACCCCGGGGCTTGAAGGCAACCGGGGGCTTAAGAAACCGGGGGCTTGAAGACACAGGGGGCTTTTTGACAACCCGGGGTCTTTAGGCAACCGGGGTCTTGAAGACAACCAGGGGGGTTTTAAGACAACCCGGGTCCCTTTAGGGGAACCCGGGTCTTTAAGCAACCCGGGGTCTTGAAAACAGTCAGGGTCTTAAGACAACCCGGGGCTTTAAAAACAACCAGGGGGCTTGAAGCAAGGGGGTTTTTAAAACAACGGGGTCTTTTAAACAAACCCGGGGCTTTAAACAACCGGGTTTTGAAGACAACCAAGGGGCTTGAAGACAACAGGGGGCTTGAAGCAACCCGGGGCTTGAAAACAACCGGGCTTGAAGACACCCGGTCTTGAAGGAACCAGGGGTCTTGAAGAAACAGGGTCTTTAAAACCAGGGGTCTTGAAGACAACCAGGGTCTTGAAGGAAACCAGGGTTTTGAAGGCAACCAGGGGTCTTTAAGACAACCAGGGGGCTTGAAGCAACCGGGGGGTTGAAGACGCCCCGGGGTCTTGAAGACAACAGGGGGCTTGAAAACAACCAGGGGGCTTGAAGACAACCAGGGGTCTTGAAGACACAGGGGCTTGAAGACAACCCGGGGTCTTGAAGACAACCAGGGGGCTTGAAAAACAAACCAGGGGGCTTGAAAACAACCAGGGTCTTGAAGACAACCCGGGGTCTGAAGCAACCAAGGGGGCTTGAAAACAGCCAGGGGGTTTTAAACAACCAGGTCTTTAAGACAACCAGGGGTTTGAAGGCAACCAGGGGTCTTTAAGACCCAGGGTCTTGAAGACAAACCAGGGGTCGGAAACAACAGGGGGCTTAAAACAACCCGGGGGTCTTGAAGACAACCAGGGGGCTTGAAGACAACCCGGGGGTTTGAAGACAAACCAGGGGGCTTGAAAACAACCAAAAGGGGCTTTAAGACCCAGGGCTTTTAAGAAACCGGGGGCTTGAAGACAACAGGGGTCTTTAAAAAACCAGGGTCTTTTAAGACAACCCGGGGTCTTTAAACAACCAGGGGGGTTTGAAGAAACCCGGGGTCTTTAAGACAACCAGGGTCTTTAAGCAACCAGGGGGCTTGAACAACAGGGGGTTTTAAGACAACCAGGGGCTTAAAGACAACCAGGGGCTTGAAGACAACCCGGGGGCTTTAACAACCAGGGTCCCTTTAAAAAACAGGGGTTTTGAAGCAACCCGGTCTTAAAAACAACCAGGGGGCTTGAAGAAACCAGGGGTCTTGAAAACAGCAGGGGGCTTGAAGACAGGGGGGCTTGAAACAAAAAGGGGTTTGAAACAAACCCGGGGTCTTTAAAACAACCCCGGGTCTTGAAGACAGCTGGGGTTTTGAAGACACCGGGTTTGAAGACAACCCGGGGGTTTTAAGCAACCCGGGGGCTTGAAGACAACCAGGGGGGCTTGAAGACAACCCGGGTTTGAAGAAAACCCGGGTCTTTAAGACACCAGGTCTTGAAGACAGCCAGGGGGCTTGAAGAAACCAGGGGCTTGAAGAAGCCAGGGTCTTGAAACAACCCGGGTCTTTAAGACAACCAGGGGTCTTGAAGACAGCCAGGGTCTGAAGACAACCAGGGGTCTTGAAGATAGCCAGGGGTCTTGAAGACAACCAGGGGTCTTGAAGACAACCAGGGGTCTTGAAGACAGCCAGGGGTCTTGAAGACAACCAGGGGTCTTGAAGACAACCAGGGAGCTTGAAGACAACCAGGGGTCTTTGAGACAGCCAGGGTGTTATTGCTGTTCTTGCTGCTGAACAACGGTTTAGTGCCGATGAAGGTAGCGTAGGTAGCAATGATACGGCCTTGGACTAGATTGGCTTTAATCGGGTAGGAGTGAGTACACAACGGGCAGTGTGAGGAAGTGACCGCAAGCCAGTCCGTGGAGGGGGAGTACTTGTGTACGTCAAGTCGGTCGAGGCGGGAGTGAGAGCGAGGCAAGTCTGGGCATACTGAAGTGGCAAGGCCTATAGGTGGCAGCACTTGAGTGGCGCGAAATATGAACTAAGCTGGCAGACAGCATGGGCTGTCTGTGCAGACAGTACAGGCTGTCTACATACGCTCGGCCACCTACCGCGCGTCGTCCCGACGCGACAATACTGGTAGTAAAAGAAACTCGGTCTCTCTCTCGTAGGAACAGGGCACAGAACACAAAATAAAAACATATATATACATATGGACACGGAAAAAAAAACTTCCTACAGGGAGGGAAGAAAAAAACATGTGGGTGTGCTAAACATCGTGGTCAAGGCAGTGAGCGTCGATGGGCATCACTGCCGCCTTCCTGCGTCTGGACAGATACTGCAACACGGGAGACATCGCTGCGGCTGAGCTGTGACGTAACAGGTTACGGTCTCCTCTGGAACGGTGAAGCAGACATCGTAGGAGTCGCTGCAGGTTTTCACTCAACCTGGGGCACGACATGCTGGTGCCCTCGAGTGAGGCGTCGACAAAACTCGGCAACTGGGCAGGACTTCTGGCAAGCGACTCAGGAGGACACTTCTCGACTGGTACTGTCGCTGGGCTGTCACTGCCGGCGAGCGTGGAGCGAGTTGTGGAGCGAGTCGTGGCAGAGACGACTGGGCGAAAACATCTGGGAGTCGTAACATCATACACCAGACTGCAGTGAGAGAGCTAGCAGTCAAAGTGACATGTTCTTTGTGCAGGCTGCTCACTGAAGCTTGTGACACGAGGCTGACACAGCGCCTGCCGACAGGCCTGGCTGCGGCTTGACGAGTATCATCTCTCGACAGCTGGAGTTATAGCAGAGGTTAGTCTAAGCGTCCCCAGACTTGTTTCTCTACATATAACTGCACTCTGACGGTCTGGAGGTGAAGTGAAACAAATCTCGATGGGAATCGTAGCAGGTACGTTTCTGCAGAACATCACGAGCGACGAGCATAAAAGCTTTCTGTACAAGGGGGCTCATACGCTCAGGGCTGAGAAATCAGCTGTCAACACACTGGTCAGGCGGGTGACTTAACACAGTGGTGCTACTCAAGGGTCTGGCTGGGCCAGACCTCACTGGACACACGAAACTTTAAAAACACACCGCTGTACATACGGTACAACATGGCTTAACTAGCAAATGATGCTTTTCTGTGCACAAAACTGACACTAAGACATATACTAAAATGTGAGAACACTGACTAAGAGGAATTAATTAACACACGACATATATCTTCTCTCAATCTTCTCGACAATACTGAAATAATTACTAGAACACTCGATGTGACATCATGTGATGTCAGGCGTGATGTCGCGAGGTGACGTCAGCAGACATCTCGAGGTGACGTCAGCAGACATCTCGAGGTGACGTCAGCAGACATCTCGAGGTGACGTCAGGCAGACATCGTGAGGTGACGTCAGCAGACATCTCGAGGTGACGTCAGAAGACACCGTGACGTCATGAAGTCGGGCAGCATCGTGGGTGGCGTCGATGTGATGCGGGCAGCAGACCACAGCATGAGGCCTGGGACATCTGGTAACTCACGTGGCTTTGTAGGTCTACGTGACATCGCCCACACCCACGTGACGTTGTAATCCACGTAGCTTCGAGTGGCCTCGGGCACTCGGATACACAGCACTGGCAATGAATTCATACGAAAAACAACAGAAAACACAGCAGAGGGAGTGGGCAGTGGTGAGTGGTGTATGGTAGTGTGGTGGCGAGGAGCGTGCGTGAGTGTATGGCAGGGTGAGCATCTAGCCATTCCTCCTCCTCCTCCTCCACCCACAAACACGTGGAGAAGCTCACACTGGACGCAGAAATCACCACAAAACTCACCTCTGGCTTGCTGAAACAGCTGTGCTGAGCTGAACAACAACAGCAACATACAAGTGACGCTGAACACGTGACTTGAGAAACAGCGTGGGGTCACTGGGACGCCACTTACAATTCTCGAAGAAATTCGGTAAATTTCGGCTGGATCCTGCTTGTACCTGTGTCTGGATGCTCAAACGTGCAGACACGACATCAGGATAACTCGTTGAGAGACGGATGCTTCTTGTGTAGGGTGATGAAGTGAAGATGACTTCATACCTCTTCCTCTCTCTCCAGGCAAACACAACTGCTGCAAGCACCGCTGTCACCATTTATAACAAGGGGTTATTTGGTAGGCTGTAGAGCGGTGGTTAAATGATATACGTCTTCGGAGGCTTCTTACTTTATTGTTAAGTAGTGTTGGGTTACACAGGCTTGTGTGTTTGTGCCCATGGCCCGGACAGGGCCATGCCCACGAGAGAGAGCTGGGAGTACTTGTGTCTTGATGCCAGGCCGCTGTGTGAGTGAGGCAAGTCTGGGCATACTGAAGTGGCAAGGCCTATAGGTGGCAGCACTTGAGTGGCGCGAAATATGAACTAAGCTGGCAGACAGCATGGGCTGTCTGTGCAGACAGTACAGGCTGTCTACAAGGGGTCTTGAAGACAACCAGGGGTCTTGTAGACAACCAGGGGTCTTGAAGACTGCCAGGGGTCTTGAAGACAGCCAGGGGTTTTGAAGACAACCAGGGGTCTTGAAGACAGCCAGGGGTCTTGAAGACAGGGGTCTTGAAGACAATCAGGGGTCTTGAAGACAACCAGAGGTTTTGAAGACAACCACGGGTTTTGAAGATAACCAGGGGTTTTGAAGATAACCAGGGGATCTTGAAGACAGCCAGGGGTCTTGAAGACCACCAGGGGTCTTGAAGACAGCCAGGGGTCTTGAAGACAACCACAGGTCTTGAAGACAACCAGCGGTCTTGACAACAACCAGTACTCTTGAAGACAACCAGGGGTCTTGAAGACAGCCAGGGGTCTTGGAGACAACCAGGGGTCTTAAAGACAACCAGGGGTCTTGAAGACAACCAGGGTTCTTGAAGACAACCAGGGGATCTTGAAGACAACCAGGGGATCTTGAAGACAGCTAGGGGTTGAAGACAACCAGGGGTCTTGAAGACAACCAGGGCTCTTGAAGACAACCAGGGGTCTTGAATGCAGCCAGGGGTCTTGAAGACAGTCAGGGGTCTTGACAACCAGGGGTCTTGAAGGCAACCAGGGGTCTTGAAGACAACCAGGGGTCTTGAAGACAACCAGGGGATCTTGAAGACAGCCATGGGTCTTGACAGCCAGGGGTCTTGAAGACAGCCAGGGGCTTGAAATCAGCCGGGGTCTTGTAGACAGCCCGGGTCTTGAAGAAGCCAGGGGTTTTAAGCAACCAGGGGTCTTGAAGACAAAACCCGGGGGCTTTAAGACAACCTTGGGCCTTGAA
>NC_069480.1:11790218-11840679 GCF_026875155.1 Cherax quadricarinatus
CTTGGTCTGAGAAATTGGCAGATGAAGTTTAATGTGGATAAGTGTAAGCGCACTTGCCCTTGGTAATGAAAAATAAACCTCGAGCTATAATATCTAGGTAAGTAGGGCTTTGGTCAATACTGAATGTGAAAAAAGACTTGGGAGTCATTGTTGGTAAGCAGAAATCTAAGCCAAGACAGCAGTGCCTCAGTGTGCGCAACAGGCCAACAGAGATTACTTGGATTTTATCTCAAGAAGTATAAGTAACAATGAAGTCCAAAAAGTTATTTTACAGCTCTATACATCACTAGTGAGGCTCATTTAGATTATGCTGCTCAGTTTGGGTCCCCTTACTAACAGGATGGCACATAGACTCATTTGAGAAACATACAGAAGAAGAATGACTAAATGATTTACTGTGTAGGAACCTCCCGTATGAAGATAGACTTAAAGCCTTAAATCTCCACTCTCTGGAGAGGCGTAGACATGAGGGGAGATATCATTGAAGTGTATAAGTGGAGACGGGCATAATAAACAAAGGGAGACATTAATAAAGTACTGAGGGAGTCGAACCAGGTAAGAACCAGGGAATATGATTTAAGTTGGATAAATTTAGGTTTAGAAAGGACATAGGTAAGTACTGGTTTTCTAACAGAGTTGTAGATGCGTGGAACAGTCTTCCCAGGGGGGTGTAGAGGCTAGGACCTTGGGTAGCTTTAAGAAGAGATGACAAATATATGATTGGGGTGGGGCGGGTTTGTTTGGTGTTGGGGGCGTGGGGGAGTTTGTTTCTTGAGTAGCTTTAGGTAGTGTCGTCTTGATAAGGAATGCCTCGTATGGGCCAGTAGGCCTTCTGCAGTGTTCCTACATTCTTATGTTCTTATGTTCTTATGTTCTTAACTTTGGTATAACTGTGTCTAGCATTAGGAATAATATTAGGAGAGATGTAAATAATGAAAATGATTGTTATAGGATGCAGTTAGACGCTGAGCTAGATCTGATAACCCCACTTATGATAACATGAACGAGATTAGATAGTATGTTTATGGAGCAACTGCAATTGTGAACAAGACTGACTGCTGTGTAGTGGCTACAGGCTTAGGCTTGGTTACAAGTACTTCTGGCAGTTTGGGAGGACACACAGATGAATGATCCAAACTAAATGTAAATTATGTGGTCAGGCATATGGTCCACTCTCTTGACACTATGTGCTTAATTGGCCACTTATTGAGGATTCAGGACAGACAGTATAATAACCCTATGTGACATGTCAAGATATCTTATTTAATGAAAATAAGGATAACGGATTTACTAAGCAAAATTTCCTATAATTTGCTTGTAACAGATAAGTGAACTATAGATATGTAGATATAAATCCATATGTATTCATGTTAACCCTTTGGAGCCTAGTTCCTAGGCCTTTTGTGTATCCATATGCTCTCGCGCTACCGTCCACTGGATGGATATGGGGTGCACAATAAACTAGCCACTTCGGTGGCAAAATCTAATCTGCACACATCAATGATATGGCTCGGTGCTCCCGAAGGGTGGGCAGCCCCTTGACCTTCGGGACCAACACTACAACTGCTGTTACCTGCTTCTCCCAACTCTCAACTCATTAAGCATAAATTGTGGCATGCTTGTGTCAGAAGCCAGACACAGGTATGGTAGGATTGTGGACAGTGGTTGAGTCCAGGTGCACATGCTGTGGATTCCATGTCACATTGGTCTTCAGATGCATGAAAGAACTGATAAATTGGCTAAGCTGTATGCTTTCAAAGAGGGAGTAGATTACAATCTTGGCTTGTCAGGTAGTAGTTTGAGAACAATAATACGAAAAGAACTTCAGCTGAATTTTATGGACTTAAGGCTCAGGGAGATATTGACACCATGAGTCCATCTTCATCATTCTATCATGCAGGAGGGAGCCACATTGTCTATGGTGAATCCACAAAATAAAGCAGAGACTCTGGGATGTCACTACGCGGCTCCGGTGGGTTACAAAGTATCTTTGGCAGGTTAAATCACCACCACCAGATGTAGGACCAACGAAATGTAAACTTTGCAAGATTGGATTATGTCACACCCTGCGTCATTATGTACTGGAGTGCGATAAAATTAATGAATTTAGAAACAACTCACTCAGAAGTGTTCAAGAAATGGCTAAGTATTTTATCCACAGTGGGTATATTACAGACCATTCTGGAGAAATACCCTGACTTTGCTAGCTGTAAATAAAGCATTACCACATGTGTGCATGTGTGTGTGTGTGTGTGTGTGTGTGTGTGTGTGTGTGTGTGTGTGTGTGGTGTGTGTGTGAGTATGAGTGTGTGTGTGTATGAGTGTGAGTGTGTGTATGAGTGTGTGTGAGTATGAGTGTGTGTGCGTGTGTGTATGAGTTTGTGTGTGTGTGTGTGTGTGGTGTGTTTATGTGTGTGTGTGTATGAATTTGTATGTGTGTGTGTGTGTGTGTGTGTGTGTGTGTGAGAGAGAGACTCAGCAATCAACATTGCACCAATAACTCACTACAGTTGTGACCGGGTGTGGAAGTGTGAATTGCTCATTACTCTAAAATTTGTTCATGATTGCAGCCATGTATAAACGTAAGTAACCATTCTTACAGTAATTCATTACCTTTGTAACTTGTGAGTTCATTACCTTTGTAACTTGTGAGTTCATTACCTTGTACCTAGTTCAGCCATCAAAACTTTGGAGCCCGGTCCCTGGACCCATTGTGTACCTCTGTAATCTGTAAATACCTTTGTAACTTGTAATGATTGTGACTAGACCTACCTGGAGTTCATTACCTTTGTAAATTGTGAGTTCATTACCTTTGTAAATTGTGAGTTCATTGCCTCTGTAGCTTGCTCAGCTATCAAAACTTTGAGGCCCAGTCCCTGGACCCATTATGTACCTCTGTAATCTTTTGACTACCGCCCACAGGATGGGTATGGGGTGCATAATAAACATATTAAACTAAAACTGCTTCTCCCCCAACTTACCCTTCTCCTTCATACGATTAAATAACCTAACTATAAATCCCATTATTAACGTCCAATGTTGTAAATAAAATTCTACTGGGAGACCGTCAATACCCGGCGCTTTCCCCTTCCTCATTCCCCTTAATGCATTCTCTGCCGTAATAGTCCCGCCTAAAGCCTTTCTATCACTATTTCCTAAATTACACGTCACATACACACCTTGTCCAACGCCACGTCACCCCCCCCCCTCCCACTGTTCCAGTACTTCTCATACCAAGCCTCCGCATATGCACACATCCCCTTTGTGGTTCGTATCTCCTGCCCTGCTCTATAATTCCCAACCTTCTCCATTACCTCTAAACATGGGATAGCCATCACCACCTGCCTTTGCTTTTGATGCCGCAAAACACACGCTGACGGCTTGTCGCCCCAAAGCACTTCCTCCACCCCTGCCTGCACCCTTACAGCTTGAAACCTTTCATTTTGCAACACCCTCAACCTTCCCTTTATTTCAGCTATTTCATCCATAGGAAAATTATTCCCACTCATCCCCCGCCCATAGCAACCTCTTAACCTATCCTCTAAATAGTTAGCCAGTCCATATTTTAAATTATTAATACGTTTTCCTTCTCTCACATAAAACTTTCTAATCCTTTCCTTTGCAACACAATCCCACCATGTCACAATGTCATCCACTCCCTGTTCTTCCACACTAAGCTCCCTCCATAGGACTGAAAACCCCTCCAACCCCTCCTCATCACCTAACACACTTATATTTAATTTCCAATAACTTCTATATATGTCCGCGAGCGTCCCCCACCCAACCTCCACCACCACTGCCCTATGATCTGACATTGTAGCCTCAACAGTACTGAAAGATTTCACATCCACTCCCTGAGAAAGGTACACTCTATCTAGTCTCGCAGCATATCCACTCCTAACAAACGTATATTAAGTCTCCCACACCGCTCCCCCAAAGGCATCACGTAACCTAACATCCCTTAATAAATCCCTAAGAGCCACAGATATATATTCAGTCCCTTTTGGGTCCACATCAGCCACCCTGATTACACTATTCCAGTCCCCACCAACTATCGCCACCTCTGGCAGTGCACTTAAGAAAAACACAAGATCCTCACACACAAAATCATTCTTTACATGTATGTTATTTTCTGCCGGCGCATACACACTCACAAAAGACACACGCTTACCCATCCACCACCCATCCACACACAACACCCTCCCTCCCCCTCCTCCCTCGCTTCTCTGCAAAACAAACGGGCTCGTCTACCTTATTAAAATTCCCACACCACCTTTTAGACGGGGAGATGGCAGGGTAACTACTCGAAATCCTGCCTCCTCCAACACCCTACCCTCTTTAAAATTGTGCTCCTGCAGGAACACTACATCCACTCTAGATTTATTTAGGAAAATACAAAACCAATCTCTCTTCATACCGCTACATAACCCATTAACATTTACAGACATACACCTAAGGCCTATTAAAGTTTCCACCCCTGCTTCCTCTCATCACTCTTTACAACTCCAGAGCTTGAATTTAAGTTTGACACCTTCAGAGTGCTCTCTTTTCCTCCCCCTTCTTCCGGTGCCTCCTATCATGGCATCCACCACCTACACCACTACCTTCACACTTCACCTCCGTCTGTTTCCCAGGCCTTTGTGCAGGCGTAAGGATGTCAACAGAATCTGATGTAGCCGCCCTCTTTCTCATGACAGTCAATGTTACACATGTCTTGGTCAGATTTTGCCACTCGATGAACCTCCACCTCCACCTGAGAATGGTTTAATGATTCAACGAACGACTCCAAACCACCATCACGTTCCAAATTATCATGTCTCCGACTTTCTGGAAGCGACGACTCTCCAATGACACCACGCTCAGATGTAACGTCCCTCTCTGCCAGTGACAAAGTCTTCAACACCTCCACCAATTCCTCTTCAATCTCAAGAACCTTCTCCTGTAATTGCTGCTCGTCCTTATCCACAGGAGACGACAAAACAAATTCTGGCCACAAAATAGAGCGAAACACCAACGTCAAAGACCTGGGAGTGATTATGTCGGAGGATCTCACCTTCAAGGACCATAACATTGTATCAATCGCATCTGCTAGAAAAATGACAGGATGGATAATGAGAACCTTCAAAACTAGGGAGGCCAAGCCCATGATGACACTCTTCAGGTCACTTGTTCTATCTAGGCTGGAATATTGCTGCACTCTAACAGCACCTTTCAAGGCAGGTGAAATTGCCGACCTAGAAAATGTACAGAGAACTTTCACGGCGCGCATAACGGAGATAAAACACCTCAATTACTGGGAGCGCTTGAGGTTTCAAAACCCTGTATTCCCTGGAACGCAGGAGGGAGAGATACATGATTATATACACCTGGAAAATCCTAGAGGGACTAGTACCGAACTTGCACACGAAAATCACTCACTACGAAAGCAAAAGACTTGGCAGACGATGCACCATCCCCCCAATGAAAAGCAGGGGTGTCACTAGCACGTTAAGAGACCATACAATAAGTGTCAGGGGCCCGAGACTGTTCAACTGCCTCCCAGCACACATAAGGGGGATTACCAACAGACCCCTGGCAGTCTTCAAGCTGGCACTGGACAAGCACCTAAAGTCAGTTCCTGATCAGCCGGGCTGTGGCTCGTACGTTGGTTTGCGTGCAGCCAGCAGCAACAGCCTGGTTGATCAGGCTCTGATCCACCAGGAGGCCTGGTCACAGACCGGGCCGCGGGGGCGTTGACCCCCGGAACTCTCTCCAGGTAAACTCCAGATCTCGGAAAAATTCCCGGAGTTTCCACTGTTGATAGACTCCACTGTTCCACTGTTGATAGACCTGATCAGGCAGCTGGGGGAGGGACTCCAACTCACCGCCAGTCCTGTGTGCCCGATCCACTATCTCGCTCCACAAAACACCACGCCCTCTATCCGATGTTTGTTTCTCACCTGCCACCTTTGAAGCAGGTGCTGCGACGTCCACCATAGGTCCAGGCACACATCTTTGCTTGTCACAAGTCGCCTCTATGTGATCATACTCACCACATAGGCGGCATGTACGTCGTTGTCCTGGGTACATTACCATGACCTGCATCCTGAAATCTTGTAGATACACATAGGACGGTATTGGGTGCCTCAAAGTCATTTTGAGGCTGAAAGAACCCTCTGGAAAACCAGCATAGGCACCTGCTGCCCACGTACCATGTTGAGCATAATGCACCGTCCCATATGTCTCAAAAACTTTCCTTATATCCCCCTCGTCCGCCTCAAAGGGAACGTTGCGTAACTTGATCCACGTATAATGCCGTGAAACATCTATCATTCTTACACTGACAGCTGGTGTGACGCTAAGACTTACGTCCTGAAACCTGGTGACTAACGATTCGTAAACCGTAGCTGATAGCAGTTTGATGAAAATTCTTTGGCCTCCATTTAATGCTACACCATACAATTCACTCTCTTGTATGCCATATGTCTCCCGGATGATCTTTGGCAATAAGACTTGCGCAGAACTAGGCGTTATCGTTCCTTTAAGCAGCTCAATGCCTACAGTATTTATCCGGCGTCTCAGACTAACCGCCATCTTGACAATCACAGGGCACCTGTGTTGTTAGCAGAGGTGTGACAGCACCACTTCACCCAGTGTCTGCAGTTCTAGAGTTCTCAGGTAGGGTGTTCCAGATTTTAGGGCCTTTGACATACATTGAATTTTTGTAAAGGTTTAGTCGGACACGGGGAATGTCATAGAGATGTTTGTGTCTGGTGTTATGCCTGTGGGTTCTGTCGCAACTATCAAGAAAGCGTTTTAGGTCAAGGTTAATATTGGAATTTAAGGTCCTGTAGATGTAGATTGCACAGTAGTAAGTGTGGATGTACTGAACTGGGAGTAAGTTTAGATCTATGAAGAGTGGGGGGGGGGTGTTGCCAGGGATGGGATTTAGTGATTATTCTTACTGCGGCTTTGTGTTGGGTTATTATTGGCTTTAGGTGTGTTGCTGCAGTTGAACCCCAAGCACAGATAGCATAGGTGAGGTATGGATATATAAGTGAATGGTATAGTGAGAGAAGGGCAGTTTGCGGCACGTAGTATCGTATCTTGGAGAGGATCCCAACCGTTATGGATACTTTTTTGGTTATGTGTTGGATATGGGTGCTGAAGTTCAGGTTGTTGTCGAGGTATAGGCCTAGGAATTTGCCCTCATTATGCCTGGCAATTAGAGTGTTGTCGATCTTAATGTTAATTTGCGCATCTCCTGCTCTGCTACCAAACACAATGTAGTAGGTTTTGTCAGTGTTAAGCGTAAGTTTATTGGCTGTCATCCAAGTCGATATTTTGATCAGCTCCTCATTAACAATGGTGTTGAGGGTGGCAAGATTAGGGTGAGAGATGACATAAGTCGTGTCGTCAGCAAAGAGAATGGGGATTGAGACACTTACGCAGCATATGGGAAACTTTATTCAGGAAACGTTTCGCCACACAGTGGCTTCATCAGTCCAATACAAAGAGGAAGGCGTAAGGAGAGGAGGAGTATGATGTAATCAGTCCCTCAACCTGGAGTCGATGTGTTCAGTCCATCAATCTTGTAGAATGTACAGCATAGGGACGATCTTGTTACAAAGAATTCTTCAACACTTGTTCAACCTTTGGACGAAGACCTACTTCGACTAGTGGATGGTACCACTATGACCCCGCCTCCGCCTGCTTCACCTCACCTCTCTACAGTATATAAGCCACGTCTACGGCCCTATGCTGTACATTCTACAAGATTGATGGACTGAACACATCGACTCCAGGTTGAGGGACTGATTACATCATACTCCTCCTCTCCTTACGCCTTCCTCTTTGTATTAAACTGATGAAGCCACTGTGTGGCGAAACGTTTCCTAAATAAAGTTTCCCATATGCTGCATAAGTGTCTCAATCTTCAACTTGTCGGTTTTTCAAACCATTCATCACAAAGAGAATGGGTTTCAGGTGTTGGGATACGTTTGGAAGGTCATTGATGTATATGAGGAAGAGCAGGGGACCAAGGACACTTCCCTGCGGAACTCCAGTATCAAGTGGCCGTGTTGTTGATGTTGTGTCTTTAATGGTGACATACTGATACCTATTAGTAAGGTAAGATTTGAAATATGCAAGCGCATGGCCTCTTATACCATAATGGTCAAGTTTGTGGAGTAGGATGCCGTGGTCAGGTCAGGTTAGGTCAGGTTAGGTTAGGTTACGTTAGGTCAGGTTAGGTTAGGTCAGGTTAGGTCAGGTTAGGTTAGGTTACATTAGGTCAGGTTAGGTCAGGTTAAATCAGGTTAGGTTAGGTGAGGTTAGGTTAGGTCGGGTTAGGTTAGGTCATGGTAGGTCAGGTCAGGTCAGGTCAGGTCAGGTCAGGTTCGTCAGGAAACAGGACAAATGTTTCCTGACGCGGGTCTTAGATGATGACCCGCCTTAGGAGCTTTTGGCCATCTGACCGAGGCCTTCCGCTGGCTTACCAGTCCACCCTTTAAAAATTACGGTCATGTAGAACCATTTTTGTAGTCTACAAGAGGGAACCAAACAGGTACCTAAAGTCAGCACCTGACAAACCGAGCTGTGGTTCCTAAGTCAGTTTGGCTGAGACCAGCAGTAACGACCCTTATCCACCATGAGGCCTAGTCATGGGGGGTACTGACTCCCACAACAACTTCCAGGAACATCCCCAGGATGCGACCCACACCAGCCAGTTAACATAAGTATACAAACAGCAGCATCACCCGTGCCGAAGATCTAACCTTGGACACTCAGATTGTTAATTCTGTATCATATTGCCACAAGGGCACTCCAAAAATATTAGGGATATAATCCCCAGAACCAAATATTACCCAAATTTTATAATTACATTAAATAAAAAAATAATTCGTAAAATAATTAGAGATTATTATATAAAATATTTATAGAATTAAAAGAAATTATCATCAATTTTTAAAAAATTAAAAACCTTTAAAAGAAATTTATAAATTTTAATTTTAAAAATTCTATTGAAATAAAAAATTTTAATCAATAATTAAAATTTTAAAAACCGAGGATAAACTAATATATTTGTGTTATTACTTATAACGAATGTATACATGTATACAAGGTATACATGTTCATGGTATACATGTATACAAGGTATACATGTACATGGTATACATGTATACAAGGTATACATGTTCATGGTATACATGTATACAAGGTATACATGTACATGGTATACATGTATACAAGGTATACATGTTCATGGTATACATGTATACAAGGTATACATGTACATGGTATACATGTATACAAGGTATACATGTTCATGGTATACATGTATACAAGGTATAACATGTACATGGTATACATGTATACAAGGTATACATGTTCATGGTATACATGTATACAAGGTTACATGTACATGGTAATACATGTATACAAGGTATACATGTACATGGTATACATGTATACAAGGTATACATGTTCATGGTATACATGTATACAAGGTATACATGTATACAAGGTATACATGTATACAAGGTATACATGTATACAAGGTATACATGTATACAAGGTATACATGTTCATGGTATACATGTATACAAGGTATACATGTTCATGGTATACATGTATACAAGGTATACATGTTCATGGTATATATGTATACAAGGTATACATGTTCATGGTATACATGTATACAAGGTATACATGTTCATGGTATACATGTATACAAGGTATACATGTTCATGGTATATATGTATACAAGGTATACATGTTCATGGTATACATGTATACAAGGTATACTGTACTGGTATACATGTATACAAGGTATACATGTTCATGGTATACATGTATACAAGGTATACATGTACATGGTATACATGTATACAAGGTATACATGTTCATGGTATACATGTATACAAGGTATACATGTACATGGTATAATGTAACAAGTATACATGTACATGGTATACATGTATACAAGGTATACATGTTCATGGTATACATGTATACAAGGTATACATGTATACAAGGTATACATGTATACAAGGTATACATGTATACAAGGTATACATGTTCATGGTATACATGTATACAAGGTATACATGTTCATGGTATACATGTATACAAGGTATACATGTTCATGGTATATATGTATACAAGGTATACATGTTCATGGTATACATGTATACAAGGTATACATGTTCATGGTATACATGTATACAAGGTATACATGTTCAAGGTATACATGTATACAAGGTATACATGTATACAAGGTATACATGTACATGGTATACATGTATAAAAGGTATACATGTATACAAGGTATACATGTTCAAGGTATACATGTATAAAAGATATACATGTACATGGTATACATGTATACAAGGTATACATGTTCAAGGTATACATGTATACAAGGTATACATGTTCAAGGTATACATGTATAATAGGTATATACATGTTCAAGGTAATACATGTATACAAGGTATACATTGTTCAAGGTATACATGTATACAAGGTATACATGTTCAAGGTATACATGTATACAAGGTATACATGTATACAAGGTATACATGTACATGGGTATACATGTATAAAAGGTATACATGGTTCAAGGTATACATGTATACAAGGTATACATGTTCAAGGTATACATGTATAAAAGATATACATGTACATGGTATACATGTTCAAGGTATACATGTATACAAGGTATACATGTTCAAGGTATACATGTATACAAGGTATACATGTTCAAGGTATACATGTATACAAGGTATACATGTTCAAGGTATACATGTATACAAGGAAATACATTTTTCAAGGTATACATGTATACAAGGTATACATGTTCAAGGTATACATGTATACAAGGTATACATGTACATGGTATACATGTACATGGTATACATGTATAAAAGGTATACATGTTCAAGGTATACATGTATACAAGGTATACATGTTCAAGGTATACATGTATAAAAGATATACATGTACATGGTATACATGTATACAAGGTATACATGTTCAAGGTATACATGTATACAAGGTATACATGTTCAAGGTATACATGTATACAAGGTATACATGTTTACAAGGTATACATGTATACAAGGTATACATGTTCAAGGTATACATGTATACAAGGTATACATGTATACAAGGTATACATGTACATGGTATACATGTACATGGTATACATGTATAAAAGGTATACATGTTCAAGGTATACATGTATACAAGGTATACATGTTCAAGGTATACATGTATAAAAGATATACATTTACATGGTATACATGTATACAAGGTATACATGTTCAAGGTATACATGTATACAAGGTATACATGTTCAAGGTATACATGTATACAAGGTATACATGTTCAAGGTATACATGTATACAAGGTATACATGTTCAAGGTATACATGTATACAAGGTATACATGTATACAAGGTATACATGTACATGGTATACATGTATAAAAGGTATACATGTTCAAGGTATACATGTATACAAGGTATACATGTTCAAGGTATACATGTATAAAAGATATACATGTACATGGTATACATGTATACAAGGTATACATGTTCAAGGTATACATGTATACAAGGTATACATGTTCAAGGTATACATGTATACAAGGTATACATGTTCAAGGTATACATGTATACAAGGTATACATGTTCAAGGTATACATGTATACAAGGTATACATGTTCAAGGGACTAGTACCGAACTTGCACACGAAAATCACTCACTACGAAAGCAAAAGACTTGGCAGACGATGCACCATCCCCCCAATGAAAAGCAGGGGTGTCACTAGCACGTTAAGAGACCATACAATAAGTGTCAGGGGCCCGAGACTGTTCAACTGCCTCCCAGCACACATAAGGGGGATTACCAACAGACCCCTGGCAGTCTTCAAGCTGGCACTGGACAAGCACCTAAAGTCAGTTCCTGATCAGCCGGGCTGTGGCTCGTACGTTGGTTTGCGTGCAGCCAGCAGCAACAGCCTGGTTGATCAGGCACTGATCCAACAGGAGGCCTGGTCACAGACCGGGCCGCGGGGGCGTTGACCCCCGAAACTCTCTCCAGGTAAACTCCAGGTAAACATGTATACAAGGTATACACGTGAACCTCAAAATGGTATACAATACCGACAGGTTGTTAGGTAAGACACATAGGCAACAGTTAGGCAACTTTAATCCGAAACGTTTCGCCTACACAGTAGGCTTCTTCAGTCGAATACAGAAAGTAGGCAGGAACAGTAGAGATGTGAAGAGGATGTAATCAGTCCTTGAGAAGTTCGCCTACTGTGTAGGCGAAAAGTTTCGGAATAGAGTTGCCTAACTGTTGCCTATGTGTCTTACCTACCAAGGTATACAAGTATACAAGGTATACATGTTCAAGGTATACATGTATACAAGGTATACATGTACAAGGTATACATGTACATGGTATATATGTATACAAGGTATACATGTACAAGGTATACTGGTACAAGGTATACAAGTATACAAGGTATACATGTTCAAGGTATACATGTATACAAGGTATAAATGTACAAGGTATACATGTACATGGTATATAGTGTATACAAGGTATACATGTACAAGGTATACTGGTACAAGGTATACAAGTATACAAGGTATACATGTTCAAGGTATACATGTATACAAGGTATAAATGTACAAGGTATACATGTACATGGTATACATGTACATGGTATACATGTACAAGGTATACATGTACATGGTATACATGTACATGGTATACATGTACAAGGTATACATGTACATGGTATACATGTACATGGTATACATGTACATGGTATACATGTACAAGTATACAGTACATGGTATACATGTACATGGTATACATGTACAAGGTATACATGTACATGGTATACATGTACATGGTATACATGTACATGGTATACATTACATGGTATACATGTACAAGGTATAACATGTACTGGTATACATGTACATGGTATACATGTACATGGTATACATGTACATGGTATACATGTACATGGTATACATGTACATGGTATACATGTACATGGTATACATGTACATGGTATACATGTACAAGGTATACTGGTACAAGGTATACATGTACATGGTATACATGTACATAGTATACATGTACATGGTATACATGTACAAGGTATACATGTACAAGGTATACTGGTACAAGGTATACATGTACATGGTATACATGTACATGGTATACATGTACATGGTATACATGTACATGGTATACATGTACATGGTTTCTGTACATGGTATACATGTACATGGTATACATGTACATGGTATACATGTACATGGTATACATGTACATGGTATACATGTACATGGTATACATGTACATGGTATACATGTACGTGGTATACATGTACATGGTATACATGTACATGGTATACATGTACATGGTATACATGTACATGGTATACATGTACAAAGGGATACTGGTACATAGGTATACATGTACATGGTATACATGTACATGGTATACATGTACATGGTATACATGTACATAGTATACATGTACATGGTATACATGTACAAGGTATACATGTACAAGGTATACTGGTACAAGGTATACATGTTTCATGGTATACATACATGGTAATACATGTACAAAGGTATACATGTACAAGGTATACTGGTACAAGGTATACATGTACATGGTATACATGTACATGGTATACATGTACAAGGTATACATGTACAAGGTATACTGGTACAAGGTATACTGGTACAAGGTATACATGTACATGGTATACATGTACAAGGTATACATGTACATAGTATACATGTACATGGTATACATGTACAAGGTATACATGTACAAGGTATACAGGTACAAGGTATACTTATACATGGTATACATGTACAAGGTATACATGTACAAGGTATACTTGTACATGGTATACATGTACAAGGTATACATGTACAAGGTATACATGTACATGGTATACATGTACAAGGTATACATGTACAAGGTATACTTGTACATGGTATACATGTACAAGGTATAGAGGTACAAGGTATACATGTACAAGGTATACATGTACATGGTATACATGTACGTGGTATACGTGTACATGGTATACATGTACATGGTATACATGTACATGGTATACATGTACATGGTATACATGTACATGGTATACATGTACAATGTATACATGTACATGGTATACATGTACATGGTATACATGTACATGGTATACATGTACAAGGTATACATGTACATGGTATACATGTACAAGGTATACATGTACATGGTATACATGTACATGGCATACATGTACAAGGTATACATGTACAAGGTATACATGTACAAGGTATACATGTACATGGTATACATGTACAAGGTATACATGTACATGGTATACATGTACAAGGTTATACATGTACAAGGTATACATGTACATGGTATACATGTACAAGGTATACATGTACAAGGTATACATGTACAAGGTATACATGTACAAGGTATACATGTACATGGTATACATGTACAAGGTATACATGTACAAGGTATACATGTACATGGTATACATGTACATGGCATACATGTACAAGGTATATATGTACAAGGTATACATGTACAAGGTATACATGTACAAGGTATACATGTACAAGGTATGCTTGTACATGGTATACATGTACAAGGTATACATGTACAAGGTATACATGTACAAGGTATACATGTACATGGCATACATGTACAAGGTATACATGTACATGGTATACAGGTACAAGGTATGCTTGTACATGGTATACATGTACATGGTATACATGTACAAGGTATACATGTACATGGCATACATGTACATGGTATACATGTACATGGTATACATGTACAAGGTATACATGTACAAGGTATACATGTACATGGTATACATGTACATGGCATACATGTACATGGTATACATGTACATGGTATACATGTACAAGGTATACATGTGCAAGGTATACATGTACATGGTATACATGTACATGGCATACATGTACATGGCATACATGTACAAGGTATACAGGTACAAGGTATACAGGTACAAGGTATACATGTACAAGGTATACAGGTACAAGGTATGCTTGTACATGGTATACATGTGCAAGGTATACATGTACATGGTATACATGTACAAGGTATACAGGTACAAGGTATGCTTGTACATGGTATACATGTGCAAGGTATACTTGTACAAGGTATACATGTACAAGATATACAGGTACTAGGTATACATGAACAAGGTCATACAGGTACAAGGTATATACGTACAAGGTATACATGTACATGGTATACTTGTACAAGGTATGCATGTACAAGGTATACTTGTACATGGTATACATGTACAAGGTATACATGTACAAGGTATACATGTACAAGGTATACATGTACAGGGTATACATGTACATGGTATGCATGTACATGGTATATAAGTACAAGGTATACATGTACAAGGTATACATGTACAAGGTATACATGTTCAAGGTATACATGTACATGGTGTACATGTACAAGGTATACATGTACATGGTATACATGTACAAGGTATACATGTACATGGTATACATGAACAAGGTATACATTTACATAGTATACATGTACAAGGTATACATTTACATAGTATACATGTACAAGGCCACAAAATAGAGCGAAACACCAACGTCAAAGACCTGGGAGTGATTATGTCGGAGGATCTCACCTTCAAGGACCATAACATTGTATCAATCGCATCTGCTAGAAAAATGACAGGATGGATAATGAGAACCTTCAAAACTAGGGAGGCCAAGCCCATGATGACACTCTTCAGGTCACTTGTTCTGTCTAGGCTGGAATATTGCTGCACACTAACAGCACCTTTCAAGGCAGGTGAAATTGCCGACCTAGAAAATGTACAGAGAACTTTCACGGCACGCATAACGGAGATAAAACACCTCAATTACTGGGAGCGCTTGAGGTTCCTAAACCTGTATTCCCTGGAACGCAGGAGGGAGAGATACATGATTATATACACCTGGAAAATCCTAGAGGGACTAGTACCGAACTTGCACACGAAAATCACTCACTACGAAAGCAAAAGCCTCGCAGACGATGCAACATCCCCCCAATGAAAAGCAGGGCTGTCACTAGCACGTTTAGAGACCATACAATAAGTGTCAGGGGCCCGAGACTGTTCAACTGCCTCCCAGCACACATAAGGGGGATTACCAACAGACCCCTGGCAGTCTTCAAGCTGGCACTGGACAAGCACCTAAAGTCGGTTCCTGACCAGCCCGGCTGTGGCTCGTACGTTGGTTTGCGTGCAGCCAGCAGTAACAGCCTGGTTGATCAGGCTCTGATCCACCAGGAGGAGTGGTCACAGACCGGGCCGCGGGGTCGTTGACTCCCGGAACTCTTTCCAGGTAAACTCCAGGTAAACTCCACCAAATGTAAAGTCATGAAGATTCTGAAAGAGCAAAGAAGACCACAGACGGAGTACAGTCTAGGGGGCCAGAGACTACAAACATCACTCAAGGAAAAAGATCTTGGGGTGAGTATAACACCAGGCACATCTCCTGAAGCGCACATCAACCAAATAACTGCTGCAGCATATGGGCGCCTAGCAAACCTCAGAACAGCATTCCGACATCTTAATAAGGAATCATTCAGGACCCTGTACACCGTGTACGTTAGGCCCATATTGGAGTATGCGGCACCAGTTTGGAACCCACACCTAGCCAAGCATGTAAAGAAACTAGAGAAAGTGCGAAGGTTTGCAACTAGACTAGTCCCAGAGCTAAGAGGTATGTCCTATGAGGAGAGGTTAAGGGAAATCAATCTGACGACACTGGAGGACAGGAGAGATAGGAGGGACATGGTAACGACATACAAAATACTGAGAGACAGAATGTTCCAGAGATGGGACACAGCAACAAGGGGACACATTTGGAAGTTGAAGACTCAGATGAATCACAGGGATGTTAGGAAGTATTTCTTCAGTCACAGAGTAGTCAGGAAGTGGAACAGTTTTGGAAGCGATGTAGTGGAGGCAGAATCCATTCATAGATTTAAGCAGAGGTATGATAAAGCTCATGGTACAGGGAGAGTGACCCAGTAGCGACCAGTGAAGAGGCGGGGCCTGGAGCTATGAATCTACCCCTGCAACGACAACCAGGTGAGTGCAACACCTTTGTTGCTGGGTCTACCACCGGCACACATAAGTGCGATAAGGCACCTAAACTACTGGGAACGGTTGAAGGTCCTTGATCAGTATTCCCTGAAACGCAGGCGAGAGAGATACATGATAATATACACTTGGAAGGTCCTGGAGGGCTTGGTACCAAACCTTCACACGAAAATCACTCCCTATGAAAGCAAAAGACACGGCAGGAGATGCAACATTCCCCCGATGAAAAGCAGGGGTGCCACGAGTACACTAAGACAACACAATAAGTGTCTGGGACCCAAGACTGTTCAACTGCCTCCCAGCATACATAAAGGGGTTTACCAATAGACCCCTGGCAGTCTTTAAGACTCTTAGCTGTCTTCAAGACCCCTGACTGTCTTCAAGGCCCCTGGCTGTCTTCAAGACCCCTGGCTGTCTTCAAGGCCCAAGGTTGTCTTAAAGACCCCTGGTTGTCTTCAAGACCCCTGGTTGTCTTCAAAACCCCTGGCTGTCTTCAAGATCCCTGGCTGTCTACAAGACCCCTGGCTGACTTCAAGACCCCTGGCTGTCTTCAAGACCCCTGGCTGTCAAGACCCATGGCTGTCTTCAAGGCCCAAGGTTGTCTTAAAGACCCCTGGTTGTCTTCAAGACCCCTGGTTGTCTTCAAAACCCCTGGCTGTCTTCAAGATCCCTGGCTGTCTACAAGACCCCTGGCTGACTTCAAGACCCCTGGCTGTCTTCAAGACCCCTGGCTGTCAAGACCCATGGCTGTCTTCAAGGCCCAAGGTTGTCTTAAAGACCCCTGGTTGTCTTCAAGACCCCTGGTTGTCTTCAAAACCCTGGCTGTCTTCAAGATCCCTGGCTGTCTACAAGACCCCTGGCTGACTTCAAGACCCCTGGCTGTCTTCAAGACCCCTGGCTGTCAAGACCCCTGGCTGTCTTCAAGGCCCAAGGTTGTCTTAAAGACCCCTGGTTGTCTTCAAGACCCCTGGTTGTCTTCAAACCCCTGGCTGTCTTCAAGATCCCTGGCTGTCTACAAGACCCCTGGCTGACTTCAAGACCCCTGGCTGTCTTCAAGACCCCTGGCTGTCAAGACCCATGGCTGTCTTCAAGATCCCCTGGTTGTCTTCAAGACCCCTGGTTGTCTTCAAGACCCCTGGTTGCCTTCAAGACCCCTGGTTGTCAAGACCCCTGACTGTCTTCAAGACCCCTGGCTGCATTCAAGACCCCTGGTTGTCTTCAAGAGCCCTGGTTGTCTTCAAGACCCCTGGTTGTCTTCAAGACCCCTAGCTGTCTTCAAGATCCCCTGGTTGTCTTCAAGATCCCCTGGTTGTCTTCAAGAACCCTGGTTGTCTTCAAGACCCCTGGTTGTCTTTAAGACCCCTGGTTGTCTCCAAGACCCCTGGCTGTCTTCAAGACCCCTGGTTGTCTTCAAGAGTACTGGTTGTTGTCAAGACCGCTGGTTGTCTTCAAGACCTGTGGTTGTCTTCAAGACCCCTGGCTGTCTTCAAGACCCTGGTGGTCTTCAGACCCCTGGCTGTCTTCAAGATCCCCTGGTTTCTTCAAACCCCTGGTTATCTTCAAAACCCGTGGTTGTCTTCAAAACCTCTGGTTGTCTTCAAGACCCCTGATTGTCTTCAAGACCCCTGTCTTCAAGACCCCTGGCTGTCTTCAAGACCCCTGGTTGTCTTCAAAACCCCTGGCTGTCTTCAAGACCCCTGGCAGTCTTCAAGACCCCTGGTTGTCTACAAGACCCCTGGTTGTCTTCAAGACCCCTTGTAGACAGCCTGTACTGTCTGCACAGACAGCCCATGCTGTCTGCCAGCTTAGTTCATATTTCGCGCCACTCAAGTGCTGCCACCTATAGGCTTGCCACTTCAGTATGCCCAGACTTGCCTCACTCACACAGCGGCCTGGCATCAAGACACAAGTACTCCCAGCTCTCTCTCGTGGGCATGGCCCTGTCCGGGCCATGGGCACAAACACACAAGCCTGTGTAACCCAACACTACTTAACAATAAAGTAAGAAGCCTCCGAAGACGTATATCATTTAACCACCGCTCTACAGCCTACCAAATAACCCCTTGTTATAAATGGTGACAGCGGTGCTTGCAGCAGTTGTGTTTGCCTGGAGAGAGAGGAAGAGGTATGAAGTCATCTTCACTTCATCACCCTACACAAGAAGCATCCGTCTCTCAACGAGTTATCCTGATGTCGTGTCTGCACGTTTGAGCATCCAGACACAGGTACAAGCAGGATCCAGCCGAAATTTACCGAATTTCTTCGAGAATTGTAAGTGGCGTCCCAGTGACCCCACGCTGTTTCTCAAGTCACGTGTTCAGCGTCACTTGTATGTTGCTGTTGTTGTTCAGCTCAGCACAGCTGTTTCAGCAAGCCAGAGGTGAGTTTGTTGGTGATTTCTGCGTCCAGTGTGAGCTTCTCCACGTGTTTGTGGGTGGAGGAGGAGGAGGAGGAGGAATGGCTAGATGCTCACCCTGCCATACACTCACGCACGCTCCTCGCCACCCTCACTACCATACACCACTCACCACTGCCCACTCCCTCTGCTGTGTTTTCTGTTGTTTTTCGTATGAATTCATTGCCAGTGCTGTGTATCCGAGTGCCCGAGGCCACTCGAAGCTACGTGGATTACAACGTCACGTGGGTGTGGGCGATGTCACGTAGACCTACAAAGCCACGTGAGTTACCAGATGTCCCAGGCCTCATGCTGTGGTCTGCTGCCCGCATCACATCGACGCCACCCACGATGCTGCCCGACTTCATGACGTCACGGTGTCTTCTGACGTCACCTCGAGATGTCTGCTGACGTCACCTCACGATGTCTGCCTGACGTCACCTCGAGATGTCTGCTGACGTCACCTCGAGATGTCTGCTGACGTCACCTCGAGATGTCTGCTGACGTCACCTCGCGACATCACGCCTGACATCACATGATGTCACATCGAGTGTTCTAGTAATTATTTCAGTATTGTCGAGAAGATTGAGAGAAGATATATGTCGTGTGTTAATTAATTCCTCTTAGTCAGTGTTCTCACATTTTAGTATATGTCTTAGTGTCAGTTTTGTGCACAGAAAAGCATCATTTGCTAGTTAAGCCATGTTGTGTACCGTATGTACAGCGGTGTGTTTGTAAAGTTTGGTGTGTCCAGTGAGGTCTGGCCCAGCCAGACCCTTGAGTAGCACCACTGTGTTAAGTCACCCGCCTGACCAGTGTGTTTGACAGCTGATTTCTCAGCCCTGAGCGTATGAGCCCCCTTGTACAGAAAGCTTTTATGCTCGTCGCTCGTGATGTTCTGCAGAAACGTACCTGCTACGATTCCCATCGAGATTTGTTTCACTTCACCTCCAGACCGTCAGAGTGCAGTTATATGTAGAGAAACAAGTCTGGGGACGCTTAGACTAACCTCTGCTATAACTCCAGCTGTCGAGAGATGATACTCGTCAAGCCGCAGCCAGGCCTGTCGGCAGGCGCTGTGTCAGCCTCGTGTCACAAGCTTCAGTGAGCAGCCTGCACAAAGAACATGTCACTTTGACTGCTAGCTCTCTCACTGCAGTCTGGTGTATGATGTTACGACTCCCAGATGTTTCGCCCAGTCGTCTCTGCCACGACTCGCTCCACAACTCGCTCCACGCTCGCCGGCAGTGACAGCCCAGCGACAGTACCAGTCGAGAAGTGTCCTCCTGAGTCGCTTGCCAGAAGTCCTGCCCAGTTGCCGAGTTTTGTCGACGCCTCACTCGAGGGCACCAGCATGTCGTGCCCCAGGTTGAGTGAAACCTGCAGCGACTCCTACGATGTCTGCTTCACCGTTCCAGAGGAGACCGTAACCTGTTACGTCACAGCTCAGCCGCAGCGATGTCTCCCGTGTTGCAGTATCTGTCCAGACGCAGGAAGGCGTGCAGTGATGCCCATCGACGCTCACTGCCTTTGACCACGATGTTTAGCACACCCCACATGTTTTTTTCTTCCCTCCCTGTAGGAAGTTTTTTTTTTTCCATGTCCATATGTATATATATGTTTTTATTTTGTGTTCTGTGCCCTGTTCCTACGAGAGAGAGACCGAGTTTCTTTTACTACCAGTATTGTCGCGTCGGGACGACGCGCGGTAGGTGGCCGAGCGTATGTAGACAGCCTGTACTGTCTGCACAGACAGCCCATGCTGTCTGCCAGCTTAGTTCATATTTCGCGCCACTCAAGTGCTGCCACCTATAGGCCTTGCCACTTCAGTATGCCCAGACTTGCCTCGCTCTCACTCCCGCCTCGACCGACTTGACGTACACAAGTACTCCCCCTCCACGGACTGGCTTGCGGTCACTTCCTCACACTGCCCGTTGTGTACTCACTCCTACCCGATTAAAGCCAATCTAGTCCAAGGCCGTATCATTGCTACTACGCTAACCTTCATCGGCACTAAACCGTGTCAGCAGCAAGAACAGCAATAACACCCTGGCTGTCTCAAAGACCCCTGGTTGTCTTCAAGCTCCCTGGTTGTCTTCAAGACCCCTGGTTGTCTTCAAGACCCCTGGCTGTCTTCAAGACCCCTGGTTGTCTTCAAGACCCCTGGTTGTCTTCAAGACCCCTGGCTATCTTCAAGACCCCTGGTTGTCTTCAAGACCCCTGGCTGTCTTCAAGACCCCTGGTTGTCTTCAAGACCTCTGGTTGTCTTCAAGACCCCTGGCTGTCTTCAAGACCCCTGGTTGTCTTCAAGACCCCTGGCTGTCTTCAAGACCAATGGCTGTCTTCATGACCCCTGGTTGTCTTCAAAATCCCTGGTTGTCTTCAAGACCCCTGGTTGTCTTCAAGACCCCTGGTTGTCTTCAAAACCCCTGATTGTCTTCAAGACCCCTGGCTGTCTTCAAGACCCCTAGCTGTCTTCAAGACCCTGGTTGTCTTCAAGACCCCTGGTTGCCCCCCAGAACAGCATTCCGACATCTTAAATAAAAAATCATTCGGGACCCTGTACACCGTGTACGTTAGGCCATATGGATATGGGGGCCCAGTTTGGAACCCACACCAGCCAAGAAATGTAAAAAAACAGAGAAATGCAAAGGGTTGCACTAGACTATCCCAGAGCTAGGGGAAAAGCCCCAAAGGAGGGTTTAAAGGGGAAACAACTGACGACACGGGAGACGGGAAGATAGGGGGACGGGTAACGACATACAAAATACGAAAAAAGTTCCAGAGAGGGGACACCCCAAAAAGGGGGACACTTTTGGAAGTTGAAGACTCGTGAATCACAGGGAGTTGGGAAGTTTTTTTTCATCACAGAGTAGTCAGGAAGGGGAAACAGTTTTGAAGCGATGTAGTGGGGGAGAATCCTTTCATAATTTAAGCAGAGTATGATAAAGCTCAGGGCGGGGAGAGGACCCAGTACACCAGTGAAGAGGGGGGCCTGGAGCTATGAATTACCCCTGCAACGACAACCAGGTATGCAACACCTTTGTTGCGGGGCTACCACCGGGCACACAAAATGGAAAGGCAACCAAACTACGGGGAAGTGAAGGTCCTTGACAGAACCCCTAAACGCGGGCGAGAGAGAACATATAATATACCTTGGAAGGTCCTGGGGGTTTGGGTACCAAACCTTCACACGAAATCACTCCCTATGAAAGCAAAAGAAAAGGGCGGGAGACAACATTCCCCCGATAAAAGCGGGGGTCCACGAGACACTAAGACAACACAATAAGTGTCGGGGACCCAAGACTGTTCAACTGCCCCCACATAATAAAGGGGGTTTCCAATAGACCCCGGATTTTTTTTAAGACTTTTAGTGTTTTAAAGCCCCCCTACGTCGAAAGGGCCCCTGGCGTCTTAAAGACCCCTGGCTTTTTCAAGCCCAAGGTTGTCTTAAAGACCCCTGGTTGCTTCAAGACCCCTGGTTGTCTAAAAAACCCCTGGCTGTTTCAAGATCCCGTTTCTACAAGACCCCTTGTTTCAAGCCCCCTGCTGTTTTCAAAAAACCCCTGGCTGTCAAGACCCATGGCTGCTTCAAGCCCAAGGTTTCTTAAAGACCCCGGGTTTGTCTTCAAGACCCCTGTTTCCTTAAAAACCCCGGCTGTCTTCAAATCCCGGGCTGTCTAAAAGACCCCTGCTGATTTCAAACCCCCTGGGTCTTAAAACCCCCCGGGTGTCAAGACCCAGGGCGGTCTTCAAGGCCCAAGGTTGTCTTAAAAGACCCCGGGTTGTTTTCAAGACCCCGGGTTGTCTTAAAAAACCCCGGGGCTGCTTAAAGATCCCTGGCTCTACAAACCCCGGGGCGACTTCAAACCCCCGGCTGCTTCAAGACCCCTGGCTTAAAACCCCCCTGCGTCTTAAACCCCCAAAGGTTTTCTTAAAGACCCCGGGTTTTTTAAAAACCCCGGGTTTCTTAAAAACCCCTGCTGCTTCAAGATCCCGGGCTGTCTCAAGACCCCGGGCTGATTCAAGCCCCCGGGGCTGCTTCAAGACCCCGGGCTGTCAAGACCCAGCTGTCTTCAAGACCCCCCTTTTTGTCTTAAAAACCCCGGTTTCTTAAAGACCCCGGGTTTCCCTTAAAACCCCCCTGTTGTCAAGACCCCTGACGCTTAAAGCCCCCTGGCTGCATTCAAACCCCTTTTTGTCTTAAAGACCCCGGGTTTGCTTCAAGACCCCGGGTTGTCTTCAAGACCCCTGGGGTTCTTCAAGATCCCCGGGTTGCTTCAAGATCCCCTGGTTTCCTTCAAGAACCCGGTTGTCTTAAAGACCCCGGGTTTCTTAAGCCCCCGGTTGTCTCCAAGACCCCTGGCTGTCTTCAAACCCCGGGTTTGTTTTCAAAGTACGGTTGTTGTCGCCCGCTGTTGTCTTCAAACCGTGTTTTTTCAAACCCCGGCTTCTTCAAGACCCCGGGTTTTTCAAGACCCCTGGCTGTCTTCAAGACCCCTGGTTTCTTCAAACCCCTGGTTATTTTCAAAACCCGTTTGTTTTAAAAAACCTCTGGTTGTCTTCAAGCCCCCTGATTGCTAAAGACCCCTGTCTAAAGACCCCTGGCTGTCTTCAAACCCTGGTTGTCTTCAAAACCCCTGTGCTTCAAGACCCCGGGCTCTTCAAGACCCCTGGTTGTCTACAAGCCCCTGTTGTCTTCAAGACCCCTTGTAGACAGCCTGTACTGTCTCACAGACGCCCATGCGTCCCAGTTTAGCATATTTCGCCCACTCAAGTCCCACCTATGGGCCTTGCCACTTCAGAGCCCAACTTCCCTCACTCACACAGCCCCCTCCTAAAGACACAATTCCCCCCACTCTCTCTGGGGGCAGGGCCCTGTCCGGGGCCATGGCAAAAACACACAACCTTTAACCCAACACCTTAACAAAAAATAAGAAGCCTCCGAAGACGTATTCATTTAACCCCCCGCTCTACACCTACAAAAAACCCCCTTTTTAAAAATTGGGACGCGGGTGCTTCAGAAATTTTTTTTGCCTGGGGGAAAGGGAAAGGTATGAATCATCCCCCTCATCACCCTACACAAAACCCCGTCTCTCAACGGTTATCCTATGTCGGTCTGCACTTTGAGCATCCAGAAAAGGGTACAACAGGATCCAGCCAAAATTTTTCCGAATTTTTTCGAGAATTGTAATGGGCCCAGACCCCACCTTTTTTTCCAAGTCAGGGTTTACGTCCTTTTTATGTTGCTGTTGTTGTTCATTCACACAGCTTTTTTTTTCAGCAACCCAAGGTGAGTTTTTGGGTTTTCTGCGTCCAGTGTGAGCTTCTCCACGGTTTGGGGTGGGGAGGAGGAGGGGGAAGGGCTGATTCCCCCCCTCCCATACCCACCACGCTCCTCGCCACCACACACCATACAACCACTCACCATGCCCCTCCCTCTGCTGTGTTTTCGTTTTTTTTCGATAAATTTCATTGCCAGTGCGGTACCGATCCCGGGGCCACTCGAAGCACGTGGATTACAACGTCACTGGGTGGGGCGATGCACGTAACCTAAAAACCCACTGGTTACCAGATTCCAGCCTCATGCTGGGGTCTGCTGCCCGCCCCACATCAAAGCCACCCACATGCTGCCCGTTTCATGACCACGGTGTCTTCTGACGTCACCTCGGATGTCTGCTGACGCACCTCACATTCTCCTGACGTCACCTCGAATGTCTGCTACGCACCTCGAGATTCTGCTACGTCACCTCGAATGCTGCTACGTCACCCCAGCACATCACGCCTACATCACTGATGCACTTCGATTTTCTAGTAATTTATTTCAGTATTGTCGAAAATTGAGAAAGATATATGTCGTGGTTTTAAATTTAAATTCCTCTTAGTCATGTTCTCAATTTTAGTATATGTCTTAGTGTCATTTTTGTGCACAAAAAGCATCTTTTGCTAGTTAACCATTTTGCCCGGGTTTACAGCGGTGTTTTTTTTAAATTTCGGGGGGGTCCATGAGGTCGGGCCCACCCAACCCTGGTAGCACCACGGGTTAAGTAACCCGCCTCCCATGGTTGACAGCGATTTCTCAGCCCTGAGCGTATGAGCCCCCTTGACAGAAAGCTTTTTGCTCGCGCCGTGATGTTCTCGAAACGACCTGCTACGACCCCTCGAGATTTTTTTCACTTCACCTCCAGCCCGTCAAGTGCATTATATGTAGAAAACAAGTCTGGGGACGTTTTTAACAACCTCTGCTTAACTCCACTGTCAAGATGAACCGCAGCCGCACCAGCCTGGGGCAGCGCTGTTCAGCCCTGTCACAAGCTTCGTGAGCACCGCACAAAGACAGGGTCACTTTGCTGCTACCTCTCTCCTCAGTCGGGGTGATGATGTTACGACTCCCAGATGTTTCCCCTTTCGTCCCCACGCTCCCCACAACTCGCCCCAAACCCCCGCCGCAGTGACACCCACGACATCCCAGTCGAGAAGTGCCCCGAGCGCTTGCCCCAAATCCTCCCCATTGCCGAGTTTTTCGACCCTACTCGAGGGCACCACTGTGTGCCCCGGTGAGTGAAAACCCAGCGCTCCACGATTCTGCTTCATAAAACCTTCCCAGAGGAACCGAAACCTGTTACTCACAGCTCAGGCCCAGGATTTCCTCCCGTTTTGCAGTATCTTCCAGAGCGGGAAGGCGTCGGATGCCCATCGCGCTCCCCCTTTTTGACCACGTGTTTAGCACCCCCCACATTTTTTTTCTTCCCTCCTTAGGAATTTTTTTTTTTTTCCGGCCATATTATAATATGTTTTTATTTTGTGTTCTGTGCCCTTTTCCTACGAGAGAGAGCCCGAGTTTTTTTTACTACCGTATGCCCCGGGGGACGAGCGCGGGGGGTGGCCGAGCGTATGTAACACCTGTCTGTCCACAGACAGCCCTGCTTCTGCCAGCTTTTTCAATTTCGCGCCACCAAGTGCTGCCCCCTATACCTTGCCATTCAGAGCCCAGACTTCCCGCCCCTCACTCCCCCCCTCGACCGCTTGACGTCCCCAAAGTACTCCCCCTCCAGGGACGGCTTGGGGGTCCTTCCTCACCGGCCCTTGTGTACTCACCCACCCGATTAAACCAATCTAGCCCAAGGCCGATCATTGCTACCCTAGCTCCCTTTCATGGGCACTAAACCGGTTTTTTCAGCAGCAAAAAACGAAATAACACCCTGGCTGCTCAAAGCCCCGGTTGTCTTAAAGCCCCCCTGGTTTCTTCAAGACCCCTGGTTTTCTTCAACCCCTGGCTGTTTTCAAGACCCCGGTTGTCTTAAAGACCCCGGTTGTCTTCAGACCCCTGGCTATCTTCAAGACCCGGGTTGTCTTCAAGACCCCGGCGTCTTCAAGCCCCCGGGTTTTTCTTCAAGACCTCGGGTTGTTTTAAAGACCCCTGGCTGTCTTCAAGACCCCGGGTTGTCTTCAAACCCCGGCTGTTTTAAAAACCAAGGCTGTCTTCTACCCCGGTTGTCCAAACCCCGGGTTGTCTTAAAGACCCCTGGTTGTTTTTCAAGCCCCCGGTTGTCTTAAAAACCCCCTGATTGTCTTAAAGACCCCTGGCTGTTTCAAGACCCCAGCTGCTTCAAATCCGGGTTGTCTTAGACCCCGGGTTGTCTTAAAGCCCCCGTTTTGTTTTTAAAGCCCCCCTTCTTCAAACCCCGGGCTGTATTCAAGACCCCGGGTTGTCCAAGCCCCCTGGTTGTCTTTAAGACCCCTGGTTGCTTCAAAACCCGATTTTTTAAAGACCCCGGTTGTTTAAAGACCCCTGGTTTTTTCAAGACCCCTTTGTCTTTAAGACCCCGGGTTGTTTTCAAGACCCCGGTTGTCTTCAAGACCCCTGGTTGTTTTCAAGACCACTGGTTGTTTTCAAGCCCCCGGGTTGCTTCAGACCCCTGGTTGTCTTCAAACCCCTGGTTGTCTTCAAACCCCTGTTGTCTCAAGACCCCGGGTTTTCTTCAAGACCCTGGTTGCTTTCAAGACCCCGCTTCTTCAAACCCGGGTTGTCTTCAAGACCCCTGGTTGTCTTAAACCCCGGGGGGTCTTCAAGACCCCGGTTGTCTTAAGACCCCTGGTTGTCTTAAAGACCCGGGGTTGTTTTCAAACCCCGGTTGTCTTCAAGACCCCTGGCTTCTTCAAGACCCCTGGTTGCCTCAAGACCCCGGTTGTCTTCAAGACCCCTGGGTCTTAAAGACCCGGGCTTCTTCAAAAACCCTTGGGTTGTCTTCAAGACCCCGGTTTCTTCAAGACCCCGGTTGTCTTCAAGCCCCCGGTTTCTTCAAACCCCTGGTTTGTCTTCAAACCCCGGGTTGTCTTAAAGACCCCCGACTTTAAAACCCCCTGGTTGTCTTCAAACCCCCTGTTGTCTTCAAGCCCCCTGGTTGTCTTCAAGACCCCTGGCTGTCTTCAAACCCCGGTTTGCCTTCAAGCCCCGGGTTTCTTCAAGCCCCTGGTTCCCTTAAAGACCCCGGGTTTTGTCTTAAAACCCCGGGTTGTCTTCAAGCCCCCGACTGTTTTAAAGACCCCGGGTTTTGTTTTCAGACCCCTGTTGCCTTAAAGACCAGGTTGTCTAAAGACCCCGTTGTCTTCAAGCCCCGGTTGTCTTAAAGCCCCCGGGTTTGTCTTCAAGCCCCGGGTTTGCTTAAAAACCCCGGGTTGCCTCAAACCCTGGTTGTTTTCAAGACCCCGGGTTTGTCTTAAAGACCCCGACTGTCTCAAGACCCCTGGTTGTCTTCAGACCCCTGTTTCTTCAAGACCCCCTGACTGCTTAAAACCCCCTGGTTGTCTTCAAACCCCCCTGGTTGTCCTCAAGACCCAGGTTTGTCTTCAAGACCCCGGTTGTCTTCAAGCCCCCGGGTTCCTTCAAGACCCCTGTTGTCTTCAAGACCCTACGCTTCAAACCCCGGTTGTTTTGAAGACCCGGTTCCCTTCAAGCCACTGGTTGTCTTCAAGACCCCGGGTTTTCTTCAAGACCCCGGGTTGTCTTCAACCCCGGTTGTTTTCAGCCCCCCTGACGTCTTAAAGACCCCTGGTTGTCTTCAAACCCCGGTTGTTTTTCAAGACCCCTGCTTCTCAAGCCCCCTGGTTTTTTCAAGACCCCGGGTTGTCTTCAAGACCCCGGTTCCCTTTCAAGCCCCCTGTTGTCTTCAAGACCCCCGGTTGCTCAAGCCCCCCGGGGCTGTCTTCAAGCCCCTTTGGTTTTGTCTTCAAAAACCCCGGGTTTGTCTTAAAGACCCCTGGTTGTCTTCAAGACCCCTGGTTGTCTTAAAACCCCCTGACTGTCTTCAAGCCCCTTTGTTTGTTTTCAAACCCCGGTTGTTTTCAAGACCCCTGCTGTCTTCAAGCCCCCCGGCTTTTTCAAGCCCCCGGGCTGTCTTCAAACCCCGGGCTGTTTTCAAGACCCCTGGCTGTCTTCAAGACCCCTGGCCGTCTTAAAGCCCCCCTGCGTCTTCAAACCCCTGTTGTCTTAAAGACCCGGTTTCTTCAAGACCCCGGCTGTCTTCAAGACCCCGGTTGTCTTCAATACCCCTGGTTGTCTTCAGCCCCCGGGCTGTCTTAAAGCCCCCTGACTGTCTTCAAGACCCCTGGTTTTTTCAGACCCCGGGTTTGTCTTCAAACCCCTGGCTGCTTAAGACCCCTGGTTGTTTTCAAGACCCCGGGTTGTCTTAAAGCCCCCTGACTGTCTTCAAGACCCCGGGTTTCTTAAAGACCCCGGGTGTCTTCAGTCCCCCCTGGTTGCCAAGACCCCGTTGTCTTCAAAACCCCTGGTGTCTTCAAGACCCCTGTTGTCTCGCCCCCGGGTTGTTTTAAAACCCCGGGCGTCTTCAAGACCCCTGGTTGCCTTCAAGACCCCTGGTTGTCTTCAAGACCCCTGTTGCCTTCAAGACCCCTGGTTGTCTTCAAGACCCCGGTTGTCTTCAAGCCCCCCCTGACTGTTTTCAAGACCCCTGGTTTTTTAAGACCCCTTTCCCCTTCAAGACCACTGTTGTCTTCAGACCCCTGGGTCTTCAAGACCCCGGTTGTCTTAAAGACCCCCCTAGTTTCTTCAAGACCCCGGTTGTCTCAAAACCCCGGTTGCCTTAAAGACCCCTGGTTGCTTCAAGACCCCGGTTGTTTTCAAGACCCTTGACTGTCTTAAAGACCCCTGGTTGTTTTCAGACCCCGGTTGCTTAAAGACCCCACTGTTTTCAAACCCCGGTTTGTTTTCAAGACCCCGGTTGTTTTCAGACCCCGGGTTTCCTTCAGACCCCGGTTTGTTTTCAAGACCCCGGGTTGCCTTAAAGACCCCTGGTTGTCTTCAAACCCCGGGTTTTGCTCAAGACCCCGACTGCTTAAAACCCCCCGGTTGTTTTAAAAGACCCCGTTCCCTTTCAAGACCACGGGTTGTCTTAAAGACCCCTGTTGCTTCAAAACCCCGGTTTCTTCAAGCCCCCGGGTTGCTTCAAGACCCCTGGTTGTCTTCAAGACCCCGGTTCCCTTCAAGACCCCTTTTGTCTTCAAGCCCCGGGTTGTCTCAAGACCCCGACTGTCTAAAGACCCCGGGTTTGCTTCAGCCCCCTGGTTTCTTCAAGACCCCTACTTCTCAAGCCCCCTGGTTGTCTTCAAGACCCCGGGTTGTCTTCAAGACCCCTGGTTGCCTTCAGACCCCTGGTTTGTCTTAAAACCCCCGTTGTTTCAAACCCCCTGACTGTTTTCAAAAACCCGGTTGCTTCAAGACCCGGGTTGTCTAAAGACCCCTGGCTTCTTCAAACCCCGGCTGTTTTAAAGACCCCGGGCTGTCTTAAAGATCCCTGGCTCTTAAAACCCCTGCTTCTACAAACCCCGGCTGTTTCAAGACCCCTGGCTTCTTAAAGACCCCTGGCTGCTTCAAGACCCCGGGGTTTGTTTTCAAAACCCGGTTTGTCTTCAAACCCCTGCTGTCTCAAGCCCCCGGGTTTCTTCAAGACCCCTGGTTTCTTCAAGACCCCTGGCTGTCTTCAAGACCCCTGACGTCTTCAAATCCCTGGTAGTCTTCAAGACCCCGGGTTTCTTCAAGCCCCTGATTTCTTAAGACCCCTGTCCAAGACCCCTGCTGATTCAAGACCCCGGTTGTCTTAAAGCCCCCCTGGCTTTTTTCAAGCCCAAAGGGCTGTCTTCAGCCCCCGGGTTTCTTAAAAATCCCGGGTTGTCTTAAAGCCCCCCGGTTGTTTTCAAGACCCCGGTTGCTTCAAAACCCCTGATTGTCTTAAGACCCCTGCTGTTTTTCAAGCCCCCCTAGTGTTTTCAAATCCCGGGTTGCTCAAGCCCCCTGTTGTTTTCAAGACCCCTGATTGTCTTCAAGACCCCTGTTTCAAACCCCTGCGTATTCAAGCCCCGGGTTTGTCTTAAAGCCCCCGGGTTTGCTTTAAGACCCCTGGTTGTCTTCAAAAACCCCTGATTGTTTTAAAGACCCCGGGTTGTCTTCAAACCCCGGGTTTGTCTTCAAGACCCCGGTTGTCTTTAAGACCCCTGGTTTCTTAAAGCCCCCGGGTTGTCTTCAAACCCTGTTGTCTTAAAGACCACTGGTTGTCTAAAGACCCGGGTTTGCTAAAGACCCCTGTTTTGTCTTCAAGACCCCGTTTGTCCAAAACCCCGGGTTGTCTTCAAACCCCTGGCTTTTTCAAGACCCTTGGTTGTCTTCAAACCCCGGGTTTTTTAAAGACCCCTGGTTGTCTTAAAGACCCCGGGTTGTTTTTAAAAGACCCCGGGTTGTTTTAAAGACCCCGACTGCTTCAAGACCCCTGGTTGTTTTCAAGACCCCGGTTGTCTTTCAAGACCCCTGGGTTTTTCAAGACCCCTGGCTGTCTTCAAACCCCTGTTTCTTCAAGCCCCCTGTTGTCTTCAAACCCCTGGTTGTCTTAAAGACCCCGGGTTGTCTTAAAGACCCCTGCCCTGTCTTCAAGCCCCTTTTGTTGTTTTAAAAGACCCCTGTTGTCTTCAAAACCCCGTTGTCTAAAACCCCCGGTTGTCTTAAAGACCCCTGTTGCTTCAAGACCCCTGACTGCTCAAGCCCCCCGGGGTTTTTCTTCAAGACCCTTTTTGTCTTAAAGCCCCTGGCTGTCTTCAAGACCCCTGACTGTTTTAAAGATCCCGGGTATCTTCAAGACCCCTGGTTGTCTTCAGCCCCCCTGATTGTCTTCAAGACCCCTGCTTCAAGCCCCCTGGCTGTATTCAAGACCCCTGTTGTCTTAAAACCCCCTGGCTGTTTTCAAGACCAAGGCTTCTTCATGACCCCTGGTTGTTTTCAAAATCCCTTTTGTCTCAAGACCCCTGGTTGCTTAAAGCCCCGGTTGTCTTCAAAACCCCGTTGTCTTCAAGCCCCCCGGGCGCTTAAAACCCCCAGCTGTCTTCAAGACCCCTTTTGTTTTCAAGACCCCGGTTTCTTAAAGCCCCCTGTTTTTTAAAGACCCCTGTCTTCAAGACCCCTGGCTGTATCAAGACCCCGGGTTGTCTTAAAACCCCCCTGTTTCTTTAAAAACCCCGGTTTTCTTCAAAACCCCTAAATTGTTTTCAAACCCCTGTTGTCTTCAAGACCCCTGGTTTTTTCAAGACCCCGGGTTGTCTTTAGACCCCGGTTGTTTTCAGACCCCTGGTTGTTTTCAAGACCCTGGTTGTCTTAAAGACCACGGTTGCTTAAAACCCCGGGTTGTCTTCAAACCCCGGGTTGCTTAAGACCCCTGGTTGCTTCAAGACCCCTGGTTGTCTTCAAGACCCCGCTGTCTTCAGACCCTTGGTTGTTTTAAAGCCCCCGGGGTTGTCTTCAAGACCCCGGGTTTTAAAGACCCCTGGTTGTCTTCAAGACCCCTGGTTGCTTCAAACCCCTGCTTTCTTCAAACCCCGGTTGTCTTCAAACCCCGGGTTTCTTCAAGACCCCGGTTGTCTTCAAACCCCGGTTTGTCTTCAAGCCCCTGGCTGTTTTTCAAGCCCCTTGGTTGTCTTCAAAAACCCCGGGTTGTCTTAAAGCCCCGGGTTGTCTTCAAGACCCCTGGTTCTTCAAGACCCCGGTTTGTCTTCAAACCCCTGACGTTTTTCGACCCCGGGTTTGTTTTTCAAGACCCCATTTCTTCAGACCCGGTTTTGTCTTCAAGACCCCGGGCTGTCTTCAAACCCCTGGTTCCTTAAGACCCCGGGTTTTTTCAAGACCCCCTGGTTGCCTTAAAGCCCCTGGTTGTTTTAAAGACCCTTTTTTGTTTTCAAGACCCCGACTGTCTTCAAGCCCCCCTTTTGTCTTCAAGACCCCTGGTTGCCTTCAAGACCACTGGTTTCTTCAAGACCCCGTTGTTTTAAAACCCCCGGTTGTTTCAAGCCCCCGGGTTTTTTCAAGACCCCTGTTTCTTCAAAAACCCCTGGTTGCCTTCAAGCCCCCGGTTGTCTTCAAGACCCCTGGTTGTTTTCAAGACCCCTGATGTCTTCAAGCCCCCGGTTGTCTTCAGACCCCTGGTTTTTTTCAAGACCCCGACTGTTCTTCAAGACCCCCGGTTTTTTCAAACCCCGGGTTGCCTCAAGACCCAGGTTGTCTTCAAGACCCCGGTTGTCTTCAAGACCCCGGGTTTGCCTTCAAGACCCCGGGTTTCTTAAAGACCCCTACTTCTTCAAGACCCCTGGTTGTTTTGAAGACCCCTGGTTGCCTTCAAGACCACTGGTTGTCTTCAAGCCCCGGGTTGTCTTAAAACCCCTGTTGTCTTCAAGACCCCTTTTGTCTTCAAGACCCCTGGTTGCTTAAAGACCCCTGGTTGTCTTCAAAAACCCCGCTGTTTAAAGACCCCGGGTTGTTTTCAAGCCCCCGGGTTTTTCTTCAAGCCCCCTAAACTGTCTTCAAGACCCCTGGTTGTCTTAAAGACCCCTGGTTGTCTTCAAGACCCCTGGTTGCCTTAAAGACCCCTGTTGTTTTTCAAGCCCCCTGGTTGTTTTCAAACCCCGACTGCTTCAAGACCCTTTTTTTTTCAAGACCCCGGGTTTCTTCAAGCCCCCTGGTTTCTTCAAAACCCCGGGTTTGTTTTCAAGACCCCTGACTGTCTTAAAGACCCTTTTTTGCTTAAGACCCCTGGTTGTCTTAAAACCCCCGGCGTCTTCAAGACCCCTGGCTGTCTTCAAGCCCCCGGGCTGTTTTCAAGATCCCGGGCGTCTTCAAGACCCCGGGCTTCTTAAAACCCCCGGGCTGCTTCAAGACCCCTGGCGTCTTCAAACCCCGGGTTGTCTTCAAGACCCCTGGTTGTCTTCAACCCCTGGCGTTTTCAAGACCCCGGGTTGTCTTAAATACCCCGGGTTTTCTTCAAGCCCCCTGGCTTCTCAAGACCCCTGACTGTCTTCAAGCCCCCCGGTTGTCTTCAAGACCCCTGGTTGTCTTCAAGACCCCGGCGCTTCAAGACCCCTGGTTTCTTAAAGACCCCTGGGTTGTCTTCAAGACCCCACTGTTTTTCAAGACCCCGGTTGTTTTCAAACCCCGGTTGCTTCAAAACCCCTGGTTTCTTAAAGACCCCGGGTTGTTTTTCAGACCCCTGTTCTTCAAGACCCCTATTGTCTTCAAGACCCCTGGGTCTCAAGACCCCTGTTGCCTTCAAACCCCTGGTTGTTTTCAAACCCCTGGTGCCTTCAAACCCCGGTTGTTAAAGCCCCCCGGTTGTTTTAAAACCCCCTGACTGTTTTCAAGCCCCCGGGTTGTCTGAAGACCCCGGGTTGCCTTCAAGACCCTGGTTGTTTTCAAGCCCCTGGTTGTTTTTAAAGACCCCTGGTTGTCTTCAGCCCCCCTGGTTGCTTAAAAGCCCCCGGTTGTCTTCAAAACCCCTGGTTGCCTTCAAGACCCCTGGTTGTTTTCAGACCCCGGGTTTCTTCAAAAACCCTGACTGTCTTCAAGACCCCCCGGTTGTTTTAAAACCCCCGGTTTTTCTTCAAGACCCCGACGTCTTCAAGACCCCTGGTTGTCTTCAAACCCTGGTGTCTTCAAACCCCGGGTTTTCCTTAAAGCCCCCGGTTGTCTTCAAGCCCCCCTGGTTGCCTTCAAACCCCGGGTTGTCTTAAAACCCCGGGTTGTTTTAAGACCCCTGACTGTCTTCAGACCCCGGGTTGTCTTGAAGACCCCTGGTTCCCCTTCAAGACATGGTTGCTCAAGCCCCCCTGGTTGTCTTCAAGACCCCGGGTTTCTTCAAGACCCCTGGTTGTCTTCAAGACCCCTTTTGTCTTCAAGACCCCTGGTTGCCTTAAAGACCCGGGTTGTCTTCAAGACCCCGGTTGTCTCAAGCCCCTGACTGTTTTCAAACCCCGGTTGTTTTTCAAGACCCCGGGTTGTCTTCAAACCCCTGGTTGTCTTCAAGACCCGGGTTGTCTTCAAACCCGGGTTCCTTCAAGCCCCCGGTTGTTTAAAGACCCCGTTGCCTTAAAGACCCCGGGGTTGTTTTAAAGACCCCTGGTTGTCTTCAGCCCCCTGACTGTTTTAAAACCCCTTGGTTGTCTCAAGACCCCGGTTGTCTTCAAGACCCCTGGCTGTCTCAAGACCCCGGGCTGTCTCAAGACCCCTGGCGTCTTAAAGATCCCGGGCTGTCTTCAAGACCCCTTCTGCTTCAAGATCCCTGGCTGTCTTCAAGACCCCGCTGCTTCAAACCCCTGCTGCTTCAAACCCCGGTTTTCTTCAAGCCCCCGGGTTTTGTCTTCAAGCCCCCTGCTGTTTTCAAGACCCCTGGTTGTCTTCAAACCCCTGGTTGTCTCAGACCCCTGGCTGTCTTCAAGACCCCTGATGCTTAAGATCCCTGGTTGTTTTCAAGATCCCTGGTTTTTAAAAGACCCCGGTTGTTTTAAAAACCCCTGTTGTCTTCAAGACCCCTGTTGTCTCAAGACCCCTGGCTGTCTTCAAGCCCCCTGGTTGTTTTCAAGACCCCGGGCTGTTTTCAAATCCCGGGTTGTCTTCAAGACCCGGGTTGTCTCAAGACCCCTGGTTGTCTTAAAGCCCCCCGGGTTGTCTTCAAACCCCGGGTTTGTCTTCAAGACCCTTGGTTGTCTTTCAAGATCCCGGGTTGTCTTCAAGATCCCTGTTGTTTTCAAGACCCCGGGGTTTCTTCAAGCCCCTGGTTTTGTTTTCAAGACCTCTGGCTGTTTTCAAGACCCCGGGTTGCTTCAAGCCCCTTTTTCTTCAGCCCCCGGGCTGCTTAAAGCCCCCTGTTGTCTTCAAGCCCCCGGGGCTGCTTCAAGACCCCGGTTTTGTCTTAAAACCCGGGCTGCCCCTTCAAGACCCCGGCTGTCTTAAAGACCCCTGGTTGCTTCACGCCCCCCTGGTTTTTTCAAGACCCCTGTTGTTCAAGACTCCTGGTTGTCTTCAAGACCCCTTGCTTCTTCGACCCCTCTGTCTTCAAGACCCCTGTTTGTTTTCACGCCCCCGGGGTGTCTTCAAGACCCCGGGTTGTTTCACGACCCCTGTTGTCTTCAAGACCCCTGGTTGCTTAAAGACCCCTGGTTGTCTTCAAGCCCCCTGGTTCTTCACGACCCCGGTTGTCTTAAAACCCCCGGGTTGTTTTCACGCCCCCGGGTTGTCTTAAAGACCCCGTTGTCTTCAAAAACCCCGGGCGCTTCAAGCCCCGGGCGTCTCAAACCCCGGGTTGTCTTCAAAAAGGGCACTGGCCCAGCAATAAAGTCGCACCTGAAAACCGGGCTGTGGTTCGACCAGCTTGCTTTGGGGGCCAACAGTAACAGCCTGGGTACGGGCCCGATCCACCATGGGGCCTGGTCTCAACCCCCCCCAGGGGGGCTTTGACCCCCGAAACCTTTTCCAGGGAAAACCCCGGACTCCCTCATATTTTTTTATAGTTACCCAACAAAAAATATTATAACTTTAAAAAGTTTGAATTTTTAAAATTTTAAAAATAAATTTATTTTTCTTTGTACAGTTATTTTTTAAAAAAAATATAATTTTTAACTTATTAACAATCTTTAAAATTTTAATTTTTTAATATAATTTGCAAAAAAATTGGAATTTTTTTACCCATATGTATTATTTCATAAATTTAATAACTCTGCTCTCGCACTTTATTCCCATTTCACAAATTTTTTTCAAAAATGAATTATAATTTTAAAAATTTTTTTCAAAAAGAAAAATTTTTTTTTTGGAAAAAAATGAATTGTTTCCCCAAATTTTTTGGTTATGAAGGTTCTTAAGGGTTTTTGGGTAGGTTTCCCCTTTGGGGGGGTCCGGGGGGTCGAGTCCCCCTGGGTCGGCCATCCAAGGGGTCGGGCCACAAACCCGGGTGTTTTCGGGCCCACACCCTTTAGTACGAAAAGCCCGGGGTTTAAAAAACGTTTAGGCGCCAGGGCCCTTTTGAAAAACCGGGTCTTAAGACACCAGGGGTCTGAAAACCAGGGGGTCTTGAAAACAACCGGGGGTTGAAACAACCAGGGGGCTTGAAGACAACCAGGGGTCTTGAAGACAACCGGGGGCTTGAAGACAGCCAGGGGTCTTTAAGACACCGGGTTTTAAGACAACCAGGGGGCTTGAAACCCAGGGTCTTGAAGACACCAGGGGGTTGAAGACAACCAGGGTTTGAGACAACCCGGGTCTTGAAGACACCAGGGCTTTAAGACAACCCGGGGGCTTGAAAAAACCCCGGGTCTTGAAAACACCCGGGGGCTTGAAGAAACCAGGGGCTTGAAAACTCCAGGGGTTTGAAACAAAATTCTTGAAAAACAACCAGGGGCTTGAAGACAACCAGGGTTTTAACACCGGGGGCTTGAAAACAACCGGGTCTTGAAAACAGCCAGGGTCTTGAAGACAACCCGGGGGTCTTGAAGACAAACCCGGGGTCTTTGAAAACACCAGGGCTTGAAGACAACCAGGGGTTTTTTAAACCCAAAGGGGTTTGAGAAACCGGGTTTAAAAACAAAAAGGGTCATTTTAAACCCCCCCCTTTTTTTCTGGGGAATTCACCCGGGGGGTCCCCCCTTATGTGTTTTTCCCCTAGTGTACCGGGGGCGGTTTTTTGGGAAAAAAAAAAATTCCCCCAGTTTTTCCCTTTTTTAAAGGTATTTCCTGGAATTTTCCTCCCTCCGGTTTTCCAGGATATTACAGACCTTTAACCTCGTTAGGGGTTCACGGACCTTAACCCTTCCCGTAGTTTGTCCTTTCCCCAAAATGTGAGGAAAAATCCCTTTGAATCCGGTTCAAGCCCGGCGGGTCCGCCTGGGAAGCCGGGGGAAACCCCCCGGGCCCCCCCGTGACCACCCCTGGCCCAAACCTCACCGGCTGTTTGGTGGGTGCAGGGAAAAAAACTGAAAACGCCCCGGCTGTGGAATCCCCAGGTGCGGGCCCTACTTTGGCTGCCAGGGGGGTTTTAATCCCCCTTTGTTTTCTGGGGGGGTTTCATCTCGCCCCGCCTTTTGTTGGTTCTTGTGCATTGGGCACCCCTGTTTTTATTTAAATGATCTCTCCCTTTTTTGCTTTTAGGGAATCCCGGTTTAATCAAAAGTCCCCAAAATTTTAGTGTTTAATCAGTATCCCCCTGTTCCGGGAAACAGGTTTGGAATCAACGCCCCCCAAATTTTAGGTGATTCCTTGCCCCGGGGAAAGTTCTCGGGGTTTTTTTTTTTTTGGGGCCAAATTTTCCCCCCCTTTAAATTTTTTTGGGGAGCAATTCCCCCATTGAACAAGTACCTGAAGGTGATCTGGGTTTCCTCCCATTTTGAAAATTTTTTCCTCCTTTTTCTTTTTTACGAGAGATAAATTTTTTCCTTAATGAGTTGAATTTCTCCCCTCTTGACTTTGTTTCCCCATTTTGGGCCCAAATTTTTTTTGAATCGATGAAATTTAAAAATTTTCCCCATTTTACCCCTCTGAGATTGTTCTCCGGAACCCAAATTTTTTTCTGCAGCCCATGAAAATTTGGGGGGAGCCCCGGGACGATGTCCTTTTAAACAGACAGCTTTTCACGCAAAAAGCCCGGCTTGGTGACATCCTTGTTTCTTAGGTGAGGAAAAGATACGAACTTTTCCTGGGAAAGGTTTTCCCCCGATTCGCTTTACCTGTTACACTCCCGGCTTTGAGGTTATAATCCCTCGCCCTTTTTCTTTATTCTTTAGACCTTTTTGGCTATTACCCAGGACACCTTTCCAACTTTGCGTTTTTAATTAAATGTTCTTTTTTGTTTCTGGCTTTTTTGGGCCCTTTCAGTTAAAAGTTGGAAGAAAAAGGCCCTTTTTTAAAATTTGCCCCGGGGTTTTTAACTGGGTTTTTTTTATGGGGGTATCTTTTTTCTTGGCCCTTTTAAAAATTTTTTATAGGATGAAGGTCTGTAGTTTTTTGCGTTCTTTAGCCCCCTTTTGGGGTTGGGGCTTGTCTGGTTTTTTTTCTGTAACCCCCTGTCAGTCCCTCTCCATAATGGAAAAAGGGTGTGTACTTTTTAGTTTCTTTATAAAAAAATTTTTTATGATTTTGGCCCCGGGGGAACTGGCAAAGTATTTTAGTTTCATCTTTGCTCGGATAAATTTGTAGTTTGGGCCCAATTGGGGGTTTTTCTTTATAAAAAAAAATTTTGGGTTTCCCCTTTATTTTTAGGCTTTAAAACCTTTTTTTGGGATTTTTATTCAATTTATTTCCTTTGGGCACTGTACCCCCTTTTTATTGGGCCCCAAACGGATTGTTTTCTTTTATTTCGGGGGAAAAAAAGGGGTTTTTTTTCATTTCTTTTTCTTTTTTTTGTTTTTCCCCCGGGCCTGGTCCAAAGGGTTCTTTTAGCTAATTGTCTTTTTTCCAATTCTCCCAGTTTAGTATATTGGGCCTTTTTTTCCCCTTGTTTTTTTTGGTGAAAAGGGGTGTCCCCCCTTTCTATTTTCATTACCCCCCCCTTTTTTTTTGAGGTTAACCTTTCAAATGGTGACCGGTTTAAATTTTTTGATATGGGGCTTCTTTAGATACTTTAGTAAGTTAGGACTTTTTACTTGTAAACTTTATTTTTTGTTAAATTGAATTTGGGATTTCCCCTGATGTTCCTTTTCGGCTGGGGGGCCCCCGTAATGAACCCAATTTTTTGTAATTTTAAAATTTTTTTGTAAGGTAAATTTTTTTTAACAATTTTGTGAAGAGGGGTTTTATTTTATTTTAAGCTTTTTTGCTGTAAAATTTAATTTTGGCAGAAAAAAAGTGGTGGTTGGGGTTTTTTTTCAACTCCTCCTGGGTAAAGCAAAAAATTTTGAAAATTTTCATTTTGGGCCCTTAGGAAAAACCCCCCCGGGGAGGTTTCGGACTAATTTTTTCCCGCAGGGAATTTTAAAATGTTTTGTTGCTGGGGGGCAAACCGGACTTACCCCCCACCAAAACTGGTTTTTTGGGTTTGATTTTTGCAAAAATTTTATCCAATTTCCTAGAGAGAACTTTTAAAAAACCCCTTGTTGGCCCATTTAATTTATTTTACCTTCATTTTTTCAAAGAGGTAAAACATTTTGTGGCTTTTAAGGGATCTTCATTACAAAAAGCCTTAATTCTTTTCCTTTTTGTTTATGGTTTTGAATTTTTGGGATAAAAAAGAGCTTTTTTTTTTCCCAAATTTTTCCATCTTAGATTAAAATTTTTTCCCCTTGTTCTATTGGTTGAGGGCCCCTTCAAATTTGGGGTTATTCCCCATCCCGCATTTTGTGGGGTACCCAGGGGCCCACTGCCCCGGGGGTTTGTCAAAACCCCAAAAAAACACGATTTCTTTAAACCTGTCTTGTCGAAAAAAATAGGGAAAAAATGGGACAGACTGGGCTTTTAAAACTTTTTCCGGTTTTAACTTTCTTTTTAAATTTCCTTTTTGGGTTTTATTTTTAGGAATTTGGGGTCCATCTACCCTTTTCCCTTAAAACTTTATCACCTTTTTGGGGGGTAACCCTGGGAATTTGGGTTTGGGGGAAACGTTATCTCTCTTTTAAACTTTATTCAGTTAGGGGTTTTTGACCCCTTTTAAGGGCCATAGCTGGCGCAGGGTGCCGTTAACCCCTTTCCCCGGGGTTTGGAATATTATTTTGGGTTTTTCCAATTTTTTTTGGTTAAGATTTTTGAAAAATTTCACTAGGCGTTTCTTTTCATTGCTTTACTTTACCCATTTTGGGGGTTTTCGTGTTTTTATTGGTTTACGACCCCCTTCCATGCCCCTTCTCCATAAAATGCTGAAGGCACGTGATAGGGGCTTCTTGCAGTTCTTGATGAACACGGAGTTCCATGAGTCTGGCCCTGGGGCAGAGTGCATGGGCATGTTATTAATTACCTCTTCAAAAGCTGAGTTAGAATAATATCCGTGAGTTTTGGGATGACCCAATTTTGGGTTTCGTTAATAAAGAATTCATTTGGATTGTCGACCCTTAGAGGGGGCAGTGGATCACTGAACACTGAGTCATATTGGGACTTTAGTATCTCACTCATTTCTTGGCTGTCATCTGTGTATGTCACATCCCGCCTAAGCAGGAGCCCAATACTGATGTCGTTTTTCCCTTAGATTTGGCATAAGAGAAGAAGTATTTTTTTTTTTTCAGTTTCCTTTATGGCTTTTAGTTCTTCCTGTGATTCTTGTCTCTTGTAAGATTCCTTCAGCTTAATCTATGTATGTAATCTATGTATTTGTGTGTTCCTGAATAAACTTACCTAACGTCATCACCGTCCCAAAAATCCGGGACAAAGGAATTAATGTACAATTGCTATGGATCCCATCACACATTGGATTACTCCTTCATGATAAAGTTGATATGTTAGCCAAGAAGAGTATCCAGAAGGAGAATGTAGAATATAACTTTGGTATAACTGTGTCTAGCATTAGGAATAATATTAGGAGAGAAGTAACTAATGAAAATGATTGCTATAGGAATGCATCGACACCATGCCTAACCCTTCTAGGGTAGGGTAGGTGCCTGAGCCCGAGCCTTTAGCTCATAAGACTGTCATTCCCATTAGCCCCCTTGTGGCGGGGATGGCAGACCAGAGAGGCCTAGCTTGTGGCTAGGCCTGGGGACAGTTGGTCCCAAAGATGAGGAGGTACTTGTGCCTCCTCCCATGGGAGACTTAGGTCTCAGACACTCCCTAAAAAGGGAGCCAAGGCCGGGCCACCACTTGGAAAAGGCCCGGGCCGGGAGAATACCGGCGAATCTTTAATAATAAATAATAATATAGGAATGCAGTTAGAAGCCTGAGTAGATCTATAACCCACTATGATAACATGAACGTAGGTAAGTATGTTTATGGAGCATCGTGCAATGTGAACACTGACTGATGTTGTAGTGGCCAGGCTTAGTCTTGGTTACAAGTACTGACTGATGTTGTAGTGGCCAGACTTAGTCTTGGTTACAAGTACTGACTGATGTTGTAGTGGCCAGGCTTAGTCTTGGTTACAAGTACTGACTGATGTTGTAGTGGCCAGGCTTAGTCTTGGTTACAAGTACTGACTGATGTTGTAGTGGCCAGGCTTAGTCTTGGTTACAAGTACTGACTGATGTTGTAGTGGCCAGGCTTAGTCTTGGTTACAAGTTCTGACTGATGTTGTAGTGGCCAAGCTTAGTCTTGGTTACAAGTACTGACTGATGTTGTAGTGGCCAGGCTTAGTCTTGGTTACAAGTACTGACTGATGTTGTAGTGGCCAGGCTTAGTCTTGGTTACAAGTACTGACTGATGTTGTAGTGGCCAGGCTTAGTCTTGGTTACAAGTTCTGACTGATGTTGTAGTGGCCAGGCTTAGTTTTGGGTTACAAGTACTGACTGATGTTGTAGTGGCAAGGCTTAGTCTTGGTTACAAGTTCTGACTGATGTTGTAGTGGCCAGGCTTAGTCTTGGTTACAAGTACTGACTGATGTTGTAGTGGCCAGGCTTAGTCTTGGTTACAAGTTCTGACTGATGTTGTAGTGACCAGACTTAGTCTTGGTTACAAGTTCTGACTGATGTTGTAGTGGCCAGGCTTAGTCTTGGTTACAAGCCATACCCCGGCAGGGATTGAACCCGCTGTCAGAGAGTCTCAAAACTCCAGCCCGTCGCGTTGACCACTGGACCAGCTGCCACAATAAGATTCGTCCAACTAGGTATATTTCTACACCATAGGAAGGTTAGCACAGGCACCTCTGTGACCACAAATGCTAACCTTCCTATGGTGTAGAAATATACCTAGTTGGACGAATCTTATTATGGCCAGCTGGTCTAGTGGCTAATGCGACGGGCTGGAGTTTTGAGACTCTCTAACGGCGGGTTCAATCCCGTCCGGGGTATGGTTTGTTTGCAATCGTGTCATTACGATTTCGTGAGTCTTGGTTACAAGTACTGACTGATGTTGTAGTGGCCAAGCTATTGAAGAAAATTAAGGCACACGGAATAGGAAGACATTTTTTTTCCTGGATAGAGGCATGGTTGACAAATAGGCAGCAGAGAGTTTGCATAAGTAGGGAGAAATTAGAGTGGGGAAGCGTCACGAGCGGTGTTCCACAGGGGTCAGTGTTGGGCCCTCTGTTGTTCACAATCTACATAAATGAAATAGATGAGGTAATAAGTAGTGACATAAACAAGTTTGCCGATGACACCAAAAAAGACCGGCCAATTCATTCTGACCGGGTGTGGAAGTGTGAATTGCTCATTACTCTATAATTTGTTCATGATTGTAGCCATGTATAAACGTAAGTAACCATTCTTACAGGATTCATTACCTTTGTAACTTGTGAGTTCATTACCTTGTACCTAGTTCAGCCATCAAAACTTTGGGGGCCCAGTCCCTGGACCCATTACGTACCTCTGTAATTTGTAAATACCTTTGTAACTTGTCATGATTGTGACCAGACCTACCTGGAGTTCATTACCTTTGTAAATTGTGAGTTCATACCTTTGTAAGTTGTGAGTTCATTACCTTTGTAAATTGAGAGTTCATTACCTTTGTAAATTGTGAGTTCATACCTTTGTAAGTTGTGAGTTCATTACCTTTGTAAATTGAGAGTTCATTACCTCTGTAACTTGCTCAGCTATCAAAACTTTGGAGTCCAGTCCCTGGACCAATTATGTACCTCTGTAATCTTTTGACTACCGCCCACAGGATGGGTATGTGGCGACTACCACCCACAGGATGGGTATGGGGTGACTACCGCCCACAGGATGGGTATGGGGTGCATAATAAACATATTAAACAATTCATTCTAATGAGGACACTAGAGCACTCCAGGATGATTGGAATAGACTGATGCAGTGGTCGGAGAAGTGGCAGATGCAGTTTAATATAGACAAATGCAAAGTTCTAAATGTTGGACAGGAAAATAACCATGCCACATATTAACTAAATAATGTAGATCTTAATACTACTGATTGCAAAAAGGATTTAGGAGTTCTGGTTAGCAGTAATCTAAAACCAAGACAACAGTGCATTAGTGTTCGCAATAAAGCTAACAGAATTCTTGGCTTCATATCTAGAAGTATAAATAATAGAAGTCTTCAGGTTGTTCTTCAACTCTATATATCCTTGGTTAGGCCTCATTTAGACTATGCTGCACAGTTCTGGTCACCGTATTACAGAATGGATATAAATGCTCTGGAAAACGTACAGAGGAGGATGACAAAGATGATCCCATGTATCAGAAACCTTCCCTATGAGGATAGACTGAGGTCCTGAATCTGCACTCTCTAGAAAGACGTAGAATTAGGGGGAATATGATTGAGGTGTATAAATGGAAAACAGGAATAAATAAAGGGGATGTAATTAACGTGCTGAAAATATCTAGCCAAGACAGGACTCGCAGTAATGGTTTTAAGTTGGAAAAAATCAGGTTCAGGAAGGATATAGGAAAGCACTGGTTTGGTAATAGAGTTGTGGATGAGTGGAACAAACTCCCGAGTACAGTTATTGAGGCTGTGGAAAATTACATTTATCTGGATGAATCTCATTAGATACATACAAGTAAATGGTAACAAAGATAATTATTATTTATCAAAATTACAGAGACAAGTAGGAATTTTTGGGACACCTAGGTCGCAAAGAATGTCCCCCTTCGATACCTACCTTCTATCTCTCCACATGATTATTATTATTATTATTATAATCAAGGGGAAGCGCTAAACCCGGAGGATTATACAGCGCCTGGGGGGGGGGATGTGGAAGGCATTCAGGCTTAATTCGGGGAACTGGAGCACAGATCCAATTCCCAAAATCAAGAGCCCCTCACCAACATATCTCTCCACAAATTGCTCTAGACCAACATTAACTGCACATCAACAGGAATTCTGGTAAAATTTAATATAAATTTGTGGACTGTATATGTGGAAAATTGCATTTATCTGAATGTAAATGATAACAAAGATAATTATTATTTATCAATGTTACATAGACAAGTAGGAATTTGGGACATCTAGGTCGCAAAAAATGTCCCCCTTCGATACCTACCACTGTCATATCCACAAGTTGCTGTGGACCTATTAATTAAATGAAATATACATACACCAGGAATACTGGTAAATATATAAATTTGTGGACTGTATAATAAAAATAATAAATGGTTATATATATACACAATTACATAACAGAAGGAAAATATATCTTAATATCACTCACCAATCTGACTGGAGATTAATGTGTATCATACTCAGAAAAACCTCACTAACTAAATTTATGAAAACACTGGCCAGAATTATACACAAATCTAGAGAGCTTATCTGAGGTTCCTAGAACTGTCTTGTCCAGTCGTCTGATATCTCAAGTTATGCAGGAATGCATGTCCAACAATTTCGTCTCCTATTTGAGAGGGGTTAACACAATTTTAACCTCTAGAGCACGAAAAATTCTTCCCATTACATTAACGTTGTATCCAATTCAAAACCAAGATGGCGAGTCTCGTCTGCGAAGACGCAGGCTCAGTTTCCCATTTTTCATAATATATATTTTTTAAATACAATGTAGGCCATCTATTTACCTATAAATTACCGTATTTACGGAAAATATATACAGTATTTTCCACAGTATATTAAAATTAATAGATGATTACGTATACACATTTATATAACAGAAGGAGAATTTATAATTATATCACTCACCAATTAGTCTGGAGATTACTGTGTATCATACTCAAAAAACCTCCCTGTCTACATATATGGAGAAAACTGGCCAGAATCTCAACATAGACTTACCTGAGGTTCCTGGAGCTGTCGTGTCCATCTGTTTAATGCTCAAGTTACGCAGCACTGCACATCCAACAATTTTGGCTCCTATTTGATAGGTTTTAAGCCCAATATAGCCCCTAGAGCGACGAAAATTAAACACATTACATTAACGTGTTCGTACCACATTCAAAAACACTGGCATCTCTCCCCTGCTGGTCAGCGCAGAGCTTCCCCGTCGATTTTCTTATTTAATACTCAACAGAACAATAGTAACGCATTAATCAGCATAAATTTTGGGAAACTATTTCCCACAGAGGCTAAAACGTTGTGTAGTTATAAAAATAGGTTAGATAAATACATGAGTGGGTGTGGGTGGGTGTGAGTTGGACCTGACTAGCTTGTGTTGCTGGGTCTAGCACCCACTCTTACCTTTGTTGCTGGGTCTAGTTCCACTCTTACATTTGTTGCTGGGTCTAGCACCCACTCTTACCTTTGTTGCTGGGTCCAGTATCCACTCTTACCTTTCTTGCTGGGTCTAGCATCCACTCTTACCTTTGTTGCTGGGTCTAGCACCCACTCTTACCATTGTTGCTGGGTCTAGCTCCCACTCTTACCTTTGTTGCTGGGTCTAGCACCCACTCTTACCATTGTTGCTGGGTCTAGCACCCACTCTTACCTTTGTTGCTGGGTCTAGCACCCACTCTTACCTTTGTTGCTGGGTCTAGCACCCACTCTTACCATTGTTGCTGGGTCTAGCTCCACTCTTACCTTTGTTGCTGGGTCTAGCACCCACTCTTACCTTTGTTGCTGGGTCTAGCACCCACTCTTACCTTTGTTGCTGGGTCTAGCATCCACTCTTACCTTTGTTGCTTTGTCTAGCACCCACTCTTACCTTTCTTGCTGGTTCTAGCTCCACTCTTACCTTTGTTGCTGGGTCTAGCACCCACTCTTACCTTTGTGTCTGGGTCTAGCTCCACTCTTACCTTTGTTGCTGGGTCTAGCACCCACTCTTACCTTTGTTGCTTGGTCTAGCACCCACTCTTACCTTTGTTGCTGGGTCTAGCTCCACTCTTACCTTTGTTGTTGGGTCTAGCACCCACTCTTACCTTTGTTGCTGGGTCTAGCACCCACTCTTACCTTAGTTGCTGGGTTTAGCACCCACTCTTACTTTTGTTGCTTGGTCTAGCACCCACTCTTACCTTTGTTCCGGGATCTAGCACCCACTCTTACCTTTGTTGCTGGGTCTAGCATCCACTCTTACCTTTGTTGCTGGGTCTAGCACCCACTCTTACCTTTGTTGCTGGGTCTAGCACCCACTCTTACCTTTGTGTCTGGGTCTAGCTCCACTCTTACCTTTGTTGCTGGGTCTAGCACCCACTCTTACCTTTGTTGTTGGGTCTAGCACCCACTCTTACCTTTGTTGCTAGGTCTAGCATCCACTCTTACCTTTGTTGCTGGGACTAGCACCCACTCTTACCTTTGTTGCTGGGTCTAGCACCAACTCTTACCTTTGTTGCTTGGTCTAGCACCCACTCTTACCTTTGTTCCTGGGTCTAGCAGCTCTGATGAAAACTCACACTCACACGAGCTTTTAAATCTCTGCACAAAATTCAATTTAAACCAGCAAATAATAGAGCCTACTAGACTGGAGAATACACTAGACCTCATATTCACTAACAATGATGATCTGATAAGAAATGTCACCATATCAAAAACAATATACTCAGATCACAACATAATTGAGGTTCAGACATGTATGCGAGGAGCCCCAGACCGACAAAATGAGACTAGTCACGAGGGAGCATTCACCAAATTCAACTTCAATAACAAAAACATAAAGTGGGACCAAGTAAACCAAGTCCTAACCGATATAAGCTGGGAAGATATACTAAGCAACACAGACCCAAACTTATGCCTAGAACAGATTAACTCGGTGGCACTCGATGTATGCACAAGCTTATTCCTCTAAGAAAAAGGAGGAGTAGATGTAAAATAGAAAGAGACAGGCGCTCCCTTTACAGGCGACGGAAAAGAATAACAGAGCGGCTAAAAGAGGTCAATATATCTGAAATGCGCAGGGAGACACTGGTCAGAGAAATAGCAAGCATCGAACTTAAGCTAAAAGAATCCTTTAGGAGTCAGGAATCGCGGGAAGAACTAAAAGCTATAAATGAAATCGAAAGAAACCCAAAGAATTTCTTCTCCTATGCCAAATCAAAATCGAGAACAACGCCCAGTATTGGGCCCCTACTTAAACAAGATGGGTCCTACACAGATGACAGCAAGGAAATGAGTGAGCTACTCAAGTCCCAATATGACTCAGTTTTTAGCAAGCCGCTAACCAGACTGAGAATCGAAGATCAAAATGAATTTTTTATGAGAGAGCCACAAAAATTTGATTAACACAAGCCTATCCGATGTTATCCTGACGCCAAATGACTTCGAACAGGCGATAAATGACATGCCCATGCACTCTGCTCCAGGGCCAGACTCATGGAACTCTGTGTTCATCAAGAACTGCAAGAAGCCCCTATCACGAGCCTTTTCCATTCTATGGAGAGGGAGCATGGACACGGGGGTCGTCCCTCAGTTACTAAAAACAACAGACATAGCCCCACTCCACAAAGGGGGCAGTAAAGCAACAGCAAAGAACTACAGACCAATAGCACTAACATCCCATATCATAAAAATCTTTGAAAGGGTCCTAAGAAGCAAGATCACCACCCATCTAGAAACCCATCAGTTACACAACCCAGGGCAACATGGGTTTAGAACAGGTCGCTCCTGTCTGTCTCAACTACTGGATCACTACGACAAGGTCCTAAATGCACTAGAAGACAAAAAGAATGCAGATGTAATATATACAGACTTTGCAAAAGCCTTCGACAGGTGTGACCATGGCGTAATAGCGCACAAAATGCGCGCTAAAGGAATAACAGGAAAAGTCGGTCGATGGATCTATAATTTCCTCACTAACAGAACACAGAGAGTAGTCGTCAACAGAGTAAAGTCCGAGGCACCTACGGTGAAAAGCTCTGTTCCACAAGGCACAGTACTAGCTCCCATCTTGTTCCTCATCCTCATATCCGACATAGACAAGGATGTCAGCCACAGCACCGTGTCTTCCTTTGCAGATGACACCCGAATCTGCATGACAGTGTCTTCCATTGCAGACACTGCAAGGCTCCAGGCGGACATCAACCAAATCTTTCAGTGGGCTGCAGAAAACAATATGAAGTTCAACGATGAGAAATTTCAATTACTCAGATATGGTAAACGTGAGGAAATTAAATCTTCATCAGAGTACAAAACAAATTCTGGCCACAAAATAGAGCGAAACACCAACGTCAAAGACCTGGGAGTGATTATGTCGGAGGATCTCACCTTCAAGGACCATAACATTGTATCAATCGCATGTGCTAGAAAAATGACAGGATGGATAATGAGAACCTTCAAAACTAGGGAGGCCAAGCCCATGATGACACTCTTCAGGTCACTTGTTCTATCTAGGCTGGAATATTGCTGCACTCTAACAGCACCTATCAAGGCAGGTGAAATTGCCGACCTAGAAAATGTACAGAGAACTTTCACGGCGCGCATAACGGAGATAAAACACCTCAATTACTGGGAGCGCTTGAGGTTCTTAAACCTGTATTCCCTGAAACGCAGGAGGGAGAGATACATGATTATATACACCTGGAAAATCCTAGAGGGACTAGTACCGAACTTGCACACGAAAATCACTCACTACGAAAGCAAAAGACTTGGCAGACGATGCACCATCCCCCCAATGAAAAGCAGGGGTGTCACTAGCACGTTAAGAGACCATACAATAAGTGTCAGGGGCCCAAGACTGTTCAACTGCCTCCAGCACACATAAGGGGGATTACCAACAGACCCCTGGCAGTCTTCAAGCTGGCACTGGACAAGCACCTAAAGTCAGTTCCTGATCAGCCGGGCTGTGGCTCGTACGTTGGTTTGCGTGCAGCCAGCAGCAACAGCCTGTTTGATCAGGCGCTGATCCACCAGGAGGCCTGGTCACAGACCGGGCCGCGGGGGCATTGACCCCCGAAACTCTCTCCAGGTAAACTCCAGGTAAACACTCTTACCTTTGTTGCTGGGTCTAGCATCCACTCTTACCTTTGTTGCTGGGTCTAGCACCCACTCTTACCTTTATTGCTGGGTCTAGCTCCACTCTTACCTTTGTTGCTTGGTCTAGCACCCACTCTTACCTTTGTTGCTGGGTCTAGCTCCACTCTTACCTTTGTTGCTGGGTCTAGCATCCTCTCTTACCTTTGTTGCTGGGTCTAGCATCCACTCTTACCTTTGTTGCTGGGTCTAGCATCCACTCTTACCTTTGTTGCTTTGTCTAGCACCCACTCTTACCTTTGTTGCTGGTTCTAGCTCCAGTCTTACCTTTGTTGCTGGGTCTAGCACCCACTCTTACATTTGTGTCTGGGTCTAGCTCCACTCTTACCTTTGTTGCTGGGTCTAGCACCCACTCTTACCTTGTTGCTGGGTCTAGCACCCACTCTACCTTGTGTTGTTGGGTCTAGCACCCACTCTTACCTTTTTTGCTCGGTCTAGCATCCACTCTTACCTTTGTTGTTGGGTCTAGCACCCACTCTTACCTTTGTTGCTGGGTCTAGCACCCACTCTTACCTTTGTTGCTGGGTCTAGCACCCACTCTTACCTTGTTGCTTGGTCTAGCATTCACTCTTACCTTTGTTTTCTGGTCTAGCACCCACTCTTACCTTTGTTGCTGGTCTAGCACAGACTCTTACCT